>VDFB02179234.1:80606515-81820632 GCA_007258455.2 Sequoia sempervirens
TAGCTGAATAGTAGGTGTACTAGTAGTATTCTTCAAATGAATCCATAGGGAATGGGGGTCTTTCATCACTAGAGAATCTTCTAAGTTGGTTTCCTGGGGCCTTGGGTATGTGTAGAGTTAATTTCCATGTCTTATAACTTGTATCCATGGTTTGATACTTTTCCAATAGATCTATAATCCTCAATTTTATTTTCATGGATGTGTCAAGTTGAAAACCCATGTAGATATAATCCCGTGTTATGATAATAAATTGTGAACTGGCGTGGGAATAAATTTCCCACATTTTAGGGTTGTAGTTTTTGGCTAGTTCCTTAACTATTTCCGCATTGAAAAAAACATTAGGCATCACAAGCTTTTCCAAATTCATGTTCCATTTATTCGATACAAGTTTGTATCTATACTTCTTTCTATAATGATATATAAATAGATCATAGCCTCTTTGCGAAGTCCACACATCTCCAAGATTTTTATGCTTATCTTCCAATGTTTCACATGAAGGATTTAATTGAGTTCTCCTAGATTTTGGTCCAAACCTGGGACATTGATCTATTAAGTCTTGGTTTAATGGCCTAGCATCTATTTTTTAGCTCTTTACTTTTGGTTTTTTTGGGTTTTATCCATTTCAAAACCTTACTTGCATAGTACTTCAAGCAAAGATTTATAGAACAAATTCATCTGAGCCAAGAGCACTTACTTGAGCTAATGTCGTTGTTTCTTAGCTACTTGTTGTCATCCAATTCTGCCTCCTTGATTTTCAACCATGATTTATAGTGTTTTTTGATCTCTCAAGAGTCAAGTTATGGATATTTGGCTCACTTGAAATAACTCTAGTTCATAAATGGCACTCACACTACCTTTCTAATCAATTGCAACATTAATAGTAGTTTTCTCTTCGATAACCTCATTAGTCATGTCAATTGGGTGAGACATTATTTCATAATGTTGAAGAGACCTCAATTACATTGTGAAGGATGCCATTTTCTCTCTTCAATGCGTATTTGATCCCTTTTCAAAATTTCAAAGAGACATTTGAGTTTCTCTCTTTGATCCCACAAAGTCTCCTCGATGGCTGCAATTCAAGTTCTTTCTTCCTTGAAATTTTGATTTTTGAATGTCGATGAGACTGGTGAACATTTCTTCCCTATAATCTTATGTCTCCTTGACATACCCGTGTTCTTCCTTTTAGAATTGTTTTTTCAAATAAACTCTTTTGTGTCTTTATAATGTTGAAGAGACCTATGGTTATCTCTCTTTGATGTCCCATGGTCTCATCGACAATGTATGCTTGTAGTTGTATTCCTGTTGTGAGAAAGTCAAAGAGACTTTTGTCAACTTATGTTTGATGCTTTTATGTCTCTTCAACATTTCTAACTTGTTCTTGTGATGTTGAAGAGACTTCTTCATTTCTCACTCCAACATATTGATGTCTCTTCAATATTTCCATTGTACTCACCCAACCATGTTCTTGTCAGTAATTTACCATTTATTTAAGAATAATCTCTCGATGTTGAAGAGATGTTTTTCTATTTCCTAAATGAAAAATAATCCTATATCCTTAGAGTATCGATGCTATTGTGTCTTCTCAGAGAGACAAGTTAAATTTTCTCTTTGAGGAATCCAGGTCTCTTCAACATATTACTCTCTAGGTTGTCGGAGAGACATTTGAGTATGTCTCCTCGAAGCATGAGGGTCTCATTGATATTTTCATCGGTCCTTTATTGATCTTGTCAAGGAGACTATGGTGAAGCTCTCTTCAATATGGAATTTTATTGGTGACATACCTTGTGTTTCTGAGGAAGTATTTTAAGGAGGGAATTTATTTCAAGGTGATAATCAAAGGTATTATTTTATGAGCTATGTACAAAAATTATGTTAAATTTCAAATACAGTAAAATATATCATGGGGAATGGGGCTTATGATGGACATGGAGTGATAAATGAGAATGGAGGCATGTGAAAATCAAGGTGTATTTTTTAGCTCCAATAGTGGCTTCAGTTGGGGAAGAATGAATGTGAGGTCATTGCAAGAATCCATAAATGATCTTTGGGAGGAAAACCATGGGTAAATGTGGTTAAATGGGATGGGGGGAGGGGAACCTAAAACTATTATGTATGGAATGCTATAATTTAAGAAAATAAGTGTTTCAAGAATTTCCCATGCATTGGAAATTCCTGATCTTCTCCTATTATATTTTGAAGGTAGTAAGAATATTCACCACCCTTACCTAAAACAAAAAATGGTCCTATCCAAAGGGATTTGAATTTTTCATGTTTCCATTTATCTTGGCATCTGGCATTCCATAATAGAACCATATCATTTACTTCAAACTTTCTTTATTTTTCCTTTTTTTCAAACAATTATTTCATTTATGATTGCATTTTTTTGTTACACTCCTAGGCCAGGCTTCTAATCTCATCCAATTTTGCTAACTACTCCATTCTATCTTCCATGGGTTCAAGGATATCCAATTCCTCGTGGAGCATAAAATTATATAATGTTAAAAGGTTTTGGATGGTAATCCTTGCTTATGTCCCATAATCCAATTCAAAGGGTGATTTTCTAGTTTACTTCTTCACTGCGATTCTATCTATCCAAATCGCTATCCTTAATTTGGAATCAAAAGCTTTTTTATTGTTATTTAGCATCCTTTTAATTATTTTTAAGATACTTTTGTTGTGTGACTCAACCTACCCATTTTCTTATGGATGATATGGAGATGCATATGAAATTTTTATGCCATATGTCTCACAGAATACTTTGAACTCTTATGATCTAAAGCACATACCATTATCTATGATTATCCTTATAGGTGTTCCAAATCTAGAGATGATATTCTCCATTAGAAATTTTATCACAACCTTACTAGTAGCTTGCTTTGTAGGGATGGCTTCTATCCATTTTGTAAAATAGTCAGTTGCTACTAGAATCCATTTATGACCTCCACTAGACTTCTCTGGTATTTCTCTAATGAAATCAATCCCCCATTGATGAAATGGAGCTTCAAATTGCATTGGTATAAGTGGCAGTGCTCCTTGATACTTAATTTTTCTAGAAAAACTTTGACAAGCTTCACACTTCCATATGTAAGAAAAAGAGTCATTGAAGACCCTAGGATAGTGGTATCCAACTCTTAGGATTTTGTGGGTAGTGGTTTTAGCTGAAAAATTTCCTCCACATATTCCTTCATTCATCTCTTTCAACACATGGTTCACTTTTGATTCATCTACGAACAATAGCAATACTAAATCTTTGTTCTTCTAGTATAAGTCTCCATCCATAATGACATACTTTGAGGCATGAAATTTTAAGGTTTTTATTTTATTTTTTGAAGTATTTAGGACATTTTTGGTTTTTAAGATAATACATTACATTAGTATACCTTGGGTTGTTCTTTATGCTTGCAATCATGCCTTCTTCTTCCCCTATGTTATAGATTTGAGATGCCTCAAGATTAGATTTATCCATGAGCTTATCCAACCCTTATCCTCTTACCGATTTGGTGATTTATATTTCAATATCAAACTCTTGAATTATATTAATCCATCTAGACCTTCTCCCTATAACTTCAGTTTGCATAAACACATCCTTAACTACAACATTAGGAACATATGCAATCATTTTAGCACTTTCCAAATAAGGTCTAAAGGCTTTTACAATTTTTACAAGTGCATATGCTTTCTTTTCTTTAATGTCATACTTTAGGTCTACTCCTTGAAGGGATTTGCTAAAAACTGACAATGGTTGCTCATACCCTTCATCATTTTCTATAACATCACTGCTACAATAGTGTGGTAAGATGCAAATGAGAAAATCTAAATTTTTTATTGAAGTCGGATGATTTCAACACTGGGGCCTCCTTGATTTCTCTTTTAATAGATATGAATGCATCAATTACTTTTGTTGTCTAGTCAATCTTGGCACCCTTCAACATTTTTGAAATGGGCTTGATAATCGTAGCAAAATTTAATATAAACCTCCTTACAAAGTTTATCTTCCCAAAAAAGGACTGAATGGCTTTTATTGTCTTCGAGATAGGAATCTCATCTATAGCTTCCACTGTCTTAGGATCAATTCTTACTCCATATTTGGATACTATATCCCCAACAATTTTCCCTTAGTCATAGAAAAATGACACTTCTTTGGGTTTAGGGAAATACCATACTCTAGAGCTTTGAGGAATATCTTCTCTAGATGTTTAATATGTTCTTCAACTTTCTTAGAATATGTTGTGAGGTCATCTTGATATACCACCATTATTGTATTAATCAGGTCATAAAAAGCAATGTCCATAGCTCTCTGAAAGGTGGAACTAGCTTTTGTGAGGCCAAATGGAATCCTTACATATACATATGTTCCCTAAGGTGTAGTAAGTGTAGTCTTATATTATTCTAATTCTTTCACTTTCACCTGGTTATACCCTGAATTTCCATCCATCATGGACAATAACTCACATCATGTCACCCTTTGCAGCATAGATTCCATGTTTGGGAGGCGATAATTGTCTTTAAGAGAGGAGCCATTTAAATTTTGAAAATCAACACACAACCTTATTTCTCCATACTTGTTCTTGACAAGAACCAATTTGGAAACCAAAGTAGAGTGTCTAATGGGATTAATACATATTTCTAATTGTAGGGCTTATCTTCTTTCCAATGTACACCTTTTTTGAATCCAATTCAGTCCCAAGATTAATTTCTTCAATATATTCCCTTCTTACTAGTGTTTTCTTCATAACAACGTGCTTATTCACATCGAACACCCTCTCTAGTGCTACTAGTCCTTTAGGGATCTTGTTTGTCTTTATTTTTATTACATCTTGGAGAAAAACAATTTGTTTACCATCCACTTCTTCAACAAATGCATTTAAATCACTCTTGGCCCTCATACTAATCAATGTAGTGTAAGAAATTGATTAGATCTGTGTCATCATTGAAGACCTGCCAGTTGTAAATATTTTTAGCAATTGTAGTTCTAGTATTGAGTTCTACTTGTGAGATACCTACTAGGATAATTCCATCTCATTTCAAGGCTACATTTTCCATGAAGTTAGCCATCATTTTTTTTATCTATCCACCTAGTCAATGGAGAAAGCATCAAAGAGTTTTATAGTATCACATACAACATGTTTGTATTGCTTCAATGTTTTGTTTTTTGTAGAATACTTTGACCTTACTTGTGAAACAATAGATTCTGAATCTTTGAGAATAGTCAATACTCTGATCCCATGCTTTGTGGAAATGTTTAAACCTAGCAACAATGACTAATACTTCAATATGTTATTTGTGCATTCAATTTTTTTTTTAAAAAGAGTATTTAAATGTTGTGCCATTTGGAAAAATGAAAATAATCCCGATTCCATTCCCCTCTCTACTGTAGGCTCCATCAAAATAAATTTTCCATATTCCTTGTTCATTTCGAAAAACATCCCTAGAAATTGGATCTGTGCTTAGCAATTTAGGGTTTGAATGCTCAATTCTAAAAATATCGAGGTCTACATCACATAAGAAATTCATTTGATTAGGTTCAAAGAGCTCAATGACATGTTTTGATCTAGTTTCTCTATACAACTTGACTTTTGTTCCATTCACAGGTATTGTGGCATAAGATAAGTCTAGTTAGACATTTCCACCTACTATCTCATTCTATTTTCTAGATAATAACATTCCATAGTAAGGGGGAGTGTCCACCACAATGATTTCTATTCTATATGTTGCCTTAGGGTATGATTCTAACTTCAATTCTGCATCCCATATCCCTCGAACTACTGGGACTGATCTATTATCCATGCATAGCACTTCCCATAGGTTGGGTTCACCTATAATCCTAATTCCTTCATGACAGCCAAAGGTATGATATTGATTGTTTTCCTTGAGTCTATCATGCAAAATTTCACCAACTTTCTATTGATCACCAATGTGGTGTAAAGTGGATCCACTTGGGAGGGATTTTTTGTAAGGGTGTCTCCCAAATAGACCTCTGGTGCCTTTGTAGTTTCCTACTCAATGATATTGACCTCTTTGTTTTGATCATGTTGCTTGTAAGATATGTTGGCAATCAATTTGAGGGTTGTTTCTCTGCACTCACAAATTTTTATCATCTCCATCAATGGCACTATCATCTTCATCTGCCTTAGTGCCTGAGCAATGTCAAATGAAGGGGCAATTATCCCTTACTATATTTTCTCTATTTTAGCAACTCTTTTTCCTTCAGTTTGCACTTTGTCGCTATCTAGTTTTTTTTCCAAATTTAACATTTGTAGCCTCCTTTTGAGCAATCTTTTGAGGCTTCTTCATTTCTCCCTTCTTTTGGTCAGATGAGAGATTCTCGTTATTCTTCTACTCTTTTATGAACATGCCTCTAGGTGTTCCTTGGTCTTCATTTGTAGGCCTACTTCTTAGGTTGTATTATTTCTCTTTTCTTTAGCAACAACTTTTTCTATGATGGCCCTCTTCTCCTCTTATTTTGGTGTTCCTAACTGAAATTATGGAGTTGAATTTTATGCATAGGCTATTTCTCTTGCATTTTCTTCCAAATCAGAGAACAATTCTTGCTCCATATTAACATTATTTGTTTGATTGCTAACATAATATTCACACCCATCCTTAGAGGATGCTTATCCATCATTGGTTTGATGTGATCCCTATCTTAACATATTTATGGTGTGGCTATCTCTATCCTATTTCAGTGAGCATTCCTCTTCTTGGAAAGCTTGACTCACTACACAATCTTTTGGGGCATGGGGTCTATGACATGGTGAAAACAATGGTGTAGTATCCACTACGTGTGCTCCATGTTTTTCCAAAGAGTCTAGTGTATCTTTCTAGTTTGGCTTACCCACCAGTCATCCATCCTTCCAAGTGGTGTTATAGAGCATGTCATATAATCTTGGCCATTCATTTATGTATTGATTTTCTTGCCTATTTTGGTGATTGTTAGGATTTTGTGGAACCCTAAGGTTATCTCTTTTTCCAATCATGCCAACAAGTTTCCTATTGTTTTCAATAGCTATAACAACCTTTTGTGCTTTGGGAAAGCTTCTAGGAGATCTGTTCCTGAGCTCATATCTTGTTTTAGGATCAAAGGCTCTCAAATAGATGCTTAAAGTTATCGAGTCATCCAACTTAGATCCGAGTGGTATATTGTTATTAATCTTGGAGAATCTCTGGTTGAAGTAAAAAATAGATTCATTCTAATGCTTTTGAATTCTTATTAACTCATGTAAAACAAATTTAGGAGCATATTGATTCCCATATTTCTCTAAGAATTGTCTTTGAGGTTTGTTGCAGAGGTAATTGAAGCGTTTGGTAAGCTATTGAACCAATCCCTTTCTTCTTCAGTCAAGGACATCATGAATAGCCTCATAAGGAAATCTTCCTATTCCATGACCAAATCTTGGACAAAAGCATTGAAGTTTCTTATGTGTTCCTCTATTGTAGTTGCATTATTCCCTATGAATTTAGGGACAATATCTATCAAATTGTTGTCAATGGGGTATGGGTAAATTGGATATCCAACCAGGTCAAATTTTCTACTTATGCTTGCAAGATTTTGTGGATAATGATTCTGAGAGGGTGGATTGGGTAATATTGGAATCCATGTTGGGGTTGGTGTACATTCTTTTGGATGTTCTGGGGAGAATATATATTCTATTGTGGCATGTGATGTTGATAGTGTGGAACATATTGTTCTCCTAGCCATGGGTAGGACTATGGAATGTTGTTGGTGTTTTGTGATTGTGCATTTTGTGTTGGCACATTATGTTGCACATTCTATTTTGTGATTGTGCATTTTGTGGTGGCACATTATGTTGCAAATTCTATTTTGGAACACCTGTATTCTAGGATGACCCATGTGGATTGATGTTACCCCCTTGCTTATGGGGAGGGACATATTTTGGTGGATTTTACGGATTGATACTCATCTAGGACAATTGTTGGTTCAAATATTTACTTTCTTTTATCAGTTGTTGTCACCTTCTAACTTCCACCCTCTATCTTTCCACATGTTATTCCAACTCTTGAGTGGTCATTTCATCATAATTCTCAATATGGAAAGAATGGTCCATAAACCCATACTTGGTCTCTTCTCCTTTCTGTGATGAAAACCTTTGGTCATACTCTTTTTTTCTTTGAATTCTTTCTTCATCAACTCATGTAAGGAATTCATTCTCATGTTGAGGATCTGGCTTGAAATTGAGAATTTTGTGAGTTAGAGTATTTCATTCAAGTGGCATTGAATTGTCTACTTCATCACTATGGAAAGGGATATTATGCATTGTAAAGGGTTGCTCTAATAATTTCCCCTTATCCCTGCACATAACATCTAATTGGTTAGATGTTACTTTGTTCCTATTTGTGTCTACCTTTGAAGGAGGAGATCCATGCTTATCTTTCCACCTGCCATTGTTCTTCTTGGGAATTTCTTGGTGCAGAGATCTCCTGTCATTCATCTCATAGGATTCTTTGATGATTTTAACTCTATGGTTTTTTCTACTTGATGTGTATTTTAATTTTTCAATCATGCATTCATTCCTACAATCTTCTTATAGAGTCACCACTCAATTTTGTGAAAAGTGAGAAAAGTTTATAATCTTTTAGATCTGTTCCCAATAGAGTATTTTGATTTTCAATGTAAAAATTTAATTTTGAGACTTTATTGAGTCTATAAATGGATAGGATGGTACCAAAGTTTTCCTCAATTGATCCCCAACAAAGTCACCATTTTGTTAGGTCTCAAAAACATAGCTTTTGAACCTTAAGAGGGTGTCAGTCTCTTAATATGTTTTTGGATAATGGATGGGGTGAATATGATTGATCACCCCCTACTCTTTAGTCTCCGCTAGACCTAGGTGATTGTACCTGAATGAAAAGGTATATTTAGAGGTTTGAATATAATCTCTAATTTTGGAAATCTACTCATGATGGAATGTGGGTGTGAAGTAGATGAAAATATTACTAACTAGTTCCTACTATAGATGTTTCAAGAATCAGGTGTATAGAGAGAGTTTGTGTAAATGTTCTAAACTTGAATAGTGCCTAATCCTATTGGGTGAATGGAGTCAAAGGGTGGATGATGATGATGGAGATAGATATGTATGATAGGTAGATCTATGCCTTAGCTTAACACTAACTATTGGACACATTTAAATGTTTGCACCTTATACAAATGTATAGGTTAGTTGGTTACTATACTCTTCTTTATGAATCCCAATGTTATCCTCCTAAATTATTATGATAGCATGAAAGGATTTTTAATTTGTATTTTGAGGGAAACCAATCAGAATACACTTTAAAATAATTTTAATCCCTAGTAGGAACCAATTAAAATTAATTACTTGAAAGGATTTTAGTTCACTCTAACCAGAATGCAATCAAAATGATCACACAACAACAAATGTGTCTTAAAAAATTGTATAAATTTGAATAAATCAAGAGAACTGCTTTGGAGATAGCACACCAAAACATAAGAATGAATATCAACACAATAGTTGAACACTAAAAATAGACCACCAATTATACAGTCTTCTCCATTATATTGCCTCAAATGATATATAGTAATAGAAAAAGTCTATTAGATATAGAAATGGGTGGATATAATATGATATACTAATGTAACCTATCTACTACTACTAATGATGATGATAATAATGATGATATGAAAACTAGGCCTTGGTTTCCCTCTTTATTCGGGAAGCAACAAGTTATAGGATTGTTCATGAAAAGCTACATCAGTTGATAACTAAGAACTTGATTTAACATAAACATAGACACTTAGTAGTTTTTTGGTGGATGCACAATGATCCGTTAGTCTCTAGAAAGTGCCCATGATCATCTAAGACCTGTTCAAGGCTCATGATCCATGATAATGCACCCATGGCTGCAAAAATTTGGTACCCTTTCACTCCCTACTTGACCCATGTAATGAATAAATTAATATTCGACACATGCTCAATATGTCCTACCTTTGCATAAGTGTCTACATTGTTTATGATATCTTTCATTCCCTATTCAAGTTCAAAGATTCACCCTAGTTGCACATGTGTTTTTGCAAGCACCTTATCTTCATCATTAATTCCAACAAGAGCTATCGAAAAATACTGACTCATCTCATCCTTCCATACATCCTGGTCTTTTAAATATATTTCCTCAAAGAAATTTGGCAAAGCCATACTCAGTGACTGACTACAATCACTCAATTCTTGTGTCACTATGTTATGGAAGTTGTCATGTGTGTTCATAAGCTCTTGATATTCTTGGAATACATTTTTGTTATCTCATTTATTTTCCTTTATCTATAGTCCCATTTCCTTCATTTTGTCACATAACCTATTATGTTGTTTTAAATTTTCATATGTTTTGTCATGAATAACTCATACTTTTTCAGCAAGCTTAATCATATCATCAAATCTCCTAAACACTAGTTCTGATGCCATTTCAAATATAGTATTTTTTAGTTGTTTCTTCAATTCCACTTGACCCTTTTGAATCATTTCATATTTATGCTTCCAATAGGTACTCTCAGACATTGCTTTGAGAACCTTTCTTTCACATTCAATCAATGGTGAGTAAGGCATTGAGGAGGAAGGTAATATATCTCTATAGTTGATCACTTCTTGCATCAACCTCTCATTTTCATCGATCAACCCCCTATTATCTCTGACCAATTTATGAATTTGAGCCTTGGTAAACATGGCCACATTTACATTTAGATTAGCAATCACAATAGGGTTGGTATCCTCTACTCTCTGTACTAGAAGGTGACCAAAGATTTTATTATGATTACTGATAAGGGAAGGCCCCTTTCCTAGAGGGTAATGTGCCCAATTCTACAAAGTATTTTTATCAGGATTATACCTTGATCTTGTGTGTATCTTATCATTTGCCTCATCTATCAATTGCAAGGCCTTGTTTTCTCTTTTCAAGAAACTTTGAAACACTACGGCAGAGCTGATGTCCCACCCTGGAAGGAGCATGAATCCATCTTGTTGTAGTAATAATCTTCCTCTCTATAGAGTAATTTTATCCATTTATTTATGAAGCTCACACTAGAGTTCTTTCAAGGCATCTGCTTCTTTCTCAAGGTTGATTTCGTTTATCTTTTCTCTTGTCATTTTTCCTTTGTACTCATAAATCAAAGCCTTAAACTTAGAGTTTTAAACAAATGTCTCATCTGTAATGAATTCATGGATAGGATGATGTCTCACATCATCAAGAAATTCATTAGAATCTTCAAATGTGATCATGTTCCTCTCTGGAGGCACTTCGTACTAAGGAATAGTGGGAAGGGTGATCTATGTAGCCTTATTATCTTCCTTAATGTAATATTCAATAATAATAGGTGTGTCAACCAAGAAGCTCACCTCTGGAGTAGGTTGGGGTGATAAATGACTTACAGGTACTACCTTCTCAGCTTGTTTCCTAAAACCAGTATCTCTTCTTCTTTCAAAGGCTACAAGAGGTACATCTTTAGTGAATTCTTCTTCATGTGTAGGATGAATTTCTTAATCCTTTCCATAGGATCTCATATTTCATGAAAAGCTTCTACATATAATGGGTTATTGCTTCTTCTCCAATACTTGGCCATAACTATTCTATTGTAAGCAGCCTTCCTCATCATCACTTAAGTTTCATCACAATTTCTAATGACATCATCAATGAAGAATTCATGTTAATATCCTATTAGTCTCTATTAGATCTTGGGAATTAGTCTCTATTAGATCTTGGGATCATAAATAAAGTGATCAAGGTCAAATTCCTCCCTCTTATTCCCCAATGGAAAGCCATAATAATCTATTTTACTGCCAATTGATTCATACCATGTATCAACAATGATGGTGAATTCATCGAAACATGAGTAGAAGGAATGAAAGTTTTCCTTGCATATCTTTTGAGGTGCATGAAGCACAAATAAGCTAATTATCTTACAATCTCAAGGTATGCAATGATGTTAGGTATATTTTTAGGTAGTAAAAATGGAGTTACCTTGAATCCATATACTCTGATCATAGTTCAATCCTCAAATGCATACCAATCCCCCCAATTATCATTTACCTTTCCCTTAGGGTTTTTCTCCTTTAGCTTGAGGAATCTTTGTATCTCTGGGGACAAATTGTAATCACATTTATGGCCAAGCAACTTATACAAGGGTTTGACAAAATATTCTTCAAAATACAAATAGTGAGATCTCCCACATCTACTATCCCATATGGACATCCACATCTGAACTGATCTATAGTTCTCATCACTATCAAAATCTTTGATTCTTAATTCATCTTCCCACATTCCCATTACTTGTCCTTCATATAATATCATATGCATGAGTAGAGAATAATGCTTGAAGTTGGTAGCATCACTGTTAGTCTTAATGGCAACAAGATAAATATTAATGACCTTAGACAGGTAATATGCATAATCATAGGGCCTAGCATCTTTGGACATCTATGGCTAGAACAATTGGAGCTATAGTCATCTCGGGAGGAGTATTAATTCCTAGGACTTGGAAAGCTGAATAGTAGGTGTACTAATAGTATTCTTCAAATGTTCCATAGGGAATAGGTGTCTTTCATCACTAGAGAATATTTTAAGTTGGCTTCCTGGGGCCTTGGGTCTATTCAGAGGTAATTTCCACCTCTTATAACTTGTATCGATTGTCCGATACTCTTCCAATAGATCTCTAATTCTCAATTTTGTTTTCATGGATGTGACAAGTTGAAAAACCATGCATATATAATCTTGTGTTATGATAATAAATTGTGAACCATCATGGCAATACATTTCTCTCATTTTAGGGTTGTAGGTTTTAGCTAGTGCCTTAACCAATTCCACATTGACAAACACATTAGGAATCACAAACCTTGCCAAATTCATATTCCATGGATTCGAGATAGTTATATGTCTATACTTCTTTCTATAATGATAAATAAATAGATCATAGCCTCTTTGCAGAGTCCACAAATCTCCAAGATTTTTGTGGTTATCTTTCAATATTTCACATGAAGGATTTAATTGAGCTATTCTCCTAGATTTTGGTCTAGACATAGGACACTAATCTATTAAGTCTTGGTTTAATGTCCTAGCCTCTATTTTCTACGTATTTACTTTTTATTTTTTTGGGGTTTTATCCTATTCAAAACCCTACTTGCATAGTACTTCAAGAAAATATTTATAGAGCATGTTTAGCTGAGCCAAGAGAACTTACTTGAGCTAATGCCATGGGTTTTGAGCTGCTTGTTGTCATCCAATTTTGCCTCCTCAAATTTCAACAATGATTTGCAATATTTTATAATCTCTCAAGAGTCAAGTATATCGAGATTTGTCTCACTTGAAGCAACTCTGGTTCATAAATGGCACTCATGCCACCTTTCTAATCAACTAAAATATTAATGGTAGTTATCTCTCCAATAACCTCATTAGTCATGTCAACCAGGTGAGAAATTATTTCATAATGTTGAAGGGACCTCAATTACATTGTCAAGGATTCCCTTTTCTCTCTTCAATGTGTCTTTGGTTCCTTTTCAAAATATCGAAGAGATATTTGAGTTTCTCTCTTCAATCCCACAAGGTCTTCTTGATGGTTGTAGTTCAAGTTATTTCTTCCTTGAACTTTTGATATCTGAATGTCAATGAGGTTGGTGAACATTTATTCTTGATAAGCTTATGTCTCCTTGACATACCCGTGTTCTTACTTTCAATAGATTTTCTTTAAATAACCTCCTTTGTGTCTTTAGAATGTCAAAGAGACCTGTGGTTATCTCTCTTGGATGTCCCATATTCTCATCAACAATGTATGCTTGTAGCTGAGAAAGTTGAAGAGACTTGTATCAATGTTTTTTTGATTGCTTTATGTATCTTTGACATTTCTTACATGTTCTTACAGTGTGAAAGAGACTTCCTCATTTCTCACTCTGACACATTGATGTCTCTTTGTTATTTTCATTGTACTCACCTGACCATGTCCTTGTCAATAATTTACCATTTATTTTATAATAATCTCTCGATGTTAGAGAGATGTTTTTCTATTTTCTGAATGCAAAATAATCCTAAATCCTTAGAGTATCGATGTTACTGTTGTAGTGAGGGAAAGTTCCAGGTTAGCAATACAAAGTGTGAACAAAATAAACCCTAGCTAATAATGAAGCACAATGGAATATAAAGCATAAATAAAAGAAAGACCTCACCAAGCCATTCTGCATTCCATGAATCTCCTTCATTATCACTTCTCCATTTTGTTGTAGTATAATACTTTCCCTCAAATTTTACTTAAGCATGCAAATATGGCCTAAAGAAAATAGCAATAGAAAAATATTGAAGATTTCTAATTAGCTATGGATGAACTAAGAAAAAATAATAGAAGATGTTTAAGATTTCTAAGGCTTCCAAGTTTGATGAAATTACAATGATAAATCCCTTTTGTAGGCAAGCTGATTTCAAATGAGAGACTGAGATCAAGAGACAATAAATTGATGGTCAAGATTAAAAAGGAAAGGCATGGGATAAGATTACGGATAATTAGAGCAATTGATAAATATTGAATAGTGAAGATTAAATTAAAAATAATTTAATCAATGATGGAGGTTAGTTGAGACATGGATAGATAAGGATTGGATGTAGAAGATAAGATCAACATAGAAAAAGTGATGAGTTAGAAAATAAATTAAATATTTTTCCATTTAAGTGACCAATGAATAATTAAATAGTAAAGATATTATTTAATTGTAAAAGATTGTGATAAGGAGGAATCATTATTTTGAATTAAATAATGATTTTAATTCAAAATTCAAGGATATTGGATTAAATTAAATAAATAAATATACATTTATTTAATTTTAGAAAGAAGTTAGACTTAATTAGTGAAGTAATTAAATGAAATTTATTTAATTAATCGAGGAGGAATAAAGATAGAAATGAATTAATTAAATAATTAAAATTATTTAATTAATAGAGGACATGTGACTTTAGGATATAATTATAATTAGAATTATTTAATTATGAAAAATGAAAGGGACAAGGGCGAAAGAATCACGAATAAATTAAGAGTCGCAGGCCTAGGACAATTTTTAGTGTCTACATTTTACCCCTCTATGATACAATGCAGATTATCACGTTGTGTCAAAGAAATTTTAGTCAAAAGTGCCCTAGTGTAAGTAGGGTAGATATATGCCCCTTTAGAAGAATTTTATGAATTTTACATTTTTTTCAAAAATATTTCCAAAAATATTGATTTTTTTTTTTTAAAGTCAATTTGATGGCCATAAAAGTGGTGGTGAAGTTAGTGAATATCGACAAGTTTTGAGCAGCCAAAATTATGTTCAAGCATGCCAAAGGGAGCACCTAGCTATAAACCCTAGGTCAAACCCTAATTTTGACGGGGTTATTAATAGGAAATTGGTAAATCAAAGCTCATTTTGCACATTTGGACCTTGGAGACTAGGATCTCTAAGTGAAGATGAAGTGAGTTCCCCACAACAAGCACAGAGCTTATAGAGTTCACACATTCAGAAAACCGAAGGGTGCAGGAGATCTGTTAAGGCTCTACAAACCCACTTTGTCAATTTTTAATTTCACACATTTTTAGGTAGGTTCAAAATTTGATAGTCAGTTGCATCATTCAGGGATAGCCACAAGTGCTATCACATTTGATGCAATAGACTGTGAAACAATGCAAATTATTTAAACATGTTATGCTAGGATAGGGTTTTGAGTTATTTGTGATGCAACTATCAAGGTTCAATGCATCCACAGGTTACTTAACTGCATTTGTGTTTGCATGACACAACTGACTATGGTTGTGTGCAAATTTTTAGGGCTTAGCCACAACTGTTTAGCAATGATGCAAGCAAAATGCTAGATCGTAATTGATTTGGGGGTTTGACACAAACAAATTCCTATGATGCATCTACAAAGAGTGCGATGCAATTGCTAATCAAGCAATGCAATTGATAATTAATCAACGCATTTTAATTTAAGTGACATAATTAACTCTTGACTAGGTTGTCCTACGTTAAGCTTGACTTATTTTTATGACATGTGAAAAATAGGTTGAGGTAGGTTGTTAAACTAACACAATGTTTTTCATGTTGGCCATATAGGTTCATCTAGATCTGATCTATACACAGGAGTCTCGACTGCTAGAGACATATCAATTGTGGAATCGGTTGACTAGCAGTGAGAGGTGCAGGTTGTTGCATCTTAGTTTGTATCACATGACATTCATGTCCATCAGTAGGGAAAATAGGGGGATGTTGACTACACTTTCCGAGCAGTGGAATTTGAAGACATGTTCATTTCTTCTGCCTATAGGACATGCTACCATTACCTTGGAGGATGTGTATAGGATCCTTCGACTACCGATTCGAGGAGAGAAGGTTAGATATGATCCTAGCAAAGGATATCAAGCACTAACTACTTATTATGTGTATAATCATGTGGCACAACTGGGGGTAGATCGATATGAGATGATTAGGTGGGAGACACTAGTTGCATGATATGAGTAGTTTGACTACATATTATGTACTACGATAGCTAGGATAATGATCCTAGATCACTGCGGACATGGATTTCCTATTAGATGGGGGGAGATACTTGTTGGTATGATGGCCAGTGAGACATTGTATGGATGGGGGCCTTGTTTGTTGGTGATGGTATATTTTTAGTTGCATGACATAGTATATTGGCAAGGACAGTCCAATAGCTATAGAGTTACTATGTTGATGGTATAGGCTTGGGAGCACATTAAGGTGTTCCATCCACTAGTTGATCACCATTTGGATACTACTATTCCATATACATATATGTACACATGAGCAGTTACTTAGACACATGTTAGAGATATTGGCTGTTGGTGACATGGGCTAGATACCTTGTTCAGTTTCATATAGAGGTCATATATGGATTCTCATTAGTTGCTAGATGAGGGTTAGCATCTACCATGGTGTCAACAAGAGAGATATATGATTGGGAAAACTGTCCAATTAGTGCACATTATTGAGATGTATATGCCAAATCAGGTGATGTGATAGATCAAAGAATAGCAGGGGGAGCCACAAGGATTAGCAATGTTTGCATAGTCATTTGAGGAGATGACACCATGGGGTCCCATTATTTTAGTTTCCATAGCAGAGCAGTAGATAGATGAGCTACAATAATAACAGTGGGCATAGAGAGGGGGACCAATAGATGCAAGTACCACTCCAGAGTATGATGCATGGTGGAATTTACATAGGCCAGTTGCATTGACGAATCCAGATCATCCAACCATAGTGGTTAGATGAGGACAGGGTCCTCGAGGCAAGAGAGCAGGAGGGAGAGGGAAAGGAGATGGAGGGAGATGAGATGGGGGTTAGGGTGATGATGGAGGGGAAGCAAGGATATGGCAGAAATGGTGGTAGGGGTAGGAGAGGAGTGGATGGTGGGAGGAGGCATCGACGAAGAATGAGGAGAAGGAGAGAGAGGAGGAATGATAGGAAGAGGGCCAATAGGAGGAGGGCCATCAGGAGGAGGCCATATGCCCAATGTAGAGGTCGATGCAAAGCAGCCTAAGGGAGAGAAGCTTGATGTATTAGTAGGTGCAGTTGCCATGGATGTGGAAGTGGGAGGACATGAGGAGTAGCCATAGGATGAGAAGATGGGTGAGGAGGAGTAGATCCTTCATGAGATGATTCTACCTAGAGAGGAGGGATTTGAGGATGTAACCATCAGGGGTGGTACAAGGGATAGAGACGAGGAGTTGGTGAGTCTACAAGCTAGAGTATAGGCATTGGAGGTTGAGGTTCAATCTCTGCTAGTAGAGACAAATGGGTTATAGGTGGAGAGGGACACCCTATAGTTGGAGAGGGATAAGGCAGTGATCCAAGCTCAAGATTTGGATCATAGGGTTATTGATTTCATAGCCACATGCACGAGATTTTTTGCTACCACAACACATGCACTCACTAAAGGAGGGAGATGAGAGTAGTATTATAGAGACCTATAGGAGGAGTTAGTCCTAGCTGAGCACAAGGCACCTAGTGCATCAGTGACACTGAGTAGTAGTTGGTCCCATAGTAGGTTGTCCCAGAGAAAATCTAGCTAGGGTGAGAGCAGCAGCATAGGCTCTGGGGAGCATGGCAACATGGGATAGACTGATCTTGACTTAGATATTTTGACACTTGTACTTTATAGCTGTTGATCCTGCAAACTCTATTTTTGGGAGGTACATTATAAAATTATACTAACACTTATTGAGATATATATATCATTTTTGGAAATGATTATATGATATTTAGTTCTTTATTTATGCATGTGTTATGGATGATGATGTATTCTTTTTGATGTTCATGCAACCTATGATGATATTTTAATTCTATATGATGATGCATGCATTTATTTTTATGATGCTATAGATGTTGTGTATGGATGATATGCTTATGATTATGAGATGTAATGTTATTTTATGTGATGCCATGTGAATATATGCAATGTATTAATATGGTATGTGATTCATGATTTTTTTGAAATGGGATGATAATGAATATATGTAATGCAATGGATTCCTGATAGCAATAAATGTGTATATTTTTTGTATTTTTAGATGCAATATATGTGTATAATTTAATATGTATGTATGCATGTATGACAATGCTTAAATGATATTTCTAATATGATTTCATATGAAATGATCAAATTTTGTGTTTCAAAGGATGCTTCCATAATGCAAAAAAGAAGTGTTAGTGTGGAAGACATGGATGTTAGTATTCGAATGACTTCAATATTTTTCCAAAACATAATAGTCTTTGCATTAATCATCATTTGGAATTAAAATGATACGAATGGATAAAAAACACCATGATATGAGATAAACCAAGGTGTGCAAGGTCATCCACTTGCAAGACAAATAGTCATAGACAAGGAATCTCCTAACTCATATTAAAGGAAAAGTTGCCTCAATCTTTTTGCCAATGCAATCTGTAAGCAACAATCAAAGAAAAGAGTCTTGAGACATCATTGCTCCTCTAAATCCTTCACGTGACATCCTTGAGGAAGCTAGTAACCTGACTCAAAGACAAATCCAAAATAAAAAGATAAGACAAACAAACCACAATGTCAATAGCCAGTAAGAATTTTTGCAAAAAATTGATTGTTTTATGTTTAAATGACTAGGAGATTGACGAGTTGATTGTTTGATGAAGCCTAGTTTCAAGAAAGGCACATATCATATAATAAATTGAGTCTGGTTTCAATCATGTGACCTCCTATATAAGGAAAATGATGATGTTTGACTAAATGATAATGTCTAGTTTCAGGAAGGACACATCCTATATAAGACATAGGTTGATTGTTTTGATGATTTGATAATTTGTTTGGTTTGATTGAATGACCTTGTTGACTTATTTGTCTTGTTGATGTGTGACTTTACTTAAATTTCGACAACTATTTATGTGTTTGATGACAATGTATTACTTATTTGACCATTATGACAAACCCTGAAGGACTAACCTAGGGGGGCTTAGGGGCTCACCGATAGATGGCCTTGCCTATGTAGCAATGCACAAAGACCTTGTAGTTCGACATGACCCTTGACTTTGTTTTATTTTAAAAGGAGTAAGTCATTATTTTATTTTGAAAAGCCTAAAGGGATGGACCTAATGCCTTGAGGGTGCATCAATAGATGGCCTTACCTACGTCTAGTCACAGAGGCAACATAGTTCAACATGACAAAGATTGACTGACACAACTGACTCTGACTCTATTTTTGGGTTTTTGACATGTTTTAATTTTTCTTTTTATAGTTTTGAGGTTTTATGATTTTTGGATTTTTTCAAGACATTTTGTGATTTTTTTTTCTTTTTTAGAACATTTTCTAATTTTTTATGGATTTTTTCAAGACATTTTCTATTTTTTATGAATTTTTGATAGTTTTACCACCTCTAAACAACAAGTGTAAGATCCAAATGATGTAAGTCAAGTGCCTAGCCCCAGTCGGGTCTAAGACCAATTTATTAGGAATAGGATGGAATGGGGATGTAAAGTGTGTGTGATGTCAATCATTCCAAGTTATGAAAAGGAAAACCATTTATTAAGATTGATATAAAGGAGATAAATGATAAGGTGTGTAAATAGGAAATATAGATGATATGACCAAAAAGTTAGATTGGAATAATGGTAGACAAAAGAGTAGAGTTGACTACACATGGTGCCTGTTTTCTAGGTTTTCACTACGGTACTTATCTAATGAGCCACCAAAGTGGTTTTTCACTATTGGATGAATTATTTCTCTTTACTATTTTCTTGAATTTTTTTTCCCTTTTTGTAATTTAAAAAAAATAAAAATACATGATTAAGGCAAGGCTCCCAAAAGCTATGTGTAGAATCTCTTCAGATGAAGACTATTGATTGGATTTGACAATGGTTCTCCTTCAGGGGTAGAGAGCTAGTATGCTATTGATCCAAAAAATTCTATAACAATGTGAGGTCCTAACCAATTTGGCTTGAACTTTCCTGGTTTTTCTCTTTCTACTTGATTCTTTGGATTTTCCATTAAAACCAAGTCACCAATGTTAAAGTGTCAATTCAAGGATTTCTTGTTATAACTGTGACAAAGACAGTTTTGATATGCTTGGAGGTGACCTATTTCCTTCTATCTTCATTCATCTAGAAACTCTAGCTCATGTATTCTTGACACACAGTAGTCTTCATTGTTAATGTGCCCTTTTAGAGATGCCCTTATGGAGGGAATTTTGACCTCAATAGGCAAGATGGCCTCAGAACTAAATACCAAGGAATATGG
Source organism: Sequoia sempervirens (assembly GCA_007258455.2). Classification (NCBI taxonomy): domain Eukaryota; kingdom Viridiplantae; phylum Streptophyta; class Pinopsida; order Cupressales; family Cupressaceae; genus Sequoia; species Sequoia sempervirens. Next base: position 80,627,280 of record VDFB02179234.1, read on the forward strand.
AATGACACCACTAGGAGCATAGATGCTTGTGCAGTAAGCCTATAGAGTAGGGTTAAGCTGTAAATTCCAATCGCGACCAACATTATTGATAGTCTTTTTAAGGATTCTGAGGATTGTTTTGTTAGATGCCTCAGCTTGGCCATTACTCTATGGGTAATATGGGGTGGAAAAGTGATGATGGATATGGAATTTCTTACAGAGATGATGAACTTATTGAATTTTAAATGGAAAAAAATTAGCAGTGATTATAGACTGAGGAACACCATATCGACAAATGATGTAATTAAGGATGAACTTAGAAATTTGTATGCCAGTAATGTAGGTTAAGGGAATGGCTTCAATCCATTTTGTAAAATACCCAATCATAGTAATAATGAATTTGTGACCATTGGAGGATGTGGGATGTATCTTGCCTATGAGGTCGAGTCCCCATTGTGAAAAGGGCCATGGTGACATTATCAAATGCAACTCCTATGCTAGCACGTAGATTAAGTCTTTATGGATCTGACACTGTTGACATTTCTTGACAAAGATGTATGAGTCTTTTTCCATTGTATGCTAGTAATAGCCTAACCTCATAATATTATTGGCTAAGGTTGCACCGCTAGAGTGGGCTCCACATATACCCTCATGCACCTCATGCAAGGTTGCTTGTGCTTCTTTGGTATCAAAACATCTCAACAGGGTATTGTCTAGGGAACAACTATAAAGTGTATCACTGATGATGGCATATTTGGAAGATTTATGGATAAATGTCTTACGTTGGTTGTTTGAGAGGTTGAGGGTAGGATTTGGCATGGCGATAGTTAGATATGTCATTATACCATGGGGAATTGAGACCAACAAGTTCACACACCATCTCTAAATCTAGGATGTCAAAGGTAGGGACCAAAAGTTGTTCTACTAAGAACTCAAATTTAGGTATGTTACTAGGTATGTTTAAGAGTGAACCAATGGTATCCATAGCATATGCTGCTTTATTCTAGATGTGGGGTATCTGATGAAAAATAATATTATCAAAATATTTCCTAAAGCTATTTGTTATCCATTTGTATGGGGAAATATTTTCATCTTTGGTGTCATTGTCATCATTAACCTGTCAGATTACCAGCTAAGAATCTTCATAAAACTGTAAGTGCTTGATCTTCCACTTGATTTCCATTCGTAATCATGTTAAAAGAGCCTCATATTCTACTATATTGTTGGTGCATGGAAAAGAAATTCTAAATGACTTAGGAATAGTTTTTCCTTGTGTGATAAACAATATGCCAGCCCTTGAGCCATGATTTATATGAGATCCATCAAAGTATAGATTTCATGTCATTCTAGTGTCTAGAGTGAAAATAGATTCATTAGGAAAATATGAGACTAGAGGATGATCTACCTTGGTTGGTGCATCTGCAAGTTGGTCAGCAATAACTTGTCCCTTTATGGCCTTTCTTTTGACATATTGGATATCATATTCACTGAGTATCATGACCCACTTTGTGAGGTGTCTTGTTAATATTGCTTTACTAAGGAGATATTTCAATGGATCCATCTTTGCAACCAAAATTTTTTGGTGGTTTAACATGTAGTTCCTTAGTTTTTGAGTAGTGAAAACTATAGCAAGACAAGCACATTATATTATATAGTAATTTAACTCATATCCCACCAAAGTGCGACTGATATAATACACTGCCCTTTCATGACCCCTATTATCATTTTGTGCAAGTAAGGCTCCTAGCACTAATGTTGTTGTGGAAATGTAGAGTATCAAAGGTCAGCCATCAATTGACAGAATTAACACTAGTGGTGTAAGTAGGTAATCCTTGATTTGTTGAAAATCTTCTTGACACCTAAATGTCCATACAAATGGTACCCCTTTTCTAAGTAGATGCTAGAAGGGATGTATTTTGTTTTCCAACTATGCTATGAACCATCTGATAGATTGTAGTTTTCCTTGTAGTGTTCATAGTTGGCCTATATTGGCTTGTGGGGGCATGTCTATTATAGCTTTAACTTTTGTTGGGTCCACTTCAATGCCTCATCTAGAAACAATGTATCCTAGAAGTTTTCCTAACACTACACCGAATACACACATTTTAGGCTTGAGCCTTACTTTGTATTCTTCTAGTATTTTGAAAATATTATCTAGGACTTGTAAGTGATCAACCCTTATCAATGATTTAGCTAGTAGATCATCCACATAATCTTCCATGAGAGTTTGCATCAGATCATGGAGAAAGGTTGCCATGGCACGTTGATATGTTGCTCTAGAATTTTTAAGTCCAAAGGGCATGAAATTCCAGCAATAAGTTCCCCATGGACAAGTGAAGGTTGTTTTATGTTGTCCCTCAGGTGTGATTCTAATTTGATTATATCCTAAGAAACCATCCATTAGGGATAACATTTCATATCCTACTGTTAGGTCCACAATTATGTCGATATTTAGTAAAGGGAATTCATTTTTTGGAAATGCTTTGTTTAGATCCTAGAAGTCTATACACATGTGGATGCTACTTGTGGGTTTGGTCACTAGTACAAGATTGGAAACCCATTCTACATAGTCAATTGATCTGATAAAGCTGACATCCAATAGTTTCTTTAGCTCAGCTTTGACTAGTAAAGCAATTTGCAGGTACATTTTTATTAACTTTTATTTGAATAGTTTAGCACCTGCTTGTAATGGAAAATGATGTAATATCAAGTTAGGATCTAGTATAGGCATGTTAGCATATGACCATGCAAAGTTTATTTTTCTATTTGTGAAGAAGTTACAAAATTTAGGTTGCTTTATTTCTATCAAAGATGCTGCAAAATAGATTAACCGAGGATTATCTTTGGTGCCAATGTTGATTTCCATAGATTTCTCAATCAAAATTGGTGACTTTTCTTGAGAAATGGGGAGAACATTCAACCCTCCATCCTTGGGTGCCTCAGAGACATTTTTTCCCTCAGATGTGTCCTTTATTTTTACTTTTCCATTTTCCAAAGGCACCTTTCAGTTTTCACCTAGGGACTTGTCATTTTATTTTTTCTTAGTTTTCCTTTATTGCTTTTACTTTTGTGACTAGAGGGGTGAACAAACTCCCCAGAAAAAGTCATGTTATCCCAGTCTATGGTAAGTCCAACCTTATGGTCACCACTAGGTATTTCTTCTTGCAATCTCATGAACTCAACTATTGCTTTATCATTCTTAAAGATATCTAATAAGGGGGGGTCTTGTTTATGTCAATTGATAAGTTGGGGATAGGCTAAGGAAAATCCATCATCAGAAGTATCATAGTTAAAAGAAGTCCAAGTAAAGGCTAAGTTATTGACATAGTTCAAAAAGGATTTTATGGTGTCTTCCTCACTCTTAGGAGGGGGTACGTTGGGTTTTGATGTGTCCCATGATGGACCAATTTTGAAGTGTTGCTTAAATATTTCATCAAAACTAGGTTCATCAGGTTCTTTGAATGTTTCTTAACGCTCATAGTCACTAGATGATTTTTCAAAACCCCATTCATATTCATTTGAGTTAGTGGAATAGTAGGGCTAGTCAGATGGCTCATTGGATGTCTCAATAACTTCAAAATCATTCACTTCCTCTTATAAAGGTGATGCGGTACTTGAAACACCAATCTTGATTAGTTGAAACCCAAGCACTATACCTTTCAGTTGTTTGGAGACAATGATAGGTTCAATCATCCCATTATGATGTAACCCCAACCCACTATGTTTGTCATATCCTTTATGTTGCATTATATTGAAGCCTTTTCCATATTCTTCTGTAGGTATTTGTGTAAGTGAAGGAGGTTATTAATTGTCTTCTTTGTAAAGACACAAGGTCACATCTTCTTCATGTATAGCTTATTTACTGAGTTCCTCCTATTTTGTAAAGGTAGTTGTGGGAGGGATTCATATAATGATCATGGATTGTTTCTTATCTACTGCTAGTAGACCATATGATTTGGGAGGAGCTAGCTAGTTGATGCAATAAGATGCTTTCATATGGTACTCTCGACAACCCTTATCTTGGATCTCAAATTTAGGAGCAACAGGTGGTGGTTGGGAGGTAGATAGTTTGGAAAGGGTGGATGGGCCAATGTAATGAGATGAGGTGGATGATGAAGCCTCCTAATTGATAGGAAGTTATTGTTGGGGTATTCCTCATAAATTAATGCAATATTGGAAAGGATCAAGATCACCAGTTATCATGATCTTAGTGCCATTGTATGGAAATTTAAGGCATTGATGGTAGGTGGAAGGAAAGCCTTCATAGCATGTATCCATGGTCTCCCTAGTAAAATATTAAATGGAAGGATGAGATCCAAGACTTGGAAGGTGGTATCCATAACTGCAAGACCAATTCTGATGGGGATCATTAAAACTCCTTTAGATGAATGTTCTTTGTCATCATATGCTTTCATGATGATGCCCTTGGTAGTGTCTAAACATGCTTTTGAGAAGCCTAATGTCTTAACCAGTTTCAAGGTGCAAATGTTTAACCCTAATACTCCATCTACCAAAACTCCTCTAACTTTTGTTTTATGGACAATAACCTTGAGGTGCAATGCAACATTGTGGTCTTCCTTATCAGTTGAGTAATCTTGTTTAAAGAAAGTAGCATGGTGAGAGTTGGTTAGGTAACCTACCATCTCTAAAAAATTATTGACATCAATATTTTATGGGACAATTGTGCCTTGCAAAGCTTTGTCTAGAACATCTTAGTGATCAGGTGATATACACAATAGTTCGAAGATAGAAATTTTCATTGGGATCTTCCCCAACTGGTCATGTAAATTGTACTGAGGCTTAGAGGACTATGGTTGTTGTTGTGGCAGAAGAACTTCAATGGTGAGCTTAGTTCGACGAGTATTGACAACACATTTGAGAGTTTACTTTATAGTGATGGTGTTGATATGTTCATTGGAAGCTCGAATGTGGTTTATGGTGGAAGTGTGTTATAGTCAAACTTGACATTAGCATAATTAGCCAAACTATTATTGGTCTTATTTCCGAAACTGGAATCTTTTCCTTTTGCATGGTCATGTAGAGGATTAGAAAAGACTTTGTGATCAGTGTTTGAGGATGGTTGTTTTTTTCCATTAACTTTAATAGTCATGTTTTCCACTAGATCTTGTATAATGTTTTTCAATTGTTGACATTGTGATAGATTATTCCCCTTTGTTTGGTGGAAATCACAAAAAGAATTGTCATCTTACCAAGAGGGTTTAAATTGTCCAAGATCATATTGTTTAGGATCAAGAAGTTGTATAAGATTGTGTTGCATTAGTTTTTTATAGACTGATTCAATTGGTTCCCCTAGGGGAGTGTATTCATGTTTTGGAAACTTGCTTTGTGCTCATGGTTGTTGTGTGTTCTAGACAACATTAATAGTTTGGTCAAAATTATTGGGTGTGTTGTTAGAGGGTCTATCTGCTCTAAGTGTAATGAGTGGTCCTACATGTATAGTTTTAGCATCGGCAATGCCATCATTAGTTACATTCTTGTTTCAAGACCAATACTTGTTCTTGTCATTAGGGGTACTTCAAACATTGGGTTTTGTTTTGATGTTGGTTGGTTGGCAATGTGAATATTGTGTAAAGGATTAAGTTGGTTCCAAAATTGTATGAGAGGTATGTGTCCCATTTGTGAAGCTCCTATTTGTGGTATGACACTAGTGGTGTTGATGTTTGGTGTGGCATTTTTCATGTTTATGTTAACTTTGGGCCTTTTGCTTGCAATATTGGTACCTAATGGATTTGATGATGTTTCCCCTATGGTGAATTTTAGGCCTTGTGTCATGTTTGATGTGTCAAGGGATGATGAGTGGATTGTTGTTGCATCTTGGGTAGATCCTCCAAATGGTATGGTCATGTTTACTTGAGGCGTAGAGCCACTAGAAAACATTTTGTTGTTTCTTTGGGTAGATGAGGCTCGCAATGCATGGATATCAAATCCAGGAAGTAATGTGGCACCTTCTGCTAGTAATTTGGCTAAATATCGTTGGGGGTCTTGTGCCAAGTATTCAGCTACAAAGGAGGAAAATTCTAGGTCTTAAGAAGCAGCCTCTAAGTCTTCAACTACACTACATCATTTTTGGTCTCTAGTTAAAAATTTGTCCAATAAGGATTTATGAGGTCTTGATGTCCCTTGTGAGGAGTTTGCAAATGAATTATAAAGTCTTGTGGGTTTTCCATATTGTCTCTTTGTTTCCTTTTTGACCTAGTTTCAACCACACAATATTTTCTCAAAAAAGGGGGAATGCAAGTGATATGAAATTATTTCTATGGATGGAAATGATGTGTACTTAGCTTGTGTTTTTGTATTGTTTTTTAGATATGAGGAATGAATGCTAATGCAACTATGTTTTTGGTCTTTTTTGGAGAATAAGGAATGTTTAAATGTAATGTTCCAATAATGTCTAGGGTTATTGGATGTCTAATGTAAAGTGGTAGTGATGCAAAGTGATAAGTGATGTCTAAGAGGAATGCCTAATGCAAGATGATAAGTGATGGTGTCCTAAAATAGCTATGTCTAAGTATGAAAAGTGTAGGAAAGCTCTAAAAGGTAATCAAATTTGGGATATTTGAGAAGAGGTTACTAACCATCCAAAGTTTATCCAATCCTTCAATTTAATTTGTCAAAGGACCTTTTGTGGGACCAAGACCAAGAGACAAAGTGAGCTCCCAAACTAGACTGATGAGTTAGAAAAGAATCACCCAAAATGACAAAAGACAACAAGTGTGACAAGTGACTTGGTCCAATGATAATTTTCCTTGAAGAAAAGGTTTATACAAAGAATGGAAAGTTGGCCAATTCTAAAATCTGTAAAGTTAATTTTCCTAAGAGTTTGATTAATCTGAAGGCAATGAGGAATCCTAAAATGCAACTAAAAGTTTACAAGGTTTATGTCAATCATTATGGCTAAGTGATAACTAGAAGATGAAATGGTGGGAAGCTTGAGAAAATATTTCTTGTTTTTGTATAGAGACTAGTGTAAACAAATTTTTAAACTTTGACGTCAAATTGTGAAAGTGAAATATTTTTTAGAGTGATAGGAAATAGTAGTTTAGGGTAGTTAGTTGTGTTGCAGATTTAACATATGCATTTTTTATCAACATTTTTGGTTTATATTTGGAAGATGTGTTGTTTAATAGTCAGTTGTGTTTCACAATAGTAGTTGCGGTGTAGAGTAAATAAAGTTTAGTTTTTTTCTATAAATTTTGACAAGGTTTTAAGAATTTGTTTTAGTTTGATGGTGATTTTCCAGTTTTTAGAGAGTTATTTATTCATTAATTCAGAAAACACTTTGGAAAACACTATCTTGTCTTCGGTTGTTTGATACAAATATTTTGAAAAAAAGAACAAGTCCTAGTAGGAAAGTTGTGTATACTTGGTATAGCTCACTAAAATGCCCTAGATCAGTGAAGAGAAATTATCCTTCTCGAGAGTAGATAGCTTAGAATTTTGGTGGCATAGGCTCCCCCTTAATGTGGACTTACTTCTTGGGTTCACCAACTTCGAATTCCTAGGTAGTCACTTCCCAAGAATTTGCTATCTCTACTCAAGGGAGTGAGTAGTGAGTAATCTTCAGGCATGATATTGCACCCTACACTATACCAAGCAATGGCCAAAAGGCTAGGATTTTACAAACAAGAGGTATTTAGTAAGGCATTTCAGTTTAGGGGGTACTATGATAAACTCCCTCAAGAGGTATCCCAATCCTTAGAACAAGGGTTTATGTATTGTAAATATACTAGAGGAGAGTTATCACATACCACATCCCATTGATTATAAAATTTCCTCACAATCACACATTTTTATAGTAGTTTAGAAGGACTTGGCTTTAGCTCATTACCACTAGGATCATTACCTTAGGGTGAGCAATTTTTCCCACCAAGGCAGGCCCTCTAAAGTTAATAACAATTTCTCTTACACCTAGGATCGCACAAGTGTGCAAGGGGAGAGGATACTTTTTTTATTAAATTTGGATTTAATCCAAAAATAAGCATGTAAAAGCACCAAACATAGCAAGTAGTTGTTCATTTTAGGAACTAAATGAAATGTGTTCTAAGCTAAACAAAAATTCAGTTTTAAATTCAAGCCTTTGACAAGTGTCCTACATCAGATTCATTAGTAATTTCACATCAGGTCTTCAAAAAATGAAAATTTTAGATTTAAACCTTGGAAAAATGAACCTACAAAATAGAAAACACTAAATCTCTCTTTCCACACATTTCCAATAGAATATTAGTAACCAAAAAACCCTAGCCTACCAAACTAGAAATGTAGCAAGCTAAAAAATACTTGTAGAAATTAAAAGAAAACCCTCAACAGGTAGTTGCATCATAAAATGGCAGATGCAGTTCATAGTAGAGATCAAATGCTTCTTATGAAAATTGATTGCAGCTCACAAGATGGCAATTGTGGTTCAGAACAAAAAAATGTGACTCATATTTCTAATGGTTGTGGTGAATAATAAAGATGAATGCAACAAACAATAGCCATTTGTAGCCCAAGAACCTGAACGTGCAAAATATCAAAAAATATACCAAACACAAATGATTTAATGATGCCTATGACTTGACCTTAGGGTTAGAATGATAAACCAAGAAGCTAAGAACTTAGATTTAATAGAAATAACATGAGATAAACGACAATCTAAATACACTTAAATGAAAAGCAGTTGCAACACTCCATTGGTGATTGCATCACTCTAGGTTGGAGATTGCATCAAACCATACCTAAAACTTGTAAAACAAATAAAATCATACAAAATCTATAGTATCTTTGTCTTTGGCATCAGGTTTACCAAATATATCAAGGGAAAATTCCATGTTAGCAATATAAAATGTAATCAAACTAAACCCTAGCTAATAATGAAGCACAATGGAATATAAAGCATAAATAAAAGAAAGATCTCACCAAACCCTTATGCATTCCATGAATCACCTTCATTATCACTTCTCCATTTTGATATAGTATAACACTTGCCCCCAAATTTTACTTAACCAAGCAAATATGGCCTAATGACACTAGCAAAAGAAAAATATTGAAGATTTCTAAATAGCTATGGATGAACTAATCAAAAATAGCAAAAGATGTCTAAGATTTGTAAGGCTTCCAAGATTGATGAAATGACAATGATAAAGCCCTTTTATAGGCAAGTTGATTTTGAATGAGAGACTGAGATTGAGAGACAATAAATTGATGGTCAAGATTAAAAAGGTGAGGCATGGGATAAGATTAGGGATAAATTAAAGCAAGTGATAAAGATTGAATAGTGAAGATTAAATTAAAAATAATTTAATCAAAGATGGAGATTAGTCGAGACACTGATAGATAAGGATTGGATGTAGATGATAATATCGACACAAAAAAGTGATGAGCGAGAAAAGAAATCATTTTTTTTTCCATTTAAGTGACCAATGACTAAGTAAATAATAAAGATATTATTTAATTATAGAAGATTGCGATAAGGAGGAATCATCATTTTGAATTAAATAATGATTGTAATTCAAAATTCAAGGATATTGGATTAAATTAAATAAATAAATATTTATTTAATTAAAGAGAGAAAAGACCAATGAATAATTAAATAATTAAATAATTATTTAATTATAGTGGAAAATGGCATAGAAATTAAATAAATATAGATTTATTTAATTAATCAAGGAAGAATAAAGATAGAAATGAATTAATTAAATAATTAAAATTATTTAATTATGAAGAATGAAAGGGAGAAGGGCAAAAGAATCATGAAGAAATTAAAAGTTGTAGGCCTAGGACAATTTTTAGTGTCTACAACTACGTCTTTTCAGAGAGACAAGTTAAATTTTCTCTTCAGAGCATCCATTTCTCTTCAACATATTTCTCTCTGGGTTGTCAGAGAGATAATTGAGTATGTCTGCTCGAAGCATGAGGGTCTCATCGTCATTTTCATCGGTCTTTTATTGATCTTTTTGAATAGACTATGGTGAAGCTCTCTTTGATATGGCATTGTCTTGGCAACATACCTTGTGTTTCTGAGGAAGTGCTTGAAGGAGGTATTTTATTTTAAGGTGATATTAAAAGTTTTTATTTTATGAGCTATGTGTAAAAATTATGTTAAATGTCAAATACAGTAAAAGATGTCATGGGAAATGGGGCTTATGATGGACATGGAATGATAAATGAGAATGGAGGCATGTGAAAACCAAGGTGTATTTTTTAGCTCCAACAGGTAGGCCTCTCATTTCCCTTTTGAGAAGAGGAGATAGCTTGCTACTACATTACTAAAGGGGTCATTTTCAGCTGTCCCTTACCACCAATTTTATATTTCATGTAGTTTTGATAAAGTAGGTATGTTCTAGGGGGTAGTAGACCGATCGGGGCAGGCCAAAAATGATCTAATGAATAACCCCCATGGGATATCAATAGATGATATCCATTGTTATGCATGACTTGTATAACACCTTCATGTGAGAACTTTAAACACTTATGAATAATGGAAGCAATTCCATTCATGGAAGCTAGCCATGGTATGCCTAACTTCACCATAAATAAATTGGATTCTAGAATAATGTCAAAGCTAGTATTCATAGCCCTAGGTCCAACTAGGATGGATGGAGTTATTGGGCCATATGCCGTAAGGGAGAGACCATCATGCATACGAATGGTATACTTCATTTCTTCATACTCCTCCCTCTGCAATGAACTTAATCACAATGCATCCTCTATAATAGCATTCACTCAGCTCATGGGAATGTAAAGGGGATAAGGAATTTTGTTCAAGGGCATGTCCTATAGGGTGAATGTCACATCTGGCGAGCCAGTCACAAATTACAAGGAAGGAGTGACCATGACCACATTAATGTACAATGAGGGTTGAGTAGAAGAATCAAAGGGATTAATAATTAATCTAGTAGAGTGAGATAGAAATGGGTTCGTGTAGATCTGCAACTCACTATTGGCATTTGTCACTGATTTATTCACATTTTGTTTCATCCCATTGAAATGAATGGTACCATCATTGATAATATCATGTATCTCATGATGCAAGCACATGCAATGCTTGATATCATGCCCATTAACCCAATGGTTTTGATAGAAAGCATTCACATCATACTAATTAGGGTAAGGCTCCTTAAGAGGTTGAGAGTTCTCCAAAGTTGCGATCTTATCCTTTAACAACTTTTGCAAGATGGAAGAAGAATATTTCACTAACTTTATAAACTTTTTGTTGCATCTAAGCCATTATTGTTTGTTGTGGTGATCATATTCACAACAACTTTACCTTTCCCTAAGATAAATACAATAGAATTTATTTTTGAATAGGAGTGTGAGGAAGATCCCCCAAACTAAACTACCATTTGTTCCAAAGACTTCTGGATTTGATTGTGTGCAATTTTTTACATCAATGTTTCGGATCACACTCCGTGATCCATCATCATGATGAGAATAGAGAGAAAAAGGAGAAAATTGGATATTTGCAGACCTAGAGCACCTTTAAAGGATCAGAGAAAAGGAAGAGACTGCTGCACACAAACTGAGGAGATAAGACAGTTTCAAAATGGGAGAAAAATTAAAGAGAAACTAGTGGGAAAGGAAAACAAGAATAAAAAAGAGAGAACCTAAGAAAGGAAAATGAAAGAGCACAAGAAGGAGAAAATAGTTGATTAAAAAAGACAAGAAAGAGATGAGAAAGAAAAAGAGGAAGAAAAATACAAAAAAAGTTAAAGAGAAGAATAAAAATAAGGGAAGATTAAAAATTTAACAAATTTTTTTTATAAAAATTGAAAACATAAAATGAAACCAAATAAGAGAGACATAAAGAAATTAAGAATTAAGGGAATAAAATAGAGGTGAAATAAATAAGAGAGAAATAAATAAATAAAAGAAATAAATAGAAACGAACCAAGAAAGAGAGCAAGAATTGAATAGATGAAAGAATAGAAAGAAATGAATAGAAATGAAACAAGTAAGAAGGGAAAGTAAAATAATGAAATAAATGAGAGAACTAAAAGAATTAAATCAAAATGAGAACAAAAAAGAATTAAGTAAAAGAAAGAATAAAGAAAGAGAATAAAACGAATAAAAGAGAAGAAATAGAATATAAGTAAAGCAAAGAGAATAAAACGAATTATACTTAGTTTATGTATAATGAAACTTATGAATTAATTTTTCTTATTTTCTTTATATTTTTACAATATATATATTCTCTTTATATATATATATATATATACATACATATTCTCTTTGCTTTACTTATTTTCTCTTTTTAGTTTGTTCTCTTTGTTTGTTTCTTTTATTTCTTTCTCATTGTTTCATTTCTTTTTCTTTCTTTTCTTTTCTTCCATTTATTTATTTTTTCTTTCTTTTATCTCCTCTTTTATTTGTCTCATTTCGTTCCATTTCTTTCTCCTTTATTTGCTCATGTTGCTTCCTCTCTTTCTCATTCTTTTGTTTTCTTATCTTAATTATTTTATTTTTACTTAGTTTCCTTTGAATTATTTGTCTCTTCTTTATTTTATTAGCCTCTTTGTTATTTCTTCAATTATTTCTTCTCTCTTAATAGTTAATTCTCTTTCCTTACTTCCTTTATTTCTTCTCTTCTATTCGTTTTATTCCCTTTCTTTATTCTTTCTTTTACTTAATTCTTTTTTGTTCTCATTTTGATTTAATTCTTTTAGTTCTCTCATTTGTTTCATTATTTTACTTTCCCTTCTTACTTGTTTCATTTCTATTCATTTCTTTCTATTCTTTCATCTATTCAATTCTTGCTCTCTTTCTTGGTTCATTTCTATTTATTTCTTTTATTTATTTATTTCTCTCTTATTTATTTCACCTCTATTTTATTCCCTTAATTCTTAATATCTTTCTGTCTCTCTTATTTGGTTTCATTTTATGTTTTCAATTTTTATAAAAAAATTATGTTGAATCTTTAATCTTCCCTTATTTTTATTCTTCTCTTTAACTTTTTTTGTATTTTTCTTCCTCTTTTTCTTTCTCATCTCTTTCTTGTCTTTTTTAATCTACTATTTTCTCCTTCTTGTGCTCTTTCATTTTCCTTTCTTAGGTTCTCTCCTTTTTATTCTTGTTTTCCTTTCCCACTGGTTTCTCTTTAATTTTTCTCCCATTTTTAAACTATCTTATCTCCTCGGTTTGTGTGTAGCAGTCTCTTCCTTTTCTCTGATCCTTTAAAGGTGCTCTAGGTCTGCAAATATCCAATTTTCTCCTTTTGCTCTCTATTCTCATCCTGATGATGGATCACGGAGTGTGATCCGAAACGTTGATGTAAAAAATTGCACACAATCAAATCTAGAAGTCTTTGGAACAATACAATATGGATTGTGAAAACTTGATATCATTAATTAAAGTACCATATGCTAATATTCTCTTAATGTGGCACATGCATGCACAAAGGATATTTCATTAAAGAAAACTTCTCCTACAAGGCTCACTGTAGGTTGCCTATGAACACCTTTTATGCATCAAAATTAGGTAATAGGTATGAGATCTATGAAAAGAGTGCTTGGTATCGTGTTGTGAAATCAGTTATCTTTTCGTTATCCCCTTGCTTACATCGGACAAGATCCAAGAAGGTCATCTTCTGACTGATGTTAGCTTGGAACTTTTAGAGAAATTGATTCACAAGTTGATCAAATGAAAATATACAATTTTCAGGAAAGGAACAGTACCACTTGAGTGTTGTGTCCTTGAGAGACCATGGAAATAGTTTTTCCATCAAAGCGTCATGATGGAAGAAATCCGTACACATGGAATTAAAGGTTGGAACATGTGTTTGTGGATCCCCTTTACCACCATACTTCTCAAACTTGGGAATATCCATTCCTTGTAGGAAGGGAGTGCTTAAGATTGCTATTGACAATGGGCTATGTTGGAAGAAAGGTTAAAAGATAGGCTGGGTGGAGGCCTAGGAAAAGCTCACAAATTGGTTTTGCATTTGAACTATGTTTTGAAGAAGGGAATTCAGGACAAGGGCAGAGGATGACAGAGGCCCAATGGAACCACCAGTGCTACCACTACCAGAACCACCTTTGGAACCACCTCTAAAGCCACCACCATGACTACTATTGGAGCCCCCTCCACCAATAGGGCTTCCATCAGAGCCACCACCATGGCCTCCACCAAAGCCACCTCTACTAGTGCCACCTCCACTACCAAACCAACCACCACTCATTCCATCAAAGCCTCCATCACCAGGGGTAGCAGGAGGGGTGAAACTAAAACCAAAGGATATTCTACTCACCTTGATATTGGAGGGATTTTAAGAAGCATAAGATATACTGATCAAGGGGCTTATTTCTCCCATGCATATAGATGTTGTATGCATTGAAATGCTTATTTTTCTTTCATAGGAATTGAGCACTTCCCCTTGGGTAGCACCTGATCTAGTCTTATAAGAAGGGACATAAGCTTTGGTTAGATCGACAAGGCCATGTAAGAAATATATGCCTATCTGATCCTTTCCTGATAAATGTCTCACTTTGCTAGTAATCCTAGCAACTCTCGCCATTTTTGGTGCTCTCTCCAGATGATTCATATGGTCTTCCAGTCTTTTATCTAATGCCAATTTTTTTTCCACTAGGATATGCATAGCCTCATCCTCATCCATAGATGAAGCTGTAGGGGATACTAGAGGATTAGGAACACAAGTGGTCTCATTAGTAAATCCCATAGGAAAACTAGTGGTAAAGTTAGTAGCTAGACCAGTCAAAAAGATAGAGGTAAAACTAGAAGTGACCTTCATCTTCTCCATTGGTAGTTGTCACACACTTCTCCTAACAACATACCTAGAAGTCATGGGCTAGTTTTTGATGCTTATAAACCTTCACAAAACTCAATTTTATGACACTTTCCAGATGCAAGGAAAAGGTCTCAACACAAACAAATGCATAGACACTATTCAAATCAAGTTCATGAAAAAATGTAGGAGAGGGGGACCAACCACGCCAAGGCTCTAGGTCACGGAGAGCTGAGAGTGGAGGGCTTCCCTAACTTACCTAAGTCTAACAAATTTTTTGGCATGGGGATTGAGAATGAAGACCACTCTCAATTGATTTTGTCACTCTACAAATCAAAATATCTAGTTGGGGCTAGATGAGCCAGCTTTTGGAGTCTAAACTACACCTCAAATAGCTCTTTGTCCGAGGATGAAAAAATGTGTGTGGGATGACAGTGTGGTGCAATGACATCTCTCTAGCGCATTGGCACCTGTACAAACAAAAAATGTAAAATGTAGTAAGGAAACAAATAGAAGCCTACTAACAACCTAGCTAAATAGATGACTATAGGGGTGATGAATATCAACTCACAAAAGTGTTGGTTTTCTAGTGAGCTCCACACACAAGAAAGAGGGGAAAATTGTTAGGGATGTATAAGGGTTTGCCTTAATCAAACCCCTATTTTGGTGTTTCCACCTCCACAGACAACTAGAAAAGAAACAGAGTAGAAAGTATGATAAAGGAAAAGAAATGAATACACTGAACACTACAAAAGATAAAAGCTACTCTATCAAATCACAATGTGAAAGTAAAGTGATGTAATACCACCTCCACCAAAGGAACTCAAGCCCAATGAAGGGAGAATGCAAGGTAATGAACTTGTCAAAGTCACCATAGCCATAGTGGTGATGAAGGGGGGTCTCATAAGACTCCGAGCTCGCACCTTCTATGATAGATAAAAACATGAAAGAATGAAGTTGATGGAGTAACTAACTATTGTAATGCTCAATGGAGTTGTGAAAATGGAGTGCTAGAAGTTTGCGAATTGCTTGAGAGATTGAATGTGGAAGAGAGATCTGAAGTGATAGTGAATAAAATGGATTTGAAGGCCAAAAGGTGTCATTTTGGGTTAGTTGGTCTCACAAAGGTGTTACAATTTGACCCCAATGAGGTGTGTAACATCCCTACAAACTCTAGATGCAGGAATCTGTTAGGGACGATAGCACACCACAAATATGTCCATGTGTCGTGCTCACATCCCTAACAAAAAGCTGCCTCTATGATGCATAAAACACATGCCAAATGGATGGAATGTGGGTGGGTGATGCCTTTGGATTTGATTTTCTAAGGTGAGGGTATGTAAAAGGGGAATTTATATAAGGGGTGAAAATTCACTCCTATACACCTTCTAGCTTAATTTACTTCATTAGCTTAAAGCATCCATTAATTTTTTCCATGATAACATAGGTGCATACATTTATCATATTTGGTAATTAGGGTTTTAATATTTTGAATCGCGCATACATTTAGAGTATATTTTCATACACCCATATCGATCATCTTAGCATTCATCATGTTAATTTAGCATTTAAATCATGTTTTATCACACATATTTCATCCGTTTCATCAATTGTCTTCAGTATAATTGATCAAAACAAGCTCATTATCTAAGGGATTGGGAAAGGGTTTCCATTCCACATCAATGTGACAACACTCCCCAATAGGATAAGTTTCAATGGATTGGAATAGGTGTTTTGAAGATTTCATAAATTAATATTTTAGTTTTAATGGATTCTTAGTTTAGTTTATATTGGATGATAAATATGCCTTGAATTCATATGGATCGGGAGTAGTTAAGCTATGCTATCTCATTGGTCACAGGTAGTGATATGGAGTTGAAAAGAAGGGTGGATGGTATAGACATGCTAGTTCAAAAATGAACCCCACTTCTAGATAGACATGAGCCAAAGTATATTTTTGTAGTCTTCTCAAACATTTTTTCCTCCAAGATGAAAAGGGTTCTGATTTTTGATATTCCAAGGATTCCAATTGAGTTGTATGATTTCCTAAGGCCAAAGGAGAGGAGGAATGATTTAAAAATTAATCACAATTGGGGGGATGTAATTCCCTATGAATATTGCACAATTCTTATAGTGTATGGAACAAGAAACACACCTCATGTGCTACCTAGGGATGTACCATTGAGGATTGGCTTCCTTGAAGTCATGTGGCAACTTGGTTATGTAGAAGATAATCACTTATTCAATATGAGGAAAGGAACCTTCTTTCCCACCTACAATGTATTTGAAGATTTTGTTATGATAATTGATGGGTGGAAGAATATAATTGATAAACTAAATCCTTATTGAATGAAGTGGAGAAAACACAAAAACCATGAGCTAGAAGGTTTTATTATATGGTTAAAGGATAGGGTGAAAGGAGGATAGTTTGTTCATAAATTTTCTTTCCCTAAGGAAATTATCATAAATATTTTTTATTTCCAAATTCAAGAGGAAAAGATGAGGAAGTGGTTTGTTATTTAGAAGTTGGAGTGAGAAAAATAGGTAAATGATTCTTAGTTCGAGGATTTGTCAAATATTAAGGATGTAATATTGAGAGTGGAAGTAGTTGTGTAGAATTTTGATAAAGTTATTGCAAATTTGAAAGAATAGAGAGTGATCTAAGATAAAAAAAAATAAGGGTTGTGGTAATTGAAGAAAAATATAAGAGGAAACCCCCTATGATAGAGGAAAGGCCAACCTATCAGCCACCAAAGAAGGTGCATGTCTTTGAAAGAAGAAAGAGTATTGTAAAGAAGCAACTCACAATTGCCACTCCTACCCAATTAGGGGATTCAAGGGCACCCTCTCCTCAGAAAAAAAATTCCACCACTATCACCACCATATTCATCCATCCCATAGATTATTGAATTGGATTCACCACCTAAGGGACCCTCACCACCACAAGGGCCACCATTAAAGAAGCAAAGGGTTGAATCAAGTGGTGTTATAGATTATCTTGTTGATGAATCTAATGAGGGGATTTTTGTCACAAAGGATGAAATGATGTAAGGTATGCCTTCTCCCCAAAGAGACACAATGCCACAAATCTTAAGTCTCAGATTGAGTAAGGATGACTTAAGTGGGGTGAATAATTCAAATGATGTTAGAGCTTAAGCTTGTGAAAGATTTATGGATGATGACACATTTGTGAAGATACAAGCATTTTAGGAATATATTTAGAGGGCCATGAAGGATGAATATTTTATGAGCATAGATATGAAAGCAAGTAAGATCCCTAAGTTTCCAAAATTAGTTATAGATGATGAGGTATGTGATGAGATGAGGATCAAATATCAAAATATCACTATAGCTGACGGCAAACTACTAGTCAAAAAGAGTAGTGAATTATTATTACCAAAATGGGACCTTGCATCAGAAATTTCCTTTGGAATAGTTAGAAGGCATGATGCCCCTATATTTACCACTAAAGAGGAAGTAACAATGGCCTTACAAGGATCAAAATTTAGTGCCCAATGGGACACATTGGATATTTGGGCCTTGGCTCCAAATAATAAAAAGCCAAAGGTTGCAGAGCTAGCTATAGGTGTTACAGGAGGGTTAATAATTAAGAGTGCTTGATACAATAGCTATAGAGGAAACTATGTACATTAAATTTTAATGTATATCAATTCACCCAAGCCATAGTAGAGTCCCTAACTGAGGAGAGGGAAAATTTCATAATAAAGTATAATGATATAGTGGTTGAGTATAATGTGGGACAACATAAAATTGTTGAGATGCAATTACAAATTTCATTGTTGAATGAGAAGTTTTAGTCAATGCATGCACCGGGCCCATCACAAGTAGCTATTCTTCCTCATCTCCACAAGAGAAAATTCCATCTCCTCCTATTCTTTCACCACCTCCAATCCCAACTGAGGTTGTACCTCCTAGCTCCAAGGATGTACCCATTGCATAATTAGTTCCAAGTACATCAGATGTACCTCTTACAAAAGAAATCACCAAGGAGGAGTTGATGGATAAACTCAAGAATTATGAGGAAAGGTGTCAAAAATTTGATGAATTGATTCATTTTAGCTACATGAATATTGTGAATTGGTGATAGAACATTTAAATAAGGGGATTGAGAGAAGGTTAAATAGTATTCACTCAAACTTCTCTTCCATGTTTGTTGCAAGAAGGAATTTTGGTAGGGATACGCATGTTATCATCCCATTGATGGATAAGTGGATCCCTATATTCCAAGAACTGAGAGATATGGCTATTGGATCAAAGCATGATACCAATCAACCACCCAACATTGTCCCAACTTTCGAACTTGTAAATGCAATTAAGGAATTCCAAGGGTTGATTGAACCATTGGAAAGTAGATCAAGGAGCTAGTGAGAAGGTTTGATGAGTGGAGTTTTAGTTTACTCTAGGATAGTTTGAATGAAAATGGTGAATTCAAACCTTTGTAGGAATGGAAGGATCAACCAAATAAGGTGATAGCTACTCAAGTAGGGTTGATTTGTGATTGATTTGATGTAGAGTTGATTAAGAATAGTATGGATATCATCTCTCATAAAGGAATCTTCCTTGAAGAGTTTCACAAAGAGGCCAACTAGGTGGTAATAAAATAAACCCCATACAAGATCAAAGATGACCAAGTTATTGAATTTAATTGGTCTTCTAAAGAGGAATTTGAGTTTTGGAAGTTCAAATATGTTGATATCTTGGACATGTAGGTTGCTACAGTGGAAAAATGGTGATAATAAAATAAACCCCATACAAGATCAAAGATGACCAAGTTATTGAATTTAATTGGTCTTCTAAAGAGGAATTTGAGTTTTGGAAGTTCAAATATGTTGATATCTTGAAGAGTTTCACAAAGAGGCCAACTAGGTGGTAATAAAATAAACCCCATACAAGATCAAAGATGACCAAGTTATTGAATTTAATTGGTCTTCTAAAGAGGAATTTGAGTTTTGGAAGTTCAAATATGTTGATATCTTGGATATGTAGGTTGCTACAGTGGAAAAATGGTGATGAAATATTTTCAACAATGATGTTTGCAACAAGAGAAATACATAAATGGCCTAGAACTAGTATAGATTAGGCCTTTGATATATCAATGTTTAGATATTGTATCTCCTTCAATTTAAAAGTGATGACATGGATTGAGACATGGTAATAATTTGGTATATTCTTCTCTCTTTTCTTCATGCTTTTCATCTTCAATTTTTGGAAGCAAGTGTAAAAGATATTGTAGCTTATGTAAATAATATTTTCACCAACTAAAGGGCCTTTTGGAAGGTGGGAGATATAATCATCAATGAATGAGAAATGGTTTTTGTCTCATATGATCATCTCCCTCAAGTTTTGCAAAATATAGTTACCTTTTTTAATGTAATTGTAAATGTCAAATGAAAATATGACATGTGTACATTAGCCTGAAGCTTTTTTTATCCCTTTCTTTTATAAAAGGGAATTCAAGGCCAATTGTATGGTTTGTTGATTGATCTTAGAGAAAATTTTGTAAAGAGTGAATATAGAGAATAGAATAGTGTTTGTAATTTAGGTTATGAGTCTTTTATTTTTGTAAGAAAATTTTGATAACATTAATTGCATTAAATACAAATAATCAGAAATCTTCAAAGCCAATTCACTCCTGATGTATTCACTATTTGAATTATCAATGAAATAATAAAAGGTTGTTTCAATGGTCTTTATTGATTTCAATGAATGTATGGTTTCATCTTTTCTCAAATTCAAAGAATTTGTTAAATTTCTTGGGTGAAATCATAGATTTAGGAGGTTTGAATGCCAAGATATGATAAGGAGTTATGGTTTTGATTAATTGAGACTAATTTTGTAATGCAACATTGTGTAAGATCTATAATGCTAAGTGTTCATTTATTGTCAAGGTTTATTTGCTTTTGTATTAGACCCCATACCCTGAATTAAGGAACTATTCTAGGATTTGTGTTGTGTTCAATTGTTCTTGATATTTCACAACAAATACATTCAAATCATCAAACTCTTTAAAATTTTGGTAAATTGTATGTCAAGTTGAAGTCTATCATGCTCTATTCTCTATAAATAATTAATATGTAAGGATTTTCTAGATCTTTGTAGTTATTCAATTGTCAAAGAAATTTGACGTAGAGCTCATCTATTATTTACAAGGTATATGAATAATTGGCATAGAGGATCTTAAAATACATTGTGGGATCACCCTCCTAGGTTTTGAGTGAGTGGGAGTTAAGAGAATAAATATCAGTTGGCTGAGAGAGAGTGTTAGTTAAGATTTGAGGAAATAATGCATGATATATTTAATTAAATAATTAATTATTTATCAGATGAAATTACAAGATAAGATTATGATAGAAGAGTTTTATTTTGCATGATAATATAATTAATTAAAATAATCAATTAATTGAGGAACATTTAAGATAAGATTGATTAATAAATTTAAAATACTTATTAATTAATGGATGATGTTTTTGATTAGGGGAAAAATAGTTTTTGATGGGACTCAAAACCCAATACAAGAAGGTTTTGAAGGGATGTAAAACCCTTTACAAGGAAAAAATTCTACTAGAAAAATAATTAGCAAACCAACCACAACCCAACAATAGCAACCAAACACAGATATATAGATCAATACTAGCTACAACTAATAGGTTTTGAAGGGACATTAAACCCTTTACAACCAGGTTTTGACTAGGACCTTCAACCCAAAGAAACTAATAGAAATTTCTTGAAATAGTCAGGAAACAAAGTAGCCAAGCTACATCAAACAATCTACTCAGTAATAGAAACACTAAGTCATTAAGGAGAGGGCAACAAAATTCCCAAATCAAAACAATCATTCCACCTAGATTCTCAACCTCAACATGAGAAATATATGGTAGAATAGAGGAAGAAAAGATCCCTTTAAAACACCAATCCAACCAGGATGCCAACTCAAGCTTCATAAATGAACGAAAGAGATCCCCTCTATTAGAAGGGATTACATGAACACTTTTTCCACTAAATCCAAAGATCACCAATAGCCATAGGCTCTACCTCAAAAGGAGTAAATACCACCTCAAAAGGGAAAACAACTAAGAAAACTAGAGCAAGGATCTTCCATCCAGACCCACAACACCCATCTTCACCTCTATAGAAGAGGAATCCACCTCAATAGGATCAGTATTCACCTCTGTAGAAGAAACATGATGAAGAACCAAGAGGAAATCCATAGAACTAGCAAAAAAAATAAACACACCATCCTTAGGCATACTTGACATTAGGAGTTTAAAGAGGAATGAAAACAAAAAAATCATATGGGTCTTAAGAATAGGTAATAAAAATAACCTGTAGTGCCCCTCATGATACTGTTCTCTTTTGTTACTATGTGGATACTATTTACATTTGTTGCAGACTCGAGATTACATGGGTGATTGTTTATCCTATTTGAGCTTATGTGTTTTTCTTGGATACACATGATAGTGTTTTATGATGTTGATAATATAATGATGCATGGTACCGTCTTTCCTGATTATGCTATATTGTGTGACTATGTAAATTGTTTAATACTCATTTCATGCTATGTATGATGTTGTCCTGATGTTTGAGTTTTGGGTGAGGGGGACAGTGTTGCATCACTCATACGTGAGCGCCCTGCCACACAACAATTCTCTCTCACATTGTGTTTGACATTAGATATATATGTTGTCCCAACACTTGTTTCTATGCAGTACTACAGGTACCTGACATCGACTCCACCTGCACCGTCAGGTCTGAGCGTGCCCAATATACACAATGGTTATGACGTGGTTTAAGGATTTGACAAGGAAGTGTCCATGTCCATGTCTAGCGTCTGTCAATAGTTCATCTCGTTATGGTATTGTACTATTTAATGTTGATCATTTCAAGTTGTAAATCTTGATGTGTTTACCGTGTTATTTAGTTGTGTATCATCATTGGTTATTGATGTGTTTTAGTATCTAGCATAGTCATTGTTATGTTCATTTGGTCCTTTTTTTGAAGCTTCATAGTTTATTTTTATAATATGAATTTAACAAATTAAATTATTAAATTTTAATAATTTAATTATTAGATTGATGAAAAGGTTAAACTGTATTAAAAATCAAATAAAACACAAAATTGCATGATGTTTATTTTAATTTAAATTCACAAAATACATAATTTAAAATTTAAATTACTTGATAAATTGTAAATATTAGATTTAAAATTATTTATTTATGGAGGGATGTAATATAATATTACCCCTAAAGTAAAATTTTAAAAATAAATTCAAATAATAAATAATAATTAGATGTATATGCATATATATAACTATATTAAAAGTTTTTCTTTATCCAACCAAGTTTTCATTAAATTGAATAAGCATGAATTAATATGGGTTAAATTAGTTTTGACCAAATCAATTTAACATGGTAATTCCTTCCGTTACTGCAGTCAAGAATAGTGGGGGTAGATTTCTTATTTTACTAAATTTCTCCAAGTGTTAAACAAGGTAAATAATAGGTGTCGGGTGTAAAATAGAAGACGGTGTTGATAGACACCTGTATCCTGCGTACTGAGGTTTGTAAGTTTATTTTCTTAATTTATCTAGAGGAAAGAGGGAAAATAGGACACGGGGAAAAATAGAGAGGCAAGTGAAATTTTACAAAGAGGCAAGAGAAATTTTACAGAGAGGAAGAGAGAAAAAGAAAGGAGGAAGAGTGGTCTCACCATCAAAATTTGATTTCAACAACAGATTCAGTTCCAGGGGCGATAGCTTCGATTATAGCATAGGCAGAAGGAGGGCAGCGTGGAAGAGCTCGTGTAAAGTTTGGAGGTATGTATCTGCCATGGCTTTAAGAACTTTGGTGGTTTTATATTGACTCTATACATAGTTAGACCTTTCTTCTATTTACATTTTACTTCATACTAAATTAGTTCAGTTGTTACCTATTAAATGGGAGTAAAAGTTCATGTTTATCCTCTACTTTTAACCTAGTCATTGCAGACCATGTGAGCTCATCTCTATCAAGTATTCTATTAAGCATTTCACGTGCCTTGACTGTGCCTGCATTTAGTTTGTAAATGCTTGCTAGAGCCCTTGCAATTTTTAGCTAATTTCCCCTTTTGTTATGCTTGATGTTTGAACACACCCTGTTTCATGCACCCAGTTTGTGTACACCCTGCAATCATTTCTGCCATGAGATGTCATCTAGTTGATGCATTCTACCAAACAGTCACATGCCTTATCTGTGTATCATATTTAGTCTTCTCTCCCAGATGCCTATCATTAGTTCTTGTTTCAGGTTTACGTTGGTGCAAGCCTCACACTGGAGGTGCCTGATTCTCCTCCATTAACCTCGGTCTTGGGTTTTTGTTTCACTACCTCATCTTCATCATCAGCATTAAATAAGTATGCAACATCAGTGTATACTTGGAGTTAACCCCAGTTGCATTTTCTGGCCCATTATCCTTAGCAACTACCGTTTCAGCAAGGAGCGATGTATAATTCTGTGTTTAGGGTTCCCAGCCTGACTTAGCTGCAGCGCTTGAACATCATAAGAAGTTTAAAAGTTTTAAATAACCTCCCTGATACCATTCACAATATATCATAGCTGCAGTGTTTAGACTTTGCTGGGTGTATAAATTTAAATAATGTCTCTGATCCCATTCGCAACTTATCACAATTGCAGTGTTTAGACTCTAGAGCATGTATAAGTTTAAATAGCCTTCCTATTTTCTGTTGGCAATCTGTCACAGCAGAAACACTTGAACTTAGGTGGTTGTAGAGGTTTAAATAATCTCTCTCTATGGCCATTTCCAACCTGTCCCAGCCGCAGTACTTGAATATAGGCATCTGTAATGGCGAAACAGCCTCCCTGTTTCCTTGACAGTCTGTCACATCGGTAGTACATGAAAGTTAATTGTTGCAGAAACTTAAATAATCTCGCTAATTCCATTGTCAACCCGTCTCAGCCGCAACACTGGAATCATAATAGGAAGTTAAAGGTTTAAATAACCTGTTCCATAGTGCCCATTTTAGCATAGGCCGGACTGATGATGGTAAAGGTTATAGTTTCTGCCTTTCAAGTGTGTCTAGAATGACTTCATCAACCCGGTTTATGTAAATTTTTTAATCATAGCATTTCTTGGGATCACAATTCTTTTAGGCATTCTGCCAGTAGTTAATGCCCTTTGCCATGCTACACATATTGTCTACCAAACTAGTTTTGTTTTTTTTTACTGTGAAGATATTCTTTTTTTTAACCTCCTTTCCATATTTAATGGAAATCGTTCTTTTCCTTAAGAAAAACAAAAACCACATGTTTACTTTATAATTCTTAAAAGGGACAGAGTAAAAGAAAGAAGAGAATTTAATAGAATGCAGTTTATCGAATTAATAGTTAAGGGGATGCAAGGAGGAAATTAGGTATATTTAAAAGTATTTTACTAAGTAAATTTTTTTAAGAGCAAGGGGAGGGATTTAATATATATTTATATATATTTTTTTGTTACATATAATGTTTATGTTGATATAAATGTATATCTGTTAAAATATCACTCATATACCCGTATATAGGCGTATTTTTATTTCTATGTATGAAAATATATTTACAAAACCTTGATTTAATTTTTGTTTTATAATGGAAGTATTGATAGGTAAATAATCAGGTAATATAACTTGGTAAATTTACTTTTATTTTTATGGATGAGCCAGTAAAGAATTTCTATAGCAAAATTGAATTCCTTATACTCAGTTAAGTTATTTATATTAATATTCAACATAGATAAATGAATTTATTAGCTTATATTGGAAAAAGAATGTTACCCTATCACATCCTTTGTTAAATTGAATTTGTAATTTGCTGAATATTAATATTCATATTGATAATTTTAAATTTTGATTTAAAGATAAACATATGTTCATTTGAGTTTAATAGGTAGTTATTATTCACAATTAAAGAAAATTACAAATATTTTATCCACTTTCTTGAAATTCTCAAGGTAAATTATGAATTTTTGTCTATTAGGTTTTAACTTTATCTCAAGTTTCTTTAGATTAAAGTGTTAGTAGGAAGCTAAATATCAAATTTACCTTATCCATGTTGTGATTTATAAATGGATATAAATATTATTTAATGTGAAGTAGGTTGTTTGAATTATCCTGTTTAAATGGTAAAATTTGTCTTTCTTTAAATTAAAATTTTACTCATAGTTTATGAATATACATTTAAATATTTGCAGAGTTAATTAATTCATGAATTTATAATATCATGTAATAAATGCATGTTTTTACTAAGTTAGGTTATTTGTATTTATGGATATGGCAGGCAGTTAAAATGTATGCCATGAATATTGGGCTAGTTCATTTATAATTAGTTTGACTTACAGGTTATCTAAAGTTAAAATTGTTTACAAATTCTTTTACTAATAGATTTAGCTGAAATTTATTTGTTTAAAACAAATATGTTGCATCTGAATTAAATTTATTATTAAATTTTAATTATTTTAAATTAAAATAAAATTGGTAGCTCTCATATGTAGAGTTCATAGTGCGTATTTAATTAAAGGGTTTTATGGTGGAAATAAATTTAATTATAGTTACTTAATTAATTATTCTCTACATTATCTTCAGTAGAATTGAATTGTGTATACGCTTAAGGGAATGGACACTTACAGTTATCTTGAACATGTGTAGATAGTTATTTACTCACCCTGAGTACTCTTTGGAATTGATTCTTTATGCATACTAGTGATTTCTTGTGGTTCATATTTCCCTCTTGTTTTATTTCACTTTTTGGGTAATTTTATGTCTAGATATATTTTGGATATGATGGGAACCCAAATGTTTAAGTTACTTCCTTTTGATAGCCATGGGTGATATGTTTTTAAACTTCTAGAGGTGAAGGGAACCTTTTATGTGTGTTGAATAATCTCGTGAATGGACCTTTGGATTCCATTGATTGTGATTTTATTTTGAGCTCGTGGGTGTACCTTGTTCCATGATTTCCTTGCATTTTGTTGGTGAATATGAGTGAGATGGTACATGCCTCTCATGTGTTTTCATTTTATGGCTTTTATGTTTGGTACACCCCTTGTAGTTTTGAGCTTTGTTGTGGAACTGTTGGGGAGGGTGGCTCTTCATGGGGGTCGGCGCACAAAGGGGCTATTATGGTAACCCATGGAAGAGTTTCCTAAGCAAGTGATAATATAATTAATAAACTAGTGGGTTTGGGTAGCTAAAACATTAAAAAAGATTAATGATGTGCCTCACCCATACCGTTAGTGCTTTCACATACTAAGGATGAGATGAGAAGACCTGGTTGGTAAGATCACTACCTTGTCCTTATGAAAGGTAAGTGGTTCCGCATGAGTCACCCTATGGAGCAGTGCCTTGAGATAGGCTGCCTGGATAACCATAGATGGAGGCGGTACGTTGTGATAGGTTGCCTGGATAATCCATGTAAGGCCATGCGATGACACTCTCCCACAGTATCCATTTACTCTTCCTTGCTTGGTAGCCTTTGGAAGTGTTGATGTACTTGTCGATGTACTTTTTGATGTACTTATCAATGTACCCTTTGATGTACTTTTTGATGTACTTATTGATGTACTTGTTGATGTACTTGTCAATGTGCTTGTTGATGTACGATGGGATGTTGTTATATGCCAGTGTTGATGTTAGTCTTGTTTACTTGATCATGTTTGATGTGGACCCTTTCTTGTCATTTCCTAGCATGGGGGGTGGACCTTCGGGTCCACATGGTCGGGTGGAACGTGCTATGCACCCTTTGGGTTCCCAGGATGTGTTCATGAGATAGATGAGATTGTAGAATTCCAGAGTTTTGCTTGGATGAAGAATTTCCTTCCTTTTTGTACCATAAACCTCATTTATGTACTCAATGTATTCTTCCTGATGATATAAGGGAAGCTCTATTGAATGTTCCATTGTATCTTAGATGTGTTGTATGTGTGGAAATATGCTCCACAATTGTAACATGAAACTATGAATTGAATCACAATAAGATATTGTATCTCTCTTATACTTATGGATGAATGTATGTTATCCTTATGTTTCTCTTTTTCTTTCATTTGGATAAAAGTTTAGTGTTTGTAATGACTGTTCCTTGTACCCCAGAGGATGTAGATAACTTTGCAAATGCATAATTGCTTTTCATAAGATTGTACATTTCCAGCTTATACAATGTACAACAACAACAACAACAACAACAAAAAATGTGCGGTGTTTTGTTGTCCTTTGGGGTTGACACGGAGGGGCATTACATAATTGGTATCAGAGCCAAGGTTTTCAACTCTGGGTACTCTAGGTTAATTGTGCCCATTAAGCTAACCTTTGTGCTTAACTCTTGATTTGACATGTTCCTCTCTAATGTCATGCAAGAGCATGGCTCGGGTTAGAGGCCATGGCCATGGCATTGGCCGAGGTGGTGGTGGCTCTAGAGCCATCCATGAAAGTACTCCATCACAAAGTTCCCATGAATCAGAACGTGAGGAACAACAGGGATCTCAAAATCATTCAGATGAAAGAGGTCCAAATTCAGTACAGCCAGGAATGGATGGTTTGCAGTTACGACTATTATTGGAGGAGGTACTTGGCCATTTAGGCCCTAGGCCAGAACGAGAGCAAGAAGTAGAGAGGGAAAGGGAGAGGTCTCTGAGGTGGAAGGAAGTATCAACAGAGCAAGATGTAGTGGTGGCAGGTCACATGAGGGATCTTTTGAGAGCTCATCCTCCCACTTTTGATGGTGTTGGCGGAGGACTTGAGGTAGAAACTTGGTTAATAGACTTGGATCATTGCTTTGCGATGCATCCATATGGCAGTAATACTTGGGCTAGGTGTGCCATCATGCACCTAAGAGGCTTTGCGTCTACATGGTGGCATCTAGAAGAACAAAAGCTATAGTTGGACATTGGCATGGTGACATGGGAATTGTTTTTGGAGAGATTTAGGGCTAGGTTCCTCTCAGATCATTGGAGACAACACCAAGCAGATGAGTTTCATGAGCTAAGACAAATGGCAATGTTAGTTGATCAGTACGAGCGTCGATTCTGTGAGCTCAAGCAGTATGTAGGAATCGGCAATGACGAGGCAATGCTTGTACAACATTTTGTCAGGGGATTAAATGCCCGAATCAGTGGAGGTGTTCGAGTCTTCCAACCAAAAACAATGGAGGTAGCCATTGAGAAGGCTCATCTGGTAGAGGAAAATTTGGCCATGGAATTGGGAGGTCACACAGGGGTGCAGATTGGTAGTGCATCTAATTTTAGTACTAGTTCTCGAGGTGGGCAACCTCAAACTTCAGGATCTTCAAGGAGTCATCATGTGCCTTCTAAGGGTAGACAACAAAAACAACAATCACAGTCTAAGTACAAAAGTTTCCAATCTTAGCAGGGTAGTAGAACTCAGTTTAAAAATAATCAAAGTTGGCAGTGTAATCGGCATGATAGTTTTGAGCAGTCTACTCAAAGCTCGTAGTCAACTCCTAGTCAGAGTAGTTACCAGTAGTCTAGTGCTCCATCAAGAGGTGGAGGTTTTGGTTGAGGTACAGTTTGTTTCTCCTGTGGCCAACAAGGACATGTTGCTAGGTAATGTCCACAAAAGAAGCCTTCAGGGTTCAGTCAGAGGCCAACCACTTCTGAGCCAACGGTGGGCGATGAAGGAAGATCTCATCGAGTCTTTGCAATGGTTGACAACCATCAAGCAGATCACTAGGGCACTGTGGTCGAGGCATCAGGTGTGTTACAAGGAACTAGTATATCTATTTTATTTGATTCTGGTGCATCAGATTAGTTTATTTCCCCTTTAGTAGTAGAGCACTGTAGACTAGTGGCAGCAAGGCAAGGCATTAAGTGGCAGGTCAAATTGGCCTCCGGGGAAAAAGTAGTAGTTGAATCATTTGTTAAGGGTTGTGTTTTGAAAATTAGGTCATCAGTGACTAAGGTGGACCTTTGAATTCTACCCCTTGGGTCCTATGATGTTGTTTTGGGCATGGATTGGCTGAATGCTCACCGTGCAATAATTGATTGTCACCACAAGGTTGTGTGGTGTGTAGATGACTCAGGAAATGAAGTAGAGATCATTGGCATATAAAGACCCATCTCATTGCAGATGATTTCTGCTATGCAATTGAAGAGGTGTTTTCGTCAAGGCTATCAGTTGTTTGCTATATCAATCAATGACTTGGAGTTGGGAGAAAGTCAAGAGGTGTCATTGGATGACTATCCTCTCCTTAAGGAATTTGCAGATGTTTTTTCGAGTGAGATTCCAGGAATGCCACCAAAGCGTGACATCGACTTCCGAATTGAACTTGTACCTAGGGCTGAGCCTATATCTTAGGCTCCATATCGGATGACAACTCAAGAGCTTCAAGAGCTTCGTTTGCAGTTAGAGGAACTTTTGGAAAAAGGGTTCATTCATCCTAGTGTTTCCCCATGGGGAGCACCAGTTATTTTCGTAAAGAAGAAAGATGGTTCCCTCCGATTGTGCATCGACTACAGGTAGCTTAACAAGGTGACGGTGAAGAATCGGTACCCTTTGCCAAGAATTGATGATCTATTTGATCAAATAAAGGGGGCTCAGGTATTTTCTAAAATAGATCTTAAGTCAGGATACCATCAATTGCGGATAGCCAAAGCTGATATTCACAAAACAACATTTCTCACTTGATACGGGCATTATGAATTCACTGTTATGTCGTTCAGGTTGATAAATGTGCCATCAGTTTTCATGTACCTAATGAATGGAGTCTTTCGTACCTACTTGGACAGATTTGTTCTAGTGTTCCTCAATGATATTCTGATATACTCAAAAACTATGGAGGAGCACGAAGTACACTTGAGGCAGGTGTTGTAGTGCTTAAGAGACAATCAGTTGTATGCTAATTTGTCTAAGTGTGAGTTTTATAAGAATGAAGTGAAATACTTGGGTCACATCATCTCTGGTGAAGGTATTTCTATGGATCCTTTGAAGGTCCAAGCCATTGTTGATTGGCCTGCACCCATGAATGTTCCTGAGATTCACAGCTTTATGGGTTTGGCAGGCTACTATAGGCGATTTGTGGAGGGTTTTTCAAGGGTTGTACATCCCATCACGACCCTTCAGAGAAAAGGAAAGAAGTTTGTTTGGTCTGAACAATGTTAGTTAGCTTTTCAGACCCTAAAGGATAAGTTGACTAGTGCACTGATCCTAGCAGTTCCTAATCCTACTAGGGAATTCGTAGTATGTACAGATGCTTCATTGGAAGGTTTGGGAGCCATTTTAATGCAGGAAGGTCGTGTGATTGCTTTTGAGTCCCGCAAGCTCAAGGACCATGAGCTAAATTACCCTACACATGATTTAGAGTTAGCTGCGGTTATCCATGCCCTTGTGCGATGGAGGCACTTTTTGCTAAGGCATCGTTTTGAACTTCATAGCAATCATCGCAGCTTGCAGTACATTTTTACTCAGCCAAACCTAAATTCTAGGCAGAGGAGATGGATGGAGTTTCTTTGTCAATATGATTTTGAGGTTAAGTACATCCAGGGAAAGGAAAACATAGTGGCAGATGCTTTGAGTCAGTGGAGACATGAGATATCTGCAATAACTCTTAGTGTGGATTTGAGGACCCAAATTCTCACATCACTTCCCACAGATAGTTGGTATCAGGAAGTGAAGGTAGAAATTGAGTTAGATAGGGTTCTAGAGGGAAATTTTTCTGGCTATGTTTTGGAATCAGATGGGCTTTTGCAATTTTTGGGTCGTATGTATGTACCTCCTGCAGAGGGTCTTCGTACCCTAATCATGACTGAAGCATGTCGAGCTCCCTACTCTGCTCATCCGGGAGTCAAGAAGATGTATGCAGATCTTCATCCACTGTACTTTTGGGTTGGAATGAAGAGAGATATTGCAGACTTTGTGGCGAGATGTCTTGAATGTCAGAGAGTTAAGGCAGAAAATCATCATCCCGCAGGTCTTTTACAGCCTCATCTTGTTCTTGAATGGAAGTGGGATATCATCTCAGTGGACTTTATTGTTTGTTTACCAATTTATTCTCATCGGCACGATGCTATCATGGTCACAGTTGATAGGTTGACCAAAGTGGCACACTTCTCTCCTGTTTGATCCTCCTATACTACTTCCTCTGTAGCTAGAATTTTCATGGAGGATATTGTTCGACTACATGGGATTTTGTGAAAGATCATTTATGATCGAGATCTAGTGTTCACTTGTGCATTCTGGACATCATTGCATCATTCCTTAGGAACCCAACTGAACTTTAGTTCTACCTACCATCCTAAAACAGATGGTCAGACTGAGAGAGTCAACAAGGTTCTTGAGGACATGCTCCGTATGTACGTAATGGATCAACAGTCTTGTTGGGAGGATTATTTGCATCTGGTAGAGTTTGCTTATAATAATGGTTATCACAGCTCCATTGGCATGGCTCCCTTTCAAGCATTATATGGCCGTCCTTGTCGGACCCCATTGAGTTGGGATCGTCTTGAGGATCGAGTTCTATTGGGACCCGAAATGCTTCAGGATATGGAACAACAGGTTGCTCGCATCAAAGAGTACTTAGTAGTAGCTCAGGATAGACAAAAGAAGTATGTTGATGCTCTCAGGGTCGACCGTCAATTTTTGGTTGGAGATCAGGTTTTCTTACGAGTGCATTTGCGAAAGAGTCCAATCCGTTACAGAAAGGGCTCTAAGCTTGTGCCTCATTTTGTGGGACCATTCGAGGTGTTGGAGAGAATTGGCCCTATTGATTATCGTCTAGCATTACCGCCTAGTCTATCGCACATTCACAATGTGTTTCATGTTTCTGTACTCAGGCCCTATCATTCAGATGTTTCTCATGTGCTTGATTGGAATGAATTGCAGGTCGAGGATAGGCAGCTGGCGCTCGAGCCCATTGCCGTGTTGTAGCACAGGAGACTCATTCTCAGGGGCAGAGAGATTAAGCAGGTGTGGGTCCAATGGGATCCAAATGATGAGTCATCAGCATCATGGGAGGATGCCTCCCACATCCGAGAGTCTTTTCCTTTTTTGTTTTCTGGCTTCTGGGAGTAAGCCTAGTTCTAGGGGGGGAGGATGTAGAGCCCCTCATGATATTTTTCTCTTTTGTTACTATATGGATACTATTTACATTTGTTGCAAACTCAAGATTACATGGGTGATTGTTTTTCCTATTTGAGCTTATGTGTTTTGCTTGGATACACATGATAGTGTTTTATGATGTTGATAATATAATGATGCATGGTACCGTCTTTCCTAATTATGTTATATTGTGTGACTATGTAAAATGTTTAATACTCATTTCATGCTATGTATGATATTGTCCTGATGTTTGAGTTTTGGGTGAGGGGGACGGTGTTGCATCGCTCATACGTGAGTGCCCTACCACACCACAATTCTCTCTCACATTTTGTTTGACATTAGATATATATGTTGTCCCAACACTTGTTTTTATGCAAGACTGTAGGTACCTGGCACCGACTCCACTTGCACCGTCAGGTCTGAGTGTGCCCAATATACCCAATGGTTATGACATGGTTTAAGGATTTGACAAGGAAGTGTCCATGTTCGTGTCTATTGTCCATCAGTAGTTCATCCCATTATGGTATTGTACTGTTTGATGTTGATCATTTCAAGTTGTAAATCTTGATGTGTTTACCGTGTTATTTAGTTGTGTATCATCATTGGTTATTGATGTGTTTTAGTATCTGGCATAGTCATTGTTATGTTCATTTGGTCCTTGTTTTGAAGCTTCATAGTTTATTTTTATAATATAAATTTAATAAATTAAATTATTAAATTTTAATAATTTAAATATTAGATTGATGTGAAGATTAAACTGTATTAAAATTCAAATAAAACACAAAATTGCATGATGTTTATTTTAATTTAAATTCACAAAATATATAATTTAAAATTTAAATGACTTGATAAATTGTAAATATTAGATTTAAAATTATTTTTTTATGGAGGGATGTAATATAATATTACCCTTAAAGTAAAGTTTTAAAAATAAATTCATATAATAAATAACAATTAGATGTATATGCATATATATATAACTATATTAAAAGTTTTTCTTTATCCAACCAAGTTTTCTTTAAATTGAATAAGCATGAATTAATACGGGTTAAATTAGTTTTGATCAAATCAATTTAACATGGTAATTCCTTTCGTTACTGTAGTCAAGAATAGTGGGGGTTCTTTTCTTATTTTACTAAATTCCTCCAAGTGTTAAACAAGGTAAATAATAGGTGCTGGGTGTAAAATAGAAGACGGTGTTGATAGACACTTGTATCCTGTGTACCGAGGTTTGTAAGTTTATTTTCTTAATTTATCTGGAGGAAAAAGGGAAAAGAGGACATGGGGAAAAATAGAGAGGCAAGTGAAATTTCACAGAGAGGTAAGAGAAATTTTATAGAGAGGAAGAAAGAAAAAGAAAGGAGGAAGAGTGGTCTCACCATAAAAATTTTATTTCAACAACAAATTCAGTTCCGGGGACGGTAGCTCCGATTACAACATAGGTAGAAGGAGGGCAGCATGGAAGAGCTCGTGTAAAGTTTGGAGGTATGTATCTGCCATGGCTTTAAGAAATTTGGTGGTTTTATATTGGACTCTATACATAGTTAGACCTTTCTTCTATTTACATTTTACTTCATACTAAATCAGTTCAGTTGTTACCTATTAAAGGGGAGTAAAAGTTCATGTTTATCCTCTACAACCGTATTTTAACCCAGTCATTGCAGACCATGTGAGCTCATCTCTATCAACTATTATATTAAGCATTTCACGTGCCTTGACTGTGCCTACATTTAGTTCGTAAATGCTTGCCATAGCCCTTGCAATTCTCAGCTAATTTCCCCTTTTGTTATGCTTGATGTTTGAACACACCTTGTTTCATGCACCCAGTTTGTGTACACCCTACAATCATTTCTGCCATGAGACGTTATCTAGTTGAGGCATTCTGCCAAACAGTCACATGCCTTATCTGTGTATCATATTTAGTCTTCTCTCCTAGATGCCTATCATTAGTTCTCATTTCAGGTTTATGTTGGTGCAAGCCTCACACTGGAGGTGTCTGATTCTCCTCCATTAACCTCGGTCTTGGGTTTTTGTTTCGCTACGTCATCTTCATCATTGACATTAAATAAGTAAGCAACATTAGTGTATACTTGGAGCTAACCCCAGTTGCATTTTCGGCCCCATTATCCTTAGCAACCACTGTTTCAGCAAGGAGCGATGTATAATTATGTGTTTAGGGTTCCCAGCCTGACTCAACTGCAGTGCTTGAACATCATAGGAAGTTTAAAAGTTTTAAATAACCTCCCTGATACCATTCGCAATCTATCACAGCTGCAGTGTTTAGACTTTGCTGGGTGTATAAATTTAAATAATGTCTCTGGTCCCATTCGCAACTTATCACAGCTGCAGTGTTTAGACTCTAGAGAGTGTATAAGTTTAAACAACCTTCCTATTTTCTATTGGCAATCTGTCACAGTAGCAACACTTGAACTTAGGTGGTTGTAGAGGTTTAAATAATCTCTCTCTATTGCCATTTCAAACCTGTCCCAGCCGCAACACTTGAATATAGGCATTTGTAATGGCGAAACAACCTCCCTATTTCCTTGACAGTCTGTCACATCGGCACTACGTGAAAGTTAATTGTTGCAGAAATTTAAATAATCTCGCTGATTCCATTGTCAACCTGTCTTAGCCGCAACACTGGAATCATAATAGGAAGTTAAAGGTTTAAATAACTTGTTCCATAGTGCCCATTTTAGCACAGGCCAGACTGATGATGGTAAAGGTTATAGATTCTTCCTTTCAAGTGTGTCTAGAACGACTTCATCAACCTGCTTTATGCAAATTCTGTAATCATAGCATTTCTTGGGATCACAATTCTTTTAGGCATTCTGCCAGTAGTTAATGCGCTTCACCATGCTATGAAAATTGTCTACCAAACTAGTTTTGTATTTTTTTTTACCGTGAAGATATTAGTTTTTTAACCTCCTTTCCATATTTAATGGAAATCGTTCTTTTCCTTAAGAAAAACAAAAACCATGCACTTACTTTATAATTCTTAAAATGGACAGAGTAAAAGAAAGAGGAGAATTTAATAGAAGGCAGTTTATTGAATTAATAGTTAAGGGGATGCAAGGAGGAAATTAGGTATATTTAAAAGTATTTTATTAAGTAAAATTTTTTAAGAGTAAGGGGGGGGATTTAATATATATTTTTGTTACATATAATGTTTATGTTGATATAAATGTATATCTGTTAAAATATCCCTCATATACTTGTATATAGGCATATTTTTATTTCTGTGTATGAAAATATATTTACAGAACCTTGATTTAACTTTTTGTTTTATAATGGAAGTATTGATAGGTAAATAATCAGGTAATATAACTTGGTAAATTTACTTTTATTTTTCCGGATGAGCCAGTAAAGAATTTCTATAGAAAAATTGAATTCCTTATACTCAGTTAAGTTATTTATATTAATATTCAACATAAATAAATGAATTTATTAGCTTATATTGGAAAAAGAATGTTACCCTATCATATCCTTTGTTAAAATTGAATTTGTAAATTACCGAATATTAATATTCATATTGATAATTTTAAATTTTGATTTAAAGATAAACATATGTTCATTTGAGTTTAATAGGTAGTTATTATTCACAATTAAAGTAAATTACAAATATTTTATCCACTTTCTTGAAATTCTCAAGGTAAATTATGAATTTTCGTCTGTTAGGTTTTAACTTTATCTCAAGTTTCTTTAGATTAAAGTGTTAGTAGGAAGCTGAATATCAAATTTACCTTATCCATGTTGTGATTTATAAATGGATATAAATATTATTTAATGTGAAGTAGGTTGTTTGAATTATCTTGTTTAAATGGTAAAATTTGTCTTTCTTTAAATTAAAATTTTACTCATAGTTTATGAATATACATTTAAATCTTTGTAGAGTTAATTAATTCATGAATTTATAATATCATGTAATAAATGCATGTTTTTACTAAGTTAGGTTATTTGTATTTATGGATATGGCAGGCAGTTAAAATGTATGCCATGAATATTGGGCTAGTTCATTTATAATTAGTTTGACTTACAGGTTATCTAAAGTTAAAATTGTTTACAAATTCTTTTACTAATAGATTTAGCTGAAATTTATTTGTTTAAAACAAATATGTTGCATCTGAATTAAATTTATTATTAAATTTTAATTATTTTAAATTAAAATAAAATTGGTAGCTCTCATATGTAGAGTTCATAGTGTGTATTTAATTAAACGGTTTTATGGTGGAAATAAATTTAATTATAGTTAATTAATTAATTATTCTCTACATTATCTTCAGTAGAATTGAATTGTGTATACGCTTAAGGGAATGGACACTTATAGTTATCTTGAACATGTGTAGATAGTTATTTACTCACCCTGAGTACTCTTTGGAATTGATTCTTTATGCATACTAGTGATTCCTTGTGGTTCATATTTCCCTCTTGTTTTATTTCACTTTTTGGGTAATTTTATGTCTAGATATATTTTGGATATGATGGGAACCCAAATGTTTAAGTTACTTCCTTTTGATAGCCATGGGTGATATGTTGTTAGACTTCCAAAGGTGAAGGGAACCTTTTATGTGTGTTGAATAATCTCGTGAATGGACCTTTGGATTCCATTGATTTTGATTTTATTTTGAGCTTGTGGGTGTACCTTGTTCCATGATTTCCTTCCATTTTGGTGGTGAATATGAGTGAGATGGTACATGCCTTACATGTGTTTTCATTTTATGGATTTTATGTTTGGTACACCCCTTGTAGTTGTGAGCTTTGTTGTGGAACTGTTGGGGAGGGTGGCTCTTCATGGGGGCTGGCCCACAAAGGGGTTGTTAGGGTAACCTATGGAAGAGTTTCCTAAGCAAGTGATAATATAATTAATAAACTAGTGGGTTTGGGTAGCTAAAACATTAAACAAGATTAATGATGTGCCTCACCCATACCGTTAGTGCTTTCAAAGACTAAGGATGGGATGAGAAGACCTGGTTGGTAAGATCACTACCTTGTCCTCACGAAAGGTAAGTGGTTCCGCATGAGTCCCCCTATGGAGTGGTGCTTTGAGATAGGCTGCCTGGATAACCATAGAGGTGGTACCTCGTGATAGGTTGCCTAGATAATCCATGTAAGGCCATGCGATGACACTCTCCCACAGTATCTGTTTACTCTTCCTTGCTTGGTAGCCTCTAGAAGTGTTGATGTACTTGTCGATGTACTTTTTGATGTACTTGTCAATGTACCCTTTGATGTACTTTTTGATGTACTTATTGATGTACTTGTTGATGTACTTGTCAATGTGCTTGTTGATGTACGATGGGATCTTGTTCTATGTTAGTGCTGATGTTAGTCTTGTTTACTTGATCATGTTTTATGTGGACCCTTTCTTGTCTTTTCCTAGCATGGGGGGTGGACCTTCGAGTCCACATGGTTGGGTGGAACATGCTATGCACCCATTGGGTTCCCAGGATGTGTTCGTGAGACAGATGCGATTGCAAAATTCTAGAGTTTTACTTGGATGAAGAATTTCCTTCCTTTTTGTACCATAAACCTCATTTATGTACTCAATGTATTCTTCTTGATGATATAAGGGAAGCTCTATTGAATGTTCCATTGTATCTTAGATGTGTTGTATCTGTGGAAATATGCTCCACAATTGTAACATAAAACTATGAATTGAATCACAATAAGATATTGTATCTCTCTTATACTTATGGATGAATGTATGTTATCCTTATGTTTCTCTTTTTCTTTCATCTAGATAAAAGTTTAGTGTTT
The DNA here is from genome assembly GCA_007258455.2 of Sequoia sempervirens. Lineage (NCBI taxonomy): Eukaryota > Viridiplantae > Streptophyta > Pinopsida > Cupressales > Cupressaceae > Sequoia > Sequoia sempervirens. Next base: position 80,665,847 of record VDFB02179234.1, read on the forward strand.
TTAATGACCGTTCCTTGTACCCCAGAGGACATAGATAACTTTGCAAATGCATAATTTCTTTTCATAAGATTGTACATTTCCAGCTTATACAATGTTTCACAACAACAAAAAAAATGTACAGTGTTTTGTTGTCCTTTGGGGTTGACACGACGGGGCATTATATAACCTACCCAACCACCAAAGAGCTAAAAAAAGAGCACAACAAGCCCTCATCAATACCCATAACCAAGAAAAAAGGATAGACAAAGAGAACATTCCAAACAACCAAAAATAACTAGAACAAAGGACAACAATAGCTCCCTAAAAAAACCATAAAACTAACATCCTCCTAGTTCCACCAGAGATAATAATTTTTAGTCCAATGATAAATATTTGCACTCTCTTTATCTTTACTAGCTTCATGAACCAAAAGGGAACCAACAAAGCATGAACATCTAGGTAGACAAAAAAATTCTTGAAAGCAACGCATCCAACAGCAAGACAACAAATACAGAGACCATAGAGGAACTTATGGGAAGATACTCCCATGAGAAAAAAAATTTTCCACCAAAGCCATAGCTCCATCAAGCACAAATGGGGATCCCACCAAACCCCAAATAGAGGGGCATGAAAATGATGAAATTCTATAGCACAATAACCACTAGAGAAAAAAAAAAAAAGGAAGCAAATAGGTTGCATGAAGCCAAGCAAAAAACCATAGAGACCATAAGGCACAAGGGAAAACAACAAAGGAAGGGAGAGACTTAAGAAATCTCACATAAAAGCATAGCCACATGCCTCTCCTCCATAAACCCATCACCATCACCTCTACACATGCCCGAATGAAAACAAGAGCACCCAAAAGGCCCGTAAAAGCCAACAAAGACACCCAAACAAGGAAGAACTCACCTCTAGGAACCAATGGGTAGACCCAAAAGGAAGCCACAACCACCAAATAAAACATAGCATCAGAAAAGGTGACACCCCATAGAACAAGAGAATGAAGTAGAAAAGGAAGTTGCACATCTAGCTGAAAAACCCCCATTGGCATCATCATCATCTCCATCCTCGCATGTATCCTCAGAATTTGAAACCCCTCCCCCATGCCCTTTCCCATCTCTCATCCCCATAAACATCACACCTCTTTGGGGCTAGGACAATATGTTGTGGAGTGTATTTATCAATGGATGATGTTTCAAATAAGTTAAGTCAACATATTTTGAGGGAAATTAGGATAATTAAATAATTAAAGATAATTATTGAATATAAGAAGGAGGTTTTGTATTTAATCAAATAATTAATTGATAACTATTTAATTAAAATATAAGAATAAGTTAAGTCATCCAGATAATTAAATAATTAATGTTTATTTAATGAATCATGAGGAATGAAGTTAAATTAGTAATAAAATAGTGAATTAATTAAACAATTCAAGATTATTTAATTAATAGAGGGAAATAAGGTTAAATGATAGAAATGATGTTAAAAGGGGAATAATATGCTAATGATGCCAACAATGGAAAAATGTAGTTTGATGATGTGTGATATGCATTAGGTATTTTTACATTTCTACACCAAGTTATCATGTAGTTGCTCACACATATAACACTATAAATAATAAGAAATAAAAAATTCCAACATCAATCTCATTGCCTCAACCATACTTTCCACTCACACCTAATAATCCTCAACATAGTGGAAAGGAATATGATCTTGTTGACCAACATCATAATGTTCCAACAAAAATCTCCCTTTGCGACTTGATTTAAACATCACCTACATACCACGTGATGCTCTGAGAGGCTTTCCAGAAGATTGATGTCCCAACTTCTATTAAAATGAATGATGTATAAGCCTTCTTTGATTGTATACAAGTGAAAATGCTGGATATTACTGTAGACACCTAAAAATGGTCTAGAGAATCTAATTAATTAAATATGACTTATTTGATTAATTAATCTTAATTCATCTACTTAGTAAATAAATAGAAATATTTATTTATATTAAGTTCACTTTTAATTCTTCTATTTTATCATATTACTTCCCTCTTAATTAAATAAACAAAATTAAATGCTTTGTTTTATTTAATTATTATCATTATTATTTCTTCTATACTTTATCCATCAATTCTATCCTAAAATTAAATACACAGCTTCAATAGCCAGTATTATTTAATTATCTCATCACATTTCTTCTTAATTAACTAAACATATCCTGAAATCTTTTATTTAATTATCATATTCCTTCTATTTTAATTTAATAAACAACTTCTATAGTTTGTTTTATTAAATTATTTATCTTTCTTTTGCTAATTTGTATAAATATTCAAATAAATGCATAAATCAAATCCCTCTATTCACTCACCAATAAAATTAGATTTTTCAAATCTAATTAATGTAACTAGCATTCACAGGAAGAACCTCAGGGACAAACTTGCAGGAAATCCTCTCAATCTTCTACCTCAAATATTTCCTCTCATCTTGCTTGGTGTTTTCATGGGGAGGAACGATATCCCATTATCAGCTCCACCTTCTCATCTCATACCATTCAAAATCCCCAGATTTAATCTCAGCCTCTATTGTGTTACCCCTGTACAAATGTGTTGCTAGGAATCTATATATACAACCTTATGAAGCATCAAAATCATCTAAGAAAATATGAGAATTATCATCTTTTATGCAATTTTACTCTGCAAGAATTAGTACTCAAGCAATCAAGCAATCAATTAGCATTAGCATTTTAGCACCATCATAGTATCATGGCATCAGTAGATTTCATATCACGATAGAATTATAGTTTCTTTTTATTGTAGCTTTCATCCATCAGGCTTCATTTATAGTAGCATCATATCTTTTAGAAATCAGTAGCAATCATAACATCATTGCATTTAGCATCCATTCTATTCTATAGATAGGCATTTTAAATAGTTACGATGCTTACAAATCTGAGAGCTTTTGTAATTTGATAAATCTTTGGAGATAGGAGACAATGAGATGCTTTCAGGATTTTGTGTGTTTTAAATTAGTTTAATTCATGTTTAATCTTGATACAATGTTTCATTAAGAGGTGTATTTAATTGTATTTAGTTTACATTTTCCACACTTACAATTACATTCCCTCAACATGAATTACCCTTGCTTGAGATCCAAAATAAACATGAAGCTTTAATGCCAATAGTGGTTATTAATAAAAATGGAGTTAGGAATTCCCTCATAGATAATGGATTGGGCCATAATGTTTGTCATATCAATATTTTAGATAGAGTTGGTGTGGATAATAATATCATACAACCTATTGACCTTTCTACTTGTGGCTTTGACAATGTTAAGGAATAACCATTAGGGATTATCACATTACTTGTTAAGGTATGACTCATGGTTTTTCCTACCCCTATCCATATCATGACATGACATATTTCATATAATATTCTCCTAGGTAGACCATGGATTCATGCCATGAAGATATTCTCATCTATCCTCCACTATGATATGAAGTATGAATATAATAACAATATATATAGTTAAAGCAAATGAAAAGAGTTATAATTCATAAATTGAAGTCAAACATGACACTTCCAACTATCTTAATAGTTTGATTCCAAATCCAAAGGTAGAATCTATAAAAATTGATGATAATCCTGATTATATGCTATCTATAAAAAACTCTTAGATGATAATTGGATTTTATTAGATGTTACACCTTCCATTATGGGATAGTATAAAATCTCATTATCTACTCCTAAAGAGTCTTGTGTTTTATCTTGTTCTACATTGATAGATACAAAAGAATCACTCCATGATGGTGATGGGAGAACTTTAGCTCTTGTACCTTATGAGTGGAAGATTCCTAAAAAAAAATTCAGAAGTATTTGTGTGCTCAGGAAAAAGATAATTCTTCTCAAGACCTTTTAGATATGATTTCTTGATCTAAGTTCGAAGAATGTTATGGGCTTGGATACAAAATTATTTCTAAAAATGGATATAATGCAAACATGGAACAAAAAGATAAGGTATTAGATGGATAGGACAATTTAAAGGGAGGGTGAATCAATTGTATATTAAAACATTCAATCCTTCATTAGATTTCAAACCCTTATAAACATTTAAACCATCATTATCCATTAGCATGAAGTAAACATATGAAATAAAAAAGCAAACAAAACCATACACAACAAAAAAATAGATTTACATGGAAAACACTAAATAGGGAGAAACCACGATGAGGATTAACTCACATATATATGAATAGAAACATTGAATACAATAGGTTGACTACTACAAGGGATTATTTCCTAGAAAAGAATAAAGAATCACTACTCAAAGGACTCACTATCTGGAAGAAAGAAGAAAGAAGAAAATTGTTATAGAGAGATTCACTATCTCAAAGCAACAAGAAGAATCCACCACTACAACTTTGCACCATCTACAACCTTCAGCTAACTACCCCAACAACTTTAGGTACACTGAAACTGTAGGCACCTTCAGCTCACTGCATCTAGAGTCATAGGTATTTAAGCTACCACTCATATCACTGCACTTGATCACATTCAAATCTCACAGAAATCTTCACATGTGACACATATATCCAATAATTAACCTTTCTTATATATCAACCACAACCTCAAAAACCTTCTCCATGTTAGTCACAAAGAAATGTATCCACCTCACACATGCAACTTCAAAATAGGTCATCACCAAAAACTTCCATAGTGGAAAGAAGTGAAGGTAAGCCATGAAAATGGTTAACTAGGACCTAAATCTACACTAACATGCTTCACCATTCTTTCTCAAACAATAAACAACCTTCATAATTAGCACTAGCATGCCAGGTCGAACAAACCTGTACTAACACTAATAAGAAACCACATACGTGTTTCTCCAAGTCTAAAAACATCATGCAAACAACAAAGAAGCACTCTAAAAAACACTAGAATATTCAACATTATTGGAATATTTAACACCACCAACACAACCACTTGAAACTAAAGATCATTTTCATTCTATGTAACTATACTACCACAAAACACAACTTATGAATCCAAGATTGAAAAAATATTGAACACTAGAAACTTGAATGGAAGGAAGCTATAAATAATATTAGCACATTCCCAAATATTTAAGATAGGAAACAAAAACATAGAGAAATGTGGATAAATTCTATTTCTCCTAAATAACCTTCTTCATAGATAAACACACTGTCAAACACATCTTCCACTATTGTAGATCTAGAGCCTAAAACTATAGATATCACACCTATGAACACCTTTGATCATCATATCCAAATTGTATAGGAATTTCTTCAAATATGAAGAAATATGGATCACAACACATAACCCACCTCTATCACCTTGCATAATATTTAATTCATTTTTTCTTAAAAATAGTTGGGAACTAAGTGAACCATCCACATCAACAAAACCACAAACATATCCTCAACAAATCAAAATTATCTAAAATAATACTCAATACCACAAATAACTCTCAACCTAACCACACTATAGTTTTCCATCAAGCCACAACATAGATGAAAAAATAGTGCAACACTTTCCATCAAAATCCAATGATCTCCACACACTACGGTTGACATCAATGGGACATCAAATAAAAAAAAATTCACAATTGATATTGATGAAAAAACTAATGACAACACCAAAAATCTCCCCAACCATACTAGAGGTTGAAATCAATCACAAAACCATCAATTTGCAACAACTCCAAGTCTCCAACAATCTCCATGTTTTTCATTGATGGTAACATTTACATTGAGAAACCATCAACAACATATCAAGAAATAATCCTCCTTTTTTAGGAATCTCTTACACTTCTACCAATTTCTTAGAATTCACTCTTTCTTTTCCTTTTTTTGAGGAGCTTTTTAGGCTCCAATCTCTCACTCCCTTTGACATCAATGGAAAAGGGAAACATCTAAAATCTTCACTTTAGGAAACACCAGCACACTACTAATCTCTCTCAACTTAATCCCCCTTAGGAGTACAAAATGTGCTCCCCTTGAATACAACCAAAAACAACACGAAAACTTGCTACCCCTAAGAGGTACTCTTGATTAGTCCTGGACAAAAGAATGTATCTTGAACTACCTCATCGATATATGCTCCAACTTATACATCTATTTTAAATAAGGAGGGTCAATAACCCCTAACTTCTACTAGAGATACTCAAATTTATCTTTTGGAAGAGACTTTATGAGAATGTCCACAACTTGATCCTTTGAGGGAACATACTCTAGCTTCCCATCATTCTCTACAACTTTCTCTCTTAGAAATTTGTGCATGTTTTTCACACACGCCCCACCGAAGGTAGGGACCCCCCTCCTTTTTGGTCTTGATAGGCCATTTTTCTCTCACCTCGCTTTGTGCGCCCCTACTTCTAATCCCAAGTTGGTCATGTGCCTTAGAATGATCAAATAATCCATCGTTTGTGCATTGTAAATCATAAAGGCCACCCTATAATTACCAGAAAATCACATCAACCAACTAAACTATTTCAAGCATTGTCATGACCTGACACTCAAGATACCTTGGGGTAATTTTTTGCAACTTGTTTGTAGGAAGTTTCCTTTCAAGAGAGGTAATGCACTTATGTATTACCTATGTTGAGAAGTGCAAAAATACCCATCAACAGAACTAGTGCTAGAAGGAGGGCATGACTATGCACACAACTGCAAAGATGAAAGTTGGGAGTTCAAAAGCACCTTCAAGTAAAAATCTGAGATAGGGAGATCTCATTAGTTGCTGGAAATTTAAAAATCAGAAAATTTTGAAGACAAGGTAGCATTTGGGCTGAGATGGAACAATAATCTCAAACCAACATTACTTAGCTACATGCATATTTAAATAGGAGATTGAGCATACCACTGCAACAATTTGTATTTGCAGACAAATGTAGAATCCATGGCACTCGCGGACACAATGAATTGGGGTGTCTAACATTCTTGGGCAGAATTGAAAGAGTCTTGTAAGGAGAAATTCTCTTTTGGGAAACATACCAACCCTTAGCTCCACCAGACCCAAAAGAAGAATTGATTAACATGGCATCCAAGGCCTTCGAGGAGCTGATCCATGAACACTTGGGCAGCAAGGATGGACCAAGTCTGGAAGAGGTACTGATGTCTAGTTGGTGAAGATTTCATAATGCACCTCAATCAGAATTTGCATGTCCATCATGTGTAAACATCATCACTCAAGTCAAGGGTTGTTTGGAAAAGTTACAACAACCAAATCACAGTGAAGATTAGCCATCCTATGAGGTGGGTGAGCTGCCAACATCTGGAGGATAGCATACTGAAGTGGAACCAAGAAATTTTGCACAAGCAAGTGTTGGGACAACAAACACTGAGGCTGAAAATCAAGAGGAAGGAATTGATTTCCTTGGGACAATGAGAAGCTTTGATGAAAATTAAATTAGAATGGAATTAGAAAGCCTTTCCTCTGTTAGTAAAGGGTATTCCTCCACTCAAGAAGAGAAATTGTTGGCACTTGAAGATGAACTAATAAAGTTTGCAACCACATATGTTGGGACAGCCAATACAAATGCTAAAGAATAGGAGGAAGAGGTTGAAAGCCTTGGGGTAGCAGAAAATGATGATCAAATCCTAAGTGAAATTATATTAGAGGACCTTTCCTTCATAAATGATAGTGATCAATCATCAGAAAATGAAGAATTGGAGGAGTGGGAATGACCAGAGGTCATGGCTGTTTACCATCAAACTTCCCAATAGACGATGAGGACCCAATAGTGGAAAGATACAATGAGCTCATCTCAAGATTCTCAAGAGATTGGTCAGAACTAAGACACCAAGTGGATTTGGAAGTATTGCTACTTAGTTTTTGCATGCTCCATGATTTTCCACATTCAAATTTCATGCGTGGGTTATGCCAAGAGGTTGTCAAACAAGTTAAAGAACAAGTGGGGCAGCCAAGTGCAGGGATTGAACCAAATGACCAAGAGATGGAGCTAAGTGACAAGTTAGATGAAAGTAGTCCTCAAGAAGGTATTGGGACAACAATAGAAGGATAGCAACATAGTCCTGATCTTTTGAACGATGAAGTGGATCAAATAGGGAGGTTTTCCATCAAACATCAAGAGTTTTTCCCTGTTGAAGAGCATCTATAGGCCATGGACGATGGGCTTTATGGGGAATCCTTGGAGGGAAATAACATAGTAAATCTTGGCCCCCTTGATGAGGTTCCCTCCATTGATGAATTTTTTCTATTGGGAGCTATAATCCGAAGGTATACCAACACTAAAGAAGAGTACATTTCAAAAGAAGGTAGTGATGAGGATATACTACTCGAACCTCTGAACAGTGAAACATTAGAGCTTCCAGATTGGGAAATGAACTCCTTTTACATCTACAATGACAGTGAACAAGAGGAAACAGGTAAACATTTTGATGAGATACATGAACTAAAAAAAGAAGACTAAGGTGAGGTTGTCTTGGTGGCTGCCCACAAAGATAATATACCTTTCACACTATAGGCCACAGCTGGGAGTCTTTCCTTCTTGACCATTGTTGCTCCTCCTATGCATTCCAAGAGTTTCAACTGGAAAGATTCATTCATGTCATTTTTTTATGAAATAAAGCATAAACAAATTGAGATCAACACCTAGGGAAGGAGATGGGACACCACGCTACCTTTTGAGGATAGCAATCAAGTGGAGCCATGGACTATGGAAGATCAATGAGATGAAGTGTACCTCCTTGAAGAAAAGATAATAGAGTTTGTGGATCCCACACAAAGATTGGAAGAGGTGTTTGTTGCCCTGTCCTCCCAGCCTTATGTAAGCCCAAGATCAGAAATGCTACACCATCTAGTGCTTCCACCCAAGGTTACCAATGCAATGATCGATGATGTAGTGCTCGCTCTCAACTGTCAAACATTTCCACCTTCACATGGCAACATCTAGGTTCTATCTTTCCTTGCTCCTATGAATACTTACAACTACATTTATCATTTTGATTATGGGAATGAAGGGAGACAAAATTGTTTATGGATTGATCATGGGTTTCATGAGCCACCTCAATTGTTGTTTTTTCTTGAATGTGTGATTAAATTTGAATGCTGCTACATTGAGTTTTATTTTTTTGAATATAAGGATTATTTTTCCTGGCTTATAACTATAATGATTTACCTTCTACTTGTATACTTATTGTGAAATGCAACGAGCGTTAACATCAATTTTCCCTACCCGAATGTAGTTCTTTGTAAATTTATTTGTACATAGCTCATTTTGAGTAGTGTAGGTTTCGTGTGTATATCTCGGTTTCATGTATATACTCTGCCTTCCTACTTTCCTTAGGTTGGTTGGTTTGCTATAGGTTAGGTTGCTTTAGAGAAGTTTCCTTTTTTTTTGCTTTTGCTTTCCCACTTTGGTTAGTTTAGGTGTTTTCTTTCCACTTGCTTTCTATTTTTTTTCACTTTGTTGCTTTGTTCGGGGTCCCCTTCTCTTTTTTCAGGTATGGTTATGCACACAACAACCATTTTTATTTACTGGGGGTTGTTCTATGTATTTCTTTGACAAAATCTAATCATTTTTTAAGAGTGGACAGTGAGGGTCTTTTGTTAGTGTCAAGAGATCTAGATGTTTGATTCAAAGAGGATAAGTCATTTGTTGATCTGATTCTAATGTATTTTGAAATCTTATATCTCTCACATATTTTAAGAATCCCAAGGTCATTGTAGGTCATTTTTCAAAGTTGAGTTAAGTGAAACATCTAAAATTTTTCTTTAGTGCTACTATGATTCTTAGCCCTGAGTGCGAGCTTCATTGCTTGCAAGTTGAAACAAAATAATTGAAAAGAGAAAAATCAAGAGAAATGAAAGAAGAAAAATATTGAAAATGAAAAGAAAGAAATTCAACTTTCAGGGGGATTTGAGCAAATCTACCAGGGCTATGGACGTCTGACCGGCAGTAGAGTAATGTTTGAGAGAATCACAATGAAAACCTCATTGGGGCTATGGATGCCTGACTGACAGTGAGGAAATGTCCCGAATGCTTTTGGAGTTAGAATAAACTACATAGCTTAACTTGATGGAGCTTAGGTTCTTGCAGTAGCTTAAGGATGGGAATCAACGCAACTGAACACACTTGGGTTTTCAACATACTAAAGGTTGGGATGACTAGTGGTTTGGATCCTTTGGTCAAGTGTTCATTTTGTTTGCCCTAGTGTGAAGGTCAAAACCAAAGATTCTAGGTTCTTGAACTGAACTTCTCTCCCTCTCAAAGATGTTTTCCAACCCCAACAATGGTGGTATCTAATGAGTCGTGCCAATATTCCCTAGGCCTCAGATTGGTTTTGTCCCACTGGGTTTACTCTAGAACATCATCAAATCGAACAAACCATTCTGATTGTGATTATGTGTGACTACCCTGGTGAAGTCAATGGATTAGGTGTCGCTACCTCGACCCACCCATTATAGAGTAGGTAGAGTAGGGCCTGAGCTAGCGTAAAAAAGAGACATTCAATTGGACGGCTCCGAAGGCTTATCTTCTCCATATTGACCAGGTGGCCAGTCAAATAAGCAAAAGAGTACTCTTCACTTCATCAATAGCATCTTTTATTCTATTAGAGATCTAATTAATGTAGCATCGAGGTAGTTGATTCATTCATTTACCCATAAATGGTTTACCCGGTAGAGGCATATCCAAATCCATCTCGCCCTACTTTAGGTTGACATCAGTGACAATACCAACAATCTCCAATAACTCCAAGTCTTTAACATAAGGATTAAGTGAATTCTATACCAAAATTTTCTAAATAGGGTCTAATTTTCCAACATTTTTCCCCATATTTATCTTATTCTTTATCATCTATTGCATGTATGACATCTTATGCTAAGTGAGGATCCTATGAGACCCCCTAATTGTTCCTACTTATTTTATTTTATTGGATGATGTACCTAGCACATTTCATTTACATTCTTGATACTCATGTTTCTTATGATGAGGATAATGATGATCATGTTTTAGATGTGATATTAATGAATTTCTTGTTTTAGTACATTATTCTAATTTGGAGGTGATTTTGATTAATGTACTTTATCGCAATGGAGAGGAGGAGGAGATCTTGGGAGAAGAAGATTGTGGGAGGAGACTCTCTTTCATTTGTTTCTACCATTAGTGGGATCATAGTGTTGGAGGTAACTCTTCCCTCTTGTGTTGTAGTTCTTATATTCATAGTGTTATGTTGTGCATCTTTGAAAAAGAAATGTTTTTTGTTGAGGGTTTTGTTCTGGGGAAATTCTTTTGGGATTCTTTTCATGTTAAGTCTTGTAATTGTGATGAATTTTGTTTTACTGTATCTTTTCTTAGGGGAGGTGACCTCCTCTCTTATTGAGGAGTTGGTCCTCCATGTGCGGGGTTGAGTGGGAGATTTCTCGCTTGCATTGGGTCTTTTAGTTGGGATAAGAGTATCCCATTAGGTGATGGCCATCACCGAGCTATGAGTACCCTTTTTTTATTTTATGGGGTATGAGTATCCCCTTTTTAATTTACAATTATGTGCATTTGAGGGATAAGGGGTGATGATTTGTGGATATGTATGTGATGTTATATACATATTTTATTTACCATGTCAAGCCAATCCATTGCTCCCCCTAAATGGTTTACTCTTGCGATAAACCAATGTGATAGCTTTTTACTTATGCTTTTTATGTGATAATGTGAGAGATGTAAGGATATTTAAATAAAAAAATTTGTATGTGTTCAGTTCTTTTGATGGCTAAGTGTTAACCCTGTGCTTGAGGATGGGTTGTTGTACAGCCCTATGGTTGGGTGGAGAGCCCAATGATTTACTATTGTTTTCTTCTTTCTTTTTAGGTTCCCTGAAGACTTTGAAGATGTACTTTGGAGTTGTTCAACTCTATTGGTTGAAACAATTTTATTTTTTTGAGTTTTTATGGAAAACTCTTTGTTTTTATTGAGCACCTAGAATACTAAGAGGTGGGGGTGAATCAATATTCTACTAAACAATTCAACTATAAAACATTCAAATATTAAAGCACATATAACTACAATTATAAGTAAAGATATGAAAGAGATCATAACACCACAAGACACATAAACACCAGGATTTTTATGTGGAAAACCCAAAATGGGAAAAACCACAATGAGGATTAGTTCACAATATATTATAACCGATCATAAGTTATTATAGGCGCTCACTACTAGGACACACTATCCTTGAAAGGCTCACAACCTAAAATGATTACAAAATGGAGTGTGGCTCACTACCGAAAATTGAACTGATGGAGTGCACCTTTCATGACTTGAATATAGTTCCAATTAAGCTAAAAAAAAAAAAAAATTGCACTAGTTGGTAGTCACTCAACATACACTACAATTTTTCCTCGATACAGAACTCATACACATGTGTTCACAAACTATCACACATCACTTGTCACACATTACATATATGTCATTACCTCTAGTACAAAAATATTTCATATATATCTGCTATTACATCCTTACACATCAATTAGGTTGGCCTAATTAGATGTATACAAACTTAATTCAAAAAATAGCTTGTCAAATCAACAAAACTTCTTTTGTGCTCAAATAAAAATATGCAAGGAAAAGATTAGGTCAGCATGGACCAAAAAAGATCTCTTTAATGTCCACTTAATCTTCATGCCACTTATCCATGTCGACCAGAGGAAAACTTATACCACTTATCTCTATAAAACTTCTCAAAATTTCTTCCACACAAAAACTTCTCCCCCTTTGACATCAAGGACAAAGGGCGTGTCATAGATAAATTTTCAAAATAAACTAAAATAACAAATGATATTTTAACCAAAACTAGAAGCACCTTCTAATTCCTTGAGAATAGCTTCCCAAGCAGGTTTTCCTTCATCCCAGATCCCCTTTTCTCTAACAAGTGCTTTGATCAATGATTCCAACTCTACTAAGCTTTCTTCACCTTCTTCTAGAGTGGATGGTTTAATATTTATCTTGTCAAGTTTCTCTACATCCACCAAGGCACTTGAAATTGGAATATTATTGGACTTTGCTAGATCTCCAAGTTGTCCAAACCACCTCATTGCATCTTCCGTTTTCCTTTGAAGTGTGAAAAAATTATTCTACAAGTCTACAATGGAATTCTAGGAGGCATAATCTATATCATTTGCAACTTTGTAAGCTTCAGAGGCATTGGAAAGTTGACTCTATTGAGTCCATTAAGTCTTTAATACATTGAGTGGCATCTAGCCACCACATGTAATACACAAACAATATTTGAGCTTCCTCTTCACATTCTTGTACCTATTTTAAACATTACATCACTGTGTTGTGTGTGGTTGCACATTTATCCTATAGTACCAATAATATTTTCTCCAATAGCCTTGACTCAACCTCTTTTTCAATTTTCTCTTTTAGACTAGAGGTATATTCTTTGAGTGAATCAACCAATAGATTTAAATTATTAATAGGATCTAAGGATTCATCAGCTGTAGCACTAGACATTATATCTTGAAAAGCCTTGATGGCATCATTTATTAGTTCAATCCCTTTCTTATAAGTTTCAATAAATTCTTTTTATGAGAGTCAAGAAAAGTACTGCAAAGCTCTACCCTTTCAATTGGTGAAATCTCATTTAGATCCACATAGCCTGGATGCGATGGGAGTTGAATCAACTATGGTGGAAACAAAGGATGAATCCCAGTTTTTCTTGACAAAAGACCCTTCAGAGTATTTTCGGATGATTCTCCAAAATTTCTTTTGTGGCTTAACTGTCTTCGAATATTCTTCTTCATTTCTTCCAACCTCTGTTTCTTATTTTTCTTCTTTCTTTTCCTCTTCTTTCTCTTTGGAGGATTTCTTTCATGGTTTGCCTTTATTTTATTCCTCCTTGTCCTCATCATCATTTCTATCATCACTCTTTTCATCTTTTCTTTCTTCTCCATCATTTTTATCTTCTTCACCATTGTTTCCAATCTTCTCATGATGTTCTTGTGAATTTTCACTAGTATCAATGTTATATTGATTTTTAGTATGTTCTCTAGTTGTATTCTTTGTATCTCTTAGAGGAGAAAATGTCTCCAGAGAAGTATGTATCATCAACCTTGTTCAAATAATCCTTTACTTCTTTAAAAATAGGTAAGTTGTTAGTAAGGGAAATCGCAGCCTCTATGTCAATGATTTTTCCAATATCATACTATTGTAATAGAGTTGTATGAGTCCCAATTTTCTCTACCATGTCTTCCATAGTGGAAAAAGTCTCTAGCTTCAATCATTCTACCTCACCTTTTTCTCCCGTCATGAGAATGGTGACTCTTTGCTTAACTCTAGAACTCTTAGAATATTCTTCTAGTAGGGTAGCAGCATCATCCTTATAAAGGGAGGATCTATATGTGTTTAAGGAATCAGACTTAATATTGCCATCAATATTTACAACTTCATGCCTTCTTTGTACTAGAGCTTTCCATAGATTTTCAGTTACCTTCTTTCTTATATCTTCCATACTCTTATTAAAAATAAATATGTATTGAAAAAATTATTTACAATTTTTTCCTTATCCTCTTCATTAACTTCATCAAACAATTTAGTAGTAGCTAAAATATCTCTTATTTCTATAATATTATTTACTAAAGGATCTAATATTAAAGGAGTGCAGTCTCTTACTGGAGGAGAGTTGGGCTATTCCTCCATATGATTTAAAGTGATTTCTTCACCCTTGTTTTCAGGCTCATGAACTATGAAAGCATTCTCTTCATCTTCTATCCATTCTTTATTAGATGATTCCACAAAATTTTCTATTCTAGTTTCCTATGATCTATATTCATTGTTGGTGGAGAAATTTCTTCTTCTATTCCTTTTCATATTTATTTCTTCTTGAAAGCTAAGGTAAATATCCTCTTTCACAACATCACTTAGGTTTTTTTTCCTGTTAGCCTTTTGTTTTATCCTTTTTCTAGGTTCAACAAAGGGTGCAACATGAGTTATATTATTCCTTTTAGAAGCTCAGGTGTTAATTCCAGTAGAAGTAGTTACATTAACTAATACAACTTCCATTAACCTTTCAACATCATCCTTAGAAAGTGTATGCGGTTGGAAATATGTCTCAACATTCTTATTTACCCTCTTAGCTCTTTGAGGTGTTGAAGTCTCCAGATGCACTTGAGCTAACTTCTCTTCATATGTACCATGTCGGGGCTAAGTAGGATCCTTGGGGTTGCTTAGAAACATCTCAATGATGCCCTCAAGAACCTACTCATCAATCTCATATCCAGAGGCTCTATCCATAGAGTCTTAGGTTCTACTACCTCTATAATGCACTCATCAGTGGATACTAGGAAGGTTATATATTTTACATCTTTTTCTACCAAGCTCTTTATAATTCTCTCTCTTTCATGCTTGTCATTTTAGAAAACTATGAAAAATGTAGTCAGAGCATTACCCCGTGCCTTGAAGTCCCCAATGCTACTCAAATAATCAAAGATTTGATGTGCTACCAATCTGCTAGTATCCCATATTATGTTCTTCTTTCTAGGTAGCTCCCTCAGAAAGTAAAATAACAAACAAAATATCAGAGTTCCAAACTTGAATGGATATTTCTTTGTCTTAATCTAGCTCAAGTTCTCCATTAGTTGTCATAGAAACTTGTGCACAAATCATAGTCTTTTCCATTTATCACCATGTCATGTACAACATAAATTGTAATTGCATGCATCAAATTTCCTCTATTGGTGAAGTAAATCTTGTGATAGGTCTATCATGATTGTTGCATACCTCACAATATGATTGGTAATAGGTTTGGTATAGTCAATGCTCAACCATCATATGTGGCACCAGTTAACTTCATAACCACATCATTTTTCTTAGATTTTAGTACTGGTACAAGCCTAGTATCATAGATTCTAGTCATAGCTTTGATTACCTCCTTAGTAATTAACCTAGGAACATATGTCCATACAAAATAATCATGCACCCTACTTAGGGAAATTCTCGCATATTTTGCATCCATTTCATTGCAAAAGTTGGGAAAAAAATTCCACACATCTAGCTTCTTCCAAACTAGATTTTTATACCCAAGTTTTACTAAGTGATTTCCTCCAATTAACTCTTTTAACCATTAATTCAGGATTACTTGATGGTCAAATTCTAATAATTTACTATGAATGTAGGTTGTAGTGTCTTTGATAGGTAGGAAATGATTAGGAATTTGTGAAAATGCACCGACAGGGTCAATGTCATAAACCTTCCATGAAAACCTTTTGAATCTCACTCTAGATCTCTTAGAAGTCTCAAAAATGGCTGGTGTGGCTATTTCTCCCTTAATTCACTTATAAATGCTAATGCAAATTACTTCTAATGCAAACCCACAAAGTATAGATAGATATATATACCTTTTTCACACTTCGACAAAAACTAGGGTTTGATGCCAGATGCTTTGAATTGCCTCAAACACTCTTCAACTCACTCTAATCTTCTCCAAATACATAAAATTTATATAAATAAACTTAAATTTTCACTTTTTACTTTACCGATCTACCCTAATTTCAAATTTATTGCACTTGATCTTCAAAAGGCTAATAAATACCTTATGAGTATTCTGTAAACCCTAAAACGCTTTGCAAATCTTCAAATTTACATGTTTTCTACCAGAATCTTTTTCTACACTTTCAGATTGTCATTTCACATCACATATCTTCTTATCACTCCTTAACACATCATATATTAGGGGTTTGTTAGATTTCCTTTTAATTGCTCGCCCTAAATCCACTACTTGTTTTAATTTATAGAAGAAACATTTGCAACAGATGTAGGTACAAATGCATTAGATTCATCCTTATTCTTAGGATCTTCCTTCTTCTTCTAGACTTCCATTTCCTTCTTAAATTCAGTAGGATCAATCTTCATTATTGGCTTATTCCTCTATTCTAGATTAGTTTGTCTCTCATTCTTGCTTTTGTAGAATCTTGAAATGTATTCAGGATTGTTGTAATTATAGCACACAACATTTTTATAACCAAACTAATTTAAATTTATCCTTGATATGCACTGGTTAGCCTTATGACCACATCTATTACACATGTAACAATAGCCTTCAAAAGATTGAATCATTCTACTAGTATTAAATCTATTCATCATGATCATGTCACTTATGCACTTAGTAGCTCTATGTCTAAATTTATTGCATGCAAAGAATTTTTCAGAGAAGAATCCATCATTCAAATTTATTCTACTTCTACATTTTGTTACCCTATGACCAAACTTATTGCATGAAAAATAAATACCATTGATATATGTGTTCCTTTGAGCATTAGGTTGTTTGATAGGATTCCTTTAGGTATTTCTTCTTTGGCTTTTGTTCTATCTACCATTTCCTTGAGTATACTTTTAATTTTCAGCCTTGTTGGATTTCTAATTTTTCTTTAAACTTTGTCCTTCTTCAAGTCCTAAACCACCTTTATCCCTAGAAGGTTTCTAAAATTAAATAAAATCATCAAGCATTGTAGTAATTGTTCTGAATTTTTTGTCATGATCTCTTTCTTTCTCTAAGTCAGACCTTAGGGATACCACTTATTGTTCAATCTTTTTGCATTCATCAGTCTTGCTCTAAATTTTAGCTTTTTGATAGTCCTCAATTATTTTCTTTTCTTCCACTTGCAATTTTAGTCTAGTAATTGTTGGTTCTTTTTAAAGAACCAAGCTAATCTTCAGAATTAGTTATGGCTTTTCCATTTCCAATAATTAGTAATCTAAAGGGGTTGGCTAACAAATGAGTAAAAGCTACAAAAATTCTAATCATACACTTTGGGCTCTGTGAAACCTAGGAGGATGATCCCAAAATGTAAACTCAAGATTTCATATGACTACCATTTAAATACATTGTAAACAACAAATAATTCTCATGTAACAACTCAAAAATGTATTATATTGAAAAGGTTGGTGGTTCTTTTAGCATTACCCTACACTTGGAGCATGAGAATAATGAAACTCATCACAAAAAAACTACAGTGGTATTCATTCTAAAGTTTGTGAATAAAAAGTGATTTGCTGATGAATCAACCCAAAAATTGAATTATGAATACTTTTCTTGAACCAATGCCTTATCCTAAATACAAAGTCAATCTCAACCTATGCAACCAGATAACAACTCAACAATAGCAAAATGTAATCTCAAGAAACACTACATTACGACACTCCCAAATTACATTCACAATCATCACTACTTACAAATATCCTAGCATCTAATTCATATGAGTTAACAATCTCATCCAAGAATTTATATTAATTCATTGAACTAATAAGTAGGAATGAAATTAAACACCCATTGGGAAAGAATGGAGTTAAACAAAACATCCTTGATTATTTTCATTCATAACTCATAAAAAAGGTAAAGAGGAGAGACAATAGGCATGAAATTGGTATCATTATTTATTGTATTTTCTATCTTGTTATCAAAATTACATACATAACAAAAGACTCAAAACTTAAAAAAAAGACTCAAAACATGCTCGATATTCTTCTTACAATTCACTGTATTGATTGCAATACAATAAACCCCTACTTTCTAGCCTTGAATTCCTTCTTATAGAAATGAAGGAGCAAAAAAAGCCTTAGGCTAGAAAGTACACATGTCATACCCTATTGTACTACTACAACATATATTCCATTTTTAGTTATATTGCATCCCCAGGTGGTTTGAAACATGTGTGGAATAGGAGCATTCTTCATTTTTCATTGGAGATTTGGTTCCACCTTTCAAAAAGCATCTTCAAAAGGTTTCCTCATTTTTTTCCCAAACACACAAATTGAAATAGAAATAAAGCATGAAAGAAATGGGAAGCAAAGGAAAAATAATATTTCCACATCTACAGACCTGTCACCAATTCAATTTGAAGAAAATGCACTATATTTTCTATACTCCAGCAAAAGCCTAATCTATTTCCCTTATCTTGAATTCTAAAGGCTTCCTCCGTACCTGTCAATTTTACCTACAAGATTATGAGTGAGCTTGAAATTTTTAGGGGGATTAGCATCCTTCTTAGCCCCAATTGACATCAACCTTAATTCCTTCATCCTAGGGATCCATGTTTCCATTAGTGGAATAGCTCTTTCCCTAGCATTTTCAAAATTATTCATAGCAACCACAACAAATTAATAGTTATTATGAATGCTATTCAATTTGTTATTCACCCCTCTGTTTATATGCTCCAATACTGTAGTGACAATCTCCATATTGATGTTAAAAACCTCCCTATCATGATTTTCACATTTTTATTTATACTCATTTAGCTCCTTGAGCAACTCCTCCTTGTTGATATCTTCCTCAACTTGTGGTATCTTTGATATAATAGGCTCTATTATTGAAATGCACATACTTCCCATGAGGAACTTACTTCAATGGTAAATTCAAGGGGTCCAGGTTCTTGTGAAGTGGTAGGGGAGTCAACATCAGTTTGCTTATGCTTTTTTGGTTGCAAACTTTGCAACTTTTCCTCCAATAATGCTACCTTTGTTTGCAACTGCATATTGTGTTGTTCAAGCTTTCCATATTCAACTAACAAATTGTTGTGTTCTGTCCTGAGCTTCTCCTTTTCTGCAATTACAGATTCTACAGTGGCCCTTGTAAATTATGGAACATGTAGTGACATATTTGCTACCTCTAGAGCTAATTTCTCTGACATTATCTTTATTATTAGGCCTCCACTATAATTAAGTGTAGGCTCAACAATGTCAAGATTCCTTGTACTTGGGGCTAGAGACCAAATAGCCAATACATCCCATTGTTTGCTGAAGGTAGACCCTCAAAATGCAATTGCATCCTCCTCTTTTGTATTGTAGAGAGTTCTCTCACATCACTTGACTGTATCAAAGGCTATGGCAGAAGCCAAATCCCACTTTGGAAGTAATAAAATACCACTATTTCTCACCAACTATCTACCCTCCTTTGCAGTTATCTTTTGGAACTTATCCCTCATTTCATTCAAAACCTTTGTTTGGATGGTAGCATCAGGAAATTCTGTATGAAGGCTTCTTTCTATGGCCATAATGTTGACATATTCATCTCTTAGCCTTGTATGAAAAATCCATAAAATATTGAAACCTTACAAATGAATTGTCATCCAAAAATTTTGTGCATGCTTCCACCTGAATATCATCTTTACCATTAAGCCCAGTGAGGTTAGCTTTACTCAACCTAACACTTAATTTAAATTCCACAATCATTGTTGGTGGAGTTGGAATTACTTGTTGTATCTCGTACTCTAATACCCAAATTTCATCATTTGATTCATCATTAGCATATTCCACCAAACTAGTTGCTTCAATCTTTTGCTTCTTCAACGATGGTTCTTTTGGTGGTGATGCACTTTGTGGTGGAGCATTAATATCCATAATTTCAGGATCTGTTGGTCTTGGAGGAGATGGTGGTGGTACTTGTGGCACAAGAGAAGGAGGTATTTGCTCCTCTTATTGGGAGGGAGCAATAGTTGCATCATTTTTATTTGCCTTACCTCTTCTCCTTACAAATAACTTTATTTTTGGTTCCTCAAGGGCTTGAAATGTAGATTCCTTTTACATAGTAGTGAATTCTCCCCCACCCTATTCTTCCTCCATTGTGGCTTTCCCCTTATCTTGAATCACCCCTTCTCTCTCAAGGTCACATATTATTGTCTCAATTTTTTTGATACATGTTCCACCTTTTCAATTACATTTTCAATCTTTGCAAGAATATTGAAGTCGGGCTTTTTATTCTTTATCTTTCGCTACATCTTATTGAAATAAATCCATCTTTATTTTCCTTTTTCTTGTTCCACAAGGTCAATTTTTTTTATCACATTCTAGAGAAATGGAAAATGTGCACAAATTTGTAACTCTTGTTCCTTTCCTTCAATCAGGCCATGAAATCTTTGGGATCATACCTATTCTTCTCTACTATTCTTTGCATGTAGAAGGTCTTGAGTATATAAATTATCTTATTCCAACCTCCCTTTGTCACAAAAAAATTAGAGAAGCATGTGTATGAAGGAAAAAATGTTCCTTTTCCTTGATTCAACAAATGGTTTTTTTCCACATTTCCCAATTGCCATATTACCTCAAGGAAACCAATTCTCTATAGCACATATTTTGGTAGTAGGTGAGGCACAATAGTGGAACCATACACTCTTGTAATAGTGTAATAGGGATATGGGATAACATGTCCCCAATTGTGATCAACCCCCAACTCAGGCCTCCTTTCCTTAGATCTCAAGAAGTCATGCAGGGCGATGGGAATTCTAGGTAAATTCACAACTAGGGCTCTATTCAATTCTGAAGCTAAAAAGTTTTGAAATGTCACATAATCATGTGTCCTATCATCCTTATCCAAGATAGTAGTCCAACACTGAATAAGCAAATTGAAGTTACCCTTCTTCCTATCAAAAGTCATATTCTTCCTAAAGTAAGGTGCACCTTTGAATAGTTTCATATGCATTAGCAATGAGTACCAACTAAACCTTACTCCCAACTCACCTTTCTTCAACATTATCAAACCCTCATGATTTTTTTTGCAAGAAACCCAACATAGTCATATATTGTGCAATATTGGGGGTGCTGAATATGGGATGCCATATACATCCATGCCATAGGAATTCTTGTGACAAGATCATAACCTATTATATGGAAAATGGAGTAATTTTTTTTTTGAAACTAGAAAATAAAATAAAAAACAAGGAAAGGCTCCGTATTAGATTTCCCCCAATGTAATCCTTTATCCCACAATTTTTACTAAATATATTGGTATTATGTGGACTCTGAATGCAATCTTAGTGTTATGATATTCCTCCTTAATAGTATTCTCATTGATTTTAGGCGTTTCATCACTCCACTTGGTGAGTTTGAAAACATGAGCAATTTCTTCCTTGGTAATTTTAACCATTTCCTTCCCATCATATGTTCTTATAGTCCTTGTAACTAGATCATAATTGATGTCCACTACTCTAAGCAAGTCAATATCCATGTAGAAATTTGGTAGAATCAACTTCCCTAGGTCAAAATTGTAAGGGTTACCCACTAGAATACCCATGTTTCTATTTCTAAACCAACCAAAGAACAATTCCCACCCAGTATAAGGTAATTTGGCATCCTTAATAAAACTATTTTTGTCAATTAAACCCTCAACTAATTGTGGACCTTAGAGAAGTAATTGACCCTTAGGTTTTTCACTCGTTGAGGGTGGAAACTGGTCAATAAGTTCTTTACTCAAAGGCATCTTGGGAGCAAAATCTTCCCCTTTAGATGAAGATTCTTTTTATTGTGCACTGGGGGCCATGATACAAAAATTTTACAAAGAAGGGTTTTTGGTTTCTTGGAACAAGACTTATAGTTCAGACAAGGGTTTGACATGAATTATGACAATGTAGGACCAATAAATTCTCTTTTATGAACATCAAACCTTAAAATTATAAACAAAGAAAACCCTAATTGAAAAATAGGTTTGGGAAATCACAATTTATCAATGATTTTGATGGAAAGACAATATTTTACTTACTGTTTCTTTTACAGGTTGATAACCCTAGCCTCAACATCATTCAAGATTGAAAACCATAGCACGAGCTCTCCAAGTGTGTAGATAATCTTTCATAATGCTCAATTATGTTTTTAAGACAAGTTTTAATAGCTATGCAATCTCCTGCTTTGGTAGCTCGATGTCCTTTCAGTTATTAAGGCTCACCCACATGAACCAAAATGACTCACTTGCCCTCAAACTGAGTTTTGAATGCCAACCATTGATCATGTGGGTGTGTTAACTGATGTATGACCTAGATTTAGTTAGCTTGATTTGAAAAACCTGATTGTACACAACTACAATATTCATCAAATGACAGAAAGCCATGTGGAACCACTTGCTAGTGATCTACGAATTCCACCATTCCTTTTTCACTACAGATAGGGTCCACATGTCCTCTTCCCCTTGTCCCCACAATTCTTAAACCGTGTGCAAGCTTCATTATTAGGGAGATGGGGAAGGGATAAGATTAAATCTCATAGCCCCGATATACTCACACCTTACTCCAAGACCAAGTGCTTATGACCTTATTCCTCTGACATAATCAATGGACTTGATTAAAAGATCTTAAACACATGCATTATACCTTCCTTTAGTAGCACACACTTTATTCTCCATGCCCCGTGTTGAAATATTTGATTGATATTCACCTTTATTCAAATGTCTTCCACAACCTCTAGGTTATTCCATGTGGAAATCACCCGCCACCCCATTGAGAACAAAAAAATAAGGGTGGGACCCTCATAGGATAGAAGGGAGCAAATAAGATTGACCCACGTCACCTGTTATCGACCATTGATTATCTTCAAAGATCTTCTTGTTGACCACTTGGAAACACTAGGCCCATAGTCAGACAAGAAATGTAGTGACCACTCTCCAGCCTGCAAAAATATTTTAATGAAGAATGAAATGGAGTGGAAATGCAAGGAATAGTCAAGATGCAACCACATCATTCAACAACCACTATTGATTTTTATTTAATAACGCCCACAATATTTAACATAGGGACTGGGCTCACCAATGTACAAGATGTGTGGCTTAAGCCTGCTAGCCCATGAGAATAAAATAATAGGAAATGAAATAGAATGGGCATGCAAGGAGCAATGGTGATTTTCTCGCAATGATCAAATGACCATCATGGATTTTCATATTTGAACATGTCAAAATTGTTAGTGAGACTTTCCTAGGTGGATGTGACCAGAACCCACATAATTAAATGTCTTAAGGATTAAATGATTTCAATAGGGAATATTTAGCTTGACTTTGAAAAATTGAAATAATGGCCCAACATATGACAACTGAAAAAACTTAGACCAATGGGTTGGTTATTTCATGGGTTGTGATTGCATAAGATATGACTTAAAAGACTGGGAATAGATAGTAAGGATTCAATGAAGACTTGAAACTTTGGTGAGGATATGAACTCTAAGGTTTTCAAGAGGGATCCCAGATAACAAAAACCTTTGAACAGTGATAGTAGACCAAAACCCTAAGCCCTCAGATACAAACCCAACCCAAAATTCATCATGATTTTGAGATGAAACATGAAAATTTTAGTGGTTCCATCAGTGGCTCTGACTGGGGACACATGCCTCTCGTAGGCATGGAAAGATCCTAGAATCTTGGGTTGAAGTAGACCAACCAAAACATAGTGAACCAAAAACTAGGGAATTGGCTGGACTAGGTAGCAAGACCAAACTAGACACAACCAAAGAAAACACACCTATATACAAAATGTACAAAACCTACTGTGTACATGGAATCATAACATACTTAGGAGAAGTATGGCTTTAAGAACTGTCCATGTACTGGTAGCTCAAAAGTTTTCCTATCAAGCTTTGGAGAAAATATGAATCCTCCCCATGTGTATTGGCTATCAAATAAGGGCCTAACCATAATGCTTCAAACATTCCATGCTTACCCTTATCTTGAGCCCTTACAATCTAGGCTATTACCATACTATTCACTTCAATTTTTCTAGGAGAAGCACTTTTGTCATGTAAATGCTTGACTTGCAGCTATAGTTTTATATTTTTAGCATGAGCTTCTCTTCTAGTTTCATCTAATTGCACTAGATTATCAATTGTGGGCTGCATATCATCACATATATCCTCATCATATTCTTGCACAAACTTATACATCTTTAGCAAGTTATTTTGTGGCAGCCTATCATCCAAGACATATACCAAACCAAATGGTGAATAACCAGTGGCCTTCTTCACAATAACCTTATCTTCCCAAAGTGTCAACTTCAGCTTTGAGTCCCAAGCTTTCTTGTTCTTCTCTATCACCCTTTTTGATGATTTTCATTAAGCTCTTATTAGTAGACTTAGCCTAACCATTTCCTTGAGGATGGTAAGGTGAAGAATAAGAAGTCTATATGCCAGGTTTATCACAAAAATATTTGAATTCCTTACATCTAAAACACATAGCATTATCTAAGATGATCATCTCTAGAACTCCAAACCCAATCAAAACATTGTTCAATAGGAATTCCACCACCACTTTTCTTGTTTCATTCCTTGTGGGTATTGCTTCTACCCATTTTGTGAAATAGTCAGTGGAAACAAGGATCCATGAGTTCCCTCCACTAGAATTTTCTAATATCTCACTAATGAAGTCAATTTCCCATTGTTGGAAAGGAGACTAAACCAAAATAGGCCTAAGTGGTAAATTCTCTGAAAAATTTAGTTTTCCTACAAACCTCTGACAAGAATCACAAGTCTTAACAAACTTGTGGGCATCCTTAAAAATAGTAGGCCACCAAAATCCAACCCTTAAGGTCTTATGAATAGTGATCTTTACCATTTAGTGACCACCACACACTCCATTATTCATTTCCTACATGAGCTCTAATTCCCATTTTCCATCTAGACACTTAAGTAGTACACCATCCTAGCTTCTCTGCCATAGTTCAATTTCAATAATCACATACTTTACGGCGTGCAACTTTAGTGTTCTCCTATCATTGTTAGCCATATATGTAGGACATTGCAAAGTTTGTAAATATTGAACAATCCTTCTATACTAGTCACATGTTTGCATATCACAAATAGGTGCAACATCAACGGTCTCTATTTGATTGACCTGATTAGCTTCCAAACTAGTTTTTGACATCAATTTAGCTAGGTCTTGTCCTCTCACTAACTTAGTAATATGGAAATCAATGTTGAATTCTAGGATCCTTTTGATCCACCTACACCTTCTACCTATAGTTTATTGCTGAGTGAAGATATCTTTCACATCAGTACTAGGTACAAAAGCTATGATAGTAGCCCCCACTAAGTCCTGAAATTCTTCACAGGCTTGACTAAAGCATATGCTTGTTTTTCAATCATTTCATACTTAAGCTTAGTGACTTGTAAAGATTTTATAAAGAATACAATGGGATGTTCATATCCCTCCTCATTTTCTATAGTAAGAAACTAGCAATAGTATGGAAAGAAGTAAAAGAGAAAATGTGCATTGGCTTAGAGAAATCTGAAGATTTCAAAACTATACCTTAATAGCTTGTTTAATTTTCTTGAACGCTTGACTAGGATCCTCACTCCAAACCACCTTATCTCTCTTCTTTAGCATCTTGGAGATGGGTCTTCTGATTTCTACAAAGTTAGTCACAAATCTC
Source organism: Sequoia sempervirens (assembly GCA_007258455.2). Lineage (NCBI taxonomy): Eukaryota > Viridiplantae > Streptophyta > Pinopsida > Cupressales > Cupressaceae > Sequoia > Sequoia sempervirens. The sequence goes on from VDFB02179234.1 coordinate 80,691,966, forward strand.
CTCAAGAAATTTATTTGACCAAAGAATGACTAAATTCCTTTGACATTCTTTGGGTGAGGGATCTTATCTATGGCTTCCACCCCCTTTCAGGGTCAATCCTCACTCCTTCTTGGGACACAATGTGCCCCAATAGTTTACTTTCAGTGACCCAAAAAGCACATTTATTTGGATTAAGTGAGATCACATACTCTAAAGCCCTGATAAATACCTTCTCCAAGTGTATGCAATGATCTTCCTCTTTCTTGGAGTAGGTTGTCAAATCATCTTGGTATATAGCCATAAATAGATCAATAAAATCAGAAAAGGCTACATCCATAGCCCTTTGTAAGGTGGCACCCACATTTGTTAAACAAAATGGCATCCTCACATATACATAGGTGCCTCATGGTGTAGTAAATGTAGTTTTATACTACTCAGACTCCTTTACCTTCACTTGGTTATAACCATAAAATCCATCCATCATTGATAGTAGCTCACTGTAGACATAGAAAATATACAGATTGATATTGCACACTTGATCCTGATCTACTAACATCGCTTCATCCTGAATTATCCATTTATCTAACCATTTAATCGAATAGCCTTATTTGATTAAAGTCATCATAATTATCCTTTTAATTAAATAAATCCCTCAATTTAATTAAATCATTGTCTCTGTGTAATTAGCTAGGTCATTTCATCTTCTTATCTTTATTTAATTAAATAATCCATATTATTTGATTAAATCTCTAAAGTTCATCTAATTAAATTAAATAAATCAAACATTTATTAAATTTAATCTAACATCACCCCCTTTGGTCAAATAAATCAAAAATATTTATTTAACTAAGTCTAAATCATTCTCTTCTCATTTTGAGTTATTTAAATCCTAAAATCTAAGTAAAAATGGTCAAATCAGCTAATCTCATTTAAACTAATCAAATCATGATTAATGCTAATCCTAATCACTCAAATCCTCTAGATTTTGCAACTTGCACATGAAAATCAATTTAATTGTTTTATAAATCACTTATTTTCATTCAAAAAATGTATCCAAGTGGGAATATTCCTCAAATTTGAAATCTCCCCCCAAAATGACTTGTCCATCCAACAAAGAATTTAAATCTCTTACATTGTCTCTGACATGTCTCCCACTTGGAATTTAACTCATCTTTCATCCCCCCTAAACATGTCATTTCATCAAATTCAAATTTCAAACTTGCACATTGATCAAAATGTGTTCAAGCTTCCTTCATTCACATGTTGACAAGTGGCACAATGCCATTTGTTCATCTTTTATCCCACATCCTTCCTATTTTTCATTCTTCAATCACTCTTTCTTATAAATAGAGAGTTTCTCTATTGTATTGATCATCCACAATTTGAGCAAACTTATTATGCTCGAATTCATCTTCAAGCATCACCATTTTCATCAATTTTATCAAGTTCATAGCTAGGTTATGCAAGTTTTCAACCAAAGTGGATCACATCATCATCAAAGATCATCAAGCTTGCAAATGAGTTGGGAAAGGGCCAATTTCCACATCAAATTGACACCAATTCCCCCATGTGATAGTGGTTTGATTGTTTTGAATAAGATTTGATAGTTTTCATTTGAATTCTTTTCCTATTTCTTGTTCATTTCATTTGAATGGATCTTATGGAAAATGATTGTTTTAGACTTGTTTATGGACTAACATTGTGTTGTTTACTTATGTTTATGTAGGTATAGATCAATCATTCACATTTTGGCACTAGAAGGAGAGCAACCTCACATTCCAATCATGTTTTTTTCAAAATTACACATTTTTGTTTGTTTACACGAAACAGTTCCACTCACAATCCAACGAGGCTATATAGAACTACTCTGGAAACAAACTGCACCACTGGAAACAAACTGTACCGCTCAAAACTTCAAACTGCACCGCTCACAGTCCAGCAGGGCCATATAGAATTGCTCACAGTCCAGCGAGGCTATATAGAACCGCTCTGGAAACAAATTGTACCACTGAAAACAAACTACACCACTCAAAAATCAAACTGCACCACTGAAGTCTCTAGCGTCGCTATATAGCGCCACTACAAAATCAAACAGAGCCGCCATCACAAACAAAACCGCTTCAATTTCTTTATTTTTCATGCAAACTTAAAATGGCCATATCTTGGTCATTTTTTAGTCTTTTTCAAAGTTTTTTTTTTTGAAATGGAGTAGAATTTCATAAGGTATCCAATGGTGTAAGTTATTATTAATTTTTATAGAGTTAAAATTTTCAAATTTTTACTTAATATCAAATCATAATGAAACTTGGTCTAACTTTTAGGGTTTTTATGCTTAATCATCTATCTAACCATCATATCTTTTTGTTTCTTGATTTAATTTGACATTTGGAGCTCGTGTTGTAGGTTTTGAAGGATAAGGGAGCATGAGAGTCAAGAAAAAATATTATCACATCATTGTAACAAGTGTTTTTAAACACTTTGGGAAGAAATTATAATCCCTCTTCTAAGGATTTGCTATCTTTCAAGCTTTTAGACTCTACTAATTTCATTTGGACTCTAAGAAGGAATCTTTCAATTTTTGCTACAAAGGGTTTAAAATGAACATTAAGACTCAAATCTACTAAAGTTTGTTTTTGGGATTAAAAATTGAACAAAACAACTCTCATTTGTCCTTTGGTGCTTTAAAAAGAACTCACAATTGCTTTGTGGCTTTAAAATGAATAAGTGAAACTTTGTCTTCATGGTGACTTATTTAAACTAACTTCATTAAAAAAGACATATGCGCTTCTCTCGTGCTTTATAGCGATCTTGAGAATCAAAAGTGTTTTTTTTGTGATTTTAGGTTGAGATGAAGAAATTACCTCCACTCTTCATTTTTGGTTTAAAATTGAACAAAATCTTGTGCGAGTGTGAATAAACTTATTGCATGTGTTCTCCCTTTTTTTCTAAAAAGGGTCGATTGAACTATGAATAAGTTTATTCACTTTTATTTATCTTAGAGGGCTTGCCTTGGGGAAAAAGTACTCACCCAAGGGAATGACTCAACTAGTAACACTCTAAAGCCAAGAGTATTTCGAACCGGGATATAAATATGGGTATTGGAGTAAACGCCAATATCACGCGGTTGGCTCCAACGAGATGGATCTAAAAAGGGACTCTTGACATATGGGTCAATCTCCACAAATGAAAAGTCCAAATTAAAACCCTTGCTTGTAGTAACTAACCAATCCATCCAACGAGTTTATCAAAGTGGTGCATTGGAACTTAGATTCCAAGAATTAATTTGCCATGTCCGATCTTGGTTAAAGTATAGAGGTTAAGACTTCATTCTTAACATACCTTTATACTCTTTCCTTGATTGCATGTAAAATCATCTCTTCTACTATGAAGGGAATGAGGCAAGCCCACCAAGAAAAACGTACCAACTAAGCTAGGAGGTTATATTGCTTATGAGTCAAAACACTTTGCTTGTTCGAAAACATTTGGAAACAAACACTTAACATCATCATCAAAATTTCAAACCCCTTAGTTAGAGAAAATACCTTTGACAAAACCCAAGAACTATTGCTTACCCTAGGGATTATGTCCTTAGAGGTTTCTAAGTAATTGGGTTTACATCTTAATTTTCTTCTACCAAGGTAAACATTAGGCAACTATTGCCTTGATTTCTTTGAATTCCACATAGCACTTTGTGGGATGAAAAGAAGTTAGGACATTGGACGTTTAGTTTGAAAATATAATCAAGAAAGTGTTTGTGGTAAAAGCAATTCAATAATCAAGATGAAATCAATTGAACCCCACACATGTGATTGTGCATCTTTTGTCTTATGGTCTTTTGAGCAAACATTGATCTTTTGGTTTGAAGGGAAAAAAATTTCTTCAAAACCTTAGCCTTGTAAACAAGTCCTTCTTAGGTTCATTTAGGATCAAAATCAAACACTTCATCCAAATTCCAAACATATATCAAAATCCATCCTACAAACAACTTTAGATCTTTGGAAACATCATTCTAGACTTGGGTAAATCATCAAAATCAAAATCACCTTGTTTAGTTAAGTGTATGGGAATGCATCATTTCCCATACATTTAATTGAATTAGCAATCCTTAGAACAAATTTCATCCTAAGATCACATCTAACATCTTAGGGTTTACAAGTCCATTATCCAAATCCAATCAAACCAATCAAAATCAAATCCTAAAGTATAACATTGATCCAAAGTTCCTAAATGTTCAACACTCGTATCATTCCCCCCTTTTCATCCTTCATGTCATCATTAGTCCTAAGAACCTTAGAGGTCACTTTTACAACAAAGGTCAAAACACAAGAGGAATATGGAATATAAACTTGATCCATACATCATGAGTAATCCAAGTCAACCAAACTATCAAAGCCTTAAAATGCCAATTGATTTTCAAAACTCACATTTATACAATCCATTCATGGGATCATTATGTCCTACAAACTTCAATTGTAGAACAAATGTGAGCATTCCTAGTCAAAATTTTGGAACACCTTTCCCGATGGTAGATTTAAATCCAAGTCCAAACCTACAAATCTATCAACCGAACGCTCAATGCATGAGCCTTCAAATGAACAACATTATCCCACCAAATCCATACATGCCAAATGAGAATATACCAAGTACAACTATACCAAACATGAACATTTCAAATCCACACTTGGTAAAATTTTGGATAGATGTGTTTGCAAATCACACAAATGTTCAAAATCCATCACACCCATATGTCCCCCTCACCTTTCATAATGACCCATCATCATCATCATTTAGTGCAACAACACAAACCTCTCTCCCCATGACCTCACAAGGAGAAGGTGACCTATTTGGACCAGGGGGAATTTTATAACTCCCACCCTTTCCATTAACATCCGTATCACCTCTTGGTTTGGGGCTACCATCGCTACCACCACTCATCGAAAACATCCCCCCAATCATCAATCAAGGTATCATACCAAATCATCCCCCCTTAGCATCGATATCACAACAACAGATGGAAACCATCCCCATAGCACAAGCAACCAACACATCTTCTATCATCCCTCAAAACATGGTCTCTCAAGGACTAACCATATCAATCACACCATCCACCACTCAAATCCCAATCATCAATATGACAATACCTCATATCACCACAACAAGCACTATTCCAAAACCACCTCCGCCACCACCACCACCCAAACCAAACAAATCAAACCAATACAACATTGTGTTGCAAGCCGCTCAGCAGGCTGCTTATTAGAAGGCACTCCAACAAAACCAAAACCGACAAGTTGCACAACTAGCTGCTCAGCAAGCTGCACATGCTGCTCAAGTTTCCCAAGCTGCACTACAAGCCCAACAAGCACAAGCCCAGGCTCAAGTGCAAGCACAAGCTCAAGCCCAATGCCCAGCCCAACAAGCAAATGTTGTTGAAAATACCAACAAAATGTTAACGACTCCATGTATCGATCAAAGTCAATAGTCACATGATCAAGACCTATCCATCAACGAACACATGGAAGATATTTCTACCTCATCCAAAGATCAAATCAACATACATCAAGAGTCACTTTTCGATCATGATAAGAATCCCTCAACAATATTCGACAATGATCTATTTCAAGGAGTGTTAACATTATTTGATCCTGTAATCAACCATCCATCGACCAATGATCATATTGAAAATTTCTCTACATCACCTAATGAGTTAGAGGACATATCTCAAAAATTTATTCTAAAGTATGATCAACATCTCTCAGCAAAGTCTAGCAATGGTCCTTTTCAAGACATATTGACATCCTTCGACCTCATGATTGCCGATATTGAAGGAATCTTCAACTCAACACTTGATCCAAATTCACTCAAAGATCAAGAGGATATTGAGCCACTTCCCAACCAAGAACCCTTTACAAGTAATCCATCCTTTTAAATTGACCCATGTCAAGAACTTGATCCAAAGCATGTTGAAAGCAATTCTGAAATCATTCATGATCAAGAATTCATATCTCCAAGATATTACAATAATTTAATGGACACTCTCCTATCTATACAGGATGTCATAGATAATGATAATATCCATATAGCACATACTCCTCCATCTACCCATGAGATGCTTTCTTTGGATGGACACGTAGATAATCTTCATTCAAAATAGGATTATTTTACTCCTGACATTATTAGACAAAAAGAGGAGGTTATCAATTCCTATAGTCAAACTAATTTGTCAACATCAGGATTAGATATATCCCAAATTCAGACTGAGGACATCATGTATGAAGATATCCAATAGTATCCACTCAAGGAAATAGGTCAGATAGAACAAGATATTCTAGAGTTAGCAAAGCATCCAATTGAAATAACATCATCAGCGGTGGTCATTTATCAAAGAATGCATTCTAAACAAGAGCTCTCAGAACAAGTGGAATCAAAGCATGAAGGTACTACTACCACCATACTGGGGAAAACTTTATCTAATGCAAGCATCAACATAAGGAGCATGAAGATTCCTTATGATGAAACTAGTGTCAATACTACAACCAACCACGTCACGAATCTTCATCCACCCATCACCCCATCCATGAAATGGGACCAACGTCAAAAGAAAGAATTGAATCAAAGTACAAAGAATGTTATCAAAGAAAAAGGAGCTGGAAAGCATAATGGACAAATCAAATACAAATGGATACCAAAGAATACAAAGAAAGATCATCCCTATCAAACTCCATCAGTCAAAGAAACTACGGGGAAAAATAAAAAAGGGAAAAGAATCCATCAAATATTTCCACAAAAGAAAAACCAAGCTTTTCAAGTGATGTACAAAGTATATCAAGCAGTTGTTCCTAATTCCACGCACACTTCCATATCCACCCATCATTGTTCATCTTCCCAAGTTTGGAGAGTCAAAGGTTCCAAACTATCAACCAATCCATCTCTTATCCCTAAACACACTCCATCCACGCCTCCACGCATGATATCCGATTCTCATATTGACCATGTATTGACAACAACCCTTCATCATAAGGATTCATAAGGAAATCTATTGCGATGTGTGCATAGAGACAAAGTTAACCCTGATATCAATAAAGCAGATCAAGAATCTAAAAATTTGCATTTAGCAAAGCAACTTCTTCAAGTAAGCTATCAATGGCATATTATGATAGGGGCATCTACATCAACAACACCTTGTGATTCAACATGAGCTTAAAATCTTTTGAAAAAATCAAAAAAATCAAAAAAATATGAAAATCTAAAAAAATAAGAAAAAGAATTGAAAACAGTAAAGAAAAAATTGTCCTCTAGTGAAAACCACTACGGTGGCACTTTGGGCAAGACCATGATGAAAACCTGGTAAACAGGCATCATGAGTAGAATCAAGCATCTACGTGCACTAGTTCAGATGAAAGCATCTCATCCCATCTATAATAAATCCATTCATCCATGAACCATTTATCCAATCCATTTTCATCTATCTGCATCCATCACCCAAGTTATCTTGATCTTGATAAAATTTTGGAGCACACTTTACACTTGCTTATGATAAACATCTTGACATGGGTCATTTTCATTGATCCTATCCTACCCAACATTATTTGAGCCATGAAGCATTATCCAAATGAGCATTCTTTATATGAACACTATATCTTATCACAAGATAATCCTTGGCATCCTTTGCATGCTTGCCATATCCATCCATCCATACACTTATGCAAGCATCCACCCATCACATTCCATACATTGCTAGACACTGGGGGTAGATATTTACATCTTGCTTCAAGAATAAATCTTGATCTATATCCTCCAACTTATATGGTGATCCAAACATTGGCAAACATGAAATAAATTGGTCCACCACTTGTGAGAAAAAATCCAAATCACTAGCCCATGGCATATTTTGATGAGAAGACATTCCTTATTAGTCTTCATCTTTCATTGAAACATAAATCCAAGTAATCACTACCAGTTGCATCTAAGTTGCACTTCAAATGTCACATCAAATCATCCAAACATCTTTTGTTCCAAACCAAGCTCCACCAATCCTAATCAATCAAATCCAATCAAAAACTCATCATCTTGGGATATCCATCCTAATCCTTGTGTTGCTTAACACTATCCTTGCACTGTTGTGTATCCTCAACAATGTTATCATCATCAATCCCTCATCATCTTGGGATATCCATCCTAATGCTTGTGTGCTTAACACTATCCTTGCGTTGTTTTGTATCCTCAACAATGTTATCATCATCAATCCCTCATCATCTTGGGATATCCATCCTAATCCTGATGTTGCGTAACACTATCCTTGCATTGTTGTGCATCCTCGACAATGTTATGATCATCAATCCATCGATTTGATCAATCAACCTTAGCTTGGTTTTCAACAAAATCCCAAAACAGAGCACTGATATCATCACACATATCCATATTTGAATCATCAAAATCATGTGAAAAATTCAAAAACACTCAAAAGTTAGAAAATTTCAAAAATATGCTATCGTAACTACGTTGTCTCTGAGTTTAAACGTAGGCAAGGCTCATCTTTGATCAGCCCCCGAGACATCAAAATCCAAAAACAGTCATAAAATCAGAAAACCCAAAAAATCCATCCGTCCCATTTCTCTTTCACCCATGATAATAAATCATCTATAATAAATTAATCATCACACTCACCCTTTGGCAAAACAAATAGAAACAACCACAACAATCAGCAAAAGCAAGCTTCAAATGTAAAATCAAAATTGAAGCAACAAACCGTTAAACACAAAATCAAAATCTTGATAATTTTCAAACATGTCAGTCAACCTTATATCAAGAGTTTATCAATCAACTTATCAAAACATCATCATCCTATACAATGCATGTCCTAGGATATATCATTCCAACAATGGGAATCATTTTGGATATCACCTTGGATTTTTATCCTATCAAAACACATCCCTTTGGTTGAAGGTATGAAGAACATTGGATTGTTTGTGTACTTGATCTTTTCTTTTGATTTATCTTATTGTGCTCATTCCAAGGACCTCTCAATGATGTCCCCAATGAAGGGATTTAGAGAGATAGGAATAGGGCAATGATCATTATCTTTTTATCTGCTGTGCTTGTTGGACGTTCTTGTAATATAACTTGGCGAATACTTGCTTTGTTAGGTACATCCTAGAAAGGTTTCTGTATGTCAAGTATGAACAAGAATACTCCTATCTATTTTTTGAGTCAAAGTCCAACGCCATCCTAGTTCTTTATACCCTGATGTATCATGCCTACATGTGTTATCAAACATAAGGTAATTGGCCCTTTGAAAATCCCAACTCCTCGGAAAGTAATCAACATCATCATCATCTCATGTCTTGTTGGAATCTCTTGTTTTCTTCTATCTCTTGCTTTTCATGCTAACATGGTACCATAATAGTTAATCATAAATCATCACCATTGCATCTGTCTTGCATCCACAAACCGTCAGCATACTACATAATGCATATCATATCATATATAAAGCATTAATCATACCACATGCATTCATCCCCATCATTGCATAATATAGATTGGTTATTCTAAACATCTCATAAACCATACATTTATCATCCACTGCATAATCATAAAAGCATCATCATATCATATCATGTGCATCCATATCATCGATTACATATAAACATCATAATCATCTCATCATTAATAATGTAACTATCATGGTACAAATCGGGATCAACTGTGTGTAATATATCAAAATATACATGAGGCTACCCATGGTTGATGACTATCTATATCATCAAAATTATCTACATCAAATATCTGATCTTTCTAAAGAATTATCTTTCATCCTCTAAACCACTCCTCTCACATTTTATCGTGATCTCAATTGGAAATTAGTATTTCCATTCGATCTCTCAACGGGGCAGTATACCAACATAATTCTTCTCACTAAGGAAACAGTGGGGCATCCAAAAAATTAGAGAATTTTTGAACTTTGATCTCAACAAGATTATTCTTTGAACCAACGCAGTGAGTACGTTGCTCCAAAGAGGGGGAAAATGTAGACAAAAAATATATAGATTGATATCACACACTCGATCCTGATCTACTAACATCACTTCATCCTAAATTATCCCTTTATCTAACCATTTAATCGAATAGCCTTATTTGATTAAAGTTGTCATAATTCTCCTTTTAATTAAATAAATCCTTCAATTTAATTAAATCATTGTCTCTGTGTAATTAGCTAGGTCATTTCATCTTCTTATCTTTATTTAATTAAATAATCCATATTATTTGATTAAATCTCTAAAGTTCATCTAATTAAATTAAATAAATCAAACATTTATCTAATTTAATCTAACATCACCCCCTTTGATCAAATAAATCAAAATATTTATTTAACTAAGTCTAAATCATTCTCTTCTCATTTTGAGTTATTTAAATCCTAAGATCTAAGTCAAAATGGCCAAACCATCTAATCTCATTTAAAATAATCAAATCATGATTAATGCTAATCCTAATCACTCAAATCCTCTAGATTTTGCAACTTGCACATGAAAATCAATTTAATTGTTTTATAAATCACTTATTTTCATTCAAAAAAGGTATCCAAGTGGGAATATTCCTCAAATTTGAAATCTCCCCCCAAAATGACTTTTCCATCCAACAAAGCATTTAATGCTCTTACATTGTCTCTTACATGTCTCCTACTTGGAATTTAACTCATCTTTCATCCCCCCTAAACATGTCATTTCATCAAATTCAAATTTCAAACTTGCACATTGATCAAAATGTGCTCAAGCTTCCTCCATTCAAATGTTGACAAGTGGAACAATGCCATTGGTTCATCTTTTATCCCACATCCTTCCTATTTTTCATTCTTCAATCACTCTTTCTTATAAATAGAGAGTTTCTCTATTGTATTGATCATCTACAATTTGAGCAAACTTATTATGCTCAAATTCATCTTCAAGCATCACCATTTTCATCAATTTTATCAAGTTCATAGCTAGGTTATGCAAGAATTCAACCAAAGTGGATCACATCATCATCAAAGATCATCAAGCTTGCAAAGGAGTTGGGAAAGGGAAAATTTCCACATCAAATTGGCACCAATTCCCCCATGGGATAGTGGTTTGATTTTTTTGAATAAGATTTGATAGTTTTCATTTGAATTCTTTTCCTATTTCTTGTTCATTTCATTTGAATGGATCTTATGGGGAATGATTGTTTTAGACTTGTTTATGGACTAACATTGTGTCGTTACTCATGTTTATGTAGGTCTAGATCAAGCATTCACACTCACAACTAGTTACCTTCTGTAACATGGATTCCATGTTCGACAATGGATAGTTGTCCTTTAATGAGGATATATTGAAATTATGAACGTCAACACACAACCCTATATCTCCATTCTTTTTTCTAACTAGCACCAGATTAGATACCCATGAAGAATGTCTGATGGGATTTATGATTCCAACATCTATTAACTTTACCAAGTCCTCTTGCATCATGGGAACTAAAGTAGGATTAATTAGTCTTTGCTTTTTCCTAAAAGGCTTGGAATTTTCCTTCAGAGGAATCTCATGTTGAAACAATTCCTTTCTATAGGCTTTCAGGTCATCATATGACCAAGAAAATACATGTATATATTTTCTCAATAAGGAAATCAACATTTCCTTAACCTTTGGTTTCATCTTCTTTCCTAGGGGCATTTTCAGTCCCCAAATTTACTTCCTCTAGGTCCTTTGGATGAGCAAGAATTGTCTTAATCTTGCTTTTTTCTTGACTATGAAAAACCCTTTCAAGTGCTACAAGACCTTTGGGGATTTTTTTTTTCTTTAACTGGATGACTTCATTTCCAAATACTATATCCTTTTCATCCACATTTTCAAAAAATTCCCTAAAGCTAATACCCCGACCTTCGTATTCATCTATACATATTAAGAATTTTAGAATATCTTCATCATCCTTGAATATTTTCCAATTGTGCACATTATCAAGAATGGAAGCCCTTGATTGCACCTCAACCTTTGAGATACCTACAAAAGTTACATCATCTGGTCTTAATGTAATGTTAGCAATTAAGTCTACCACTCTATTTATCGTCTCTCCATCCAGTTAATTCTAAAAGCATCAAACTGCTCAATAGAGTCCCAAACAACATTTATGTATTGTTTTAGTCTATTATTCTTGTAAGCATATTTGGCTCTTATTTGGGATATTACTAACTCCGAATATTCGATTATCATTAATTTCTTTATCCCATGCTCTTAAGCCAATCTTAATCCCAATAATAGTGCTTCACATTTTGCTACATTATTTGTGCAGACAAAAGATAAAGTGAAAGAAAACTTGAATGTGTTTCTAGTGGGTGATACTAGTAATATTCCTACACCAGAAACTTCCTTGGAACTTGCACCATCAAAGTACATTTTCCACAATCCATCCTTGTTAGATAATCTTATGACTTCACTATCTATAGGTTCAAGGCACCTATCAGTTTCTCTTGGTGCTTCTTCCACCTTGAAGTCATTGATATTAGTATTTATGAATAGTATTGTATCATCTTCAGGAGCATTCTCCAACATATATGGCACCTTTGGCTCTTGTATCACTTGGAAATTCTTACCATCAATAGGGAAGGTGGCATAAGAAATTTTGCACTACATACTACCTCCCATGGATGCACTCCATTTCCTAGATAGTAGCATTCCATAATTTGGTGGGATATCTACTACCACCACACTCATCTTAAACTCCTTCTCTAGATATGCTACCATTCTATAAGGAAGCTCATTAATCACACCAATAACAAGGACTTCTCTTGAATCCATAGCATGTGTGATATCAAATTTAATTCCCAATGATTCCAAGATTTTTGCTAGCATTATATTGTTAGATGCTCCATAATCAATAATAAAATTCTTCAGAAAATTTCCCTCAACAATCAATGTGAGGAAAAATGAGTCTATCTTCCCAGGACAAGTAGTTACTAAATCTCCTAGAAAAATATGAGGGATATCAATGATTACTCCCTCAACCTCTTTATCTTTCCTATCCTTCTCACTCACTTTGGGTAGAGTGGGCACCACTACATCATTATAGGATATAGCAACACCATCGATAAGGGCTACTGTCTTTTGCTTATGTTCATCTATTCTCATCATTGCAAGAAAGCAAACAAATACTTTTACTTGAGTAAATAATTGAGATATATCAATAGGAGTGTACTTAGGAAACTAAATTTGGATCATACCTTGTTTTGTGCTACCGTGCTTCTATTGATTCTTTGTTGTTACAGCTATAGGCTTGACATCTTTCCTCACAACTTCATGATTCTAAATTTGTGCCTTTGTTTTCATAGCAAGAGATTTGAGCTCTGCATCCATCTTTGGTTTTTCTATCTTCTTAGACCAAATCTTATCTTCCCTCTTTTCCTTAGCTTTGACTACTTTTTTTTTTCCATCAGGCATGTGCTCTTTTCTTTTAGTGTTTTTCTCTTTAATGAAAAGACCAACAAGACTACCCAGTTCACCACTGACTATTTTATTACTTAGATGGTATGAGCTTCTAGCTTGGGCAGCCAAAGCCACAATATATCTTGAAATATCTTCATTTTTAGGTCTTCTCAAGGATACACTATCTTAAATTTCTTCCAAATTGTATACTTTAGCATCACTGTTAGCATCCTCATCCAAGATAACTTATTGGTGATATATATTAGCAATTTGTGCTTGGTCATCCACATCTATTTCATGAGACACTATATCAGATCAGCATTCACTTTCAACCAAGTCAAAACCATCCATGATCATGTTTATATCAATATCCTCCGCATTTGATTTGTCACACTCCTGAGGTGCATCTTCTTCAACTTCACCGATTTGTATAGCTGCACATTGATGAGGAGAATGAGGCATTTGGAAAACCATGCACCAACGGGTGTCATCAACAAAATTCCCCTTTTTTTGTATGGATCCAAAGGAACTTTATTATGAGTATTTCTCTAGTTCTTAGGGATAGGCTTCCCATTATGCCAATTTGTATTGTAGGGATGGTCTTGCATCCAAGGAGGTCTTTTATTCTTATGATAATTGTTTTACTAAACCTTGTCTTTCCTTGCGATCCTATCATTCCCAATTTTCATGAATTTATCAAACTTATCTTCAAGAGTGCCTCCATTAGCACCAAAATTTTTATCCTCCCTTTTTGGATTTATGAGAATATTTGCATCATCTCTTCTTCCAACTTTACCAGTCACTCGATTGATGTTATCTATATGGTCATCCATCTTGTAAGCTTCTCTCAATGTTTGAGGGTTCTTATCAAGTAAGCAGTATCTCATCTTTACATCAAAGGCATTGCAGTAATTCACCAAGAAAACATTTTCATTCAATTGTAAATGGGGAGGCAACCTTTTCCTAGCCTTTTGGAACCTTGTATTAAAATCAATGAAAAAATCATCAGAACCTTTAGCAATTTTTTTGAATTGATTCAACAGATACCTTGAATTTATCTTATCCCCATATTTCTCTCTAAACAACATTTTAAATTCTTCCCAAGAGCCAATACTTTCAACAGGAAAAATTTTATACCACTCCTTGACATCCTCAATTAGAGACTACATGAACAATTTCATCATGACATCCTCTCCTTCTACCTCAAATTCATCCATAACATTTTCAAAAGCTTTGAGGTGGTCTTCACTACTCAAGGTGTTATTTACTATGAATCTAACTAGAGTAGGCCTAGAATATTCAAGAAATGGATTAGGATAGCCAGGTATTCCAATGAAACACAACTATTGGTATATATCTACTAGCAATTGTTTTCTAGTGTTTTTGTCCCTATGGGAATTTCTAGGCTCATCATCCTTCTAGTTGATAGATTTATCTCTATCCTTACCCTTTCCATTTCCATCATCACCACATCCTTTCTTCATGTTCTCCTCATCATCTTCAAGATGTGAGTTCTTGTTTCTATTATTTTCTCCACCTCCTCCACCTTGATCTCCACCCCCACCTCCAATGGTAGTGTGTTATTATAATTTCTTCTTTTGTGACTCACTATCCTTGTGTCCAAGGCTTGAAGCCTCTGGAGTTGTGGACATTTTAAGAAAGGCAATCTTTCTAGCTATATCTGCATTATCAACTTCTATTTCAACTTTCTTTAAATATTCTTGCAGTTTATCATTTTCCAACTACAATTTCAAGATCTTGGAGTTTGAGGATGCAGTGGATGGAGTAGGATCAATTTTAGAATTATTGGTGGGGGTTTTAACAAATAAAGTATGGGTATTTGTACTAGTGTTAGTATTGAAAGTATTGAAGTTATTCTTCTTTGTTTGATCAATGGGCTTCTTCCCATGATCTATAAATTTAGTTTTCTTAGCATAAGCAGGAGGATTTGGGGATTTAGAAGTTGAAAAAGATGTGGTATAGGTATTAACAGTAGAGGTTCCCATTTTGACTAACACTTTAGGAATTTCATGGGTAATCTCAGCAGCCAACTTGGAGACATTTTCAGTGAAGGCTTTACACCTAGCAGCATCATCTCTCATATTCTCTAATTTTATTTTTGAGCACCTCTCTCGAGTTTCTTAGATTTAATATTATCTTCCTTCTCCTTCAAATCCTTTATTCTATTCTCTCCTTCTTCCTTAATCCTCAATTCTTCCTCCTCTAAGGCTTTCATGTCTTTATCTATGTCTTGTTCATTTTCTAAGATATTTCCAGCCTCACTGGGCACAAGAGTATAATATGCTTGATCAGTTGGGTCTTCCTCAAGGGAAATATGTACTTCTACATTAGGAGATTCACTTCTCAGCTTGAAATTTTGTCCGTTAAAGATAGATTCAACACCAGGGGTCAAAGGTTCTGAGAATTTATTTTTATCCCAAAACTCCCACTTATCTTCCTCTCTTGATACATCCAATTCATTATCTAAAATTTCCTCAATAGTAAAACTCCCTTGATCTATATTAGTCCCTTCAACTTCATGTGCTTCTCCCTAGATATTTTCACTATTTACCTCATTATTCAAAGTAGGAAATGCATCAGCAAGGGATTCAACAGACTTACCCAATTTAGTAGTTTTCTTCACCCATAATGGTTGTTTATCCTTTGTAAGCTTGGGCTCAAGCTTCTGCTCTAGATGATTTTTTGTGTAACCTCTACTCTTCTTCATGGTGTCAAACAATATGTCAAAATCCTTCTTCTTAATTTCTCTTTGATAGTTTATCTTTACACTAGTACTTGAGACTTCATAGTGACCACCTAGGATGCTAGGAAATAGAAAGTGATTGCACTTTAACTTTGTACTTGCAACCTTAGAAAAGATTTTAAACATAACCCAACATAAGATGACAGAATGAAGCAAGAATTGATGCATAAGACTGGATGTGATGTGACTATTGTAACAAAATTTGAACTAATTATTCTTCACATAGTAAAGAATAATATAATTAAAATACTCGACTCTGATTGTACCATATCTGAACTAAAGACTTTGGACTTAGCAAATCTCCAATAGAGTCACCAATCTATTGGTTTTTTTTTAAGAACCAAGTTGATCTTTAGAATTACCTATGGAATTTTCCATTTCCAATAATTAATAATCTAAAGGGATTGGCCAATGAACAAGTAAAAGTTGCAAAACTTCTACTCCTACACTTTGGGCTCTATGAAACCCAGGAGGTTGATCTCACAATGTATACTCAAGATTTCATATGATTACCATTTAAATAGATTGTAAACAATTGATAATTCTCATATAAAAACTCAACAACGTAGTATATTAAAAATGTTGGTTGTTCTTTTAGCAATACCCTACACTTGGATCATGAGAATACTAAAACTCATCAAAAAATAACTACAATGGCATTCATTCTAAAGTTTGTGAATAAAAAGTGATTTTTTGATGAATGAACCCATAAAGTAAATTATGAATACTTTGCTTGAACCAGAGCCTTATCTCAAACATGGAGTTAATCTCAACCTATGCAACTAGATAACAACTCAACAATAGCAACATGCAATGTCAAGAAACACTACATTACAGATATCCTAGCACCTAATTCATATGGGTTAACAATATCATCCAAGCATTTATATTAATTCATTGAACTAATAAGCATGAATGAAATTAAACATCCATTGGGAAACAATAGAGATGAACAAAACAATCCTTGATTATTTTAATTCATAACTCATAAAACAAGTACAGAGGAGAGACAATAGCCATGAAATTGGTATCATTATGTATTGTATTTGCTATCTTGTTATCAAAATTAAATACATAACAAAAGACTCAGAACTTAAAAGAAAGACTCAAAACATGCTTGATATTCTTCTTACAATTCACTATGCTGATTGTAATACAACGAACCCCTACTTTCCATCCCTAAATTCCTTCTTATAGAAATGAAGGATAAATAGAAGCCTCAAGACAAAAAGTATGCATGTCATTACCCTATTGGACCGCTACAACAAATATTCCATTTTGTAGTTATTCTACATTCCTAGGTGGTGGGAAACATGTTTGGAATAAGAGTAGTCTTCATTCATCATTAGAGATCTGGTTCCACCTTTCAAAAAGCATCTTCAAATGGTTTCCTCAAAAATTGTGCCCATGCACACAAAGTGAAACAAAAAGGAAGCATGAAAGAAACACTGCTCAACATACTTCATGCTCTTTCCATCACTGTCCTATTGAACCTTTCTGCAATTCCATTTTGCTATGGAGTGTAGGCCGGTGTAGTTTTATGTCTTTTAATCCCATGATCTTTAGAGTAACTTTCGAACTCATCAAAACAAAAATCACTGCCATTATCAGTCCTTAAACATTTTATTTTCCTTCCAGTCTAATTTTCCACAAGGTTTTTAAATTCCTTAAAATGACTAAACACTTCTAATTTACTTTTCAAAAAATAAACAAATGCTCTTCTTGAATAATCATTAATGAACAATACATAAAATCTTGATTTAGACAAACAAGGAACATTTATTGGACCAAAAACATTAGAATGAATATAATCAAGTAAACTAGAAGATTTTTGAGGACTAGAGTAAAATGAAACACGGTGTTGTTTACCATATATACAATGTTCACAAAACTCGAATTCAAGGTTACAATCATCAAGCCCTTCAACCAGGTTTTTATTTTTCGAGGTTTTTAAACCTTTTTCACCAATGTGGCCAAGTCTATGATGCCAGAGCATAGTATTTTCTGCTGGAAGTATAACTTCCATAGAGTTTTCACTATCAAGAACATTTCCCTTCTTTTCTCCATGAGTAGCTTTTTGTGACTTTATAGAGACACTATTGCATTGCACAACATGTGCATCCAACTTATACAAGGTACCAATCCGAGCACCCCTTGCTAGCACCATTGAGCCTCTAGTCATCTTGCAGCCATTTCCAAAGAACGTGACTTGCACTCCAATATCATTCAGCTTACTAATAGAAAGTAGATTTTGAGCTAGACCTGGTATATGCATTACATCATTAATTCCCTTCACTCTTCCATCAAGGAACTAGATTTTGACTCTTCCACGACCAACTATTTCCAAAGATGAATTGCTTTCCAAAAACACCTTTCCACCATCGTATTTTTCATAGTTAGTGAACCAGTCTCTATGAGATGTCATGTGGAAAGATGCTCCAGAATCAATCTACCAGACATCATCTGATGCCTGTGTAGCCAAAGTTGCAATGAAGGCGTCTGCATCACTCTGAGAAGAATCATTGTCGAAAGAATTCTACTTCATCTTCTTTTCTCCTCATTACAATCCTTCCAAACATGAACAGGTTTTCCACAATTCTAGCACTACACCTTGGACTTCTTGCTAGGAGACTTTGATCTCCCTTTTGATTTGGATTTGGACTTCTTGTCCTTCTTCTTTCCTTTTTCTTTCGATCTGCCTCTAATAGCAAGAGCCTCATTTTCCATCTCAGAAGATTTTCTTCTCATCTCTTCTAATAACAAAGAAGAAACAACATCTTCCATCTTAAAAGTGGATGTCATACTCCCAATAGCCATCACCAAGTGATCCCAAGAATCTGAAAAAAAACACAATAGTAGCATACAATGATCTTCTTCATCAATTTTCACACCCACATATGCTAACTGAGCAATCAGCATGTTGAAAGAATTCAAATGATCAACAATAGACGCTCCTTCCTACATTTTCAAAGAGTACAACTTCTTCCTCAAGAACAACTTATTCACCAAGTACTTGCCCTAATAAATAGGTCCCAGTCTTTTCCACAGAGAAGATGTCTTTTCTTCATGAACATTCAGAAGAACAGAGTCTGCTAAATAGAGCCTTATCAACCCCTTTGATTTTTGATTTGCAAGGTCCCAATCCTCTTGCTTCATGCATGTAGGTTTTGTTCTAGACACAACAAGCCAAAGATCATGGTCAACTAACAGATCTTCCATTTTAAGTTTCCACAACTCAAAAAAAAATTTATTCAAGGGGTAAACGCTTTTGACCGGAGCTATGAACCGGATACAACCAATCAACAATACCACCCCAACGGGGTTTGAACCTTGGTGGCAAGAACAACAATGCCACAACTCAAAATTGCTACCATTGAATTTCTCTATTTCAATCTTTCCTAACGTGCTTTCCATCTTAATCTGTAATTCAAATTACCAAACTTCTACAAGACTCCCTCTCAACATAATTGACACAAAAAAACCCAACATACTCACAAGGATAACACAACTAGCCAGGCTCTGATACCACTTGTAAGGAAAGCTTAGGTGCGGAACAAACTCTCCTAATGTCAAAAACTTAGGGAAGAATGCAAATATGTCTTTAAAATTTTACAATTATAGTTCAATAAGACACACATGAAAAGAATACTAGAAAAAGAGAAATAACTCATACACAATTGAACACCAAATTTACATGGGAAAATACTTATGGGAGAAAAACCCACCACACCAAGAAAAGCCTCTTTGTATTACAGTAATGGAAATTACATACAGAGATTGAACTTCACTTTCTGATGTCAAATTTAACAACAATAACATCCACTGATCAATCTTGTACAGAACATTAATCTCACAATGCTCTTAGACAATATGCAATGAATTCACTCAGATCAATCTGTGTTCAGTATCAAACAGAAAATCCATCAATTGAACCTCGCAACTTTCATTTGTTACATATATGTCATCCTATTCACAGTCTGTTGATCTTCACACAGGAATGGTCACAACTATTCAACTTCCAATGGTTTACATTCCGCTTCTCTCATTGGCTTAGAACATGCCACGTAGGATAGACATTCGGTCAAAGAAGTTCAAATGGAATCGCATGTCTGTGAGACACTAGGCCATGTCTCCCCGATGTCAAAATACCTTATCAAATGGCTATCAGAAAGTCTATCGCTATCGATAACACCCTAAGAAGTCATATCGAATTCACTAGCCTTTCGGCGAGACTTACACTCTCGACAAGAGTTCATACCGACCAAAAACTCATTAGCCAAGAGTCTCTCCGATGACACCATCTGCCAATGACACGTGTCCACTCCTCGTGCATTTCTAGAGAATCAAGCTAGAATCTAAAATATTCTCAACGAGACTCTCAAACCTCCAAGTGGTCCCCACATTTGTCGGCTTGTTTAATCTCAACCATTCCCTGCTATCCCGTGATGGCACTTTGGTTGATCGTGATATCATGGGTGAATTCCACGTGTCTTAATCGATAAATCCAAAAGAATAAGGGAAGTAATTTGATTGATTGATATCAACAGTTACCCACTATCCCATGATGACACTTTGGCTGATTGTGATATCGTGGGTGACTACCATGTGTCTTAATCTGATGAAGCCAAAGAGAATTTGTTAGTCGGGAAATTTCAAAACTTTCAAACTCCACAACAAGTTTTAAAAAAACACTAATTCCGTGACGATGAAGGACGTCGGTCTGTAAGAAAATTCTATAACTTCCAAACTCTATGATACGGTTCCAAAGTTAACAACTCCAACAATTGACCTAACAATAAGGACTTAATACAGGGTAACTCCACCAAGTCTTAACATAGATACAAGCCAACAAGTTGAGACACCATATTTCAACATTCTTTTAGTAGCACACACTTTATTCTTCATGTCCTATGTTGAAATATTTGATTAATATTCACCTTTATTCCAATGTCTTCCATGAACTCTAGGTTATTCCATGTGGCAATCACCTGCCACCCCATTGAGAACTAAATAGTAAGGGTGGGAACCTTATGAGATAGTGGGGAGTGGATAGGATTGACCCATGTCACCCACTATTGATAGCTAATTCTCTTCAAAGCTTTGGTTGTTGATTCCTTGGAAACACTAGGCCCACAGTCAAACATGACACATGGTGACCACCTACCAGCCTGCTTGAATATTTTAATGAAGAATGAAACAAAGCGGGTGCATGGGGAATAGTTGAGATGTATCCACATCATTCAATGACGATCGTTGATTTCCTTTTAATACCACCTGCAATCTTTATTATAGCAAGCAAACCTGCCAATGTACAAGACACATGGATTAAGTCTGCTAGCCCATGAGAATAAAATAATAGGCAATGAAATAGAACGAGCGTGTGGGGAACAACGGTGATTTTTTTGCAATGATCGAATGGCCATCACAGATTTTCATATCTACACATGGAGAAATTGTTAGTCTTAAAAGAGGGACCCAAGTAGGTCGACAGGACCACAACCCACTGGATTAAATGACTTAAGGCTTAAATGATTTCAATAGGGAATATTTAGCCTAACTTTAAAAAATTAAAATAATGGCCCAACATATGACAACTAACAAAACTTTGACCAAAGGGTTGATTATTTCATGGGTTGCGATGGCATAAGATATGACTTAAAAGACCAGGAATTGACAGTAAGGAGTCAATAAAGAATTAAAACTTTGGATAGGATATGAACTCTAAGGCTTTCAAGGGGGATCCCAGATAACAAAAACCCTTGAATAGTGACAGTAGACCAAAACCTTAAGTCCTCAAATACAAACCCAACCAAAAATTTAGCATGATTTTGAGATGGAACATGAAAATTTTAGGGGTTCCATTAGTAATATCCTCATTTGGTTTCTTCAACTGATCACTAAATTCTCTAGGCCTTTCTTTAAACTTCTCAATTTTCTCTCTTAGCTTTTTGATGCATTCATTTGCTTCTTTAAGGTTTTCCTTTGAAATTTATTTCTCACTTTCAATTCTATCAAGATCTTCAAGAGTATTATTAAGTTTGTCTTTATTAAGTATGCAGTCATCTCTAGTGTATTCAATAGTAGAGATATCTTCTGGAGGAATAGAACACTTTTTGTTAGCCATGTATTCAAGCTTCAAGATCTTCCTCAAGCTGTTAGGCTTTTCTAAAGGAACCAAGCTCTGATACCAATTGTTGAACACCTAGAATACTAAAAGGGGAGGGATAAATCATTATTCTACTAAACAATTCAACTATAAACCATCCAAATATTAAAGCACATCTAACTGCAATTGTAAGTAAAGATATGAAAGAGATAATAACACCACAAAACACATAAACAACAATATTTTTACGTGGAGAACCTAAAATGGGGGAAAAAATGGTGAGGATTAGCTCACAATATATTATAACTAGTCATAAGATATTATAGAGGCACACTACTAGGACACACTATCCTTGAAAGGCTCATAGCCTGAAATGATTACAAAATGGAGTGTGGCTCACTACCAAAAATTGAACTCATGAAGTGTACCTTTCAACTATTGAATGCAGTTTCAACTAAGCTCAAGAAAACAAAAACCACACTAGTTTGTAGTCGCTCAACATACATTGCAATTCTGCCTTGATACAAAACTCATACACATGGGCTCACACACTATCACGTAACACTTGTAACATTACATATATGTCATTACCTTAAGTATATAAATATTTCATATATATATGATATTACATCCTTACACATCAATTAGGATGGCCTAATTAGATGTATACAAACTTAATTCAAAAAATAACTTGTTGGCTCAAAAAAACTTCTTTTGTGCTCAAATCAAAATGTGCAAGGCATAAATTAGGTTAGCACTAGCTTTAGA
The DNA here is from genome assembly GCA_007258455.2 of Sequoia sempervirens. Lineage (NCBI taxonomy): Eukaryota > Viridiplantae > Streptophyta > Pinopsida > Cupressales > Cupressaceae > Sequoia > Sequoia sempervirens. Next base: position 80,715,013 of record VDFB02179234.1, read on the forward strand.
AAGATCTCTTTAATGTCCACTTAATCTTCATACCACTTATCCATGTCATCCAGGAAAAAACTTATACCACTTTGCACAACTCTAAGTAGAAAAATCTATGTTGATCTTCTGTCAAACATATTTTTCAACCTATTCAACCAAAATCAATGAAGACTTGTCCATAGATGCATTTACTAGTCCTAAATAGCATATTGAAACCACGTAGGTGAATCTTTGAATATGAGAAGTTTTAGACAAAATTATTGGATCATAGTAACACAAACATTGTTTAGTGGATTAGACAAAAATGTCACCAAACAATGTTGGCATCAATGACAACACACCATAGGGCTTCTTCTTCATTATTCCTATATTTTCATCATGTATTATCTGTATCCAATGTTATAGATCTTATGTAAAAAGATAGAGTTGTAATGTTATGTTTAATTAGTTCTTTCAACACATACAACTATGTATTCTTTAAAAAGAAAGAAAATAGATAGATACTTCTTCAATGTGCAAGAAAATGTATTGGTTGATAATATTGAATGCAAATGTATTTATAAAAGTAATAAAAGAGTATTTACTTTCATGTGATTGTTACATAAATTTAAAAGGGTCCTGCATTGTTAGAAGTGAATCTTACAAATATAATCAACTATTGAAATCAAAATTATAAATAGACAAGGTTGGATTTTAGGAAAATTTCTAAAGCATGTTATTCTATTCTTTCGCAGTTAGTATTAAAAACAATTTTTTTATTGTAAACAATCTTAGAGTCACCTTGCAAGTTTTAAGAAAACTAATGTATATAAACTCAAGTAAAAATAATTTTTATCCATTGTACAAGAGAATTATTGATACAAAAGTTTGAGGAATTTCTACATATGTTAGTAGGAATAGTAATTAGATTTCTATTTAATCTAGAAAACCAATTAGGTAGGTAACCATTGTGTCTCTGCAAGGAAATTAAATACTTATGTTTTGTACACCAAAAGTAAATGTTGCAGACTTGGATTTAAGTTATATAGGAAGATTGAATCTTTTTTTAAGATTCTATAACAATAACTTAAATATGGCAATAATAAAGCATAGATTGTAAAAATTAAAGGAAATCTAAAAAAATTGAGGGAAAAAAATGTCGATTAGAGATGGTCGGCCACATTGGGCAGCCATCATAGGTGGTCTCTTAAAGTGCCAAAATTGATGCAAGGTAGGGGAAATGACTAATGTTCTTTCACCTTCCTCTTACGTTTTCACACATCCTCATACAACCTTTGGGGAAAAGATTAAAATTACTATTGTGAGTTTTCAGTTATTCTCTTATGGAAATCCCTCAACTTACATCCTGAGATAATGATATAGGGGAGAGGGGCCCATAGTAGAGCGGGGTCCAATAGTGGGGATAGAAGTAGTCCTTAGTGGACCCCATAGTGGAGCACCTTAATATCCAATTGCAAAACACTTTTTATCCATAAAATACACAAACTGACAAAGCATTTGATTCCACATCAGCACACCAAAAAACATGACTTAGTGCACCACTATCGGTCTCACTTTTTTTTTGGGCCTTTTTGGATACCTCAACTAAAAGCATGTTGATGTGGCATCATATTTGATGATGTGGCTCTAAAATGAAATATAGAAGTACATGAGTTGCCAAATAAACTATTGTACAAAATTAGGAGTGATTTGAAATTTCCACATAGAATTTTGAGAAACATGAAGTTAGGGTGCTCCACTATGGGCCCCTCTCCCTTATATTGGCTATTGGTTAGGAAGCCAATTCCTATTTCTAGTAAAAGGGAATGAAAATTTCTAGTAGACCACAAGAGTTTGAATAAAACTAATAATCTAGGGAAAAAGAAGTAGCTAATCCATCAAAAGTATAGAAAATATAATTCAAATCCTTTATATGTAACTGAAAATTTCCTTAAATATCAATAGTCTGGTAAATTCACAAATCAACCAACAAAATATAAAATAAATGGAACCATTATTATAGATTTGAAATCATGGCATTAATTGGCAAAGATAATTAAAGAAAATTTAAAAGAAGAATAAACCATTAACATAATTCTCTGAGGATCAATTGAAATCATAGTTGGAAGTTGTAGATGCAAAATTGATTTCATTTAACTTACAAACAAAACTAATTCCATAATTAAAAAATTACAATCTGTAAACTAAAATTTGAATAGAAAATAATATAAAATTAAATTAAAAAATCGGTTACAATTGGTTATTAGTTTGAAAAGAATTACATGCATCTTTAGCAAAAATCAAGAATCTTGTAATTATATTTGTAAATTAAAGTTAATTAGTGAAGGATAATTAAATATAGAAATCACAAATAGAAGAAAAACAATTTAAAAATTAATAAATAATTTAGGAATAAAAAAAAAAAAACTAAGAAGAAATTGCAGTTAATAGAATTAATAGTTTATAGAAGTTTCCTTATACTAGTGAAATTTTCATGGGAATGTTTCTAATTTGAAATCCAATAATTAAAAGCCAGGTTTAATGTATATTTAATTACCATTAAAGGGTAGGATATTATAGATATTGAATTTTTAATTAAGAACTTGCTTAGTTGAAAATTTTCAAGATTACAATTTAAATTCTTTAATTGGAATCTAGCAAGTGTCATAATGAATAAACCTTAGTATTACCATATTTAAAACTTGAGTAAAGGAAAAACTAATTTGATTTGAATTTGATAAATTAATTCCAATGATACTTAAGAAAGAATAACATTTTTAAAAAGAGTCAGTAATGACCATGGCATAACAAGTTCATAAGTAATTAATTATTAAGCCTAGTAAGGGACTTGAAAGGAATGACTGTAGTAGTTAATCACATATGAATAAGATGGGGATATATTTGTGTAAACATTAGTGAAGTATTAGATAGCATAACTTGGAATTCTTGGCAAGCTATTATAATGTAACCATATGCAAACTATGCATCACAATTAGCTTCAAGAAGATATTTTATTTTGTAATATTGATTAAATTGAGTCTTATGTTCCTTGCAAATATTCAAATATACGTTAGCAATCTTAACTATTTTTTTATAAGATAAGTTGCATTTATAGGGTGCAGTACCCTTTAGACAATGAGCCCAAATGGAAAAAAAGAGACACAGTCCAAAGTTACATCAAAAGAAGAGTAACAACAAAGAACAACAGAAATAAAAACAATAGATCGACAATAGAGAAGGAAACAACAACAAAAAGCACAAACCCACACATTACATAGTAATCCTATATTACTTCTCAAAGAGAAGATTTAATACATCATCACCCACCCAATTAGGTCCCTCTCCCACTTTTTCCTTCTCCATCTCTTCCTTGAGAACCTTTGAGAGAGTGGTAGCAGACTTGTGAATGAACTTAATGGTGAGTCATGTCAGTTGATGGAACTTTTGTTCTAGTTTTTCCACCCACACCTGCAGCTTGTTGAAATCCTCTGTCACGTACTTTGTCCCCTTAATACTCTCTTCCTCACTAGCCATTGGGTCCAAAGACTAGATGGTGGAATCTGCATTCATCATTTTGTTCAAATCCGAGAAGTGGTTGGGTCCTTCAACAAATTCCTCCCTCTCCTCGATAGTGTCCTTATTTCACTCCTCTTTGTCGCTAGTTTCCTCGTCTTTGCTACCAGTATCCTTTGAGCTATTGGATATCTCATCCACCGAAACCTCCATCTTATTTTTAGCTAGTCTATGTGACCTAATGATATTGGTTTGCTCCATACCCACATATATACTAGCCACCACAATAGTATCCACTGTAGAATCATAGTCCTTAGTGCTCTTTCCCTCACTACCCAAAATCGATAACTCCACCTCACATGGAGTCTCCTTCTTACCTTTAGTATTTGTTGATGGTTTGTTGCACTTCTTGGCAAGGGCATTTTTTTAACTCACACATCCTAAAAGCCAACTTAGACTGGGCTAAGGCCACTCCACCTTTATTCTTTTTTGCATGGGGTTTTGGTCGAGGAGCATTTTTGGGTTGGCATTCCACAAGGGGGATTTTCCTCATAGGACTGATATAAGGAGTAGGGGAGGGTTTTTTAGGGGAGTGGTTGGGTGGTTTTAATTCTTCAACATGAGCAACAAAAATGGGTTTGGGATGATAAATGGAAAATTGGAAATGGTAGATCCAAAGAATTAGGCCCTGGTGTAAAGGCAACGGAGGCAACTTATCCAAGTTTTGGGTAGCAGCTTCAAGGGTTTCGTTTACCAAGCTTTCAAAGGGAGTTAGCAGGGAAAATGGAAAAATTAAAAGCATTTTATGCCTAAGGTGACTGAGGAAGAGAAAGTGATATAAGTAAAACATATTAAATCTTCCCTCAAGAGTAACATACTTCATGAGAGCATGAAAAACCTGATCCCACAATTTAGGAAGGACCTCCCTTTCAAAACTAGCTTGCTTCTTGACTAGCTTCTCATTCTATTTGAAGAAGGCATTAAGGATCTCTAATTCCTAGACTTTGGTGTGCTTATTAAGTTTGTTTCCAATGTAGGAAAGACCTTTTTCCTTCCCAATAACATATTCATTAACTTCAAACAAAATTCCTCCCACTGTAACTCTCTTGTCATTCTAGGAGGTAGCAAATTAGTCAACAAATTCTCATTGTGACCCAATAGACACTCCATGAGAGGTGTAATTCCACCCTCTATGTATATATTCAAAACAAGAGGGTTCCTATAGAATTCGTCACAGGATTCAGGCTCAGTCCTAAATTTTTCCCCTCCCATCTCTTCACACTAAATCTAGAAGCTTCTCCAAACCAATAGAGTTTGCAAATTTTTGATATGAAAACTGATGAATTGACCAACCCCTATGTCACCATTCCCAAACCAAGGATGGCCATGCCTAATTAAGGATTTGATAGATCACTCAAGCTAGTGGTCATTTCCAATAAATTGATCACTGCAGAGCCATAATGAGGAATTCCTAAGTACAACATACTTAAGCCAAAATCCATGATAATTTTGATTATGAAATTATAAACCAAAGGTCTAGAGCTAACTTTGGTATAGGACGTACTCTAATGAAGAATGAACAAGGGGTCATAATTAAATTTCCTTAAGTACAACACATCAAAGCTTAGAGATATGATAAATATGAGCAGATAATAATTAGCCAACAAATTGAAGCTAAAAATTACCAAATACATGTTCTTGAAAATGTTAAAAATGTAACAATACATTTGAAAAGACTGTTTGAATGAGTTTTGGGGAACCCAACCATACATCATCATAAATTCAAACCACCACCCAACTCCTCGCAAAAACCTCTCCATGTACTCATGCTTGTTACACATCATCTCAGGCCCAAAAGTATAGTGCCACATTTACTCACCCAAGTTAGCATAGTTGGCCCCTGATGCAGAGAAGGGAGACTCAACCTTACTCAAATTGGAAACCTACCTTAAAGAGGCATCTAGAAAGATTAAAATGATCATATAAAGTAATTTAACCAGTCTTCCAAGTTCAACAATCCTCAGAAGCACAATTTCCCAATTTCACTCCTAAACCCCAGTTTTAGTGCAAACCTAGTTTAGGCATTTTCACCAACATTTTCCAAAACACCTAACAAACTCAAGGATGATTAAGATACCATTTTTCAAGTTATAAAACATACAGGAAAACCAATATCAACTCTTTTGGACAAATTCAAAGATCCAATACTCCTGCCATGGAAAAGGTCAATGGATTAGCCCACTTTTACAAAGAAGGTACACTTTAAACTCCACCAAACCTTATGAAACCTTGGGGAAGCAATTAAAATTCCCAAAAAATACTAAATCCACCACTAGTTTCCATAAATCACTCTTCCAACATAGCAAAACCAAAAACCCTTGATTTTAGGCCTTCAAAAGGAGGGTTTATTGTAAATCATACCTCCAGAACTTTCCAGACCCTGCCACCTATTCAAACATTCATAATTATTCCTTCATAAGCTTTAAAATTCATCACATAGGTTATTTCTTCCAGAAAACTCATAACCCATCATTTAGTTCCTCACTTTCACAAGGAAAATCACCCAAATTCAACCTAGGGCAACACCCAAAACCCACAAACACACTTCCTCTAACCTAAAAATAATTTGGAAACCTATTTTACAACAAATTGGGTCATTCCACAGAGTTACAATTGCTACATTAGGTGGAATGCCCTAAAAACTCATTTTATTACTCTCAAACCACCAATTTACACCAAAACAGGGCAGTTTCAGTAAAACATCAATAAAACCATCTAAACTCAATGAAAATTCACCAAACCACTTTCAAATGAAATTTGACACTCTCCTCTTTCCATCCATAATAGGGTTGAGACTGTATAGGTCGTACAAAGGTCGTACCACATGTTTTAGCAGCAAATTTACACACAGAAAATTCCAAAAAGCAGCCTTTTTTTCATTATAACTTCAAAAAAAATGATTCAACAACCATGCCTCGACCATGAGAGCTTATTTGAAATCTAACCACCCTTAAAAAAATCCTCCAACTGGAATTTTAATTAGTTGGACATTGGAAACCAACTTTTTACCAATTAGACCCCTAATTGCCTAGTTTTGCACTTTTAACAATTTGTTGACAATAAGTACAACCTTTTGCATTTTTTGAACTAAATAACATAAAATACCCCTAATTAAATAATTCATGGGCTTAAATTCCTTATTAAATCATTAAATGACCCAAATACCCCCTATTTCCTAATGCCTTCCTTCAAAAGATGAATTGTTGAAACTGTGTGTACTGGGTGCTCCTGCACTAGCCCCCAACATTAATAATTACATTTTTCTATTCAGAAAGGTTAAATCCTTGTATATTCATTGGTAGAGTCTCAAGTATTTTCCAAAATTTGGAAAAACTCCACAAAGAGTCAAGGTTGGCCAGAGCATCTACCACTTGATTTCCCTCACAAAAGATGTGAAATATAAACTTCCTTTCCAATTTAGAAATCAAAAAGTTTGTCTTGAAGGATATCTTTAATAATCCATCCTTGATTACAACAATGGTTAATAGATTCAATCACCGTCTTGGACTCACCTTCTATATGCATATTTTGTATACCTAAAGTGAGTACAATCTCAATTCCCTTGAGCAACACCCATGCCTCTGATGTCATAGAAGCATGCATACCAATAACACCAACATACCCAGCTACAAAGTTACCCTTGCAGTCCTTGATAATTCCACCAATACTCACCATAATTGGGTTCCCCTTTGTCATTGTATCAAAATTAAGCTTGTACCAACAAATATTAGGGGTTTTCAAACCATATTATGTATAGCCAGAGATTTAGAATTATCAAAGGAGTTGATCTCCAAATTTGTGTTCCATGAGTTTGCTATCTTGATCTCCAACTTCATGGGAGCTTTGTCTGGGAGTTTCCAAGAGTAAATGGAGACACTCTTAGAAATAAGTCTGAAACCAATGCCAAAGACCTCCTTGGGACTTTTCTCTATATCTCTAAAGATTTGGTTGTTCCTCTCTTTCCATAGAAACCAACAAATTATGGGAGAAGTTTGATGAAAAATATCAATAGGGGAGGATGTTGAAAGCAGCCAAACCATCCCTCTATAAAAAATTTTAAGTACCCATTCATGGTCCAATGGATCCCTAATTTTCTAAAGGTTAAATCTTAAACTTCACCAGTAAATAGACAATGTAGTAATAGGTGTACAACCAACTCATTGTTCTTACATAACAAGCATCTATTCAAGATCTAGAATCCCCTTTTCTTAAGTTATCCCGAGTCACAATCCTATTGTGGTATGCCATCCACCAACAAAAAATTATTTTTGGTGTCAAATTTTTGTTCCAAACCTATTTCCAAACACTATCTTGAGCTCTCAACTTTGATAGAAAATCATGATACAACCTAATAGAGAGGTTTCCCTTATGTTATTTAACCCAAAAGAATTAATCCTTCATGTTTGATATGAGAATTCTAGATAGGGAAATGATGTCTTGTAAATTCCTAGCAGGTAGTCTCAAGCCCAAAGAGAGGGGGAAACTTAATTCCAAGACTTTTCACTTCCTAGAACCTTGAGGCCCATACATGTAGTCAGATAATTTACTACCAAAGAAATGTTGTGTAGGCTCCATCAAATTCTTGAAGTTAGATAGGGATAGGGGACATTCAAGCAGCCAAGGATAATCCCAAAAGCTAATATTGCTGCCATTTTCAAGATTTTGTCTTAGCCCTGAGTGCAACAACCTTTTCATTCTACATATATTGTTCCAAGCCAAAGAGCCACTATGGTGCTCAAACAAGAGACACCTAATTAGGGGTTATTTATTTAGATACTTAGCATTCATAATCCTACACCAATCCTTTTTTTTCCTTAACTTATCCCAACCAACCTTAGCAATCAAGGCTTTGTTGGTCGGTTGAACTTTCCTTATACTAAGTCCTCCACTAGATTTAGGAAGGCATACCTTGTACCAACTAACTAGAGCCAACTTCTTTTTTTCCTTTGTGCCATACTAGAGGAAGTTCCTTTGGATTTTTTTCAAATCTCTCTACTATGTATCTAGGAATTTTGAAAATAGAGAGGAAATAAATTGGAATCCCTTCAAGGGAAGTAATAAGGAGTTGTAACTTGCCAACATGACTAAGAATTGAGCCTTTCCACCTAGCCAGTTTCCTTTGAATCCTCTTAAGGACAATATTTTAGAAGGTTGAAGAAAATTCCTTGAGAATAAGAGGGAGCCCCAAGTACAGTAAAGGCATGGAGGAACAAGCACAACCCAGAACATCAGTCACTTTATCCTACAAAATAAGAGTGTTGTTAAAGAAATAAATCATACTCTTGTTATAGTTTATGCACTAGCCAAAGCAAGCTACATAGTTGTTAAGGAAATTTTTCCATTTCCTTGATTCAACAACCAAAGCCTTCAAAAACAAGGTGGTATCATCCATGAACTGTTGTATGATAGCAGGTTTGAGAGTAGTGGCAGGTTTGATACATTTCATAAAACCATCCGACAACATTCTAGCAACATTCCTCCATAGCACATCAGTGACCATTATGAACAAGTAGGGGGATAGAGGACCCCCATATCTTATGCCCCTCCCAACATTAAAGAATCTATGAGGGACCCTATAGAAAAAAAAAAATATTTCACAGTAATAATGCACTCCATAATGAGATTAAGCACCCTCCGATTGAATCTCATCTTAGCCAAAAATTTGGGGAGAAAGCTCCAAAGGACCTTGTCATAGGATTTTAAAACATCAAGCTTAAAATCCATACTAGCACTGTTCAATGATCCATAAAATTCAAGATTTCATGAGTGGAAATGACAACTATCCAAGATATGGCACCCCAAGACAAATCCCTTTTGGCTTAGACTTATCATTTTTTCCAAAAAGGGTTTCAGGAAGTTCACTAGGATTTTGGAGAAAATATTGTAGATGGTATTATAGAGACTAATAGAGTGAAAACCTGTCATGTTTTGTGGGTCCTCAATTTTGGGGATAAGGGAAATGAAGGTGTGATTCAACTATTTGAGTAGTTTTCTAGAATTGAAGAAATATGTAGTTTCTAGAGCTAAGTTCTCACCAATTATGTCCTAGAAAAACTGGAAAAAAGCTAGGGGTATCCATCAGGACCCATAGTCTTGTAGGAACCCATATTGAACACAACAACCCTAACTTTCTTAGGAATGACAACACCCAAAATATTATCATTGTCCTCCCTGGATAAAGAGATAGGAAGGGGGTCCAACAACAAGTCATCCAAAGTAAAATTAAAATATATAAAAGGATTTGATAGTGCCTATTAGAAGTAGCCAAAGGAAAATATACCAATCTAAGAAGGATTAGTGATATCCTCACCCAAATCATTTTTCAATTTTTTTTATCTAATTCCTTTTTCTATGCTTGAGGGCCGAAACATGGAAGAAATAGGTGTTCTGATCACCCTCCATTATCCATTGGACTCTGCATTTTGCTTCTAGAATATATCCTCTTTAAAATTCAAGATTCTTTTTCATTTCATGTGTTCATCTCTTTCCTACTGACAAGTCTATAGAATGATATCACCCTGTTCCATTCTCTTTTGTGTGAACCTAAGATTATTGGCCAACACCCTTTTTTGATGGAAGATGTCACCAAAAACCCTCTTTTTCAAACCCTTAACCATGTTCTTGATATACTTGAGTTTATGGAACAGCCTAAACATGGGGGAGTCATGTATGGGAATGTTCCACCAAGCAAAAAAATTATTCATAAAATATAGGTGGGAATTCCACATGATCTCAAATTGAAAAGGAAAGGAACCCATAGCATAGTGTTCATTCATGACCAATAGTATAGAATTATGGTCTGAAATAGTTTGGGGTAAATCCATCAAGTTGGAATTAATTAAGGTCATCTAATTGGGAGAAAAGAGGAATCTATCAAGTCAAACTTGGTTAATGCCATCTCGCAACTACCTATTGGTGTAGGTAAAATCCTATCCATGTAATTCATTATCCACCGAACTAGTATTAATAAATTAGCAAGGCCAGTCATACTTTCAGAATAGTCGATCAGACCCGCATTCTTCTCTGAAATGTACAATGGAGAGTTCAAATCTCTAGCCACCAACTAGTGGGTCCCCCATTATTCTTAATCTAGTCAGTGGAATTTTTCCAAAGGGATTTCCTTGCATTCCTTTAATTGGGGGCATCGATGTTGATCAAGAATGAAGAACCACCAAAGTGAGAGAACTAGATTCTCACACTATTCCTACTTTGGAAAATTTCAAATCCAATTAACCTATTAGGGTTCCACATCATAGAAAACCCACCTGAGGCTCCATCCACAACACTACAAGAGAAATGGGAATTCAACCAAATGTACTTGGTAATGTGTTCAAAGTTTTTTTTTTCATTTCAATTTTTTGTAATAGCAAAACATCAATATTATGTTCCAACACATAATTCTTTAGAGCCAACTATTTGTGGGGGCTATTTAGCCCTCTCACATTCCAATATAGTACTTTCATTTAGAACCTTTCCTTAAGGAAACTTCCAATGTCCTCTAGTTACTAATATAATTCTCTTTTGTTGTCTCACTATTCCTATTCTATCTTTGGTTTGGTCTTGCACATTTGGAATCCCCACCTACATCGGCTTTATTTTGTTTACCTTTCTTCTTTGGATTTTTACATAACTCATCTTCATTAGCTTGATCTTGAGATAAGGAAGAAGCCAATGTTTGTCCATAATTAGATGTTAACATATCAATGACCTCATTTAGAATATTTTCTTCTTCAACATTCTTTATCAAATCCTGATTAGGGGGTAGAACACTCACCATTTCCACCAACTATGATAGAGGGCCCCTTAAGATGCCAGGTAATAATGGAGAATACATGTTCTCCTGAATCTTGTAGGGAGAATCCCCTCCCAACACCGAAGCAAAGTCTATAGGAACCATTTCTATGGATGGGAGCACTGTGGTCTCAAGAACAGGAGATCCATTTTTGGCCATGGAGTCCATGATATTGAGGATGTTAGACTTGAAGGGGTAGTTGTTAGATGGGTCATCTATAGGTGGGTCACTTAGAACGGGGTCATGTTTTACCGTGGACTTATGGTCTAAAATGAGATGCCCAGGTTTAGCACATTTTTGGCAATAAATAACAACATTTTCATGGCAAACTTGTTGAGTCCAAGACCCAAATTTGGAACAAAGCTTCACAAAGTTGGGAAAATACTTATTAATATCACTGTTAACACAAAATATAGCAAATACTAACTTGGAATTCAATCTAGTGATAGATTCCAAGGTGATGTAATGACCCATCGATTTACCAATGCTTTGAAACATTAATTCATCCCTCTACTCTAGGGGAAAACTAGGAAGATGAACCCACATGAGAGCTAACTTATTGAGATCGACAGTAGGGTTAAAGCTCAACTTCTAGTAGCATAGTGAAAGGCCATGTTTCCCATAAACCCAGGGACCTAAGGATAAAACAATAATCAAATCTTTAGTAGTCACAAACTTGAAAAGGAAAATCCCGTGAAACATACAATAAAAATCTATGTTGCTTTTGATCCACCACTTTGTAGATGCCAATCTTCTTACCATATCCATAGTGGGGCAAAAGGAGAAAAACCTTCCCACCACCGTGTTCTCCATAGAGGAAATAATCCTATTACTAATGGTTTCAAGGATATAAAATTTAGTACTAGATGTAGAAATCTCCACTTCTAGGTGAGGATAGGATAGCTTGGTAGCCAAAATTGAGTTAGTCAACACATTCTTCCGCCCCTTTAAATCTAGAGTGATAGATATCATGGGCACATCAACAACATCCTGGCTAGGAATCACAGGAACACCAACAATAGACAACATAGGAGGAATCCCTGAGGTTGTCAGATCAACATGTGCCTTTGGAAGAATCTAGTTAAGAGAGGACAAGGGGGACCATGAGGTACCCACAAAGTAGAGTCCACCATGCATGTCGACAATTCAAACTAGAGGAGTGAGAGAGAGGAGGGAGCTCAATTTCATAGCAATCTTGATTGTTAACAATGTATAATAAATGAATTAAGTGAGATATTTTAATCAATTGGAAGATAATTTCTTATTGAGATAATTGTAAAAAAAACTAACAAGAAATTTAAATAACTACTAGAAATATAAATCTATCCTATTTTGGTTAACAATAATCTTAAAGAAATTTGAAAGCTCTCAAAGTTTAATGAGGAAATGAACCTTTTTTTCCAGTTTGATCCTTGAACTATTAACTTAGGTCATGAAGATAATTTAAATGAGAATTACTAAATTTAACCAATAGGTGTACTTATCGCTTAATTCTTTTCCTAAATGAAAATATAGTATTATGTTGCAATGATGGAAATAAAATGCTTAATCATTAGTATTATAATGATGTTAGAGTTGTCTTTTAATTATTTTTATACTTATAGTTTTGTGAAATATTTCTTGTATGGTATATATTTTCTTATCATTTTTAAAAGTATTGATAGTTTAGTTTTATTATGTAATATTATGTTCCTTTATTGTTAATCTAGAAGAGAAAATTGTAGATAGGAAAGATGGAAGGATGATATTTGTAGATCAATAACTTAAAAGAATAAGATTTTCCACATCTTAGAATTGATGAGATGACATCGTAAATGTGATGTCATCAATTTAGATTAACTTTAGAACTCATATTTTCCCTAGAAGTGGTTACATGTTGAAATTTTTTAGTAGTTATGGGTTTTTAATATTTGAAAAATTTGGTGCATGAAATTTGGTATCAGAGCTAAGTTCCAACACTAGGAGTCTATGGGTCATGAGTTAGATCATAAAATAAATCCTTGTTCCTTTTATTTTGATGGCTCATGGTGGTAGGAATACCAGGAGGGAGCAATCCCAGTGCATTTTTTTGGGAAGAGCTCATTTTGGGCCCCATCAGTCTGAGGGAAGCCAATGTTAATCCTAACCTAAATTAGGGCCAAAAATTATTTGGGAACTTCAAAATTTGGTCAGGGTTATAGAGGAAAGATTTCCCCCAGCTCAGTGGGAGTGTCCTCCTTTCAATGAAGAGAGAGATCAAGGGTCAGCTCGTCTGAAGCAAAGTCAAAGTCCTCCCTTTATTTTAGAAGTTTGGGTAGAAGAAATGGAAGATTTAGTGCACCCATCCCTGCCTCATCATGAGCAACCCAATCAGGAGATGGAGTAGAGGTCAAGGGGACATTCAAATATAGGAGAAAAAATCATAGATCTATTGTGCCTCAAACCATCCACCTTTTCAATATCCACCATTGGAAATGAGGTGGAAGCTTGGCTACTTAACTTAGAAAGATGCTTTGGGTTAAGCACTTATGGTAGTAATGTTAAAGAACACTTTGTAATTCTTCAACTAAGGAGAAACTCTTCCACTTGGTGGAGGAAAGATGAGCAAAAACATCACTTGGTCTTAGACACTCTAACTTGGGAAGTCTTTTTGGAACATTTCAAGGAATGCTACATTTCATAACACTACAAGTAGAGGAGGATAGATGAGTTCCAAGACCTACAACAAAAAGGCCTTATAGTTAATCAATATGAAAGAAAATTTGTAGAGTTGATTTAATATGTGGACTACATTCAAGATGATAAGTTAATAGTCAATCATTTTGTTAGAGGTCTAAACCCAAGCATATCAAGACTTATAAGGATGGCATAACTCAAAAACTTAAAAATTGTAGTAGAGAAATCCTTAATAGTAGAAGAAATACATGGGAAGAGTTAAGATTCTTGAGAGTAGTTTCAAAACCAAAATCAAAACCAACTAGGGCAAGGTTTTCATAGGCCTCCCTTTCCCCAAAGAGTTGGAACTAGACCAAATACAAAAAATAAAAGGGAACAACAACAAAAAAAGAGTCTGAGGAATAGATCTAATCAAGGTTAGTAGGGGGCTAAAATAGGCCATGACATACACAAGGTCCTAGAAGGGATCAACATCCACATAATAAAGGTGTAGGAAATTCCACTACTCACTATACTTATAATTATTTTAGAGGAGGGAAAAGTGGTTCCAACAAGCTAGGTATTTCCCAATCTAGTAAGGCCCCCATAATATAGATAAATATAAGGGGCCCATGCTATGTATGTAGTGGGGCAGGTCATTTGGCTATAAATTTCCCACAAGGATTTGGAGTTATCCAAAAATTAGGTACATTAGAGGCTACCATTGGTGATGTGGGTAAATATCATAGGGTGTTTGTTGCAGTGGATAATAGCCAACCAGATCATGAGGCCACTATCATCAGTGTGGTAGGTATATTAGAAGGTATTTTTTAAAGTATTTTGATAGATTAAGGAGCAAAATATTCTTTCATTTCTCCTTCCTTGGTTGAACAAAGTAGGATAGTGGCAACTAGTTAGTAGGACAAATGGGAAGTAGAGTTAACCCTTGGGAGCAAAGTGGTTGTTGATTCCATTGTTGAATGGTTTCTTTTGGGTGTTGGTCCTTCTGAAACATTTTTTGATATTCAAGTGATTCCCTTGGGATATTATGATGTGGTCTTGGGAATAGATAGGATCAACTCTCATCAAGCAAATATTGATTGTAAAAATAAAATAATTGAGTGTTTGGATGGTTTGGCATAGCTAGTGGAGATAGTGGGAATTCAAAGGCCAACCTCGCTTAGAATGATTTCATCTTTACAAGTTAAACGTTTCCTAAGAAAAGGATGCCAATTGTTTGCTAACACCATTAGTGATAAGCCAAAAGAATTTGAAGGCATGAAAGAGGTATCCTTAGAGGATCATCCCATCCTTAAGGACATTTCTAATAATTTTTTATTAGAATTGCCAGGTTTTCCCCTAAACGTGAAGTTGATTTCCACATTGACTTAGTTTCAGGAGCCTAGCCGATGTCAAGGACTCTGTATAGGATGACTACTCAAGAACTTAATGAACTTAAGTTACAATTGGAAGATTTTCTAGAAAAGGGCCACATACATCCAAGTGTATCTCCTTGGGGCACTCCAATAGTTTTTGTGAAGAAGACAGATGGTTCCCTTAGATTATGCATTGATTATAGGAAATTGGATAAATTAACAGTAAAAAATAGATATCCTCTACCAAGGATTGAGGACTTATTTGATCAGATTAAGGGAGCCAAGGTATTTTCCAAGATTGATCTCAAATCAGGGTATCACTAGCTAAGAATTGTTGAGGAAAACATCCATAAAACTGCTTTGAAGATGTGATACGAGCACTATGAGTTTATAGTTGTACCTTTTGGGTTAACCAATGCCCTGATAGTATTCATGGCCTTGATGAACTATGTTTTGAAAACCTTCTTGGATTGATTTGTATTGATCTTTCCAGATGACATCCTAATCTATTCAAGGAATGAGGAAGAACATGAAGATCATCTTCATCAAGTGTTGTAACATCTGAGAAAATATCAGTTATATGCTAACTTAGAAAAAATTTCCTTCTTTCTAAACAAGATTTAGTATTTGGGGCACATCATTTATAGGGAAGGTATATTTGTTGAGCCCTCCAAGATTAAGGCAATAGTAGAATGGAAAACTCCCACCAATTTGTTAGAAGTGTGAAGTTTCATGTAGCTTGTAGGCTTTCATTATCACTTTTTGGAAGGGTTCTCCAAGATCGCTCATCCTATTAATTCTCTGTATCAAAAGGGGAAAAATTTCATTTGGAAAAAAAAGTCTAAGCTAGCCTTCCAAAATCTTAAGGAATGTCTCAAAAGCACACCTATTCTATCCATTCTTGATCTAGATTTGGAGTTTATAGTTTGCACATATGCTTCTTTAGATGGAATAGGGTTTGTGCTTATGTAAGAGGGTAGAGAAATATCATATGAGTTGCAGAAGCTTAAAATCCATGAGCTTAATTACCCCGCTCATGATTTTATTACTTTCAGTAGTAGTTCATGCATTAAATCGATGGTAACATTTTCTTTTGGACCATCATTTATAGTTTCATACTGATCACCGTAGTGTCCAATACATATTCACATAACCTAGTTTGAATGCACGCTATAGAAAATGGATGGATTTTCTATGCAAGCATGATTTTAATGTTTACTATATTCAAGGTAAGAAAAAATTTGTTGTTCATGGTCTGAGAAGGTGTAGGCACAAGTTGATGTCCATATCCTTGTGTTCATATTTGAGGGCCTATATTTTGTAGTTCCTACCCCAAGATGAATGGTATTGTGAAGTTAAGCAATAGTTGGGTTCCCACCAACCCTTGGAAGGTAAGTATGTAGGGTTCTCTCTAGATCAAGATGGGTTATTGCACCATTGAGGGTGAACTTATGTACCTTTGGTGGGTAACCTCCAATTAGTGATCTTGGTTGAGTCTCATAGGTCAGCATACATAACTCACCCAAGTGTCAAGAAGATGCATGTTGATCTTAGACAACTCTACCATTGGTTTGGGTTGCATTGATATATAGTATAATTTTTAGCCAAGTATTTAGAGTGCTAGAGGGCTAAGGCATAACACCAACACCCAACAGGTTTGTTGTATCCACATGAGATCTTGAAGTGGAAATGGGATGTGGTTTTTATGGATTTCATTATGGCATTTCCTTTGTCATCCAGAAAACATGATGCTATCATGGAAATAGTTAAAAATTTGACCAAGGAGGCACACTTCTCTCCAATCAGAACTACTTATGCATTGCCTGAAGTGGCATGAGTATTCCTAAATGATATAGTCACACTTCATGGTGTTCCTTGAAAAAATATTTCTTATAGAGATCTAATTTTTACATTGAATTTTTGGAGGTCTCTATAGCAAGCCTTGGGTACATAACTTAACTTCAACACTACCTACCATCCATAGATAGATGGGTAGATGGAAATGGTTAATTAGATATTAGAGGATATGTTATAGATGTATGTAATGTATCATCAATCCAAATGGGAATAATTTTTTCACTTGGTGGAATTCACATACAACAATAGTTTCTACAATTCACTGGGCATGCCACCATACTAGGCTCTATATGGAAGACCTTGTTAGATTTCATTGTGTTGGGATCACATTGAGGATTTGGTAGTGATTGGTCATAAATTTGTCTATAAAATGGAACAATAAGTTGCATTGATTAGGAAATGGTTGTAGGAAGTGTAGGATAAGCAGAAGAAGTATGCAGATGCAAAGAGGGTTGATCAAAGTTTCTCAGTTGGTGATAGCATGTTCTTAAGGGTGTAGCCACATAAGAGCCCAATTCATTATGGGAGAAGGTCTAAGTTAGCCCCTCATTTTTTAGGAATGTTTGAGGTGTTGGAGTGTATGGCTCCCATTGCCTACTACATAGAATTTCCACCTTGTTTGGCTCATGTGCACGATGTCTTTCATGTTTATATTTTGTGGAGATATATTCATGATACTTATCAAATACTAGATTATTATTGTTTATAAGTGGAGGAGGATGGGAAATTGGCCATGGAGCCAATATGTTTGCTATGGCGAGGGACCTTAGCACTTCAAGGGAAATAATTGGACCAAGTCAAGGTCCAGTGGGATAGACATGATGAGGTTTTTGCCACCTGGGAGGATGTTACACTTATGAAAAAACTTTATCCTTATCTATTTGAGGACTTCTAGGAGGAAGTATAATCTTAAGGAGGAGAATGTGAGACCCCTCTACTTGTGCCTACTTGTTTGCTTGTACTAGATGATGTACCTAGCACACTTGATTTTGATGCATTCTTAATACTCACATTTCTTATGATGATGATAATGATGATCATGTTTTAGATGTGATATTAATGAATTTATTGTTTTAGAATGTTATACTAATTTGGATGTGATTTTGATTAATGCACTTTATCATGATGGGTTATGTATATATGTATATATGAAATTTTATGTGGGTTATTCGAGAATGTTATTATGATGAAATGTATTAGTTTCATTTATTATGTACATACATTTTCCCATAATACTAACATATTTTGTGAATGTGTAGGATTTTTATTTCCAATGGCTATGAGGGTTACACTTAGCCACCTTTTGTCCTATGTACATTATGTCCACCCTAGTTCTTGTTTCCATATTGGTATTTTATTTTTGGTTGTGTTTTGTGTACATTTTAGTCTTGTAATTTAAATGGAATTTTTGAGTTATTTTAAGAAGAATTAAGGTATATTTTATTTTTAAGAAATATCCTATGCCTAAGGTATAAGGATTAAAGTTTGTTTTTATCATTTGTGTCCTTTTTAGTAATGTTTAAGACCCTTTTTATGTCCCCTTTGTAAAAGTGGAGAAAATGGGGAAATGGTTTTGGTGGTTGAGTTAGTTCAGAGGAAGTAACTTCTTCCTTCCCTTTTTAACTCCCTCATTATGGAGAGGAAGGGATTACCATGCTTTTTTTCTCTCTTTCATTTTGAGTTCTTTCTTTGAGGAGATTTTTGGGGAGGAGGAGGAGATCTTGGGAGAAGGAGATTGTGGGAGGAGACTCTCTTTCATTTGGGTCTACCATTAGTGGGATCATACAATTGGAAGTAACTCTTCCCTCTTGTGTTGTAGTTCTTATATTCATAGTGTTATTTTGTGCATATTTGAAAAGGAAATGTTTTGTGTTGAGGGTTTTGTTTTAGGGATATTCTTTTGGGATTATTGTCATGTTAAGTCCTGTAATTGTGATGCATTTTGTTTTAGTGTATCTTTTCTTAGGGGACGTGACCCCCTCTATTATAAAGGAGTTGGTCCTCCATGTGTAGGGTTGAGTGGGAGATTGCTCCATCATATTGGGGCTTTTAGTTGGGATAAGAGTATCCCATTAGGTGATGGCCATCACCGAGGTATGTGTACCCTTGTTTTATTTTACAGGATATGAGTATCCCCTTTTTCATTTATAGTTATGTGCATTGGGGGGATAAGGGATGATGATCTATGGAGATGTACTTGATTTTATACACATTTTTTTTTTACCCATGTCAAGTCGAGCCCCCACTCCCCCTAAATGGTTTAGTCTTGGGATAAACCAATGTGATAGTTTTGTACTTGTGCTTTTGATGTCATAATATGAGAGATGTTGTAAAGAGATTTAAATTGAATGTGCTTGTTGTGTTGAGTTCTTTTGGAGTTGTGCAGGTCTATTGGTTGAAAAGAAAAAAATTGTTTGAGTTTCTTTTTGTGGAAAAATCTTTGTTTCATCGTGTATTATGTGTATCCAAAATTATAGATCTTATGTAAAAATATAGAGTTGTAATGTTATGTTGAATTAGTTCTTTAAACACATTCAACTATGTATTCTTTAAAAAGAAAGAAAATAGATAGATACTTACTTCAATGTCCAAGAAAATGTCTTGGTTTATAATATTGAATGCAAATGTCTTTATAAAAGTAATAGAAGAATTTTTACTTTCAGATGATTGTTACATAACTTTAAAAGGATCTTGCATTGTTAGAAGTGAATCTTACAAATCTAATCAACTATTGAAGTCAAAATTACAAATAGACAAGGTTAGATTTTATTGAAAATTTCTAAAGCATGTTATTCTATTCTTTCATAGTTAAGTATTAAAACAAAATAATTTTAATTGCAAACAATCTTAGAGTCACATTGCAAGTTTTTAGAAAATTAATGTATACAAACTCAAGTAGAAATATTTTTTATCCATTATGTTAGCTCTCAAAAACGCAGGCTGAATGCCTCAAGAGGCTGCCAATCTCTTGATACGTTTCAGGGTAACAGACAAGGTCAAGAGAACTCAACCTTCTACTCTTCAGGTGCTACTAAACCTAGGCAGGTGTACCTTTCTGAATGAAGCAGACTTGACATATGATTATCTTTCTTGTACAATGATTTTTCCACAATGGCAGATGGAAGTGAAAAAATGAAATCAAACTTGATAGAAATAGCAATCTTCTGATCTAAATCCTAAAATGCTTAATTTAATAGATATAAAGAAACAAAATGAGTTCAAAATGATGAAGTACAGAGACCAGTGCCTTATTGGGTGTGAGGAGTCAAATGAAATCAAGATGAACAACACCTCTTTGGAGAAACTCAAATTATCTAGCATATATTCTATTTACAACTTGTATAAAAATGCAATTCAATAACTACTAAGCTCTACTTTAACAATCTAGATGAATCTATCTGATTACTGTGATCAATTAAAAGGATTTAATCTTTGCTTGAAAGAACCAATTGATTAATCTAACAGATACAACAAATGTGCATTGATAAACTAAATATAAACTTGTTATGTCAGTTTAAACAACCAGAAAGCCTCAATCATGGAGATAACTTAGCAGTATTTTCATTAACTTTAACAGACAATTGACACCAAAAAAATGTAGCAACATCAACTGAATTTCATAAATACCTCCATTCTGAAATCATGCAACAATAGTCTCTGATATGATAATTTTTATCCAACTGTTCCTACTTGTTGTGTATCAAAATCTAATAGCTCGTGTCCATTTACAATTACAAAAATTCCTATTTATACACCAGCATGAGAAAATAAATCATACTGAAATAACATGTCGGCCCCCCATAGAATTTGGGCTCCAATCAAGCTGGCATACAACGGTCATCCAAGCAAATACATGTCGGCCACAACTTTTGAATTTCTATTTTTATTCACCAATGAACCAGCTGCCAAGACAACACAAAAGGTATGCCGAAGGCAACTGTATCATCAATCGTTAATCATCCCGCATTCCTCTATTCCTTGTGCTATTCGCATTCGCCGTAACAAACTGTTTGCTACGCCGAAGACAATAAGTATCCATTTGTCCTCATTATGTTTCGGTATAGCCCTATGATATTGGGGAGATGTCATACATATAACAAAACGTTATATCAAAATGTAATTCTTCACATGCTTTCATTCACTGAGACGCCAGACATCTCTCACCAATGAGTGTTCATCATGTATATCGCTATAGCTTCCAACTGTCGAGGAGACCTCTTGTAGAATCTTCGTGACACACCGAAAAACCTTGTAGTCACTCTCATTCACCAAGACCATTAGATTTTCTCACTGAAGAGAATACTCATTGAGCTGTCAGCAAGACAAAACAATGTCGGGGGGACCTCATATAGAATTCACCATGCTTTACTAAAAGTCACCCCAAGATAATTTTTTATCACCAGGAGAAAACCAAACCTACACTGAAAGCCAAACGAAGAAATCCACATGTAAGGTCAGCGAGACTGAAGGTCACTCATCAAGACCTTAAAATGAAAGCAATATCTCCCACTGAAAGTCATTCATTATACTTGTCAGCAAGACCTGAACCTTTTGCTATGACCTCCTGCCACAAACACATACCATTGCCGATGAACCACCACAAGCATAGTTAGGGAGACATACATAATTCAGTGAGATACTACCCTGATAGCTAAAACATATGTTGATAGAAGTCTCCACATGCTGATCGCCAAGACAAAAGATAATCACCAAGACATGATGTCGTTACTCCCAAGTCTAGCCAAAGAGAATCCATAATGTGTGTCGGTGAGACCCCAAGAATTCACTAGGACATCATACCAATGCCACAACTCATGTTGATAAGTGAACCAACCTCAGTCACCAAGACCATTGAGAACTCCTGCCGAATGGTGCTTGCAAGGAAATTTTGGTCACTATGACAAATAATAAGTCTTGCTGATAGGCAACACAGACTTATGTTAGCAAAAATGCACAATGGGTTCGGGAGACAAAGGTATTCTCATGCCGACATGAACCAGAATGTAAAATATGCATGACCCAATGGATTCAATGGGACAATATGGAAAAATATGGGTGAAATATGCATATGGTAGGACCAAATCTGGAAATTT
The DNA here is from genome assembly GCA_007258455.2 of Sequoia sempervirens. NCBI lineage: Eukaryota > Viridiplantae > Streptophyta > Pinopsida > Cupressales > Cupressaceae > Sequoia > Sequoia sempervirens. The sequence goes on from VDFB02179234.1 coordinate 80,737,299, forward strand.
ATGAGTGAAAACATATGTAAAAACATTATATTTTTATAGTTCCAACACATTGTACAAGAGAATTATTGATACAAAAGTTTGAGGCCTTTCTACATATATCTGTAGGAAGAGTAATAATATTTCTATGTAATGTAGAAAAAAAATTAGGTAGATAACCATTGTGTTTATGTGAGGAATGTCAGTAGGTAGGGGTAAAAAAATATAGAACACAATGTTGTGTTGTGACAGAATGAAGGACAAAACAAGAAATAACAAAATACAATACACAGAGACAACAAAAAATGACACAAAATTTGTAGATTTATATATTCCTCATTTGCATTTCAAAATTACAAAAACATAGAGTATATTCTCTGTTTACACAACAAAAATAAAACTTAAACTATATGGACTATTGTCCAATACAATGGTGCTACACTCACACTTATACTATTGCTTACTGTAGTGTTGACACTACTACTGTTAAACCGCAACTTTTATGTAATTGGTTGTTGTGTCTGATAAACATTCCCTTCTATTGTCTCCTTGTTCTATGTTGAACATTCCTTCTGCTACTATAGGGTCTCCACACAATACAAAAAACTAAAACTAGCTTCTAAAAACAACAAATACATTCCCTTTTGTCTTGTTTTGCTTGCTCAAAAATGAGCGCTTCATTTCAAATTCAAAATCACCTACCATATTTAATATTGGTAGGTCAACTTGGCTACAAGTTTACATTGGGGGAAATTGGGAGGAAAATTCTATTGGCTATAGATTATAATTAATATTCCAACACTCCCCCTTAATCTAAAGTCAGCTATCATTTTGTTGTTTCCTTTCAGAGCCAATCTCTAAAGTTGTCCACAATGCCAAGCCTATCTCTTAGGCATTCAAAGCTATCTTTTGGTAGTGCCTTGGTGAAGATATCAACAAGCTATTCTCTAATATTGCAATAATGCAATTCAATCTCACCTTGTTCCACCAATTCTCTTATAAAATGATATTGGATCTCGATATTCTTGTTACGTCCATGGAAGATTGGATTCTTTGTCAGAGCTATTGAGGAAACATTGTCACAATGTATGACTATGTTGTCTTCTTGTTGTTCCTTTCAAAATCTGCAAGGATTATCCTTAACCAAATAGCCTGACATGTTGCATTTTCTACAATGTACTCAACTTCTACTGTGTTGAGAGAGACAATAGGCTGCTTCTTGGATGCCCATGAAATTGCACTCGATCCCATGTGGAACACATATCCCAATGTGCTCTTCCTATCATCTACATTTCCTACCCAATCACTATCTATGAAACTAGCTAACTTGGACCAATTTGATGCACCATACAAAATTCCATAACTTGTTGTTCCATTCACATACCTCAAGATCCTCTTCCTCCTTGTCAATGTGCGTCCTTAGGTTTTTCCATGAACCTAGAATTCAAACTTATTACACACATCAAATTAGGCCTAGTTCATGTCAAGTACATCAAACTTCCAACTATGATTTTGTAGAGGTTTGGGTTCACATCATTGTTGCTATCTACTTTGAGTATTTTCTAACCTATTGGTGTTGGTGTTGTTGTAGGTTTGTTTTTCTACATTTTAAACCTCCTCAAAATATGTTTGGCATAGTTAGTTTGTGAAATAAATATGTCATGCTCAATTTTTTGAACTTCTATCCCAATAAAATACTTCAACAAACCAAAATCCATCATCTCAAACTCATTCTTCATCACTTCTTTGAAATCAACAATCAAACTAGCAATATTTCCAATAAAAATCAGATCATCTACATACAAAACAACAATTAAAATATCACCTTTAGCTGCTTTGATGTATAGTGTGGGCTCATTGTTGCTTTTGTTGAAGGCATTGCTCATTAAATATGAGTATATCCTATTGTAGCATGCTTGAAGTTATTGTTTCAGCCCATAAAGAGATTTTTAGATCCTATATACCTTGTCCTCTTTCCTTGGGACTTCATAGCCAGGTGGCTGCTCCACATACACTTCCTCCTTCAGCACTCCATTCAAGAAGGATGACTTTACATTCATTTGAAACACCTCCCAATGATGTTGGGCTACAATTTCAATGACTGCCTAAACTATTTCCATCCTTGCAAATGGTGCGTAAGTCTCATCATAATCTATACCAGGTTGTTGTTTGTCTCCTTTCACCACTAGCCTTGATTTATGCCTTTCAATTTTACCTTATGTTGTACACTTGGTCTTATAGATCCATTTCACTCCAATCACTTGTTTACCCTTGGGTAAATGGTCAGCTCCCATTTTTGGTTCCTCTCTATAGCTTCCAACTCTTCATCCATGGCCTTACACCACTTTTCTTCTTTTACTGCTTCCTCAAAGTGTGTTGGATCACATAAGAGAATAGTGCAAAATCTAAATTCTCATTAAAATAAACATGCCTAGTGCTATTATAAATCTTCCTTACACTCTTTTTCTTTCATGGCATCAATGATATGAATGTAGGGTCTAAATTAGCTTCCAAGCTACTGCTACTTTGACCTTTGGAGTTATTGTACTATTGCCTGTCTGAGCTACTGCTCTGCTATACTCTGGAGTTGTTACTCTATTGTGTCTATTTAGAGTTGTTCTATTGAACACTACCAGAGTTGTTTTTTTCTAAGGCTTTGTGGTAGTTTCTCTCTGAGTTGCTGCTCTCCTGAGCTCCTTCCATGTTGTTGTCTTCCAAAACTTCCTCATCATCAAAGGGTATTGTGACTAAAATACTCGTGGTGGTGTCCACCATTCCATCCCATGCTTCATTCTCAATGAACACAACATCCCTACTAATCACTACCTTCTTGGTAACGGGATTGTAAAACTTGTAGGCTTTTGACTCCTCACTATAGCCTATGAAAATGCATTTTTCACCCTTATCATCAAATTTCTACCTCTTCTCTTTTGGCACCAATGCATATGCCACACACCCAAAGATTCTTAGGTACTCAACACTCCATTTGTTGTTTGTCCAAGCCTCTTGTGGAATCGTATCATCGGAAGCCTTTATAGGACACCTATTCAGTATGTAAACAGTTGTTGCTACATCTTCACCCCAAAATATGTGTAACAACCCTTTTTCTTTCAACATACTTGCTGCCATGTCTTGAATGGTTCCATTTTTCCTTTTGCCACTCCATTTTGTTGTGGGGTATATCTAGTTGTAATTTTTTTATGGATTCCCTCATTCCTACAAAAATCTAGGAATTCTTTGGAGATGTACTCTCCCCCTCTATCTGTTCTAAGGGCTTTGATATAGTGTCCACTTTCCTTTTCGACTATTGCCTTAAACCATTTAAATTTCTCAAAGGCTTTCGATTTTTTTTTCAAAAAACAGACCCAATTTTTTTTTATATAATCATCTATGAATGACATGAAATATGTGTTTCCAGCTAAGGTGGGGGTTTTCATGGGTCCACACAAATCTGAGTGCAATAATTCTAATGGTGCTTTTTCTCTTCTAGAGTACCTTGATTGAAATGATTTCTGATGCTTCTTTCCTAAAATGCATGCTTCACATTTTCCATCGGGTTCTACAATGGATGGTAAATCCCTAACCATTCCTTTCTTAGACAATAAACTTAAACTAGAAAAACTTAAGTTCCCATACCTTAAATGCCAAAGTTTGGATGGGTCTTTGATGACTGTTTTGAAAGAAAACTATTGTTCCATAGTTTATTGTTGTTCTATTGCTATCAGCACTGGTGAAAATTATTGTTTTTGTCCTTTTTTTGTGTCTATCGCGGGCATTATGTGCATCTTTAGAGGAAACATTATGTTTCTTGTCATTTGCATGGCTTCCATCACTTTCTTGTTGTTTCCTCTATCAAATATCTTTCATTCTCCATTCTCCATCAAGATTCTATAACTATTTTGGACCATTTATCCAATGCTCAATAGATTATGCTTCATACCGGGGGCATAATTGACATCCTAGATTTGCTGCTTCTCACCATTCTTGGTTTGAATGTTGACAACACACTTTCCAATGACATGAACCTTCTCATTGTTTCCCATTTTGATTTTTGTTTTTATACTACTATCTATGGAGGCAAAAATTTCTTGTTGCCACTCATGTGGTTGCCACATCTACTATCTAAATACCAAACTTCATCATTGTTGTGCTCAGCAAGGTTGCAAACAATAAAACATTAGATTTTTTGTCATTTTCAATTTTTTTCTCATTTGCTACATTTACATTTTGACTCCCATTGTCACATTGCTTCTTCCTACACTCAATAGCATAATTTCCATACTTGTGGTAGTAATAACATTGGACATTTCTTTTGTCATACCTTTGATCTGAACTACTACTCTTCTAGTATTGGTTAGCTGACTATGGGTTGATTGGCTCCTCTTGGATATTTGAGTCTCCTCTTCTAGTATTTCTTCTTCCTCTACCTCTTTGACCTTTTCCTTTGTTGTTTCTTCCTCTTCCCCAACCTCTTCCATTAGTCTGAGCTTTGAAAGATTTCTCTAGGGAAGGAGCAGATCTATTCAACCACTACTCATGGGTTTGTAGTGAACCCATCAACTCATCTATAGTCATATGAGACAAATCCTTTTCCTCTTCAATGGAAAAGACTACATAATAAAATTTTGTAGGAAAAATTCTTAGGATTTTCTCAACAATCCTTTTCTCTTTCATTGTTTCTCCATTGACTCTCAATTGATTTATTAGGGTTGAAACCTTAGTTTGATAACCTTAAATAGACTCATTATCTTTCATTTCTAGAGTCTCAAAATTTCTTCTTAAGAGCTGCATCTTAGCTAATCTCACTTCATTAGTCCCCTTGTAACTATTTTGCAATATTTCCCAAGCTTGTTTTGCATAGTTTGATGCTACAATACATGGGAAAATAGCCTCACTCAAGGCTACCTCAATCAAACTAAGGGCTTTTGCATCTTTCATCTTAGTTTTTTTCAACTGATTCTTTTATGCATTTGAGAGGGCTGCATAGGCTACTGGGTCTATGATATCATTGAACCCATTGGAGGTCAACTCCCATAGGTTATTTGCAACTAAGATGGTTCTCATCTTCTTATCCCAAATCTCATAGTTCTTCCCATCAAAATTTGGTGGTTGATGCTAGCCTTTGCTCTCACCACCTACCATTCTTCTCAAATTTGAGAAGACTACCCAATGGCTAGATAACCTAGGGATTTTCTAAAGACACCCACAAATAAACTAATTGTCCAAAAAAAATGGGGCTTTTATATCGATTATCAGTAGGTAGGGGTAGAAAAATACAGAAAACAATGTTGTGTTGTGACAAAATGAAGGAAAAAATAGGAAATAACAAAATACAGTGCACAGAGACAACATAAAATGACATGGAAATTTGTAGATTTATATATTCCTCATTTGCATTCCAAAATTACAAATACACAGAATATATTCTCTGTTTGCACAACAAAAATAAAACTTAAACTATTTGAACTATTGACCAATACAATGTTGCTACACTCACACCTATACTACACTCACACATATACTATTGCTTACTATAGTGCTGAAACTACTACTTTTCCATAACTAGTTGTTCCATCTGATAAACATTCCCTTCTACTATCTCCTTGTTCTATGCTGAACATTCCTTCTGCTACTACAGGGTCTCCACACAACACAAAAAACTAAAACTAGCTTCTAAAAATAACAAATACATTCCCTTTTGTCTTGTTTTGCTGCTAAAAAATGACCGCTTCATTTCAAATTCAAAATGACCTACCATATTTACTGTTGGTGTAAGGAAATCAATGGAGCACATCTCATAGAAACATCCATAACAGTATTGCCTTCGGTAACTTTCATTTCGATTAGGTTGCCTCAAAGACATGTACAACTATGTCCTAAAGTGGAAATAGACACATCTATTTCCCATATTGATCCTTCTGAGAGAAGCACATGTAAATTCAACAGCAAGCAACAACATAGATGAAAGATACTATAGAAAACAAAACACAAAGATTTTACGTGGGGAAAACCCTTTCGGGTAAAAAACCCCTCTCCAAAGTTTGATCCATTGTATTATTCAGCAACAGAAAGATACAATATAGTTTCAGGCTCTTAGCCTTTCAGAGATTACATATTGTTCATTCTGGATACAACTGGTAGCAAACTCTCCCAGAGAGATCAACCATAGCATTCATGATCAAGAGAGATTCCAGCACAACTCTGCCTCTCTCTTCCTCTGCTTTGACCTCATGGCCTCGACCTTTTGGCCAACCACTCGGTCCTTTTTCTATCGTTCTCTGTGTATTCTCTATCTCATCAGCTCTGGCTCTTCAGCTCCTTGGCCTATCAGCACCTAATACAAAACGTCCAATGCATACATATATACATTCGTTCTTCAACAGGCTCTCTGTGAATCGGTTCAAGATCACAAAACAGCAAACTCCAACTCAGCATCCTTATCATCGTTCCATTCTGGTGTAGATTTTTCCTTACAGACCATTCAGTTCCATTCGCAATTGCTGCAAAAATCCAACTGCCAACCGTTTGAATTTTGCTTCCTCTGATTGGTCCACAAGCCACCACATAGGGTAGTCAAATAGTCAAGGAAACAATCCACTGAGTTCACATGTTGGTGAGACACGAGAATTGTCTCCCTGATGCTCAAAGGACTCATAGACGATATCGAAATAGGTTCCAACAGTCGGCAAGAAGTTATACCGAGGTCTTCAAGTCATATAGATGTGAGTGTTCTCATCGGCAAGACTATCATCTTTTGCTAAGACATCACACCGAGCTTCATGTTATACCGAACACCAAACAAAAATCGGCAAGACATATCATGTTCGCTAAGACTTCATACTGGGCTCAGGAGTCATATCGAAAAGTCCTATCAGCCAAACATTCCACATTCGCTGAGACTTCATACCGAAGTCCTTGTGTTTCTCTGATGAATCCATTCGCTAAGAGTCTCACCGAAGACACCCGATCACATGTTGCTTTGTTAGCCAGACATACCGTTGTCACCAAGAGGTTACATCGGGCCTCTTATGTTACACCGAAGTCACACAACCATTGGCGAGACCAACACCTATTGCCAAGACTTCATGCTGAAGTCTCCAGGTTACCTTGAGCCCACCTATTGCTAGGAGTCATGCCAAATGCATCCCACATCATCGGTGAGACAAACACCCATCGCCAAGACTTCATAGCGAAGCCTTCAAGTCATACTGATGTGTTCCACTGTCGGCGAGAGAATCAACCTTCGGCAAGACTTCTTATCGAGGTTTCCATGTTATCCCAAAACCGATGTTCGCCAAGAGTCACATTGAACTGATGACCCCACATGCTGTCGGAGAGACTTCCAATATTAAGTGAGACATCATATCGAAACAAGCCTTTCAGCCAAGGGTCTCCCCGATGTCTTCGAGTGTTACATTGTCGCCAAGATAATCCTTCATTGCTGATACTTGACACTGAGACTCTTAAGTTACTCTGAGTGTCTGTCAGTGAGACATACTGACTATTGCCAAGAGATCTTCTCGAGCCCTTATGTCACTCTGAAGACTTCTATGGGCTAGACATTCATATCGGTAAGAATTCATATTGAAACATAAACCTTTTAGCCAAGTCTACCCGATATCCGATAAACACCATCAGTCGGTAAGAGATCTCCACTTGGAAAAGGGTTACAGCGAATGCACCAAGTCATAGCAATAGGCTCCTTTGGCAAGACAAAAGCAAATTCAGAGCGACATGAGAAAAATGCAAGGTTACTGAACTTCCAGTCGACCAGACAATAGGAATGTCACAGCGACCATGCTTTCTTAGAGGTTTCAGCCTGTGAGATTGAGGCAACAATTCCAACAATCTCCCACTTGATGAAGATCACACAGGCACCTCCAAAGCAACTAGGAACTAAGACCACACTAGCTCTACTAGTTCAAACCCTGTAATACTCAAGACACCCAATCAACATGATTCCACAGATAATAGTCCATTAGACAATCTGCAACAAAGACCAAGCATCCAACTGCAACTCAGTGTCCAACAAAACAATTGATCACAGCCTTTTAGGAAACCACATAGAACTCAAACATGCCTTCATGCTCTATCAAGAATTCTGCTCCAACATCCAATATGTCCACCATTCAAGCAACAATCCTATCATCTTCCATGTGTGGAAGAAAGATACATCGCCAGGGTGAATAAGCATCATTCCAATGAACACAAGCAAAAGATCCCAATGATATCTTCAACAAGATAATGCTACCACTTCACTGTGCTCAAATGCTATATAGAAGCAATATCAACTTCAAAGCTTCAAACAGAACACAATAGTGAAGTCATTATCCAGAATCAAGATAAAAAAACACCAATTAGAACAACAATCAGACTGACTGCTTCCATCCAACTGATAAACCCACGTGACTGAAAATAGCACCCATAGCTCGTGCTATACCATCCAATCTCACATACCTCAACAGGTATCAACATTAGTAAACTTATGCCAAATCAGAACCAACTCATCAACAACAAATACAAGCTCCAAGTGCTAGCCAGTCTAAGATGACAAGACACATACAAAAACTCCCACTGCCTGAGTAATCCAGATCTGAAAGATCAAAAGGCATTGCAAGTCTACCAATAACAGCACATAGAAAGTGTAGCCATGTAGTACCAAGGAAATATCCACAATGACATGCACAACCTGTAGCAAACTACTAGAAGAAACATTTCTCTCACCACAAACCTTCACGGCCATAGAGAGAAACTCTGCACATCATCTTCCTATAGAGCATCCTCCTACATACACTTATAATAGCCAGTTGTGTCAAGAATGATCTCCTTCACATCCCAAAAGAAAATCTGAAACATCCAACCGTTCAATCACCAAGATCAAACCAACTTCTAAATACCATGTAATCAATATGGATGTAAGCTTCTCAAAGAAGATCAAGCTAAATCATTTCCCATTTTAGGAAATCAGCCCATACATCATCTCCTACCAATTCTCATCAGTAAATGACATAACACAAAAGCTCAAGGAGATAAAACAAACTGTACAACTTCCACTATGAATCCTCCAGAACCAAATGTTAAACAGTAATTCAAGATCCATATCATGAAAGTGAACTTAATAAAACACATTTGAAAAATATAATGGGCCAAATACCTTTCAGATAAACTATTGAGTAGAACAAGAGTGGGAAAGAGAATACTCCTTCAAGATAAACAAGTCATCATGACTAATCCAAGAGCAATCTCCTCATAGGTCTCTTATTGAACTCACGTTCAACCAAGGTGTAGGCTTCTCAGACTTTCTGCTGAAAAAATTTAACAAGAGTAACAAGTAGCAACACTTCTCTCATAAGAGAAAAACAACCTCACCTTATTCTTCATGTATCCATGAGTTCTAGCAACCGATCATCTCATGCTAAACTTCAATTGCATTACTGCACAATTACGAAGTACCAAGAAAATAATCAAATCACTCAATACACAAAGAATTACCAGACCACTATCAAAGCTCCAATCATCTGAATCAGGAACTTATCATGACATCATGATCTACACATCCCCATAGGATATTCCATGCTTCAAGTGACCTCACCATTGTCTCAAGTACAATGTACAATGCCAAAACTCCAGTGTGCAACCAAGAGTATACCATGACATAAAGAAAATAGACTCAAAACCAACATCACCTGTCAAGCACCACCAACACCTTAGCCAACGACTCCAAGCATCCTCCATGGTTCCAAGATGTTGCACATCTTCAAATAATGTCCATGCAAATGCGAAAGAACCCTTCTGCAACACTAAAGAAGACCATTCACCACCATGTGATGAATCCATAGTCACTGCTAGAGATCCCACTAAAAAGTGACACCCGAGCTCTCCAAGCATCATGACCACCTACTATAGGTTCCCTTAACTGACTATTCAGGTACTCAAGAATATCCATCCTCTCATCTCAAAGCAATCACACCAATGCACAAGTGACCAACGACAAGGCCAACTAACAAGTATGCACCAAAAATGAATCAATCCTCATGGATAAAGACAACCCACATCCAAGTTATCTCACTGCAGCCAATGGGTAGCTAATCCACCAATTGCATAGCTCATAGATCACAATCATCAAATATCCAAACCCATCATCACATTGGAAACTACAACACTGAGATTTCAAAGAGAATATCCACATAGATAGCATGACTCAAACATCAGATCATGCCAAATCTGATTTTCCAATCATGTCCACAACGAGCACCATAATCAAGGAACCCACAAGCACCACCACAAGAATGCTGAGTGACAAATCACATACCAACACTCGCATGTAGAGAAGAAATCACACCTTCTCAAACCATGCACCAAGCATGCATGCAGAACTGCAACTATCTCATCCAGCACCACCCCAAAAAACCAGTGTCTAGAAAATAGCTTAACATCAACTCCACATAATCACAAGTTTTGCTTAACCATGTAAAACCTACAAAACCACAGAGCCATGCAAGTACAAAGCATCCCTAAAAGGAAAATAGCAGTTCAAGAAATCCAGGCCCCTTTCAGGCCAAATCTAAACCACCAACATGTACATGCATCTTAGAAAGAGAGAAAGGCTATTTCAGAAGCTTGCAAATCATCTAATGATTAACTCCATAACCTTCAAGCATTTGAGGTTAATAGGAAATAGTGCCTTCCAACACTAGGAACCACCACCCAGCATAAGCACTCTCTTCCATGGCTGAGAAACAACCTAGGCTTCTCCATATCACCCAGGAGCCTATCACACAAACACCCAATATGAAAGCTTTACTGCTACACAGCCATGAAGCATAGAAATCCACCTCATAGTCCAAGGTTATATCGCTACCAGCCAGGAGACCCAGATCACAACATGATCAACTCCCTTTTCCACATTGACCATCCTTCAAGCTGCATGTTGTCTCATAATACCACAAGGCTTCCACTCATCAAAGGATCAATACATTAGTCCATTCCTCCAAATTTCTTCCAGCCTAATAAGCTAGGAAATCTTCACAGGAGAAATATCCAGAACCAACAACAAGAGCCTGGCTCAGATACCACTTGTAAGGAAATCAATGGAGTGCATCTCATAGAAACATCCATAATAGTAGTTCCTTCAGTAACTTTCATTTCAATTAGGTTGCCTCAAAGACATGTACAACTATGTCCTAAAGTGGAAATAGACACAATTATTTCCCACATTGATCCTTCTGAGAGAAGCACATATAAATTCAACAACAAGAAAAAACACAGATGAAAGATACTACATAAAACATAACAAAAAGAATTTACATGGGGAAAACCCTTTCGGGTAAAAAACCCCAATCTCCAAAGTTCAAACCATTGTATTATTCAGCAACAGAAAGTTACAATACAGTTTCAGGCTCTTAGCCTTTCAGAGATTACATCTTGTTCATTCTAGATACAACTGGTAGCAAACTCTCCCAGAGAGATCAACCATAGCATTCATGATCAAGAGAGATTCCAGCACAACTCTGCCTCTCTCTTCCTTTGCTTCGACCTCATGGACTCAGCCTTTTGGCCAGCCACTTGGTCCTCTCTCTATCATTCTCTGTGTCTTCTCTATCTCATCAACTCCATCTCTTCAGCTCCTTGGCTTATCAACACCTAATACAGAATGTCCAATGCATACATATATACATTCGTTCTTCAACAGGCTCTCTGTGAATCCGTTCAAGATCACAAAACAAGAAACTCCAACTCAACATCCTTATCCTCATTCCATTCTGGTGTAGATTTTTCCTTGCAAAACATTCAGTTCCATTTGCTACTGCTACAAAAATCCAACTGCCAACCGTTTGAATTTCGCTTCCTCTGATTGGTCCACGAGCCACCACATAGGGCAGTCAAACGGTCAAGGAAATAATCCACTGAGTTCACATGTCAATGAGACATGAGAAGTGTCTCCCCGATGCTCAAAGGATTCATAGATGATATTGGCATAGGTTCCAATAGTTGGCAAGATGTTATACCAAGGTCTTCAAGTCATATAGACATGAGTGTTCTCATCAGCAAGACTATCGTCTTTCGCCAAGACATCACACCAAGCTTCATGTTATACTGAACACCAAACAACAGTCGGCAAGACATATCATGTTTGCTAATACTTCATACCAAGCTCAGGAGTCATATCGAAAAGTCCTTCTGTTGGCCAAACATTCCACATTTGCTGAGACTTCATACCGAAGTCCTTGTGTTTCTCTGATGACTCCATTCGCTAAGAGTCTCACTGAAAACACCCGATCACATGTTTCTTTGTCGGCCAGACATACTGCTATTGCCAAGAGGTTACACCGGGCCTCTTATATTACACCGAAGTCACACAGCCATTGGCGAGACCAACACCTGTCGCTAAGACTTCACGCTGAAGTCTCCAGGTTACCCCAAGCCCACCTTTCACCAGGAGTCATGCCGAACGCATCCCACACTGTCAGTGAGAAAAATGCCCATTGCCAAGACTTCATAGCGAAGCCTTCAAGTCATACCGATGTGTTCCACTATCGGCGAGAGAATCAACCTTCGGCAAGACTTCTTATTGAGGTTTCCATGTTATCCTGAAACCACTATTTGCCAAGATTCACATCGAACCGATGATCCCATGTGATGTCGGTGAGATTTCTGATATTCGATGAGACATCATATCAAAACAAGCCTTTCGGCCAAGGGTCTCCCCAATGTCTTTGAGTGTTACATTGTCACTAAGACAATCCTTCATTGCTAAGACTTCACACCGAGACCCTTAAGTTACTCCGAGTGTCCATCGGTGAGACATACCGATTGTCACCAAGAGATCTTCCTGAGCCCTTATGTCACTTTGAAGATTTCTATCGGTGAGACATTCATATCAGTAAGACTTCATACCGAAACATAAAACTTTCAGCCAAGTCTCCCCAATATCCAATAAACACCATCAGTTGGTAAGATATCTCCACTCGACAAAGGGTTACAGCGAATGCACCAAGTCATAGCGATAGGCTCCTTCAGAAAGACAGAAGCAAAGTCACAGCGACATGAGAAAAACACAAGGTTATTAAACTGTCAGTCGGCCAGACAATAGGAATGTCACAACGACCATGCTTTCTCAGAGGTTTCAGCCTGTGAGATTGAGGCAACAATTCTAATAGTTGGCAGGTCAACTTGGCTGTAAGTTTATTTTCGGGGTAGGTGGGAGGAAAAGTCTGTTGGCTACAGATTATAATTAATATTCCAACAAGGAAATCAAATACTTATGTTTTGTACACCAAAAGTAAACTTAGTTGTAGACATAGATTTAACCTATACAGGAAGATTGATTTTTTTTTTAAGATTTGATAACAATAACTTAAATATGGCAATAATAAACACATATTGTAAGGATTAAAGGAAATGTAAAAAAAATGAGGGTAAAGAATGCCAACCAGAGATGGTCGACCACATTGGGCCGTGATCACAGGTGGTCTCTTAAGGTGCCAAAGTTGCTGCAAGGGAGGGTAAATGACTAATATTCCTCCACCTTCCTCTTACATTTTCACACCCCCTCCTCATCTGGCATATGTATTTGAATCTAAACTACAACTGTCCATTTAAACATATGGTGTAGGTGCACCTTTGAAAATTCATGCCTCCATTAGGAAATCTTAGGATTTTGAATTAGAATTGGTAATCTCATGTTTTCAATAGGCCTAAATTTCCATATTAAACTTGTTTTGGGTCTTAGTTGGTCATTTTTAGGTTATTAGGCATCAAATGTAAAGAAAATGCAAAGAATTGACAAAATGTTGAGACAAAAATTGTAAAATGCAACAAAATTACAAAATAAAGGAAGATCAAGAGTCAAGATGTTGTAAAGCCAATTTTAGGTGTTGTATTGGCTTTATAAAGGCCTTTTGTAGCCTCAAACAATTTGAGGAAGGTTGGAGTAAAGTGTATGAAGAAGATATTTAATGAAAATTCTATTTTTTCTATTATTTTTTTTGTAATTTCCTTTTTCTTATCATTGTACGACCATTTTTAATGCTATAATCCAAACCTCCTCCATTGGAAATAAATTCCCTATGAATCTACTTTAATTTTCTTCTAGTTTCATAAAATTTGATGAATTTTTGAGTAAATTATTGAGATTTTTTGTGGAATCAGGTAGAAACCCTGATCTAGGGTACCCATGAGCATAGAAAATTGCTTATCTCATGTTATAACTGATTTAAAATACTAAAATTTTGTGTGGAAGAAGTTTATGATGTGCTCTAAAATATTTCTATGTTGTGGAGCTTTAGGTTTAGATTTGGGGCCAATTCTTTGATGCCCGAGCACTGAAAATGGTGGAAAAATACTATTAAAATAGAATACAAGGAGGTTTGTGAATTTTTCTTGTGGGTTTTTAATTCTTCTTGAAGGAAATCATCTTTAAATGGTGCTCAAGGGTATTTTGAATCCATTTCCTAAATTTTTTTATGGATTTAAATTTGTTTGTGGCCATTTCTATTTGACCATCTAGTGATGATAGATTAATGAAAGTTCTAGTTTGACATTTTTCTCCAAATAATTGATGTTTTGATGAAGTAAAAAGTAATTCCTTATGGTTTTAGTGATTTGTAAAGTGTGTAGATGTGTTGAGATCTAGTTCATGTCATTTTTTGGTAAGTTTACATAGTGGAGACCATTCTTTGATGACTGTCCTGTCATATCTGTTTGGGGATAGTCCTGATTAGGACAAGGGTTGTACATATTGTGATTTTCCATTTTGAAGGGTCTTGAATTCATTTTTAAGAGGGTTAATTTGAGGGGTTTTATGCTTATGAGTCAACAGAGAATCCATTTGGGTCCTTAATGTTACATGAGTAAAATTGTATGGTCAAGGAATCTATTTAGGCTGTTTAGGACAGTCTTCCTTGAAAGATCACAAGTTTGAGTTATTTGTGTTGGAGAAGGGAATTGGGCCAATTTATTTAAGGGTGTCTAAGGTGATTGAGAGATTTGATAAAATATTGGAACTCTAAAATAGTGTTTGGTTGTATTGAATCAAGAATTTAATGAAGGGAAAGTGAGATAGAATGAGAAATCAAATAGTGGATGTTTTGAGTTTTGACAAAAGAGATTGAGATAGTGAGTTGTCTTCCTTGTACTGCATCAACATACAACCTTTGGGAAAAATATTAAAATTACCATTTTGAGTTTTCAATCACTCTCTTATGGCAATCCCTCAATGTAAATCCTTAGAAAATGATATATGTGTTGGAATATATGCCTCAATCTCACAGGCTGAAACCTCTGAGAAAGCATAGTCACTGTGACATTCCTGTTGTCTAGCCGATTGGCAGTTTACCTTATGTTTTGCTTATGTCGCCAAGACAATTCTTTTGTCTTGCCAAAGGAATCTATTGCTGTGACTTATGGCCGTCGTTGTAACTTCTCATCACATGGAGAACTCTGGCCGACAGGCCATTCAATTGGGCATCAGTGAGACTCATAACGACTGGGGGCTTCAGAGTGACTTCTTCACTCGGGAAGAAGTCCTAGCGACATTGGAAGGTCTTTCCGACAAGGATACACATTGAAGTCATCGGGGTAACCTATTCCGGCTGGGTGAGAAGTCTTATCGAAAGTAACATGTCTCGACAATAGTGTTGGAGCTTTCAGGGAAACCCTTGGGTGATCGGTAAGAAGTCTTACCAATAGTGATATGTCTCACCAACGGGTATACATTTGGAGACTTCGGTGTAACACATAAGGATTTGATATGAAGTCTTGGTGAATGTGGAAAGTCTCACCGACAGTGTTAGGGGTCATCGGTATAACATAAGGCAATCGGTATGAAGTCTCGGTGAAAGACAAATGTCTTGTCGATTACCAGATGTCTTCATTGTGACTCTTGGCGAACAATTGTTTCTGGATAACATGGAAGCCTTGGTAAGAAGTCTTGCCGAAGGCTGATTCTCTTGCTGACAGTGGAACACATTGATGTGACTTAAAGGCTTCGATATGAAGTCTTAGCAAAAGTGTTAAGTCTGGCCGACAAGATAGACTCGGGGTGACTTAGAACTTGCAGGGTAATGTCTTGGCGAAAGGTGTTAGTCTTGCCGATGGGAATCCTGTTGTTGGTATGAATCATTGACTTCGGTATGACCACTCGCTGATTAGCGATGGTCTGGATGATGCTTCTTGGATGTTGACATGACTCTTGGCGATTGTTCGGAGATCGGTATAACTCATGAATGCTTAGTGGGATGTCTTGGCAAAAGATGATTGTCTCAGCGAATGGAATTCTCACGTCGGCATGACTTGAAGACTTCAGTATGAGGTCTTGGCGATCTGCGATAGTCTTTTCGATGGCAATATCGAGATCGATGTGACTTGAAGACCTCGATGAAACCTCTTGGCAACAGTTGAATGTCTTAGCGATAGAGGTGACAGATGAGTTCAACTGGAGGTCAGTGAGAGGTCTCGTTGATCATGCCAATGACAAGACTCTTACTGACAGATGGATGTCGATAGAAATACAAAGGGTTTTGGTATGACTTATGAGCTTGGTGGAACTTCTTACTGATGGAGATGACTCTTGGTGACAACATGTAATCTGGTCTTGTGGCATCGAGGAGACACTTCTAGTGTCTCACCGACATGCGACACAAGTTGATCACTATTAATTGATTGAAGAATGTCTGACGTGGTATGATGTGAACCAACCCGAGAAGGAAGAACGTGAACTGTTGCAACTGTTTCTGTGTGGAAGGAAAAAATCTACACTAGAGTGGAAACATCTTCATTATGATGATGATGCTGAGTCTGTGATTTTGCTTTCTGACTATTGAGAATGAATGCATATATGTATGGATTGGAAATTATAGATGGTGTAAGAGAAAAGGAAGCTAATAAGCCAGAAAGTTGAAGAGCTGAGAGCCAAAGAGAGAACTATAGAGTAAGGACCAAGTGGCTAGCCGAAAGGCGAAAGCCATGAGGTTGAAGCAGAGGTTTGAGAGGTAGAGTCAAGCTGTTGGAATCTCTTGTGATCTTGATTACTTTGTTTGATCTGTCAGGAATAGTTTGCTACCAGTTGTATCTAGGTGAGCAAGATGTAATCTCTGAAAAGGCTAAGAGCCTAAAATTGTATTGTAATCGTTTGTTGTAGAATAATACAATGGCTCAATCTTGGAGTGTGGGGTTTTTTTATCTAAAAGGATTTTCCCCACGTAAATCTTTGTGTTTTGGTTTTCTATTTCATCTTTTATGTCTGTTGGTTCGTGTAGTAGAATCTGTTAATGCTTGCTATTGAATTTACATGTGTTTCTCTCAGATGGATCAATGTAGGAAATGAACTATGTCTGCTCCGCATTTGGACATAGTTTTTCATGTATTTGAGGTAACCTAATTGAAATGAAAGTTACCGAAGGCACTATTGCATGGAGTTTTCATAAGATGCGCTCCTAGATTTCCTTACAATATGGGCGATTGGTTAGGAAGCCAATGCCTCTTACCAGTAAATGGGAATGGAAATTTCTAGTAAAACACAAAATTTTGAAGAAAACTAATAATGCAAGGAAAAATAAATAGCTAATCCATCAAAAATATAGAAAATATAATGCAAATCCTTTGATTAACTAAAAATTTCCCTGAATATCAACAGGTAACTTTGCAAATCAACCAACAAGATATAAAATAAATGGAACCATTATTACATATTTGAAATCATGGAATTAATTAGAAGAAAAGAAGAATTTTAAAACAAGAACAAACCATTAACATAATTCTTTGAGGATCAATAGAAATTGGATTTTGAAATTGCAGATTCAAATGACATTATTAATTACTAGCAGTGAATTTTCCTAATGCCAATCAAAAATGTCATTTGAATCTTTAATTCTTTGAGGATCAATTGAAATTGGATTTTTGATTCAACCTACAAACAAAACCAATTCCTTAATTAAAAACTTACAATCTGTACATTGAAACTTGAATATAAAATTATATAAAAATAAATTTAAAAAATCAGTTACAATTGATTATTAGTTTAAAAATTATTTCATGCATCTTTAGCAAAAATCAAGAATCTTGCAAATATATATGTAAATTAAATTTAATTAGTAAAGGATAACTAAATATAGAAATCACAAGTAAAAAAAAACAATTTAAAAATCAATAGATAATTTAGTAATTAAAAAAAAAAATGAGGAAATTGCAATTAATAGAACTAATAGTTTATAGATGTTTTCTTATACTTGTGAAATTTTCATGGGAAAGTTTTTAATTTTAAATCCAATAATTAAAAGGGAGGTTTAATGATTATTTACTTACCATTAAAGGATAGGATATTATAAATATTGATTTTTTAATTAAGAACTTCCTTGAAAATTTTCAAGCTTACAATTTAAATTCTTTAATTGGAATCTAGCAAGTGGCATAGTGATTAAACCTTAGTATTCCCATATTTAAAACTTGAGTAAAGGAAAAAATAATTTGATTTGAATTTGATAAATTAATTCCAATGATACTTAAGAAAGAATAACATTTTTAAAATGGGTCAACAATAACCATGACATAAGAAGTTCACAAGCAATTAATTATTAAGGCTAGTAAGAGACTTCAAAGGAATGATTACAGTAGTTAATCACATATGAATAAGATGGGGATGATTTAAGTAGGCATATATTTGTATAAATATTAGTGAAGTATTAGATAGTGCAACTTGGAATTCTTAGCAAGTTGTTATAATGTAACCATATGTAAACTATACACTATAATAAGCTTCAAGAAGAAATTTTATTTTGTAATATTGATTAAATAAAGTCATATGTTCCTTGGAAATATTAAAATATACATTAGAAATATTAATTGTTAATAATGTATAATAAACTAATTAAGTGAGATATTTTAATCAATTGACAGATAATTTCTTATCGAGATAATTGTAAAAAAAAATTAACAAGACATTTAAATAACTACATGAAATAGAAATCTATCCTATTTTGGTTAATAATAATCTTAAAACAATTTTAAAGTTTTCAAAGTTTAACGAGGAAATGAACCTTTGTTTCCAGTTTGATCCTTGAACACTTAACTCACGTCATAAAGATAATTCAAATGAAAATTACTAAATTTAACCAATAGGTGTACTTATCACTTAACTCTTGTCTTAAATGTAAATATAGTATTAAGTTGCAAAGATGGAAATAAAATGCTTAATCATTGGTGTTATAATGATGTTAGAGTTGACTTTTATTTATGTTTATACTTATAAGTTTGTGTAAGATTTCTTATTTGGTGTAGCTTTTCTTATGATTTTTAAAATCTCAATGGTTTAACTTTATTATGCAATATTATGTTCCTTTATTGTTAATCTAGAAGAGCGAATTGTAGATAGGAAAGATGGAAGGATGATATTTGTCGATCAATAATCTAAAAGAATAAAATTTTCCATGTCTTAGAATTAATTAGAGCATAGAAAACTAGGGTAGTTAAAATGACAAGATGACATCATAAATGTGATGTCATCAATTTAGATTAACTTTAGAACTCATATTTTCCTTAGAAGTGGTTGCATGTTGAAAATTTTTAGTAGTTATGGTTTTTTTAAGATTGGAAAACTTTAGGGCATTACAGATCCCCTCTTCCACTTGTCTTCCTTAAAACACCAACATAGCAAGTATGTTGAAATTTTAATCAAGGGGTATATTTCCCCTATCCATTCCATACACATCTTGTGATATTTGACTTATTGATGTACCCCTTTTGGTGGTAGTGTTGTTTATAATTCCCCTTGAGGAATGGTTATCAATTTGTCTCCTTGGACATTAAAATTTTATCCACCTCCTTAGGTGATTCTTGTTCATCCCATAAGACATTAAAAATTTATGAACCTTCTTAGGCTAGTTTTGATTGTCTCATTGGATGTTAAATTTTATGTGCTCCCTAGAGTGAGTCTTTGCAAGATTGTCGATGGATTTGGAATAGTGCAAATTTTTGATTCATGAACATGAGTTCCTTTTTTAGCATGGCCAGCTAGCATAAAACAACTTTCTTTCTAGTAGATCCATGTGTTTCATGAGTATATTAGCATAACACAACTTGCTAGCCTTGTGGAACCCATCATATTGAATGGACACCTAACATAATGCAACTTTCTAGATAGTAGATCCATTTAAATCATGAGTGATTTTACATCCTTATGAGAGCACCATTTTATTTAGATAGAATATTTAATGGATGATGTTTTCCATTTAAGATAAATTTAAGACTGAGGTCTCTTTTCCTTATTGACTCGAATCCTTTTAGTACTAATTGTGTTTTTGTTTTATGACTATTGTATGTTGTGTGTTAGCATCATGTTAGCATCACGTTTGTGTTTATGTTATATTTACATCATATCATGTGATGTGTCTTCATTATGTATGCTTCATTTTTCTCATGTTGCATTTCACTTCACATGTGTGTTCCTTTGCTCTTATGTTGTCCTACCATAATATCTTGAATCCTAGGGGATTGTGCACTCCCCCTAGGCTTATTTTCATTATATCTCTTCAAAATTTGGAAAATCAAACTCCTCTTGACATATTTTCTACTTTATTTTGAGTTTGAACATAAGTTCATACTCTCACTAAAGTGGGGGCTAAATGTAGCATCGTAAATTGCCACCTCTGACAATTTCATGCTATAGTTTTCTCCCTCCTAAGTGCATAGACCTAATTTACACATAATGCCCTAAATTATTCATTCCATGACCCATTTAGAAATTTATCAAGAAAACTCATATAAAATCAATACAAACATTTAATATTTTTCTCTTTTATCACTTTACAACCTACAAAATGGGGCTAAAAAAAGCCGCCCTAGGAGACTTAGTTGCCCTATTTTGCCTCCAAATTTTAATATTTCAGAGTTTAAATTTTATTATTTGAATTCCAAATTTCAAATGTCAACTATCAAGATTTAATTTGTGGGAAATTAGATTAATTGCATATAAATACCTAGTCATTTTATCATTTTAAATATAAGAGATAGTTTTGGAAGCAAGATCATTATAAATAATTATTATCAAGTTAAGAGTAGTCAAGAGAAGATTTATTGTAGCATGTCAATATCAAAGCATCATGTCATGTTCTATGGGAGTTTTTTCATGTTTATGTTATCATTCTTTTGTGAGGAGTAACCCTTGTAGGTCTTCAAAGAAAATCTATCCAAACAACAATAAAGCCTTAAGGAGATTTGTGTGACTTCAATCCTTTGAGAAAATCAAATTTGAGTGGTGAGTTTTAGTAAATTATTGATTTATCATTCATTTTTCATTTATCCTCTATTCCTCAAACAGATAAGCTCTCTCTATCATCAATTTCTCCATTATGGAGGTGGAAACACTAACACAGGGTTTGACCGAGGTAAGCCCCTATATGGCACAACCCTTCCTCTCTCTTTGAATGTGCAGGTTTCAAATTTGAAGAAGATTAGAGGAAGATTGAAGACTATTTCCTCATTGTTGCATTCATACCCTACAACTTGGTAAGATACAAAAACTCAATTATATCGACAATTGATGAAGATCCAATAGTGAAACTCAAAAGAAAGAAGGCTTTGATCAGGATCGTGAGGATTGTGAAGATATATTTCAAATTAAGTGATTAAGACATAATCTCCTTAGGTGATTTAGTCCTATAAAAGTAGGCTCAATTTTTTATGAAAGGTGCACAAAACTCTACCCTTTTTAGATCTACTATCAATTGAAATTTGGTTTTGTAGTTTTTCTATATAAAAAATGTGTATTTTCATATTAGGTATCATAGTTTGATCAAGTCAATACAATTAAATCAATTTTATTCAATTTACAAGGCACAACAAGATCAGATCCAAGGTTGATTGACTCACTTTAAGGGCTAGAAGTCAATCTAATATCCTTGCCAATTTGCATCCTAATGTTCATTGAAAAAGGAATTGATTTTAGGTTATGGGTCATCCCACAATAGTGGGTTACACTTTTTGGCCAAACTTGACATTGAAATGAATATTTTGAACTAAATATTCACTTTCAGACACCTATAGCTACTAAACCGTGAGGAATTTGAGAATGATGCAAACTAGTGATTTTTGAAAAAAAATTGTAGATTCTAAATATATATTTTTTAGAATTTTTGGAATCAAATTGCATTTCTTTTTCCATCTCCTTCGATAACTAGTTTTTAATAGTAAAAACCATTTTTAAAGAGGGATTTTTACTATATAGAACATATTTTTTTTCTATGAAGGATATATATATTTTTTTAATTTAGATTTGTAACTACAATATCTAGAGCATACATTTAGTTTCATAGTGTTTTATTGAATATATATTTTTAATTAAGTTTTGAAGTCAAACCAGTTACAATTTAGACATAGATGTACTATAAAGTGCATACATATTTTTGTATGTATGATTTTTTGTTTTGTTGGATCAATGACACCAATACCAAGGGAGCATAGATATTTTTCAATTTTGTTTTTGGTAATCTACTATTTTTACACGTGTAGAACAAAGAGCTTGATTTTTGGTAAAAAAAACTTATGTTTAATTGAACTAAATATATAATAAAAACAAAATATATTATAGCTATACTTTATGGAGAGTTTTTTTAGAGGACTATAATACTTCAGTTGGGTTTATCAAGTTGATTTCATTTTGATCCTCAACTTGAGCCTCAAAACCTAAAAGTATACATAAAATTGCAGATGGAGAGGGGCAAGGGAAAAATAAGGGGGTTTGAATGAACACCCCTTTGATCCAACCCCTTGAAACCCCTTCGAACAAAGGGGTGTTCATTCGAACACCTAAAAATAACATTAAAAATATCAAACTCATTATTTTATTGATAAAATATCGGCTGACATGGGTTTTAATGAAACCTTGAAGATAAAGGTGGTTCGCTAAAAGGGGGGTATTCAAGTGAACACCTTTATGTGTTATAACGAACACTCCTATTTGAACAAACCCATCCATTTTTTTTCACGCCCAGACAATTTTTATTTGACAAGTGAATTGTAACCCACTTTTGTGGGATGACCCTTCTACACATTAGACCTAGGATCCCTTTTTCATCATGTACCATAAAAAAGGAAACTTGCTTGATTTGGGAATAATTGATGATAAATTGGACTGAATAAGGTCTTGATTTGGTGCTGTGAGGTGTTTTTCACATCCACACTAGATTTTGGACCCTTTGAAATACATTTAATGATGTCCTATAAAGGTTTTGTAAAAGAATTTCACACCTCTCTAGACTTAATAAACATATCTTTCCATTAATTCAACATTACAAAATGTGTTTAATGACATTATCACATCAATCTAGAAGGCTTGTAAAATAAAATTAATGTTAATCTATTGTTGTAATGTGTCTTACACATTCACATTGGATGTTGTGCCTTCCTAGGCTATGTGGACCTCATTCTACTATTGTAAAGTGTATTTAATCACAATTTCACATTGAATTTTGTGTCCCAAGCCCTAATTGACCTTTATATCATCTTTAATAGGCCCCTATTGCCCCATATTATGCATCCTAAGGCATAATTTGATCAAATACCTGATAAAATCATCATATAAGATTGATTTCCTCATTCCCCAACAACCCATCTAGAAATTGGGTCCCTTTGGGACTAATTCACCATCTATGGTGAATGAGTCCTTGCCATGTGGGACTGATTCACCCAAGGTGGCAAATGAGTCCCATTTGGGCCATTTTTGACTTTTGAGTGATAAAAATTAGATTTTAACTTTAATTTTTCTTCATGTTGACCTTAGAGATCTAATTAACAAGAAAATTAGGAGAATTTCCCTGAAAATCAAGTCTCTCATCATTCATTCATCATCTATCTTCTCTATCAAGTTAAGCAAGTTAGGGTTTTTACATTCTAAGTCATCAAGAAAGATTCCAAGGATATTCAAGGGAAAAATATTCCTCCTCTGCTGCAAAAAATAAAGGTTAATCATCATGGAAAGGTATTAATCACTTCATTTCATGTTCATTCTTCATATTATCTCTTCATTTGGTTTAATTACCTAAAAAGGGTTTGACCAAGGCAAACCCCCATGCCCTAACATCCAACATTTATCTTTCTCTTCTTGTGTGTTTGTAGATTTAGGAATCTTGGAAGCTTGGAAATCATTAAGAATCAAGCTAAAAAGTTGTTTAAGTCTTCTCTTCATTTCCTAAGGAAAAATATCAACAAAAAGTCACTTTCAGGTTTGGAAATCAGACTTTCGAAGGCGGACACCTGTCAAGGGCCAAAGTGCAGACTAGAGACTTTAGTTTCCACTTTTGGATTTTTAGATATTCAAAAGTGGACTGATTTTCCATGGATGGCGAATGAGTCCCACTGCTAGGCTTGAATAGGGTTTTATGTAGTTTTGGATAACCATTTGTCTGAAACGGGCTTAGGTGCAATTTTCCAAATCTAGGACTAATTCACCTAGAATGGTGAATGAGTCTCAGTAGACCTAAAAATTAGGATCAAAAACATTCCATATGTCATTTCTAGTCTCCATAAAGTTATCAGGTTGACACTTCCAGTTTCATCAAATTCTATTACAGTTTACTTTCATTTCTAGGTGTTTTTGCATATCACAATGTGTTTTCAAACAAGTTACATTTCTTAAGTTTTGCATTAACAATCAATAAATTTTATTAGTTTTCTACATCTAGATCATTGCATTTAAGCATATTTTCATTGTACTTGTATTAGTTTGAGTGAACCACCATAATTTTTGGGTCTATCTCTCTCCTTTTAGGTGAAAAACCCTAAGAGTGCAAGAGAAGTAAATATCACCACAAAAAAATGTTGGTTCACATCAAAACATTATGTATCCCAATATTTTTCCAAAATTAATTCCAAATACACATTTATTAGGTTTGAGCCTTGATATTTTTTCAACCTATCAAAAATTTGAGCCAACACTTCAAGATAGATTTTTCTTATCATGGTTTTAGGTAAGATGTCATCCATGTAAACCTCCATGATTTTGTGAAACATGTCATGGAATATTACCATCATAGATATTTGGTAAGTTTATCTTCCATTTTTAGACTAAAGGACATGGCATTCCAACAATAGTACCCCATAGGAATGTGAATGATTTCTTATGCTAATATTCTTCTACTATCCTGATTTGGTTATACCAAAAAATTTCCCATAAGAGACAATATCTCATGTCTAGCCTTGAGATCTACTATAATATTAATGTTAGGTAACCAAAATTCATCCTTAGGATATGCTTTGTTGAGGTCTCTAAAGTCTATATGTATCCTTATGCCCCAAATTGTTTTTGAAACTAGTTCTAAATTTGAAACCCACTCAAGGTAGTCAATAGGTTGAATGAATCCAACATCCAACAATTTTTGTATTTCTACCTTAACAATTAGTGATATTTGAGGACACATATTTCTTAACTTTTGTTTGAATAGTTTATCATTGGGATACACTATTAGATGATGAACTACTAGTGATGTATCCAACCCCAACATGTTTGCATAAGACTAGGAAAAGTTTATATTTCTCTCCCCCCAAGAAGGATGCAAAATTTTGTTACTCTTTGGCATGTAGAGATGTGCCATAAAATGTAATTTGAGGTTTATTGGTTATCCTAGCATTGATTAGTTACACTTATTCCACAAGCATTGCTGATTTTTCTTGATTCTTAGTGATACAAAGAAAATTGAATCCTTCATCATTGGGTTATTTTGAGAGGTTTCCACCATTGGATATGTCCTTTATTTTTATTTTTTCTCAATCTAAAAGTGTGACATTATGGTTTTGGCTAGGGGATATATGATTGATTTTCATATTTTCATTTTGTGACTAAAGGATTCAAGTTTTTCTGCATAGTATGCTTTAGCATCTAGTTTTATGTTGAATCCTGGTTTATGATCTCCTAGAGGTATTTCTTCTCATAGTCCTATTAATTCAACAATAGCTTCATTATTTTTAAATAAATCAAGAATATATGCTTGTTGTTGGCCCCAGTCGATGAGTTGGGGATAACGAGTAGGAGGCTATTTTCTTTAGTAGTGGAGGTGAATGATAGGGTTGTGATAGTGTATATGAATGCATTTTAAAATAGGATTTCTATGCACATAGGAGATTCTTTGATAATGCCATCATTAGGTGAATTAAAAATGAGAGAAATTACAACTTCATCACTAGAGATACCTTCAATGTTAGGGGTTACATTTTATTATACACTATACCCAAGAAATTTATTTTTTACCACTTTTCCAAAATAATAGATGCTCATATGTCTTGTTGGTGTAAAAAAAGTTTACCATAACTTATGAATACCATATTCTGAATCATTTGAAACCCTTCATTTTTTTTATCAATGGAAAGAGGAACTTCTTCTTGTTCATCTTGGTACACCCATTTAGATATATCTTCTCCTTATATACTAAGTTCATCCAATTTTAAAAATATTATGGGTTCAAATTTGATTATAGTATAAGTTTTTTCTATATGGTATGGTTTCCCATATGTCTATAGAGAAGATGGTATTTTCCCCACATAGAAGGACCCTTTGAGGCTATAATAACCACAACCATTATCTCATATTTGGGCCTTAATTTTAGATGGTGATTGATGTGATGTGGACAAGGAGGCAAGCATTGATGGATCAACATAGGAATATGAATGTAAGGCTACGTTATTGTTGGGGGTTTGGAGTAACCTTGGGTACTTTTCTTCTAGGTTCTTACAATAATTGAAGGGATTGGAGTCACCATGAATGGTAACCTCTATATAATTATAGGGAAATTAAAATTAATAATGATAGGTGGATGGGATGATTATCATGACATGTATCCATGGGTGTCCTAGGAGAATGTTGTAGGGTAGGTCAATGTCCAATAATTGACATGTTTTTTTAGTGATTGCAAGAGCAAATTGGATAGGTAGCTTTACAGTTCCCTCTGACTCCCTTTAATTAAAATTATAGGCCTTGATAGTGATTACCTTTTATCTTTCAATAACTCTTTAAGAGTATCCCAATTGTTGAACTAGTTTCAAGGTTCATATAATTAAGCCCGCACCACCATCTATCAAGAATCTCTTTATCTTGTCTTTATGGACATAAAATTTTATATATAATGTATAGTTTTGATAAGTTTGGTTTGGAAGGTCCTTTTCAATAAATAATAGGTGATGAGCAGATATAATGTTCCCTACCATGGCTTGGAATTGTTTTCTATCTATATTGGTAGGTATAGATGATTGTAGGAGAGCCTTGTATAATGTGAAGGGGGGATCTTTAGGAGACCTAAGATGGATATTTTGTGGGGGTTTTCTCGAGATGGTCAATTAAGCTATAATTAGTTGGATGCACTTTTTTAAACCTTAGGATTTTGGAGGAGCTCCTTGTATAGTGAACTTCCTCTTTTTGTGGCGATTCCACACTCAAAATTTATACCAAGAATGGTGATGACAAAAATGTGGTTGTTTGCATGTTTAGCATATTTTACAACATTATTATAGAAATGATTAAATTGGTTATAAAATTTTGACTTACTAGTGTCATTTCTCTTACCATGGTCAAGGATTGGATTCTTGTATATCCCTAGATCATTATTTTCAGAAGTTCCTAGACATTGGTCAATATTCAATTTTTCTTGATCGATGAGGTCTTGGATGAGATTTTCAAGCCTCATAAAATTGGATGTTTTATGACCCTTGATCTATGGTATTCATAATAATTTTCATCACTATACCATGTGGGTTTGAACTATGGTTCATTGTATTATCAAAGCTTTGGAATCTTGATGAGGTTTGATTGAACAAATATATTTAAGACCACTTCAATGGGTTCCCCTAAGGGAGTGTATTTGCATCTAGTTGTGTTATTAGATCTTAGTGGTTGTCCTCTTGGAGGATTTTAATTTTAGACATTTTTTTGTGTGTTCAGTTGAGGTTATGTATTTTGCACAAACATTGTGTCTATAACACTATCATTGGTAACATTTTTTTGGCCCATAGTCATGGTTTTTCATTAGATCTTGAAGGCTTACCCTTATTGTCCTTGTATATTATGACCAACCCTTTAGCATTGAGAGCCCTTTAAATTTTGAGTCCTTTTTTTATTAGTTATTCAAATGTATTGGTGAACTATATGCATCCATGAAAACCAATTTTTGTGTTGATATTTAAAAAAAATAATTGTTTTTCTAGAATGGGGGGTAAACCCACAAAATTGGTTTACAATTTAAGTGAGGAAGGCAAAGTGGCAAAAAAAACCCCATACAAAAAAATTGGTTTTTGGGTTTGAGCGAACCAAAAAAGGGTTTGAATGAACCCTGGTATGTGCGAACTAGTTAAATGCAAGGTGGACCCTATCACACCCAAAAAAATAATGAAAACCAATTTTTGAAATGGGGTTTGAATGAACCTTGGTTCACTTGAACCCCAAGGGGTTTTCTCAAACCCCCCTGGTTTAGGCGAACCCCCCTTTTCCCACCTCTCTACTCTCTAGCACAAAAAAAGAAAAAAAAAATCCCTTCAAAGCTTGGGTTGATGATGAAAATGGAGGAGACTTCACAAACCTAACTGAAATTAGGTAGTCCTCATAATGAGCTATCCAATGACTACACTTTTAATATGTTTTGGTTTTATTATCTATTTGTTTTGTTAGTTTTATTAAACATAGCCTTTTCACCAAAAATTAAGCTCTTTGTTTTGAACATGTGGAAAATAAGAAGATTATAATTTTTTTTTTTGAAAAATATGAGTGCACTAGATATTGAAGTCCTAGATTGAACAAAAAAAAAAAAAATTCGATACATACAAAAAAATTATGCGTTATACAGTCTGCCATGTCTGAATTGTAATGGGTTTGACTTCGAAACTTGATTAAGGAAAAAATATTCAATAAAGCACTATCTAAACAAGTGGGAGCACTAGATATCAAAGTTACAAATCTAAATTAGAAATAATTAGAATTTTATCCTTCATGGAAAAAAATTTATCCGTTATACGATGAGTGTCACTCCTTAAAATTGTTGTTTTCTGGAAAAAACTAGTTTTCAAGGGATATGGAAAAAGAGGTGCAATCTAATTCTTAAAATTTTGAAAAAAGTATATTTAAAATCTACAGACAAAATTCCACTAAACTATAGTTTTCATCATCTTCAAATTCCTCATGGTTTAGCAGCTATAGGTGCTTGAAAGTGAAGATTTAGTTAGAAAAATTATTTCAGTGTCCAATTTGGCCGAAAATAGTAAACCACTATTATGGGATCACCCTAGGATATTTAAATTTACTAGATTTGTGGCTCCATCTTTGAAAGGAGGAAAATTTTCTCCTTGGTTTTGTTTCATTATGTACAAGTTGGTCACAATAAGCACTTGTTCGGTATTGTAGGAGAAGTGTGCTATGAATCTATCAACAAGGTCTTGGAATGTTTTAATACCCAGGGGTAAATGAGAGAACCATTCAATTTCTTGTCCACATAAACTTTATGGAAATAGTTTCATTAGATATGTATCATTATATGACACCTCTAAGAAAGCTACATAGAATTCTCTTATATATTCATGTGGGTTTCCATGTCCCTTATATTTGTAAAACTTGGGGATCTCAAAATTGCAAGGGAAGGGTTTCATGGTTATTTTTTTATCGAATGAATAAGGAAATAAGTCATCAAGATCATACATTTTCATTATTTTTCCTATTTGTATATCATTCATTTTCTAATTTAGATCTTATATTTATGAATCCAAGTAGTTACGAGGATTATTTGGCACTTGGTTGAGTGAAACATATGTGCTATATTGGGGTATGGTAGATTAGTTGTATAATGGTTTTTGATTTGGAGGAATGTTGGAAGAGATATCATATGTTTTATATGGTATGTATTGTTGAGGGTTTATTTTATATTGAGGGAAATTTGTTTGTTTTTGTGTTGTCTCATGTAGATTGTATTGATGTTGTGGTAGAATTTATTATTGGGGATCTAGTTGTTGAGAGAATTAATATTGATATTAAGAAGTTTGTGGTTGGGGGGTTTGGTGTTAAAATCCTTTTTGTTGACGATATGAGGTATATTGTTGTTGTTGAGGGTTTTTTTGGGGTGATTGTGGTATATATTTTTCTTGTGTAATTTTTTTATTGATCAAAGATGTATTGTTGTTGAGATTTTTGTTGTGGTATTTGGGCTATATGTTGTTGTTTTGTTTGATGCTATTGTTGGGAGATGTATTATTATTGTTGAGGTGTTGGTTGATGTGGTTTTTGTGAGATATGTGAAGTGTTATTTTTTTATTTCTTTACCTAAACTAGGATCTATTTTGGTGGTAGTAAGGAAGGAATTTTTTGAATTTGGAGGGTAATTGCTATCAAGGTTATTGGAACACAAAAGTCTATTGATATAGGGGATGAATCAGTAGATATTAAAATTCTAGCCTTCTTAAAACCTTTTGTGTAGAATACATTCTATAACCCTTAATGTGAAAATATTAAGCATGTGATAAAGAAATATAACCAAACACACAACATATCACATTACACATGATATACGTGGTAAACCCAAGATGGGAAAAACCATGGTGGCAAAGGATGCTTGAGTCTACTACTCAAATCCAATGTCACAAATGAAATCTTAGTTAAAATGTTTTAGGGCTACAACCCAAGGAAGCATCAACTACCTAATTTAGAAGCAACCACTTCAAGGATGTGACAACACCCTAGTTTAGAAGCCAAAAATTCAAGGAGACTACAATCCCCTAATCTGAACCACAAATCAGTACAAATATAACAATTTCAAATATGCATAGACTTGGTTCTTCATAAACATAAGATGCATCAATACATACAATGCACTGTTGCACTTGTTGTAACTTACACTTTGTTGTTGTAGTTGTGCTCTCAACAATAAATACTTCTACTTTGCATTCTCCTCTACTCTACACTCTCTTCTTTAATGCATTACCAACTGTATATCTCTCTAATCAACACTTTTTACACTTGCAAACTTCCAACTCAACACCAACACTTGTAGACTTAACAACATAGATAATGCCTGATTGTCTTCCTTCTTTACCAACCTGCAATCATTACCTCAAGATCCACTACTTCATCTAGATTAGCCCTCACATCCTATTAGGGTTTTCCTCACTTGAAAACTTTACCAGAAAGCTACCTATTCATCGAGCTACACATTGTCATCAAGATCATCTTAAAGACATCTGATAAGGTTTATCAAATATCACCATACATATGCATCGAGCCACACAACATTTAATTCAGATATAAAGAATTTCCCTTCATTCTCTCTGTCAAACCCTAAAATCCAATTATGCATTCAATGCATTCTTCTAATTATTCGATCTGAACTTGATTCTTGTCTCTATGATCACTTCTACAATTGTGCCACCATTTTGTGTATCAAATATCATTTACATTGGTCACTAGGTGTAGTTGGACCAATTAATTCTTTCCTCTATGTTAGTTTCCAATCGAAACCCTCTTCACATTGACTTAGCCATTTGTGATTACTACATTCAAATCTAGGTTGTTGATCTACTAACTTCATACCATGATCCCACCCATTCCATTCACTATCACAACTTTAAAACACAACCATCTGATAAATGGTTTTTTAAATCTCCTCCTTTGATCTTATCCTTCATACACCGCTTTCCATATGCGAGGTCCACCAAGACACATGTCCAAAGTCCACTCATCCCATGAGTTTGGAAATAGGAATGCACAAACCTTGTGGGGTTAGTGACCTACTACCATTTTTTTTCCATTTCATCACCACCTAATTCACAAAAATGATACAAATTATCATATAGAGTAATCATTCTTCACCACTTGTTCATTTATGTCACAATCTATCAATGCATCGAGTCCCAACAAATTCACTACAAGTACCATCAGATATTCTACATTCAATTGTTATTGTTCATCAATATGCATATGACATCTTCCACCATCTGGTCCTACCAGATTCTTCAGCGAGCACCATCCGATCAATAAGGGAGAATCTACAAGGTTCCTCACTGACCCCGTGGGTCATAATTAGGCCCCACCAAAATTCTAGCGAGGTATGCATACAATTGGCACATATACACCTCTAATGTCAACAAACTCCATCATAAACCTATTGGGTCCCACTAACATCATCAATGATCATCATCCATATGCCATGGATTAATCTCCATCGCTGATCAAACAACATCACAATGTTGTTAAAAGTCTGAACTTAAGAACCTCATGTTAGAGGTTATGAAATCTTGAAAACCTGTGACTTTTCGATAATTAAGAGAACCTTCTAATTGCTCCAATGAAGAGACATGGGAAAAGGTCTCATTGATGTCATCTAGTCTCATCCATAGCAATACCACACTACTTATCACTCCATCGAGGAGACATTCATAGGACTCCCTTTGATGACCCATTATCTCATCGATGACGTAGCTATTGGACCTTCAGATAGACACCTGATTGACTCCTACTGATACACTAGTGTCCTGCTGATCTGAAGGAGATGTATAACCTTAAAGTGCTAGGTAGAGGGTTTGGTCAAGTTATGAACATCAATGACATAAGTGATAACTTATGTGACCGGTTACTCGTAGTTGATAGTCAATTCCAAAATAAAACTTTTGTGAATTCCATGACTATAAACACATTAGGGTTTATCTATAAACCCTAGAATCACCTAAGAGAATGAACAAATGAATGCTAACATCTCCATTGATATCAAGACCTACACAATACCTTTTTTGAAATCTCTTGAGAAACCTACTTCAAATTTGTCATCTAATTTACCATTAGCTCCACTACTCACACACTCATCCTTTGTCTTTATGCCAACAATCTCCCTTGCATGATTTTCACTTTTGATATCAATGACAACTATATGCCAACAATCTCCCCCTTTTGCATTGATGACAAAAATAAATTCTCATACCAATCAATTGAAATGGTCTGATACCAATTGAAATCAATTGAGATCTATTTCTATTTGAGTTCTACATTGTTTGGAAACATAAACTAATGCTCCCCTTTTGATGTGCCCATCTTGCTCAAATGAGAATTTGTTTGTTCATGATCTTCTCCCCATTTGACATCAATGGAAAAGAGTAGAATCCCCCTAACACATTACTCTCTCTTTGAAAATAAATTCAAAGAGAATATGGAAATTTGGAACAATACAACCATCAAGTTGTTAGAAATTTGTAAAACCATTGATAATTGACTTGATATGTCATGTCTATTTCTAGGGATGATTAATATATGAATGAAACTCACCCTGGATATATGCCCTATCTCTAGAGGCTAGTGATATGATGTGGGAGTAATGAATCCCAATTTTTTCCTCAAGTATTCAAACTACTCCTTGGAAAGAGGCAAGTGGTGAAAATGTCAGCTACTTGTTCCTTGGTGAGAACATATTCCATGTTGACTTGAACCTTATCTACAAACTTCTCTCTTATGAAGTGATACTTAATATATATGTGCTTTTTTCTAGAATTCATCACTAGATTCTTTGATATGTTTATGGCACTTGAATTATCACAAAGAATTGAGATATTTTCTTTGTACTCCACTTTAATTTCCTTAAGTGTTTGCTTCATCCATAGGAATTGAGTACATGTTGCTTCTACCACATACTTTGCTTCAGTAGTGGATAGGGTGAATGATTATTGCTTCTTGCTCATCTAGGAAAATAACTTGTTTCCCAAGAAGAATGTACCTCCATTAGTGCTTTTCCTATCATCCACACTTCTTTCCCAAACAACATTTATATATGCAATTAGTGAGAAATATTTTCTCTTGGAATACTATAGTTCATAGTCAACAGTACCATTGATATATTTAAAAATTATTTTTACAACATTAACATGTGACTCTCTAGGTGCTTCCTAAAATCTTGCCACTAAACATATTGCTTGCATAATATCTGGTCGTAATGCAGTTAAATACATCCAGCTCCCAATCATTGACCTATGCACTATCTAATTTTCCCCAGGTGATTCATCTATTTTTCTTAACTTGCATCTAGTTATCTTGGGGGTACTGATTGGTCTACTATTTTCCATGCCAATTTTTTGGAGAATTTCCTTAGCATACTTGGTTTGAGATATGAATATTCCATTATCACTTTGTACAATTTGTAGACCAAGGAAAAATGACAATTCTCTTAACATTGACATCTCAAATTCATCTTGCATGTGTAGAAATTATTTTACATAGTTTATCATTGCTACCACCAAAAATGATTTCATCCAAAAAAACAACAACCATAATCATGTGCTCACCTTCATATTTGAAATATAGGTTATTGTCTGCACATCCCTTGTTGAATCCTTGTTTCTACAAGTACTAGTCTAATCTTGAATACCATATTCTTGGTGATTGTTTCAGACCATATAAGGCCTTTCTCAATCTAAATACATAATTATCATCTTTTGTTAGCTGAAAACCTTCTAGTTGTTCAATGTAAACTTCATATTCTAGGTTTCCATTTAAGAATGGAGACTTGACATCCATTTGATATACTTTGAATCCTTTATGCACTGAAAATGCAAGAAACAATATGATTTCTTTTAGACTTGCTACAGGTGCAAATGTCTCTTCAAAATCAATGCTTTCAACTTGTGCATACCCTTTGCACACTAATCTTTCTTTGTTTCTTACCACTGCTCCATCTACATTCAACTTGTTTCTAAACACCCACTTGGTGAAAATTACATTTTTTCTTAGGGGCCTAGGAACTAGTTCCCATGTTTTGTTCTTTTTAATCTATTTGAACTCCTCTTCCATGTCTTTTATCTGGCTCCCATCCTTGCTAGCTTCAGATAAATTCTTTGGTTCAATTTGAGATAGGAGAGAAAAATTTACTTGTTCCTTGCTCTTTACAAATCTTCTCCTAGTCTAAACTCCTTCATTTTTATCCCAATTATCTGATGTGCTGGACAGTCCTTTTGAACATACTTTGTAGGGGCCTTCTCAACTTCTATTTCCTTAGGTTCTTCATTATTATTTTCTACATTTTCTTCATAGTCTGAGGCATCATCAAAATTGTCTTGATCAAAATTGATATGTTTTATACTCTCATCAATCTTCACATTAATGCTTTCCACAATCTTGTCTAGCCTTTTGTTATAGCATTTGTGGGCTTTACTTTGAGTGCAATACCATAACATATTCCTTCATCACTCCTTGAATCAAAATTTCCTAGGTTTTCATCTTCTCTTTTGATGTAGCACTTACTTCCAAATACTTTGAATTATTTCATAGTTGTGGGTTCACCATACCACAATTCATAGGGAGTACTATCACTATTTACTTGTATTTGAACTCTAGTAAGAATGTATATTGCAATATGTATCACTTCTCTCTAGAAAATATCAGTTAATATGGCTTCTTTTAGCATAATTCTAGCCATGTTCTACATAATCCTACTATTCATCTCTACCACTCCATTTTTTTGTGGAGTTCTTGGTGTTGAATATTGTCTCTTAATTCCATGTTCCTCACAGTAATCAACAAATTCACCAAATGTGAATTATCCTCCTCTATCTAACCTTAAACATTTTAACTTCCTATCTCCTTCTCAACCATTTTTATAAATATTTTGAATCTCTCAAATGCTTGTGATTTGTCCCTCAGAAATGTAACCCATGTCATCCTTGTATAATCATCTATTAGTAGCATAAATCATCTTTCTCCTTGTAGACCTCTTGTTCTTGTGGGTCCACATAGATCTATGTGAACTAGATGTAAAGGCTTTGTTGTTGAATATTATTTGGTTGGGAAGCTAATCATTGTTTTATTTCCTGGTTGGAACTCTTTGCATATGATGCTTGCAGGCTTAGATTCTTTAGGCATATCTTTGACTAATCCTCTTTAAATCACTTTCACCAAGTTGTAAGAGTTAATGTGGCCTATTCTTCTATGCCAAAGCTAACTCTCATCAGTCTATCCCATTAGACAGGTTTGACCTTTTTACTTTAGTGATATTGTAGAGATTACAATTAGTTCTCAACCATTGTGCAAATATCTTTCAATTCTTGTTGATTTTGCACCTTCTAAATCAAATGTTACCTTATAACCATTATAACACATTTGGCTCACACTTAATAGATTGTGTTTTAGACCTTCAACATAAAGCACATATTTAGTTTTGTTTTTCCCATCTATGCTCATAATTCCTTCACCATGAATCTTGATAGTAGTATTATGACCTAAGCTCATTGATCCTACTTTCCTTATTGTAAGTTCAATAAATTTTCTTTTATTTCCTATCATATGCTTGGAGAAACCACTATCAATTACCCACAAATCTTGTTCCTTCACATGTAATGTTGTTTGTGAAATCAAGGATTGATTACAATCCTACTTTTTCTCCCTCCATAACTTCTTAGGTTTATTTTCAAAATTTTCTTCCTTTTTCTCAAAGACTTCAGTTATCTTTTTAGCTTTGGTAGGTGTTTTTTTCTTCTTCTTAGTATGAGCATTTGGTCTTACAAATTTTTCTCTATAGTTTCTAGCTATACAAACAAAATTATAGCAATTGAAACAAGCTATATTCATATCAACTAAAGGATAAAATGAGTTTTGGCTTTCAAATTTTACACTCCTTTTAGGGATAATTATACACTCTCTATCCCTATGACCATACTAATGACATGAATAATAATATCTATAGAAATATGAAGAATACTTGGTCATCACATTTTGCATAGGATGAGGAGGTTGTTTGTTCGTCCACCTTCTTGTGTCTCTCACCCTAGTGAATCCATCAATATCATTCCTTTTAAATTTTTTCTTATTCTTCTAGTGACCAAGATCTGATTGGCTATCCTTCTTGTCCACAACAGGATTATTTTCTTCATTAGTTTTCTTAGCCTCTATAGATTTCTCGTTGCAGTATTTTCCATTGTAGTTGCTCTCCTTGATAGATTTAGACTTTTATTTTTCTCTAAATCTTTCATACAACTTTGTAGAAGTATCAACAAAGGATATTTTTCATTTCTCCAAACCTAAGCCTGATTTTTATTTAGTTATAGGCCTCTGGATGCTTAGTAACTCATCTAGAATGCTTCAGCCACTTTTCAATTCGAGTCCTTTCTCTATCTGCAATTTTTCTTTTTCTACATCTCTTCTCAAAGCAACAATATCTTCCTAAAGCTTCATGCATTTTTTTGCTTCATATTGGAGCTTGGACTTAATCACATCATCTTCTCTCTTAGCTTATTCTAGCTTCAACTTCAAATCTACCACATTCTAGGTAGATTCTTCTAGTTCCTTGCTTAGTTTATCTAACTCTTTTTTAGCAAGTTTCTTTTGTTGCTTGTTCTCCCTCTTTAACTCCTCAATCTTGTCTCTGAGATCATCAATCTCATCAAGAGCACATATGAGTTATCCTTTGAGATCAACTACACCTTCTTATTCACCCTCTTTAGGAATACTTTCAACATTTTCATTCTTTTTCTCCTCAAACTCTTTTTCCATAAAGATTAATTCATGGTTTCTAGCAACAAAAACATAGATTTGTTCATCATCGAAGCTATAGTAGTCTTTTGATTTATCACTATCTTGTTGGATGTATCAAATTTTCTTTATCTTCTAAAAAATTATTTTCTTAGGGTAGTAGGGTTTCTTCATTTTGTCATCTACCTATTGTTTAGAGTTTCTTTTCTTATTATAGGTACATTTAGCAATGAAATGACCTAATTTACCACACTCAAAAAATTTGAAGGGAAACTTACCTTTGTATTTGGTAGGTCCTCTTCTTAGTCTTCTAATTTAGTTTGCCTGTTCTTCATTAGTCTCATCATCCTTAGATGGAATCAGTTCAACATTTTTTTTCTTGGGAGAAATATCCTTCTCCTTGTTAACAATCTTGAAAGTAGCTTCTTTCCTAGAAGGTTCTTCATCTCTCATCCTCATCTCATAGGTTGTGAATATACCATGTAGCTCATTTAGAGTCAACTTGTCAATTTATCTCCCTTCTTCTATAGTTGAGATCTTAGAGTCATATTTGAATGTCATTGATTTGAGAACTTTCAATATGACCACATCCTCTTTCATCTCTTCTCCATGTCCCCTGATAGAGCTCACAATATCATTAACTCTCATTAGATAGTCTACAATATTTTCTTCCTCTGTCATTTTAGACCTTCAAATCTAGCTTTCAATATTTGTAGCTTTTCTAGTTTTACCTTGTCATCTCCTTCATAAATCTTCTTCAATGTATCCCAGACATCTTGTGCATTCTTACAATACATAACTTTTCTATGAACAAGACTAGATAGACTTTTCATGATATCACATCATGCCTTTTCATTGTTCTCATAATACATTTTGGCTACAACATCAGTATGGGCTATGGAAGGTGGTGTGTATCAATTTACAACTGACATCCACACATCAAAACCTATGGATCCCAGGTATCATTTCATTAATGAGCTCCAATAGCCATAATTGTTCCATCAAACTTAGGTGGCTTGGTTGAGGAGCTGCTTTCCTGATTGTCCTTTCATGATTGGCCATTTATGTTCACAAATTCATGGACTTACCTGAACTAGTTAAGCTTCTCCTAAGGAACCCAGGGCCTTGATACCAATTGTTGGAACACAACAATCTACTGAGAGGGGGGTGAATTAGTAGATATTAAAATTCTAGCCTTCTTAAATCCTTTTGTGTAGACTAATTTATTTAACCCTTAATGTGCAGATATTAATCATGTGATAAAGAAATATAACCAAGCACAAAAAATATCACATAACACATCATATACGTGGAAAAAGCAAGATGGGAAAAACCACAGTGATAAAGGTTGCTTGAGTCTACTACTCAAATCCAACATCACAAATGAAATCTCAGCTACAATGTTTTAGGGCTACAACCCAAGGAAGCATCAAATACCTAATTTAGAAGCAACCACTTCAAGTCTATGACAACACCCTAGTTTAGAAGCCACAAATTCAAGGATACTACAATCCCCTAAAATGAGCCACAACTTAGTACAATGATAAAAATTTCAAATATGCATAGACCTGGTTCTTCATAAACTTGAGATGCATAAATACATACAATACATTATTGCACTTATTGCAACTTACACTCTATTACTATAGTTACACTCTCAACAACACATACTTCTACTTTGCACTCTCCTCTACTTTACACTATGTTCTCTAATGCATTCTTAGCTATATATCTCTCTTTTTAGTACTATGTGGAATCATAGAATTCTAACTCAACACCAACACTTACAGACTCAACATCATAGACAATACATGATTGTATTCCTTCTTTACCAACTTGCAACCATTACCTTAGAATCTTCTACTTTGTCTAGATCATCCCTCACATCCTATTAGGGTTTCTCTCACTTGCAAAATTCACTAGCAAGCTACCTATTCATTGAGCTACATGCCAACATCAAGATCATCTTAAAGACATCTAATAAGGTTTATCAGATATCACCATACCTATGCATTGAGCCACAAAAAATTTAATTCAAATATAGATAATTTCCCTTCATTCTCTCTATAAAACCCTAAAATTGAATTATGCATTCAATGCGCTCTTCTAATTATTCGATCCAATATTGATTCTTGTCTTTGCGATCACCTCTACAATTTGTGCCACCATTTTTTAATCAAATATCATTTACAATGGTCACTGGGTGTAGTTGGACCAATTGATTCTTTAATTTGTGTTGCCTTCCAGCAAAAACCCTCTTCACACTAAGTTAGCCACTTGTGATTACTACATTCAAATTTGGGTTGTCAATTTACTAACTTCACACCATGATCTTGTCCTTTCCATTCACTATCACAACTTTAAAACACAACCATCAAATAAAAATTTCTTTAAATATCCTCCTTTGATCTTATCCTTCATATACCACTTTCCATACATGGGGTCCACCAAGACACACATCCAAAGTCCACTCATCCCACGAGCTTTAAAACAGGCCCACACAAACCTTACGGGATTAGTGGGCTGTTGCCATTTGTCATCCATACCATTGCTACCTAATTTGTAACAATGATTGAAATTAGCATATCAAGTAATCATTCTTGTCTACATGTTCATCTCCATCATAATCTATTAATGTATCGAGTCCCACCAGATTCACTACAGGCACTGTCAAATCTTCTACATTCAATCACTATCATTCATCAATGTGCATACAACATCTTCCACCATCTATCCCACTAGAATCTTCAGTGAGCATCATCTGATAAATAAGAGATAATCTACACCATTCCTCACTGACCCCACAGGTCTTGATCGGGACCCACCAAAATTCTGGCAAGGTATTCAGGAAATTGTCGCGTATACACCTGTGACATCACCAAACTCCATCGTTAGTCTACTAGGTCCCACAAACATTATCAACAATCATCATCCATAAACCAGGGATTAATATGCACCACTGAATAAACAACATCACAATGGTGCTAAAACTCTGAACTTAAGAACCTCATGTCAAAGGTTACCAAATCTCGAAAACCTGCAACTTGCTAATAACTAAGAGAACCTTCTCATTGCTCCATCGAAGTGACACAACCAAAGGTCTCATCAATGTCATCTAGTTTTGTTGATAACACTACCACACTACTTATTTGTCCATTGAGGATACATTCATAGGACTCCTTTTGATGACCCATTGTCCCATCAATGACATAGCTATCGGATCATTGAAGACACACCTGCTTGATTCCTGTTGATACACTAGTGTCCCACGACTCTAAAAGATATTTATAACCTTAAATCGCTAGGAAGAGTGGTCGGTCATGGGATGAACATCAATGACATAAGTGATAAATTATGTGTCCACTTACTTGTAGTTAAAATTCAATGCCGAAATAGAACTTTTGTGGATGTCATGAATCTAAACACATTAGGGTTTATTTGTAAACCCTAGAATCACTCGAGAGCATGAACAAATGAATGATGACATCTCCATTGATATCAAGAACTACACAATACCTTTCTGGAAAGCTCTCGAGTAACCCAGTTCAAATCTTCCATCTAATTTTCCATCAACTCCACTACTCACACACTCATCCTCTGTCATTATTCCAACAATCTCCCTTGCATGATTTTCACTTTTTAAATCAATGAAAACTATATGCCAATAGAGGTTGTTAGTGCTCCTTGGTATATTTCATGTTTATGTAACATTAGGAAGATTAGGATGCACATGAGGTGGAGGAGTTATGAATAGATTGTTTCCATAGTTCATCATGTTGGGATTTGGAGAGTTTGGTACACTTGGATTGGTTTGGTTTGATGTGTATATTGAGAATGGTGGGATGTTCATGTTTGGCAGAATTGAGTTTATTTTATTACCTATGCATTGGTTGTGGTATAGAATATTTATGTATTGTATAGAGAAAAGGTAAAGAATCTCTATCATTTAGAGGTATAGTAGGTTGACTTGGTTTGATAATTATGGGAAGTGGTGGTATTTGTTTAATGATCATGTGTACCAAAGTCTCACTCCCATATGTGGGATTATTAGATGTCATAACATGCATAAGGGCTTGCTCCCTAAGTGTACCAACATCATAGTCAACAAGTAGTTTCGCACCACCTTGAAAAAGTTTAAGAAAATACAAGTTAGAGTCAAAAGCTAGTAAATAATCAATTTATTTAGTCATAGATGGTTCTTTTGCTAGCTCTAGGAGTCATTCACTAGTATATTCTATAAACCCTTCATATTCATGTGTGATATCTTTTATAATGATGTCTTGATTTTGTGATTGTTTTTGCTAGGGAGTTTTATAATATCTAGGGTTAAACTTTTCATTAGGAATTCTAAGGATTGTTTCAAAAGTGATCATGGGTGTTATTCTAGATAAAATACTTAGGTTGGATTCCATTATTTGGTTGTGTTAGGACCTTGTTATAAGTATAAATCTTGTGATGAACCTATTAGATATGCGATGTAAAGCTAGATGAGGATGATGTGATTGGATGTTTGTTTTATTTCAAGATGGACTTGGAAAAGGACATACAAATAGATTTGGACCAAATTTTTGATGTTGATATTGATTGGATGGATGGAGGATATGAACTCTCTAAGATACAAAGTTATACTATATCTCACTTTGACGGGTATTGAGGAAAATACTTGCTTTTCATAGACTAATGAGTCCAAGAAAGGAAGATGATAATGAGTTTACAAACTTAGGAATAGATAATGACTACTAAGCAAGCTAGCTCACAAAGATTAATGCTAATTTAACTAGGTACTTGAAAATGAATTATTTTTCAAGCAAGAGTTAAACTAGAGGATAAGATATGAGATCTAAACCAAAGACATATGTCAAATGTTTGTTTTTGGTGGATGCATTTTTTTCTATTGTTGATAAGGTTTATGTTTGGGCCACAACTAAAAGGATGTGATTCTGATGCAGGAGCATCTAGTGGTGTGAGGGAAATCTTGCATCACCCAAAAAGATTCTTTCCATTTATGTTCCTGTTGTTTTCTTTTTGTAGATGTTTTTTGCATTTCTGGATACCTTTTTCATCGAATAAGAGTTTCCAACTTTCA
Organism: Sequoia sempervirens; assembly: GCA_007258455.2. NCBI lineage: Eukaryota > Viridiplantae > Streptophyta > Pinopsida > Cupressales > Cupressaceae > Sequoia > Sequoia sempervirens. The sequence goes on from VDFB02179234.1 coordinate 80,779,817, forward strand.
AAAATACTTTTCTGCTTTTTCTGCTCAACTGCTATTTTTAGTAGGTGTGAATTTTATGATGTGGGAAGATAGAAATTTATGGGAAGGTTCTTGATGGAAAAATAAGAACTTTGGTAAAAGAATTAGGTCAAGATCATTCACAGTTTGAAATTTATTCAAGTTCCAGTTTCTGCTTTTTGCCCTGAAAAACCTTCGGAGTCCAGTTTGAGGCACTAAACGGTCTTGTACAGGTCCAAAAATCATCAAAACCAGCAAATTAGGTTCTTAGTACGTTATTCACTCTAAGACCTTTCCAACGGTGCAAATGGTTCGAAAAATGGAGTCCCGAACCAAAAGTTATGGCTTCCGGAAGTTGGCCGATTTTTGGAAAATTGCCAATTTTTGAATTAGGACTTAGTTTTTGAATTTCAAATTGTAATTTTTGGCACCAAAAAACCAAAAATATTATCTCGAATGTTGTTTTTGGTTCCAAACCGAAATGGGTCTATTTATGGGCTAGTTTCTGATTTTTGAGTAACTTTTTGGGGAAAAGAGTTTGCTTGCTGTGAAAGGGGAATCTAGGTAATTTTCTGTAAGTTTGTAATTTGCATGTATCATAGAGCTCAAGGATTTGAGATCCTCTACATGTAAGAGTCCCATATTTTTGAATAAAATATTATTCTCTATTTTGTGAGTGTTATTCTGTGTCTCAGGTTTTCTCCCTCGTCAGGTGGTATCAAAGCGGGTTTTCTTGAGCGTGTGGACAGATCGCTGATCATGAGGCAGTTCGCACTAGGACCATGGTTGTGGGTTCAAAGTACTGAAGATGCCTCCAAGAGTGATGCCTAGTAGGCGTGGTGGTGCCAAAGGTGGAAGAGGTGGCAAAAATGCTAGTGGAAGAGATCCATTTGTGGCTGAGGGTTTTAGAGCCCTCCAGAGACAAATTGAGGCATTGCAGGGACAAATGAGAAGAGGGTTAGACCCGGGAAGGAGAGGAGAAAGCAAAGATGAAGAAGAGGTAGAAGATTCAGACATAGAAGAGGAAGAAGAAGCAATTGATCAAGATTAGATGCAGCTGATAAGGGCCATTTCGAAGATCAGAAAAATACCCAGAATAAAATTCCCCAGTTATTCCAGAAGTCTGAATCCAGAAGAGTTGATCGACTGGATCAACGAGCTAGAAGAATATTTTGAGTATGAAGAAGTAGAGGACCCAGATTGGGTTAAGTTTGCAAAAAAAAAGCTGAAGGGCCATGCCAATATTTGGTGGAAAGAGGTCCAGTTGGAGAGAAATCGAAGAGGAAAAGGAAAGATCAGCAGTTGGGATTGCATGGTGGAGAAACCGAAGAAGCAGTTCATACCAGTAGACTATGAGTTAGATCTATTGAAGAAATTGCAAGGGTTGAAACAAGGAAGTAGATCTATGAAAGAATACACAGAATATTTTCACAAGATGATCATCAAAATTGGCCATGCAGAGGCCAACAAGGAGAAGGTAGCCTATTATCTTAATGGGTTAGGACCGAGCATTCAAGAGGAGCTAAGTCTGGTTAGAATGACCACCATTGAGGATGCATACCAGTTTTCTCTGAAAGTTGAGGAGAAGTTGAACAAAAGATTTGACAGCAAGCAAAAAGGCCGAGGAGGTCAAAACAGAAGGGGTAGTGGAAGATCTTCTAGGAGCCAAAATGAGGATGAAAGGAAAAATGAAGATGTGGGTACCAGTCGAAGCCAGAGGAATGATAACTTCTATCATCCTCGTGATCAAAACAATGGTGATCAAAGAGGTAGAGGACGAGGGAGATCTGGGCCAGGACCCAGAAGAGGTGGTTTTAGAGGAACTCATTTCCATTGTGGTGAAGAAGGGAATTGAGCCTATGAATGTCCACAACACAAAGGAAGGACAAACAGAAGGCTGGAAGGTCGTGGAAGGGTTGCACATGTAGATGAGGAGGCTCAATCTGAGCATTCAGATGATGCTGAAAGGGGAGAAGCCCTAGTGGTTAGAAGAGCCTTGGTGACTGAAGAGAAGGAACCAGAATAAAGGAAGAATCTGTTTCACACAAGGTGCAAGTGTGAAGACAAATGTTGTGATTTCATTATTGACAGTGGGAGCACATATAATCTGGTGTTAGAAGAGATGGTTATGAAGTTGAAGCTAAAAAGGGAAAGGAATCCACATCCATATCAGATTGCTTGGTTGCAGAAAGACCACAAAGTTTTGGTCAATGAGCAGTGCCTAGTGAAGTTCAAGATCAGAAGCTATCGTGATGAGGTACTATGTGACATCATTCCCATGGATGCATGTCACATGTTGTTGGGGAGGCCATGGCAGTTTGATAGGCATGTTGTACATGATGGCCATGCAAACACTTATTTCCTAATGAAGGATGGAGTCCATCATAAGTTGAAACCCCTAAAGAAGGACGAAGAAAAGGTATGCAATAGTGCTAGAATTTGTTTTGTTGATGGAAGGAAATTTTTAGAAGGCATGAAGCATGAGTGTATGTGTTATGCATTGATTCCTAGAATGGAAAAGGAAGATAGTGAGAAGGTGCAAGTAGAAGTTTCTGAACTATTGGATGAGTTTCAGGAGATTATTTCTGATAACGTACCTAAGGGTTTACCACCAATGAGGAAGATTAGTCATCAGATTGACTTGATCTTTGGAGCCAGTTTTCCAAATAAGGCAGCTCATAGAATGACTCCTATAGAAAATGAGGAGTTGAACAGACAAGTTCATGATTTGTTGAGAAAGGGTTTGATTCGACAGAGTTTGAGCCCATGTGCAGTACCTGCAGTGCTAGCACCAAAGAAAGATTGGGAGTGGAGGATGCGTAAAGACTCCCAAGCCATAGATAAGATAACAATCAAGTACAGATTTCCCTTGCCAAGGATGGATGACCTGATGGACTATTTGAGTGGAGCACAGTACTTCATAAAGATTGATCTGAAGAGCAAATATCACCAGATCCAGATTCGAGAGGGTGATGAATGGAATATTTCCTTCAAGACAAAGGAGGGCCTTTATGAGTGGTTAGTCATGTCTTTTGGGCTAACCAATGCACTGAGTACATTCATGCAGCTCATGAATGAGGTACTAAAAGAGTTTTTCGGAAGTTTTTTCATTGTGTATTTAGATGATATTTTGATTTTCAATAAGAACTTGGATGAGCATTTAATGCATATTCTTAGGGTTTTTGAGAAGTTGAGAGAGGAGAAACTATTGATAAATTTGAAAAAGTGTAGCTTTTTTAAAAAGGAGTTAGTGTACTTGGGGTTTGTTGTCTCAACAGAGGGTCTAAAGATGGACCCAGAGAAGGTGAAGGCTATTCTAGAATGGCCTACCCCAAGAACTACTATTGAGGTGAGATATTTTCATGGTTTGGCCAGTTTTTACAGAAATTTCATTAGAAACTTCAGTAGTATTTGTGCACCCCTGACTGAAACAATGAGAGGGGATAGAAAAGAGTTCAAGTGGAGCATTGGAACAATGAAGAGTTTTGATTTGTTGAAGCAGAAGGTGACAGAGCAACTAGTTTTAGCCCTCCTAGATTTCAATAAGGTGTTTCAGGTGGATTGTGATGCCAGTGGTTGTGCCATTGGAGTAGTGATGAGCCAAGAAGGTAAGCCCATTGCCTATTTTAGTGAAAAGTTAAATGATGCAAAGAGAAAGTACTTTGTATATGATCAAGAATTTTATGCAATTGTTCAAGCATTAAAGAAATGGAGACATTATCTGTTACCAAATGAAATTTTTTTGTTTACTGATCATCAAGCATTACAGTATCTGAGTAGTCAGGGAAAATTAAATCAAAGGCATATGAAATGGGTAGAATTTTTGCAGAGTTATACCTTTATTTTAAACCATAGGAGTGGAAAGTTGAATAGGGTTGTAGATGCCTTAAGTAGGAGACAAACATTGTTGACAGAGATGAAGATTGAAGTGGTTGGGTTCAATGAACTCAAGACATTGTATCCTAAAGATCCTGATTTTGCAGAGGCTTAGAAAGCTTGCAAGGAGCCTGTTATAGTTGATAGGATGAAGTGGCTAGATTTCATCATCTAGGATGGCATGTTGTTTAAGGGAAGTCAATTGTGTATTCCAAGGCATTCCATGAGGGAGAGCCTAATAAAGGAGAAGCACAGTGGGGGAATGGCAGGACATTTTGGTTGGGATAAGACCAATGCCATTATTAGTGAGCATTATTATTGGCCTTAGTTATCATAGGATGTGAAGAAGTTTGTTCAGAGTTACAGGGTATGTGAGATGGCTAAAAGAGTGAGCCAAAATACTAGGTTGTATCAACCCTTACCTGTACCAGAGAGGCCATGGGAGGATATAAGTATGGAATTTTTTTTTGGTTTTCCAAGGACACAGAGAGGGAATGATTTAGTATTTGTGGTAGTTGATAGGTTTTCAAAGATAGCACATTTCATCCCATGCTAGAAGACCCATGATGCAGTCCACATTGCTGAATTGTTCTTCAAAGAAGTGGTGAGACTATATGGTCTTCCAAAGAGTATAGTCTCAGATCATGATACCAAGTTTGTGGGATACTTTTGGAGGACCTTGTGGAAAACGTTGAAGATAGAGTTGAAGTTCAGTTCTGCACACCATCCACAAACTGATGGGCAGACTGAGGTTGTGAACATAAGTTTGGGTAACCTACTGAGATGCTTGGTAGGAGATAAACCCAAGGGATGGGACTTGATCTTATCCCAGGAAGAATTTTCTTACAACAATTATGTCAACAGAAGCACTAGTAGATCACCATTCCAGATTGTGTATGGAGGTAGTCCCAAGACCACTCCAGAATTGAGGAAGATGGACCAAGAGAAGAAGAAAAGTGCTGAAACTGAAGACTTTATAGAGCACATCAAGAATATACATGAGAAGGTAAGATAACATATTAACAAAATGAATATGCAGTATAAGGCTAAGGCAGATCAGAAGAGGAGGTATAAGGAGTTTTAGATTAGTGATGAAGTGATGGTCCACTTGAGGAAAGAAAGGTTTCCAGTGGGAACCTATAATAAATTGAAGATGAAGAAGTTCGGTCCCTGTAAAATTTTGAAGAAACATGAATCAGGGAATGCATATGAGGTAGAGTTTCTAGATGGATTCAACATTTTCCTTGTGTTTAATATTTTAGATTTGACAGAGTATCATGAAGATGGCATAGAGGGATTACCAACAATAGAATAGTGTGGCATTCCAGCACCTACTTCAGAAAAGGAGGAGATTAAAGAAATCCTAGATAGTCGTGTGGGAAGGAGTACTAGAAATAGGTAGTATGAAGAATATCTGGTGAAGTGGAGAGGAAAGCCTGTGGAAGATTCATCCTGGTTGTCTAAAGCAGAGGTTGACTGTTTGGGTTTTCCTCAACCATCTGAGACGTGATGGGGTCACTTCTCAAATTACCCTAGGTGTTTCATGTAGGAGCATCCAGTGGTGTGAGGTGAATCTTGCATCACCCAAAAAGATGCTTTCCATTTATGTTCCTATTGTTTGCTTTTGGTAGATGTTTTTGCATTCCTGGATACCCTTTTCGTTGAATAAGAGTTTCCAACTTTTCGAACTGCTTTTTTGCTTTTTCTGCTCAACTACTATTTTGAGTAGGTGTGAATTTTATGGCATGGGAAGATAGAATTTATGGGAAGGTTCTTGATGAAAAAATAAGCACTTTGGTGAAAGAATCAGGTCAAGATCATTCACGGTTTGAAAGTTATTCAAGTTCTAGTTTCTGATTTTTGCCTTGAAAAACCTTCCCAGTCTAGTTTGAGGCACTAAACGGTCTCATACAGGTCTAGAAATCATCAGAGACCTTTCTGATGGTGCAAACGGTTCAAAAAATGAAGTCCCAGATCAAAAGTTATGGCTTCCCGAAGTTGGCCAATTTTTGGAAAATTGCCAATTTTCGAATTAGGACTTAGTTTTTGAATTTCAAATTGTAATTTTTGGTGCCAAAACACCAAAAATATTATCTCAAATTTTGTTTTTGGTTCCAAACTGAAATGGGTCTATTTATGGGCTAGTTTTTTAATTTTTGAGTAACTTTTTGGGGAAAAGAGTTTGCATGCTGCGAAAGGGGAATTTGGGTAATTTTTTGTAAGTCTATAATTTGCATGTATCACAGAGCTCAAGGATTTGAGATCCTCTACATGTAAGAGTCCCATATTTTTGAATAAAATATTATTCTCTATTTTGTGAGTGTTATTTTGTGTCTTGGGTTTGCTCCCTCGTCAGATTCTAATAGCCCAAGGTGAAAGGATGAAATGAGATGAAGATGAAAATATTTTTTTGTCATTTTTGGATGACTGATTATGACTACTAGTCTATGTATTACAAGTCTTTGGACCTCTAATAATTGATGGTTAAATTTTGCAATTTGAGATTCTAGGAATTCTAGAAAATTTTGTTGATAGTCAAAAGTGTCACTTTAACTGATCAAAAGCATAACACTTCCCTATCAAAGTGACTAGGTTTGGAAAATGTGTCATTAATTTTCAAATACATTATTATGTTATAGTCAAAAGCATCACTATGTAAGATTTAGGGTTTTGCTCTAACAAAGAGTAGGTTTTTAATAAAAAACATCGAGTTGCTTAGAAGTGTTGATATGTAGAATCAGAAGCACCAATATGCTTAATTAAACATGTCAATATGCAATCAGATGTAGAGAAAATTTGCAAAAGTGTCACTTTGACAAATCAGATGCATCATTGTGACACAAAGGCAATATTTTACAAGTTAAACCTAAAGATTTCTAGGGTTTTGAATTTATCTAACTATTTCAAGGATTGATTTTGGTTTTCTTGATCTATCAAGAGATAACATGAAAAAAAGAAGACCATAAAGGATTGACTCCATGGTGTAAAATAGGATAAATTCATGAGTATTTTCAAAGAAAAATCAGCTATATGGTGAATACCAGTTTGAAAAAGAATACACATAAAAAAGTATAGCCTAATTAGCTAAATTAGGTGTATTCACTTGGTAGGGAATCACCTGTTGAAGCATAATACCTTCAAATGAGTTGGTAAATAGGGTACAATAAGTTCATGGACCACCTTACAACCCTTTTCCTTAGAAGGACAAAGTTCAAAGAAGGAATTTTGTCACCTCAACAAGAGAAGAGTATATTGTGAGTAACTTTGGGAATGAGACTATACCTTGCACCCTACTAAGAAATTTTTTGATGGTCTTAAATGATTCTAATAAATAAGGTTCATAGTGTTTTCATGAACAATGGACCTATCTAAGGATACCCAAGTCAAGGGGGTCTCCCTTCTCCTCCTCACCTATACAAGTGTTAGCAGATCAAGGATCTTAAGGCTTGGCTTATAGGATGTTGTTCATACCTTGGGGTACAAATTTTGTTCTCCCTCCTTTATATAACCCACTGATAAATGTGGTTGAGGTCATGCTCTGGGTGATGAAATCCCTAAGTAGGATTCCTACTATAAGAAAATGAATATAGAATATTGTTTTTGATTCCCAAGTTTGTTCTTAGTAGTTATGAAGGAGTAGAAAATACAAACAATAAAATCCTTAGGTAAATAAGATATAATGCAAATCATAAGGTATATTTGATCTCCAAGTTCACACAAGGTGTGAGGAGAGAGAATATGTACCTAAGGACTTAAAAAATGATAAAAAGTTTTTTATTACAACCCAAATAAACGTGTGGTTCATTTTAAATAAACTAAAAGCATAAAGAAATCTTACAAGAATATTCATTAGTAGTTTTTTTATTTCTTTTCTTCTCCTAATGTATGACATAACTACACAAATATGTTAGTATTGAAATATCAAGCACACATAAGGGTTAGGGTAACATAAAATTAAAAATGAAGAAAACCAAATACACTATTATAACAATCAAAAGCATCACTATAAATGAAATCAGAAGCATTGATTTACCTTAGAAGCATCATTCTAGCATAATAGAAGCATCGATACTCAATGAATATATCAAGTCACATCAACCACATTACTGTAACCTATAATCATAAAGAACACAAAATTGCTAATTTATTAGAGCATCAAAATTTGTTAGAACTGTCATTATGCACATCAATAGCATTATTTTTTATCAAAATCATTTATCTACTTCAAGCATGTCATTGCAACCTACAATTCAATAAAAATACAAGTGACATCAAATTTGGGATGTGGGTCCCATCAAACATGAAAAGATATTCAATAAGAATAATGAGAAATGAATAAAGATGCAATTGAAGTAATTAGGGTTATAAAACATCAAGAACCCATGAAATAAAGATCAATTAAACCATTAACCAATGTATTTTAATGCAAATGAATCAATGGATAAAATAAAAATCAAGATAACAAAGTAAATTAAGATCAAATTATTCAAATACACATGCAAACCTAGTATTCCATTGTTTGAAATTATGCCAATTTGGTATGTGGATTGCACAATTGTTTATAACCCATGATGCAAAAGCATTATTGGTGATGATATTTATTCACAAATGGTGGCCAAATACTCAAAACATAATAAATAATTCTCTCAAAAAGATCATTAATTCCTTATGAGAATTGTGAATATTTTTTATGAAGAGGATGGCTTGTTTTATAGAATTCTAGGATATTTGATCAATGGTCGAGATTGAAGGATGAAGATCAATGAATGGAATTGAATGAGAGATTTAGTTAAATGAAAACATTTTCTTATTTGAAGGAAATTAGTTTGAGATGTTTGGAGGGAAGATATTTTAAAAGGAATATTCTCCTTTTGAAAAAGGAATATGCCATGTACAAGTTGGAGGAAAATTACAATTAAATAATTAAGAACTTGTTTATTTTGGTGGGATGAGATGAAATTGAGATTTTTAAATAAATAATTAAAAATTATTTAATTAGGTTGGTTTGAAGAAAATTAGTAATATTTAATCAAAGTGGAAAGAGGGAAAATTGAATTTAATAAAATAATTCAAAATTATTTAATTAATATGAATTAGAGGAAAAAAGATGAAAAATGATGAATCAATCAATTAATATAAGAAAATAGCGAATTTAATCAAATAACTTAAAATTATTGAATAAAAAATGATGAACTAGGAGATAATGAGGAAAATGGTGTAAAAAGTTAAATTATAAATTTGTGACGCATTCAAACAATTTTAGGCATCTATAATAATGTTCTTGTTTATGAACGAAAACTTTATTATTGTTGTGGACAAAAAAAATTATTGGTCCTCAGATTTAGGTCTCACAAGTTGACTTGGACATTGTTGCTACTTGGAAGTTGGATTTTGGTATTTTCTTCTCTTTTAAGGATTTTAATTGGCTCAAGTTAAATTTTGATTGGGTTGGCAGAGGAATCCTTGGGTTAGTCAAAAGTGGAAAAGTTATCATAAATGATAAATGCAACATTGTTTCTACCTATCCTATTAACCTAGGCCATTAGACAAATCATGTCAAAAAAGTAGCTACTACATATTATGCTCTTAAGCTGACATAAAATGTTGATGTATACACCTAAACCATGATGAGTGCAATTGAATATTCCCATAATACTCAATATTTATTTGAAAGAATGAATAATTTGGCACATTGGCATACAATTGATTGTTCCTAAAACATTGTAGAACTAGATTTAAGTGCTCCTCATAATCCTCCCCAATCCAAGACTATATCAATTTATCATCAAGAAAGATCAATAAAAATCCATCAAGGAAAGTTTAGAACACACCTTTCATGAGACTCAAATAATGTAGGGAAATTCATCAACCTAAATAGAATTATAATGAACTCAAAATGTTTAAAGTAGGTTTATAAGGCTATCTTATTCATCCTTTGAAATTGTCAACTGATGGTACCTTAACTTTAGATAAATTTTGGAAAATACTTTGGCACCCTAAATCTAATCAAATGTCCAATAGTGGCATGGTTTGATGGTTAATTTGTTGTGATGTTCTTGCCTTCAAGGTTCAAACCCCACTGGGGTTGTAATAGTTGAATTTTTAGGGATGAGGTCCCTTGTTTATGAACTCATTAGTCCACATATATGGGTCAAAAGTATTTACCCTTAATAAAAAGAAAAATAATCAAATAAATTAGGAATCCTATGTAATGGGTTGAAATTATTCATTATTTCCTCATTCAAATATCTATAATCAACACAAATATGAATACATTCATCAATATTCTTAATAAATATTAAATGTGAACACTAAGGTGAGACAGTAGGGAAAATATTACCTTATCAAATATTTCTTTCAATTATAACTTGAGTTTATAAAGCTCATTAGTAGTCATCCTATAAGAATCTTTAGGAATAGGTTTCGCTCCTAGCACTAAGTTAATACAATATAATATTTCATGATGAGGAGGCATCCTTGGAAGCTCAAAAGGAAATACATCAGCAAAATTCTTAGAATAGGATAATCATCAATAGAGGTCTTGATTCCATCCTATAACCCATGGATAATTAATATGACATAACAATAACATCCTTTATGTATACACCACTGAAACTCCTTATTAGATTTCATATTAAGAGATATGGGCCTCTAAATACTTATTAACTTATTTTCCCAAACAATTTACACACCCAAAGGTACTGATGTGATAATCCAAATTTACCCCATAGAAATTAAGCCAATCCATGAACAATACTATATTATAAGAACCAAAAAGAATGACTCAAGTATTTATGGATGTGATGAAGAATTTATTTCTCAACTCACACCCTCTCATAACTAAATCAACTACCAACTTTATTCCTAAATCCAATTCAGCTTCCCACCTATTATCTTGCCTACATACCATAAATATGCAATTCTCCATAGTATAAGGGGATAAAGGATAATAAGAAGACTGTAAATCAAAAATTAGAAATAAAAAACCCACAAATAGTACATAGAGTCTCTATCACTATAGTCTAATGCTCTACTTGATGGCTTATTACTACCACAATGAATTCCCCATATCACTCATTATCTTTTCTATATTTTTTGCATGTTATCCCCCTACTAAGATAAAACCTTAAGGTCATGTTTTAGTGAAATGGCCAATACTTCAAAACATAAAAAATTTCCTCTTATTTTTTCCTATGTAGTTTTATAAAAAAATGGTATAATAGATCTCACCTAACTACCCCTATAGGTTTTCTATGTAGGAACCCACCATGCACCCTATTCTTAAGGGCATTGATCCATAGGTGGGGCCTATGACTACAATTTTATAGGGGGTATTCTTTGGTGAGGTATAGATCTATTTCCTTGGTTTTAATATTTATGAGCTAGCCTATGAAGCATGAAATTACATCTAAAACGTCCCTTCTAAGGTAGGAATTCCCTACAAATTTTTTTTGCAAGAGTTTCACCCTTGGTCTCCTTATGTTGTGCAGTGTAGAGCTTGGATTCATGACATGGCTTAATCACCTCTTGTGGATCTTGGATATTGTATAAATCTAGAGGTTGTATTGAGCATTAACAAGTCAATATTTTGGTGCAAGGATAGCTGCCTATGCAAAAAATGGTATTAGAGCCAAGATCACAAGTTTGAACCCCTCACTTCCATTGGGGTGGATTATTGCAAGAGTTTCTCCTTTGGTCTCCTAGTGTTGTGCATTACTATTCTTGGGTTCATGACATGTCTTAACCACCTCTTGTAGATCATGGATCTTGTATAAATCTAGTGGTTGTATCGAACACTAACAGGTTGATCTTTTGGTATAACAACAACTGCCTGTGCAATAAAAATATGATTATTTTGTAGCTTATCTTGATTCCAAGAGAAATCCATTTGTTATTGTGACCTTTTATAAATCTCATATATAATTAGGGTATTCTCGATATCAACTTTTAGAATCTCAAATTTGACCAATTATGCTAGAATTATTATACCATGATTAATTCCTCTAATTAAATGATTAACAATGAGATTTTCATCTTGAAAGTAAACCACACATTGTAATAACTCTAGAAATTGTCGATATTGGCATGGTGTATTGGTTTAATAGTGGCATTGTTGTTCTTTCCACCAAGGTTCAAACCCCATTGGGGCGATATTGTTGAATGGTTGTATTCCGGTTCATAGCTCCGGTCAAAAGTGTTTACCCCTTGAATAAATAAATAAAAAAACTCTAGAAATTGACACTCATATTGGGCCATGGTGATTACCCTCCGTTGAAGATTGTGGAACTTTTGTTTCCTTTAAAAGTAAACACTTTTTTTCTTTAAATAAGAACTCCCTTTTCTCATCTTTAGCCAATTCCCAAGTGTTATATGTATTCTTTCAATTTGAGTCATAATCCCTATAATGATCCATTTTTTAGATTTTATTTATACAGATTAAAATAAATGAGAGAAAATGATCCTAAGCATATTTTTGAGATTATTTGAAAAACTGTTAGGAAAATGATAAATATTATTTCATACTTTTCATATTCAATTGGATCTAATGTTTAGACCAAAAGTCTCACAAAATTGACTAAAGCATTAGAAGTTCATTAGAAATTTAGAAAATATTATTGTACAAATCTAACCTCCAATTGAATATTTCCAATTGGATATTAAACTTAATTTTTATGCACATGTAGATTGATTTCCTATAGGAAGTAATCCTTTGTCAAAAGTGAACACAAAAAAATATTTGAAATATGAATTCAAACCAGATATTTCCATTAAGATATTCTTAACAAGACTTTATGACATGCAAATCAAAATCCCACAAAATTCACATGAAGATAGAATTTTTTTGTCCAAAGTTCAATTAAATTTGATGGGATCAATTATTTTCATTATCAACCTAATATTGAGCCTAAAATGTAGCAATCTAAACAATTTTATTTTCACAACTTATTGCAAATAATATAAAAATTTTAACCTTACAAAGTTTAGAAATGTGTCTATTTTTCACAAGCATATCCACATGTATTTGACACACACTTTCCCATAGATCTAGTTTAAGCCTAAAATATTTCAAGTATGGAACTCAAAATTCTAACCATATACCGTAAAAAGATAATGAAGAAAATCTCATATGCTATCTCAACTACATACATGACATTATAGAAAGGAAAAAAAAATAGCATATGTTTATTTTTTTGGAAGAATTAATGAATTATCTACCATCTTAGATAATAAATAGATTATATAATTATCTACCATCTTAGATAATAAATGTATTATATAAGTAAAAATATAGTTTCATTTCTATTAATTTTTTTTAGCAATATTCACTAGTAATAGGTGAAGGAAAGAGTATACTACAATTATAATAGTAACCACCTAAGAAACTAAGATCTTAATCAAAGAACAAAGAGAATTATGTTGCAATTATGAAAGTGTTGTTATTGATGTCAAAAAGTTGGTGTTTTCATTGATGTCAACTATGTTTTGAGGGAGATTTTTGAATGATGAAGATGTTGAGGATATTGAGAAAATTGTGAAAAAAGAAGGAAACAGTTTGTGTGCATGTATAGTTGAGATATTAAGGAAGTGTTATGAGTAAATAGAGCTATTTTTATGTTGCATTTTTTGGAGATGTGTTGGAATGAATTGATATGATAATATGGTGTCTCTGGTACTTGATTTCCAAGTTCTTTTGAGAAAAAATGATAAATAAAGAAAACAATGTTGTGCAAGTGTTCAAAGCTTTCTACGAGATGTGCATTGTATTTATTTTGTGTTGATGCTATGCTTGTGTGGATCTAATATGGTGTTTAGAGTTGTCAATAGTTGCTATATCAAGAGTTTGGGTTTTTGGATTGTTGTGCAGAATGAGATATGTTCATTTGTGTGTGATCTAGGGTTTTAGTGTTATTTATTGTGGTTGGGGAGAAATGTATTTGCTCTGCATTTCTCCACAATTTAGTTTATGGTTTTGTAGATCTAGGAAGTTTCTTATGTTGTTTATATCTTTCATAATTCAATTTTTTTCTTCATTTGGTGTAGTATAGTGTGTGTTTCATACATCATTGTATGAATAAGGTTAATTGGATGTTCTAGGTTGAAATATTTCTATGACACAAGTTTGGAAGAATTCTTTGTTATATCTTAGGTGGTTCATGCATTTCTCTAGATCATGTAAAATATATTTTTGTGGTCTTCATGTTGTCTTGATCAAATGGCAAGTGTGTTCTTAATAGTTTTATGGTGTTTAGCATGGGTAATGAATGACCTAATGTTAACACTTCATGTGAAGCCATTTTGAAGTTTGTGGAGGTGTTTTGAGGTGTATTAAAACATATTTGGGCCCTAACTAAGGATTTATATGAGTCTCCTTCATTCCTATCCACCATGGGAATATTTGGATATTAGCCTAATTTGAAATTATAAATGTAAAGTATGTCTTTTCGACCTTGGAGAAGGTTTTCAAGGTTGAGGATGAAATAAATAAGATTGGTTTCATTGGAAGATATCAATATAGATGTGAGATAGATGTGAGTGATGAATTTGGTGAAAATTAGAAAAGTATAGTTGCAAATTTGAGTAGAGTATTTTGAACTTCAAATTGTTGGACTTCTAAAAGAAGTGAGTTGAATGCATTTGCAATCTTTCATACAAGGTTGTGAAAGTGTTGGAGTAATTGTGGTGGTTTCCTTGTTGCATTGAGATAGTGTTCTCTATGTAACATTTCTCTTCTATCTTCTTTTCATATTCTAAGCATTGAGTTATGGCTTTGAGCCCTATTGGATAGTGTGTCCTATTTTGGTAGTGAGCCCTTATACCACTTTTGTAATTACTTATATTTTGAGCTAATCCTCACCATATTGTTTTCCTCATTTTTTTTTTCACGTAAATATAGTGTTCTCTTAAGTATTATTTTTGTTATCTACATTTCATGACTAATCACTATAATAGAGCAATGGTTTAATGAATTCTTGTGGATCTGATTAGTATTGAGGGTTTTTGATGTTTTAATTTGATACAATTGATTCAACCCCCCTCGTAGTTTTCTTGTTTGTTAAGAAAATTACTATAATTATTAGAGTCTCAAACATCAAGGAAGTTCACTAAACACTAATAGTTTATTTCTCTTTTCTATTATAAAAAGAATTAAAATAAAGTGATAAGTAGTAAAATAGAATCTATGAACTAGAGATAGTAAAGTAGCACAATGTTCAATTATAGAAAAAATGCCTTGATATTGGAAATATTTGGGAGGGTAAAATAAAAAAACCCAATTGTAAACTCAATACCCCACGTAATAGTACAAGTTCACAAGATTTTTGATGCAAAATTTCAAAACCCTAGTTTTATGTTGGAAAGCCCTAATTTCCTCTAAATTCAAAACTAACTTAATCCTATCCTTTAATTATAGGAATTAATTAAATTCCAAGCTAAATTTATAAAGTATGAATTGAATGGAGTGAAATTTGAAAATGAGATAACTATAATATGAGGGAATATAACTAATATGGACTAATTATTCTAACAAAATTCAATAGAAGGATGACTAATGTGGATATAATTTGTAGGGCCCACAAGATAGTGAAAATTTAATTGGATAATGAAATTAGTTTCCCAACCTCACTACAATGTCTAAAACTACCAATGGTGTCAAATTATCACTACAATCCATCTACAAGGATGATGGTCAATGAAAAAACTATTGTGGCTAACCTAACTATTGGTGAAATTTTAGACACATTCAACATCCTATTTTACAAATGATTCAAGATTATTGACATGGATAATGATAGGAACACATATATGTATAAGAGTAGAAAAAAGGTAGTTTCATAGATTCTTTTCTTTTGGTTCTCTAGCCCCTCAATCCGTGAAGGGGTAGTAGCAGCCACAAAGTTTCTTGGGCAGAGTGTGCAGCATATGCACATTGTGATGTAGAGCGGTCTTAGCTCAACCAATCCCGAGGAAACATACTCACTACTTCCCCTTACGATGGATCGGGTTACTTGATCCATATGTACTAGCCTAAACCCCACAATTTTGAGTACAACATTGGCTTGTTAGTTTATGCCTAGCCTTCAGTAGGGATGTTGAGCTGGCATTAGTGAGTCAACCTCATATGTATTAGAGGTGAAGCTTGAGTAGCCCCATATTGATATACTCATATATGTATTGTATACACTGTATCTGCACATGTTCTGACATGATGCAATGAATACGATGCCACACCCCACTGATGTTCTGACGCAGTGTTGGTGATGATGATGTGTTGTTGTTGGTAGTGAAATGGGCTCGAGGACACGATGCCACATACATAGACATGTGAAGGTGCACTATGAGATTGTGTTATGATAGCCTACTTGTGTGATGAGCATAATGGGGCCTCACACACTTGTAGAGGGATACTCATGTTTGCTTTCGACAGTGTTTGGGTTAGTTAGCATATGGGTATGTCCTAGCCATCTATACCTCTGGCTTTGACAAGTACCTACATGTTCCTTTTCCATGAGGTATCGCTATGCGAGATGTGTTCTACGCTTTCCTACTTCCGTGGAGCCATAAACACATTGAAATACAACATATGACCAAGGCGTACCTTCTCTGACTGGTGTATGACCATTTTGTGTGACAACGCGAGGTATGGTGTCACTGAGGAGTACACTCTAAGACATGTGGGTGGTGTGCTCACTATGTACCACATGACAACTACTATTATATCCTAACAATGTTGCCTCCTTCCTCGTTTGGTGGCTAGTATCTAGTCACATAGTGTTGTATTGTGCAATTTTGAAGATTGAGGACTTCATATATGGTTATTGATGATTTTTGATTGACTATGAAGGCCAAAATTTTGTTTATGTTTGATTGTAATGGTTAAGCCACACTTTGTGATATTATTTACTCATAGCCCTCTTGGTTACATTTGATTTAGTGTTGAAATTGTTTGCATTTCTTGCTTTATTGCTGAAATTGGATCTTATTTGATGTTTATTTTATGACTTTGGTGGCTAAACTAGTTTATCCTTCTTCTTTTTTGAGGTCGGCCATGTGGCATATTGTGTTTCCTCTCCAAGGACATATAAGGCAGACTTGGTGAGCGTATTTGAGGAAACAGATGTATGGAACCTTGAGGATGGAGGTATGTGAAGTTGATATATAGCTAGGACCCACTACCCACCTATGTGTGATGACTATCTCTTGTAGGCTAACCACCTTATACAACAAGAGATAGGTCATTGTGGTCTTGCTTGGATGGTCTCACAATGTGTGTGTGGCCTAACACCATCAAGCCACTAAGTGTGAGGTATGGATTATGTGAGATAGTTATTGGCTATTGGCTCATGGATTATGTATCATGGATTAGTATTTGCTTTCTAGCTTCCAGATGGACCCTTGCATAGCCTTGTGATGTGAGTTTTTCTATATGTGAAGAATGTATGTTAATCATGGATATAGTATTTAGATTCTTGAAATTTTGTTCCCTTCCCTTCTGTTGTTCTCGCCTAATATCTAAGACTTGTTCTATGGTGGTGTTGTGTAGGGTGATGCCTAGAGGTCTTGATCTTGATAGGGGTCATGGTAGAGGTCAAGGAAGTGATTGTAGGGTTGGTCATCAGAGAACTCCTTATCTGAATTCCCATGAGGGTGATCATGATGAGCACCTAGGCCCTCAGTTATGTCCCTTGCTTGAGGAAATTCTTAGCTAACATGGCCCAAGACAGGAGAGCAATCGACAAATGGTTAGGGAAAGAGAAGGGTTCCCTAGGAGAAGAGGTGTTTCAGCTATAGCGAGACTTATGATGGACCTCTTAAGGGAGTGTTATCCTATCTTCCATGGTCCTAGTGGTGGTTTGGAGGATGGGACTTTTATGATTGTTGTTTGGGTTGGTGGTTGTCTTATGTCTGGGAGAATCTTGAGTTTGTTGCGAGCTCAGCTTTATCCACTTGACCAGTCAACTTGGAGCACTCAGACTACAGCTAGTAGGGGTCAATATTGGCAGGTTAGTACACCCCTCGAGGTAGAGGAGATGGAAAAAACTTAGGATGTTTCTCTTGCGGCCAATAGGGCCACATAGCTAGACAATGTCCTTAGACGAGCACACCTGAATTTAGTTAGAAACCGACAGTCACAGAGCCAACAGGGGATGATGCGGGAAAGTTCCACAGAGCAATTGCAGAAGTTGATGACCACTGGGTAGAGCATTAGGGCACAAATATGGAGACTTTAGGTAGTGGACAAGCAGCTGACTTAGAAGCCCGTGGGAATTCTGTCATATAGGAGACTAATGTAGTGCTTCTCGTGTTGCTTTTACTGCACTGATACTCATTATGATATATTATTTACCTTGAGAACTTATTGGTTCTTTTTTTACCATTTTGGATTGGTTTGGATGATATTTTATCTAAATTTGATGATTACGACATTATTGATTGATGGTTATGTTATGATGGATTAACAGTTGTGTTGGGAGGATTTATCTTGCATTCGAGAGACTTTTCCTTTTTTTGTTTTTTGGCTTCCAAGAGTAAGCTTGGTTCTAGGGGGGAAGGATGTAGTGCCTCCCATGCTACTGAACTCGTATGATAATTTTTCGTGTGTGATTGATTCCATTCAGTTCTAATTATGTATGATGCATACTCAAGACTCTATTGGTGACTATTTCATCATGCTAGTTGGTTGGTTGATAGTTTTGCTTATTGGACTTGGTTGTCTATGACACTATTATTTTTATATGTGGACATATGTGTTTGATGTTATGCTTATGCAGTTGTTTTCTTATCGTTTAATGATGATGTTGTTTATAATAAGGTTATTGACTAATGTTCAGGTGAGATGGACAGTGTTGCATCACTCATCTGTGAGCGCCCTACCACACTGCAACTCTCTCTCACGGTGTACATGGAATTGGATGTATATGTTGTTTGACACTTGGTTTTATTTAGGATTGCAGGTTACCAAGCCTTGATTCCACATGCATTGTTAGGATAGGACAAGCCTCATAAATCCCAATGGGTATGAAGTTGCAAACGGAGTTGACAAGAAAAGTCCTACAACCTAGTCCATTACCCCATCATTGTTTGACGATGTTGTCTATCAGTACCCTATTTTATTATGTCATTCATTTTAATTATTCATTTACAGTTGTTCTATTTAGTTGTTCTTCATTTTCATTCAGGCATTACTTTGGGTTTCGTAGCTCTTTTTTGTAATATTGATGTAATTAAAGTAATAGATTAAATTATTAATTTTTTAAGAGAATTCTAATAATTAAAATATTAAATTAATGTAAACTATTTTTTTATTATTACAAAAATATTAATCCTAGATGGATGGAGTATCTAAAATATATAATTTTCAAAATACCTAAAACCTTCTACTTAAGTGTTTTTCAACAAGATATCAGAGATATAATTAGATTACTAAGTAGAGTGATGGGATTTCTAATAAAAAAAATTTGAGGCATGGATGTTCATGTACATAACCATAATTTTCAATTATGATATCAGGTTACATTGAGTAGAGATCATAAGTTATAATTTGTATGTTCATTGGTAAACAAGTTCAACTTCCCATGTTTAGAGATAAAAGGAGTAATAGATTTGAAAGTATGAATAGTACTAGTGTATGATGAATATCCATAAATAGAGTAAAATCACTCAATTGTACACTATAATATTCTCAACAAGGTATTATCATGTGATTGGTAAGGTTCTTGGAAGGAGACATAGCAAAAAGCATATTAGATGTAGCTAAAATTGAAATTGGAAAGTATGGGAGATCGTTCATCTAGTTTCTTATGTTTTCAAATATCAAACTAGTAGGATTCACTAGTTCTCCTTATAAGCTATCCATATATCCAACTAATAAGATCATTTTACTTGAAGTGCAAAGATATCTATTGGAGATCCATGGCCACCTATAATTTAAGGATAGAACTAGGGTGTAACTCCCTATTGTTCCTTGTAATTATGCACATGTATGCTTAGGCTATGTTAAAGCTTTAGAGGTTAAATTATATTTGGATAAATTTTTTATGAATCTTGACCTAATTTTGATACCTTTGGAAGAATGGAAAAGTGTTTAGGTACAAGCCTTAATTGTATTCCTCATTTGTAGGATTGCTAGAGAGATAAAAATAATGCTAAAAAAATAAAGAAAATAAGTTATTGTAGGTTAAAAAAACCTAAATGAAGTTTTTTAGCAAACATAAGGCTCTCAAATAGGTCAAGGATTATAAATTTTCTCCACATGGACTAGAAATGTATAAAATACATGATAGCATATATAGTAATATGCAAGGGCTCAAAATTTTGTAGTATGTAAGGGTTTAGAATTTTGCAGGGATATCCACTTTGAATTACAATTTGTAAGGGCAATTTCTAGGCTTTTAGGCCAAGTGTGTAAATGGGGTTTTTTGCACAAAATGTATCATGTAATATCTCTCTATTAGGAGCTTCTTTACAAAATAGAATTTTGCATCATCAGGCTAACAAGAGCCTCACAACTGCTATTTTTTAATTGCTTATTTCTATATATATATATATATATATATATATATATGCTATTGCCTTTCTCTTAAAAATAATTCATAAGCATAGTGGGTTGAGCCTAAAGATTCAAACATACAAAATCTTTCCAAGAGTATCTTGGATAATAGTGGCCACTAGTTGGATCAATGTGTGAAATTTATAAGAATACAATGAGTAACACTTACAACAAATGTGTATCATAAAATATTCAAAGAGATAAGGAAGAAGAGGATGCACTAGTGTTGGAAATTGGATGATTGGAGAATATATCTCTATAGTTGATGGTACCTTGCAAGAAATGGCTAGTGATATTCATAAAACTCTAGAAGTAACCATTTCAACTATGTCATTATAATTAAATCCTCCAATAGAATTAATTTCTATACTAAAAGAATATGATACATATATCCCACTAGTGAAAGGTCAATCAATGTTAATAATACTGACACAATCTTCGATAAAGGATACATAATTTTTTCTTCCCCCTCATTTTTAACACCTTTCAAATATTCCAATAGTGGGAAGAAAGAGAAGAGGATCAAGGGGAAGTAATAAGTAAATAAATATTATTTATTTAGATGATTAAATTTCTCTATAACCCCCTCAACTATATAGGGAAGGAAATAACATATATTTTCAAAAATTCATGAAAGAGAAAGCTAATGAGGCTGATTTTATTTTTCATACTTAGTCAACTAGTCAGGAATTTCATAATGAAACAAATTCTATGATTGAAAATATTCAAACAGATGTTAAATCTGAATAAATTGAAGAGGTTTAAGGATTTTAAGTTAATAAATTGGCATATGGTTCTTCTTCTAGGGTATAATTTTAATAAAATAAATAAATGAAATTCCTTAAGAGGCAGTAATGACGGCCATGGCCCAATAAGGGGATGTGAAATAAAGAAAAAAATCCTAGTACTTTGAGGGCTAAATAAAAAGAAACTAGGTAATAGGGGGTAGAGTTACATGATTTTACAGCATAGATGTAGCAACAAGGGAAAAGAGAAGAATATAAAATGAAAATTTTATGTACTTAGCTAGAAGTGTAAGTGTAGAGGAATAAATACTAGGTAAGAAAAGTCCCTATCTATTTATAGAAACTTTGGACTAAATTTTAACTTGTAGAGAAACAAGGATAAGGTCATATAATCTATCACAAGGGATGCAATTGGGTCAAAAAAAAAAAAATTCTACCCCCATGGAGGAGGGAGACCATAAGGATATCAGTTTAATAAACTATCAAGTATCCTTGGTTTAGCAAGGACATGCTACTTTAGAGAAGAAAGTCCTATAACTAGAAACTATAGTTTACTATTGGAACCACTAGGATTGAAAGTGACAAATAAAAAAGTATGAACTCAAGAAAATATTGGCGAATTGTAGGAGTATATAAGAAACCTCTAGGACCATTAGGACTAAAGGATGAAGCTTGAAACTCTCTAATACTAATAATTCGAGTAAATTCTCTTCCTTATATGGGATGAAAATATTATCTAATTCAATAGAATAATGGGTGAAAAACCTAGTGTAACAAGGATAAGAGGAACTCAAGCTTGTGATTGACCTCTAAGGTTCGGCCATAATTATACAAGGATAAGTTTAAAATATAATTAAAGAATGCCACAAATAAAAAGAGTAGAATAAAATTGAATTCCCCAAAATACTACAAATAGAGTAATTAGATTATCAAAATCTCATCAAGGACAACATATTAGATAATCAATACATTCATCGAATTATAAGATAGATTGAATTACTAAAATGAGAGGAAAAAATAATCCCAAAATAAAAAAATGAAATGAAAATTTAATTAAAATTATTGGAGTTTAATTATGAGGATATTGGACTAATTAAAGGATTGATTGGTGTAATGGTTTCTCAAGATAAAGTTGAGAACATTTATGATGTCTTTTCTCATTTCAGAAGAATCCCATTGAATAAACTTGATCAATAGTACAAGGATTTTAGCAGGGAAATCATTGATAGAATGATCAGGATGGGTTAGGTCATAAAAGTGTACAAAAGGATTGATTCCCAACAAAATTTTGGATGAAAAGACTCACGTTAGCCTTTGTATTTGAAAGATTTGGATGGAAATTTATACAAGATTAGGATATCATGATGAATGTCCAATAGATTATGGAGACTATCAAAGAAGGAAAGATAAATAGGATAAAACCCTAATTAGAATGGATGATGAACAAGATAGTTCAGTGATGGATGTTGATAGCTAGCTCTACATCAAATCAAGATTCTTGGGATACACTTACTAATGGTATATTATATTGTAAAGATAATACTCTTATATTTTAACGTTTGACCATTAATTTTTATATTTAATCTAGGTCAATCACTTGTAATATTTTTTTGGTTCCTTGCATTTATAAAAAGGGCATCAATATGATTTATTTTTTTATTTTTTATGAGAGAAATTATTGATAATTAAGGGACTACCAATAAATAATTACTATTGCTCAATTTCCTTCATTGTTTCTTTTCATGTAAATATGAAATTCGACTCAAATTATTATAGATCTATAACTCTTTATCCAAGATTTGTCATGTACACATGAATATAAATACCAAATTGAAGGTTCCTTCATTATGTGAAATATTATGGAATTGTTCCACGTTTCTAAGAATTTCATTATTTCTTTCTTGATTTAAAACTTTCCACGATTCTTGTGTTGTCAATTTCACCCTTGTAGAGAAATCAACTCAATTACATAGTGAAAAATTGGAATGAATTCAAGGTTTTGGAACTTCCTATTTGAATCCAAATCTCTAAATAAAATTTTGGTTCCCCCTCTAAACTAGGTAAAAAGTGTTGATCCAAATCAACACTAATGACAATGAAAACCTAATCCTACCTGCTAAATTTGAATAGGAGGAAAGGGAGAAGGAAAATAGAAACATAAAAGGTGATGAAAAAATATTTTGAATGGTTTATTATTTCCCAAAATTTTATAGAGAATCAACAAAATTAGGTAAAAAGTATTACACAAGTCTGGGGTTTATAAAATCCTACAAGTACAATGACACAGTTAATATGACCAAAAGTAGAAGAAATTGAAAGTTAGTTTTCGCAACCAAGTTTTTCATAGGGATATGTAGATAACAATAAAAAATATTAAAAATGAAGATAACATATTATACAATATGCCAATGAGATATGTAAGGTCCAAGTTTTCTATGTCTTGAATTATTCTTCTAATGGAATTCTTGTTGTTAGTTGGTATGATCAAAACGAGTTTGGGATAAATTAGATAATTATATTCAAATGATGATGAGGTAGCTACTACATGCTAGGATGCATCTCATATGAGTACCTTATACCCTCAGCTTTTTTAGTACATACAAGAGGATATCCAATCCTAGGGGGAAGGATGTGATACCAAACCATCTATTATCCTTGTTGACTCTATGTTTCGATATTGATATTATTAATCTTTCTCGATTGTATTATTCTTTTATATGTTGGGATTCTATATAAGAGTATCATGAATGATGGTTTTCTTTGATAGACATAATTTATGTTCTTATGTTCATATGAATTCACTTAGTTATTATTGGGTATGATTAACTAATGAATTTTAGCTTACTAATTCTTCTTTTGGTTACTCTTGTGATAATTGTATTATTTCATTTATGTGAATATGTAAGCATGTCTTTATCAAGATGATATTTAATGAGTTAAATGTTCATTTGTGATGGTTATAAAGTTAATAAATTTCTATGATTCATAGATAATTATTCTAGATAAGGATTTTTGGAAAAGTGATGGTTGTTTTGAAATGTTATTGTTGATATATGTTAGAATTAGTTGTTGATTCTTTGGATATAGTAATTTATTATAATATAATAACATCCATGTTTGATTGAGCAGTATATTTTATAATGGAATTTAGATGTCACATAACTAGTTCCATCTGGGTTCTTTCCCATGACTATCAATCTTAACTCATATGGAGGAATTAAGATCACGTGTTAAGTGCATGTTGTAATTTTGTGAATATGTTTTTTGTATAGTACATGTTTGATTGTATTTAAATTGTTTAATTTTTTTATTTTTTATTATTCTTGCGAGTTTTCTTATAGTATTTTCCTTCTTGAAGATTTATGTTGTTTTTATGTGAATTGATTATTTTTTTATAATTTAAAAATGACCCTATCTACTAGGTTTAGGAGTAAGGGGTTTATTCAACTTTGAAAATACCTTTTTAAATATTTATAACCATGTTGAAATACCCATTTCAAAAGGGTGGAAAAAATTGGGAGTTAGTTGGTGGTTTAGGTAGTTATGAGAGGAAGTTTTTTTCTCCCTTTCTATTTAAGTTTCTTTCTTGAATGGAGAAGGGGATTTTTCTCTCCTTTTATTATTTTAGAACTATTTTTGTAGAAGTTGTCTCTAAGGGGAGAGAGGAAAGGAAGAAGGACAGAGAAAGGAAAGGTTGGAAGGAGATGGCTTGGAGAGTCTTCATCAATATGGATATAAATTTCAAGGTAGGATCTAACCCTTTTGCTAGATCCTTGCATTGATGTACAAATAATTGTTTGAAATGTTTTCTTTGTTTGTGGGATCTATGTGAAAACAAATGGTGAATATTTTGTGACACTTCATTTGTTTGTGTGTGGGGTTTACTTTTGGGTATGAGTACCAAAATTTTCTATTTTTGTATATAAGTATTTATTTATGTGTATAATGTGGAGGAATAAGTGATATGGGAATATGGAATTTTTTAGTGTGCAAAGACACGTAATGTGAAATGTGATGTGGTGTAGTTTTGTTGGAGAACTTAAGCACTAAATGTTTGTTCAGAATTGTAAAATATTTTTGTGCTCGTTGGTAGCCTATGTGACCCTAGCTTGGGGGTGGGTTGAGAGCCCCATTGGTCAAGGTTGTATTTTGTACCCATATTTTTAGGTACATGTGTTAAGGGAATGAAAAATATCTTTGTATTTTAAACCTATAGATCTCAAAGAAGGATACATGTTAGTATTATAAAAATTCAAAAGTATTGAGAACCTATGGATAATTTGTTACTATGCTTTCATTTTATAATTGAATGTTTTATTCTTTGCTTATTGGTGAAAATTCAAAAGAGAAAAATATTTTTTACATATTATTATTTGTACATGGAGAGTAAATGAATGATTTATTCTTTCCAAGTGTGTAATAACCTATATTATTGTAAATTGTCACCCTTGACAATCTCACACTACGTTTTTCACTATCTTAAGTGCATGTGCCTAATTATACCTTTGATTTTCCCATTTAATTTTGATTTTTTATAAAATTTATTAAAATCCTTATTTATAGAACTTTGATAGAGCTAAAAATGCATATACCAAGATTCCTAGCACCCATGTACCATCTAATGAAGTACCCAATCTCAAATCTGATTGTCAACCACAATATGTTTATGAATTCAAATTCACTTGTTGACTTATCTTAATATTTGATAAAAAAATATGTTTAAATCCATATAAATATGAGTTCTTCCCTCCATTTCAACTCCTATGAAATATTAGGAACTATAGCAACCTAAAGATAATTAATGAAATATCAAGGGTAGAATAAGAAAACTACCAAAGGAATAATTAAAGATATTATAGTCTACAACACACAACCAAATTCATGCTCACAAATTGTAATATGTTTTATTTTTTATTTTTATTACTATGTGTAATGGAGAAAATTTGCACCCCTAAGAAAATTCTCCATTTAATCACCCCTACCTTAGAAAATGTAAATCCAATGATGCAATTCTATTTCTACTACCTCACTTCATCCACCTAGCTGCATCTTTTTGCATTTTTACATCGATCGAATAATCTCTATCAAGAATGTGTGAGCATTGCAAAAACATCCCCACACTGTGTTGTTGTAATGGAAGGATTCCTACCTTTGGAATACACATAGGTGTTACATTTCTCCATTGGTGGTGATGTGTAACGTCTCATTCCTCCTTGACTGATGAGAAACAAGTCTTTTTCCTCCCTTTTTCCATTTAAATGCTCTAACTTCTCATTCATTCTGAATTCCTCACTCTCTTGATCAATTCACACACTCTTAGTTCCATTATTTTACTTGAAAGCTTTGGTATCACTCTTTCTTGGTTGCAAGATGCTATTTCTTGTCTCCTACACCCCATTTGTTGTAACAAAACTACTATTGGAGGACTTGCAAGCTCTCTCATTCCACTACTTTCCTTGAGTGCTCACAACGATGGAGGTGATATCATCCATTCCTATTTGTTCATTGTAACATTTTATTTACAACGTAGCATACTTGTTTTTTGTGCTTTCTCTTAGCACCAATATTTCCTTTCTATCTCTTTATCACTTTCTATAATATATTGCTATCTAATTATTCATGGAGGTGGGAACACTAAAGAAGGGGGTTGATTGAGGTAGTCCTCTAAACATAGCCCCAAAAATTTTCTATGTTCGTATGTGTAGGTGTATGTGGTTGGAGATACTTGAAGATTTGAATCATAGGTGGACATGTCTAACTCGTCACCCTCTCTTTGTCTATTTTAGCATAATTTACTTACAAGTGTTTCTCTCATTACACTTGCAGTTCTATGTTTTCTAGTATTATGGCATAGCATAAAATATATAGCATTCAAAAATTTAGTATATTTTCTTGTATTTTAACCTATTCTCTAGACCTTATATCTGTACAGACTCTAGTGCATCCTTGAAACCCCTACACGTCACACTGGAGTCTGAGTCCTATGTTGTTGTTCTCATATAGTGAGATATCTAAATAATAGTCTAAAATTCAAAAATTGGCTCTTCTAACCCTATGAGCATTCAGTTTTAGAAGGAAAGTGACAGGCCATATGTACTTCCTTTTTAGGCTCAGTACCTTACCCCTTTCATTTTTCTTATCAAACTCGAGGTAGTTTAGGGAAGCCCATTACTTAGGACTCTCTTGTGACCTAGAGTCCCAAGGTGACAATTCATCCTCTACATTTTGGTGAACATAAAGTAAACCTTGAATCCATTTCTTTGTTCAAAGACTTATTCTCTCACATTTGAGTTGTCTCATAGTATTGAGCATTATAAAGATTTATGAGCTTTATGAAGTTGTCTATGAACTATGGGTATGTTGTTAGAAGGAGTGTGCAACACTTAGAGATATATTTTATGAAGGTAACCAAAACTCCCACTTTTGATGAGATGGTTTCAGGAATTCACAAAAAATTATTTAGAGAAACCACACATGTCCCTACCCCTCTCATTTCTCCTAAGGCCTCATCTATGGAGGAAGATGAATCTCTCATGATTCCTATAGAGAAAATCCTTTCCCTAGATTGAAAGCTTCTAGAGTTTGATAACTATTTGGGGAAAGATAAGATCATGACTAAAGATGCTAGGGTGGTTAATGAGATAAGACATATGTTGGATAAGTACTAGGTAGGTTTGGAATTTCTTTGGGGCCTTACCGACATAATGGAAACTCATGTCCCATCACACAATCCTAGATTGAGTGTTGTCTAAGTACTTCGTTCTGAAACCATTGAGACAATAGAAGTCTCATTGCTTAGGGTGTCAGTGGACATGGCTTAAATAGGCCCTTCCATATTTGAGCCTAAAGTGACCCCCATCATCAAAGTAAACAAAGTACCTTAGGGATTTAGCTCTACTACTCCTAACGCTCCCAATGGTAATCTTCGGGTTAATGTTACCTGGGGTGGTCGAGTCTCTATTGGAATGGAGGCTAGTGGGTTTGGTAGTCACGATGGTTGTGGTGGTGGTTCCACTAGTCTTGTTTCATCATTTGATACTATTTTGAACGGCTTGTTTTAAAACATGGGCTAGTTGTAGAACCCATTAGTGAACTTGTCCTAGGCCATCTCTTAGCCCATATTTCAACCCTTCTTTCATCAGAGTCCTTTGTCTATAGCAATTCTAAATAATCATATCCCCAAGGGATGGAGATTCTGAAGTTTAAGAAATATCTTAGTAAGGGAGATCTAAAAACACATGTTTCAACTTTCAACTCGATGTGTATATATTTCTTCTACCATGATGCGTTAATGGATAAGTTGTTTCCCAGGTCTCTAAAGGATACAACCCTTGAATGGTATGGTTCCTTACCTGACAATTCCATATTCTTTTTTTATTAGCTCATGAATCTATTTCTAAGAAAATTCCAATCAAACATTAGGCTGAAGATGGCCTCACTAGTATATAAACAACAATATATGATTGAAAAAACTACTTATAAATGACTAAATTTGGTCACATGACCATTAACTTAGTTTATGCCACTCATATATAACATGACCAGATTGATGAATAAACCATTCTTAGTCATTTATTGGTTGTTTTGATTGATTTATTTTGTAGTATACTTAGTCATTGATCTAGTCATTCATTGTTATAATCTGGTCACTTATTTAGTTAGTTTTTTCCACTGATATATTTAGTCATCGATTTGGTCATTTATTGCTATAATCTCATCACTTATTTAGTCATTTTTATTCACTAATTTTTTTCCATTGGTAGTGTATTTAGTCATTAATTTTAATCATCATTTTAATCAATTTGGTAGTATATTTAGTCAATTTAATTATTAATTGACATTAATTAGTAGTATATTTTGTCATTTTAATTTATTGATATTTGAGGATTTAAACATAAAACATAGAAGTACACGTCAATCATCAATTTCACATAATAAGATAACCATTGAGAAGGAAAAATTGGTGAACTTTATTAATAAAATAAAGGTGTTCTAGTTACAACTTAGAAATAGAGTAGTACAAAAAAAATTCAGTCACAAGACTGAAAAATATGAGTTCCAATGCACATAATGAAATGATTTTTGCTTCATAAGTAGCCATTCTTGGTCAAAACATGTCTTGAACAACTCCCATTTCCTATATGAGTATTTACTGAAAAACAAAGAATCCTTGTGGCTTTTGGACTTATCATAAGGTTTCAACAGTTCTTTTGACAGCCTATGCCCAAATGAAATTTCTTGAGTCATTAAGAAAAATGCTCTACTATAAAGTATACATATGGCTTTTCCCTATTGTACCAATACTATTATTGATCCTTTCACGAGGTAACCTGTAGTTTCATATAAATAGATTTAGATAATTGGTATGATGTCAAAATCATGAAAATAACATGTAGATGGATATATATTTACCTCTTGGAGAAAATTTGTAGTGTCCTTACACTACAATGTAACAACACAAGTATTTCACATAAAATAAAGTGACCATAATGTTGTTTAAAATTATGAAGATCATAAATTTGAATATCCTTGTACTCAATGAAATAGTCTCTCATCTCTTTTCTCCAAATATTCTTCAACCTTGATGGCAGTATGGTGCACACTAGTTTAATTTCCCAAAATCTACATATGTAGGAAAAACATTAGTAAAGAACAATAGACCCTTTTTGTGGGATAAATGGAGCATTAATCACATCTTAAGGAACAAGACAACTATTGTAATTAGAAGCTATATCAATATTATAATTGATCAGTAATATCTAGGCAAGAGATTTGCAATACCTGTCTATAGAGAGGGAACTATTCGGATTAACACTTACCTAGACTTTGTTCCTAACCTCAAAGGATTGTGAAACCTATAAGAGAAAAAAACCTAAATATTTATAAAACCTATAAGAGAAACTTGACTATCTATAGCAAATTTAGAGAAAATTTATGCAAATTACTATGTAATAGGGAAAGAAACATGTCCCATCTTGTTTTCTTTTTAGAGGAAATTTATGCATATTAATATGTAATAGGGAAACAAACCTAAATATTTATAGAACCTATAAGAGAAATTTTTTCTAGAGTAGCACAGATCATTAGCATGCCAAGCCTAAAAAATTAGTAATTGCACAGACAAACAAATTTAGAGGACTATGATTTATGAAGACAAAAAGAATAAAATCATAGAGTAATGCCTACTCTACAAACTAGATTATGGAGTGCCCTACTAGACATACATGAAAATGTGTAAGCATAGACAAGGAAAGAAAATTGTTTCAAAAAATTACTTGAAGAAATGTGATCCTGCTCTCTCGAAAGCACTTCAAGTCATGCCTGTGGTGATGCGAGGCTTTCCTACATCACCACAGACATGATTTGAAGTGCTTGCAAGAGAGCAGATACAAACATTGATGGCTGTAAAGAGAGGGTAGAAGCTCTAAAAGACTCATTTTTATCAAAATTCACTCTAAACATTCAAAATAATCATAAAACAAAAATGAAAAAGACAAAAAAATCATAAACATTCCCAGTTCATGTCCAAAAACTATTTCCTATGGCATGAGTATTTCAATAATTAATATCTCTAAAGATGCCTTTGACTTGATAAAATTAAAATTCATGAACATAAACCTTGAAATATAGCTGTAGATGTCAGAACTTTGCAAATGTAGGTTTCATAAAAGAAAAGAGAGGACTACAAATGGGCTCAACAAAACCTGACTATATATCCATTATTCTAGATGCTATGGACTAAGAAACCAATTCAAAAAGGATAATTTTTAACCTGACTATATATCCACTTCTTTCTTAGCTAACCAAATAATTTAGAGAGCCACTTCAACATCATAGAAGTGGGTCATATATGAATATAGATTGAGTATTCCAGCAACACTACTTTTTTAGTTGGATCCTAAAAATGTTACAACTTATGTTCTTCTCTAAAATATTTATGCAGAAGCAGGCAGGTGTGGTGAGGTTCAAATAGTAAGGAGTTTGATTAAAGATAGAGGAATTAAAAAGATATCTGCATGTAGTTGGATTGAAGGGCATAAAATGGTACATGCTCTTTTGTGTAGGAGACAAATCACATCCACAAACATGGGATATATATGCAAAATTGGAGAAATTAGCTTGGTAAATGAAGGTAGCAAGGTGTTTCCAGATTCAAGACTTTTACTTAGTGTTGTGGAATAGAAGGAAAATAATCATTTATCTAGCACCATAGTGAAAAGGTAGAAATTTCATTTGGTTTGTTAAAAATGGCCCTTGGTACAACTATTAGAGTTGTTAAGAACTTTGAATTAGTTATAATTTTCACACTGCATCTAAATTCATCTCCAAGATTTTTGTAGGAGAAATTGTTCTAAGAGATGTGAACCATTTCCATCATTTTAAATAGGGACAATTTTCTTGTGGAGAATATTGGTGATAGTAAATGAAAAAATCTAAAAAATAGCCTTCTTGGGGCCTTCCCTACTCTCCCACAAAGACTTCTAGCCATGCCCATGGTGATGCAGGAAAGCCCTGCATCACCATGGGCATGGTTGGAAGTCTTTACGTGAGAATGAGGAAAGTTGAGAGGAAAATAGAGAAGGCTTGAGGCATCTTGCTCAAAAAATGTGCACTAGTATCTAGTTCATCATGTGTCCTAGGCTACTACTTCATCTTCCTTGAGTGCATTACAACAACTAAATCAATCCCAATGAATCATATTTAGGCATTACATCAACTATTTGATCCTTGTGTAGAACCAGATAGAATGTGAAGTGGAGAGAACCTGATTAATTCCATAGATAAACTTAATCAATGGTAAATATTGCTTCTTATCTTATGAATATAACCAAAACTCTCTATAGCCACAAATTCATCTCATCAAAGTACATGGGTAACTAGCTATTGAAACCATTGAGTAAACTAGATACTAGTGTTGAATATTAGGTTTAGAACATTCACCTTGTGGTGTGTCTGTGTCAACAAATTTCAATGTGACATTCTTTACATGTTTTTTTTCAATGTGATCAATTCTAACACCAAATATATTATGATATCCAAAGATAAACAACATGATAGTACGCATGTGTCAATCTCTTGATAATCTAATGACTGATGTTATTCAACCTTTGAGTATTGTGAAACATCTATCTCACGCCATAAATATGTGACCTATGCCCCTACCACCCACTCCAATATTGAATTTCTGGAGTTACACCTTGAATAACATTCTAACTTGGATGGGATAGTCTACCCCCAAATGGGTCTACTTCCTCCCTTTTGCAGCATGGTCATCCTCCAAGAAGTTCAAATGATGGAAGTTAGAAAGTCCCATACCTAATAATCCAAGGACTACTTTCCTTACTGAACACCATCAAGCCAATACTATTTATCTTGTGTGTCACTAGTATTTATCCACAATTGGGCATATCAAACATCTTCAACTAGATGTTTCCTTGAAATTGACCCAATACTAGCCTTACAATAGATGAAGTATTTTCCTCTTTTAACTACTCTTTTAACTTGAATCTATTCTCACAAAAGATGAATTACTTAAATCATTTCGCTACTCAATGTGCATCACTTTTTTCCAAGAAATCTTGGACATGCTTGTAAGGATAGAACATTAATTTTTAGGAAATCATGCCCATCAATCCCATCTATCTATTATGAGATAACTCGATGTTCGTATACAACTGATCTTCACTAAGATACTATCACAATTTCACAAATTCTCTAGTATATATCCAACTTCACACATATTCCTGTTCGTACATTTTTCATCTTCATCATACCATAACATCTCTTAGAGTAAAATAAAGAGCACAATTTTACCCACTATCACCACCTTAAGGAAGTTGCAATGGTGATGTAGGACAATTCTATTGGTGATCAAAATCAACTTTGAGTTACTTATGCAACTATTAGTTTTCTTAATTTCCACCTCTTCTTTGGTGTGATATTCTCAAGATCAAATGTCATAATATTGTTTCAATTTGAAGATGACGCTTACCTTTTAAATTTGTTAAATTGTGCATATTTTAAGAAGGAATGAAGCTGATGCATGTCTTGACATATCCTAAGTTACTTTTTGGTAGCCAAATTTTTATGCCTTATCTTCACAAGTTTCTAAATTTCATATTCCTTGCCCCTTCATTTTTTTTCTCACATTGACCAAAATATAGCTATCAAGCATTTAATGGATTGATGTTTGGCATTTATTTGGAATTGTAGTGCATTTTGGTTTTGAATATTCAATCCATTCTCAATAGGAATTCTACCAATAGAGTTGTTCCCATTGAGATGTTCCATTCTAGTTCTAGCTTAATATCTATTTTTTTGGGTTATGTATATGATCTCTTGCATAAAGTTCTTTGGTTTCTCTTATACCAAACTGTGTTATTCCTTTTCCAACTAAACATCTGGTGTTTTGGTGCCTTTCAAATCCTATATATGTATTCTATTTCTTTTGGGGTTTAATTATTAGAGCCAACTTTATCAAATATTTCAATGATCATCTAATAAAAATTTACATTTATATATTGTTATAGCTTGCACTAATTTACATTAAGAGAACTAAAGGGAGTAGCTTGGTTAGCAATACATGGAGTTGCAATAAGGTGGCCTATGGAAGAGGTAAAGTATGTTACACCACTTGGATTCCTCAAAATAATGGTTATTTTTTATTTTTGGACTCACATTATGATTTTTTCATTATCAATTCCATAATTTAGTTGTTTTATAATCTCCTAGTGGTCATATGGTGCAAATGTTACCTAGGTTTTTGGTTAGTAGTACACTTGGTCTAATAGATAAAAGAAAGTGATGATGTTTTCCTTTGGATGATACATATCCATTTAAGTGGAAGCCCTATTTTTGAGGTCTTATCATATTCCAATCTTGAGTTGATATGATTCTTGATGAAAACCCTAAGTGAGATAAGCATTATTCTTACAAAATTATCATCTTTGCTAGGGTTCATGAATTACATAATGTTTATTAGGAGAATTTCAAAACTTGTTACTGAACTATTTTGAGTCATGGAATGGAGTAGCCTCCTCTTTATCATTTTGTTAAGATGTTGAGAAGATAAAATTGAATAATAGCTACAGAAAGGAAATGAGAAAGATAATCAAAAGGAAAATATAGTTCAATTGGTAAAATGGTCTTAAAATCATAATTAGTGAATGGAGTAAAACAAGCTTAAGTGAATTGCACTTTTAAAGAGATATTGTTAGCATAAAATGGTGAAGTAGATGGTGGAGATAATTGATGAGCCTAGTTTTTGGTCCAATTTTTTGTAGAATCTATAGTTTATTTGTTGACGTTTGTCATGGAATTTGATGTTAAATGCTGGTATTTTCATAATGTTTCCCTCAAACCATAAACATTGGGCTTAAATCCTATCTTTGCAAGTTTTAATGACATTGGCATATTATGTGGGTTATCTATATTGATTTTGCATGTGGTTAATGGATGTTCGTTAAGGTGGTTATAGATGTGCAGTCATCATGTGTACTAACATTTCCATGCAGATTTGATTTAAAGATGCTAAGTTGAGGAAGACATCAGCAACTAGGCATGAACCATAATGTCCAACAAAGGAATCACTCAAAATCAAAGCAGGTTGACAGCAGAAGATTCCCCATGTAACTAAATGTAACCTCCTTATAGTGGGATTTAATGATTGAGAATGTGTGGGTGTTACTGTCATGTTGAATCTGTGTTTGGACCTACATGTCTAACTAGATTCAATGCACATGTAACTTCCACCACTCAATTTTCTCCATTTTCCCTAAATGGAATCCTCCAAGTCATGGATTTGATTGCCTTGTTTATCTGATAGTATAAATAAAGATCTGATACTCCTTCCTCAAGGAGGTTGCATGATTTGATATTGTACTTGCAATCTCAATTTTTTAGTAATATAGATACATTACTCTTTTGTACTCATGATTTACAGTGAATAAAATAAAGTTCTAAGTTCGAGCATCTGAGTTCTCATTATTTTTACAGGATGCTTATCCAAGGGGGCCCACTTGGTGATTAATTTTTCTTCTTAGTTTAGCATTAGTTTAGTATTACTTGCTATTTAGTAATTATTTAGAAATCTAGCATCGATTGTTCCTACAACCACTAGAATTTTAGTATGTGACTATTCCTACAGCTAAAGGAGAGAGAGTAGTTCCCTGTTTGTTTCCCATATTTTCATTCCTATTATGCATTTTAGTTTGATGTAGTTTTTTATTGATGATTGGTATTTATGGTATTCCCTTTGAAGCAATTTACTTTCAGTGTTGTGAGTTCCTTAGCTGTAGAATGAAATGGATACTTTGAGTTCCTAGTGCACATACTATGCTGACCCATTTCAAGTTCACGTCCTTGGGTTGAAAAGTTAAATGCACCTTCATGATGATTGAAATATCTATTCAGGTTAGATATCCAATCTCTGAATCATGGCTGTAAAGGCTTAGTTATTAAATCATTGTAGGAGGCCAACATTTTTGGTGTTGTTGTCGAGGATGGTGTCAAACTAGGTAGTCTTTTGGAGTCATTGGTAGTTTTTCTTATTCTAATGTTTCTAGAAGTTGTTCTTAGTATATCCTCATTTAGGAAGTAATGACCCCCCTTATTCTTTATCAATTATTTGTGTGAGCTGATTGATAGTGAGTGATACCGCATGCATAGAGGAAGGAGAAGGGATGCTTATGGGAGATTGTAATACCCCCTCTGCACTTCATCTTGACCATGAAGCCATATGTGATTTGGTCTCTCCTTTAGAGATAATTGTTTGATAGCATGATATGAATAATGTGATTGATTAGTGCCCTTGTTTGATTGTTTTGTTAACTAGGAATCAGTGGATTTAAAAGGCTTCGTGATAAGCCCTTATATGAATAAAGGATAAAATCAAATAATTTGGTTTTGGGTCAATTAATATTTGGATTAATTATTATATTAACCATAAAGTTAATTGAAGTTATAGGTATTGTGATAGTTGAACACAAGATTTTATATATTTAAGGTATTAATTAAATAATTGCTTTAATTATATATATATATATATATATAAATACATAATGATTGTGGTGCATAATAATTTAAAAATGAAAACAAATATCTTGATGGATAACCGAAGTGGGTAAGGAAGTACTTGGTGGTTACACTCTTAGTGGAGAAAAATATGGGAAGTTACACTCTTAGTAGAGTTTTTCTAACAAATTCCAGGTGTGAGATAAAGAGAGGGATTCAGCATGTACAGTTGGGGTGGTGGTTCTGCATGTACAGTTGCATGACGGCTTTGCAGGGAGACTACCATTTTTTGGGAGGTGGATCTGAATGGTTGCATGGGAAAGTGTGGTGGAAAGAATTTCAATGAAGGAGAGCTTGGAGGGAAGAAAGGAAAAGGAGGCTTGCTCTCTATTTTTACGCCCTGCAGGATGGTTCGGATTAGGAGATTTGGTAGTAAGCTGGAACTAGGAAGTTTTGCAATAAATCTCCATAAAATCTAGGTTTCTCTCCTCATAATTCTTGTTTATGTTCTTGTGTTATTTTCTGAAAGCTATTAGTAAGATATCTTGCATTAATATAGCTCTCCAATAAATTTTGTTTATGTAGCTTAATAAACTTGTGTGCTAGAGATTCTTTGTTTCTAGACCTGTCTGCTTGTTCGTCCTCTCTGAGTTTTGGGTATTGTTTAAATAAGACCAGCAAAAGAAGGTTTAGATCTTCTACTATATTTTGATCAGATTATTTCTGTCAACATAGAAATTTTATCGAATCACTCTGGGGTTTGGAATTCACTCTGTCTGTCTAGCATTCTTGCAATTCTTTTTATGGAATGGGATGCATGCATATCAACTTGATGCTTGCTTTTATGCTTGTTAGTTAGGTGCTTTTTGGCCGTTGTCCTTACACTGTGTTTTACCCATCCTCTTTGTAATTGAGAACCATGCCAAAATGGAGCTTGCGTTGGCATAGGAAATTTTAATTTCTTTGTAGCTCTTCAATCCCTGCTAAGTGATAAGTGTAGGATTGAAGGAAGCATTGCTAGTTATTTTATTTCCAGGGAAGTTGAAGCTTCCCCTTGCGTCTTTTAGAACCTCTCTTTGATGCCGCACTTGAACATAGAAGGCTATAAAGGTTTAGAATGCCTTTCTGATTTTATTGGCAACTTGTCACACCTATAGTGCTTGAAAATGGAATGTTGTATAGAATTAAATAGCCTCTGTGATTCAATTGTCAATCTTTCTCAGCCGCGGAACATGATCAAAATAGGAAGTTTAAATGTTTAAATAACTTGTTTGATTCTACTGACAATCTATAGCAGTTGCTACACTTGGAAATAATGATAACAATGCATGTAGATGGCGATATTTCCAAATTCCAATATTTATTTTCTAATATACTTGGTAACCTGTCACTGTTACATCATTTAGATTTGAGGCATTGTACAGAATTAAGTAGCCTTCCTGAAACCATTGGCAACCCATCACAGCTGCAACTTTTAGACTTTCAAATGTGTAGTAAATTGGATAGCCTGTCTTGGCCGTAGCGCTTGAACATAATAGGAAGTTCAAAGGTTTAAATAATTTGTCTAATCTTCTAGCAATCTTGGAAATGAATTCAAAGGCAACATGCTTCATTACTTCATTGAGGTTGAGAGCTTCCTTGCTTGATCCATTTCGCGCGCATACTGTACTCTTCTGTTAGTAATATTTTTTTGCTCAGGCCGATGATTACTGATGGCTCTACCAATTTCATTTTAGTATTAGCATATATATTAGATCACAGTGTTTCATTTCTTTCATACTATTGTGTCCTTTCTCAAAGTTGTCTTTGCATAGCAATGTAAATGGGGTAGTCTTTGCTTGTTTCTGCTAGTGTCGTCAATTTTCTTCACAAGGAGATCGCACCTGTTTTGGTACACTTCTCCTTGAACTATTTCTCTTATAATAAACTTAGGATGAGAATGGCAACATCATGACAATCAGAATTTACTTCGAGGTTCTTAGTAATCTTAAAAGCTAATCAAAGGAAATGTTAGCAGACCGAATGCAATTGCCCCTAGTATGTCTCTCTCACTTTAGTAAGTAAAAGTCTTGAATTTAAGATTACTTGACTGCGTTCATTCACCAAGTCAAATTATTTGTATTGTATGCCCCTTCGCTTAATGTGTTGTATCAGCTATAGGAGGTCTCACTTGTTTAGTCATTCGTTGTTTCTTTGTACTCATCATTCTGTTTCATAGGGGTGATTTCTTATTGCTTTTGCTTCTATAATCAAGTTATACACTTTTGCTGATGTTGAGTAATTAGGAAACAAAATAGGCTTCCTTGTTAAATAAGACTCCTTTACATATATGTATCTCGGTATTCTATATATATATATATGTATTTATTTTGGAATGACTACTTTATAACTCTGCTTCACTATTTTGCTAATGACATAACGGAATTATTTCTATATGTATTTCTTTCTGTACCAATGTATATATATATATATAGATGTATATTTGTCATGTATTTTTGACTTAGGATGTGTAAAGAAATTGCTAGATAGTTCCTTTTAATTATTTGAATGTGAATTTGATTCATTATATCTATTATTGCATCAAAGTGTAAGTATTTCAATAATGTAAGAAAAGTACGAAAGTAAAGTCATCTATAGAAGTAAGGTTTAGGTGATACTTTATTGTTTAATTATGTAAATTATTGAGGTAAGATGTAAAGCTATTTAGATCTATTGGCAAGTTGAAAGGATTAAGAATGTCATTCTCAATGAACTTATGGAATAAGTATATGAAATATTTACATATATATATATATAGAAACATGTAATTTTTGTTATTACATTTTAGAAGTTATTGATGTAATAGGGTTGTGTTGATGTATGACATATTAGTGGTTATAATAGTTAAAATTGTTGTACTTATTTTGTTAGGTTACTAAAAAGGTTGTCGAATGATTACTCCTTTTTGTCATGGTTGTTGAAATTGTTAAGTTGTTTATTGGATAGATCGTAAGTTGTTGGGAAATTTTTGTTTGGGTATCTTGTGATGATGAGTTAAACATTTTTGGAATTGAGGTTGTTTTGAATTGATATTGAGGTGAATTACGTAACTTGAGTTGTGAAAGTAATATTGCTTTGATTTTGAGTTTGATGTTGATTTTGAGATCAAGTTTTGTTGTCACACTTTTGGGAAACCCTTGTTTTAGTGATTTATCAGTCTTCCAGAGAAAGAGAAAGAAAGGTGTTGCTTTATTATTGGCCTTCACTTTTGGTTCTTTGTGAACTATTGCTCGTATGATCCATTTGATGATTGGGTTTAGCCTTGCACTTGAAAATAGATTTGTTATGAAGATTTTGTGTAGGATGGTGTATGTCTTGCTTAATGAAATTTATAATGTGGCTTTATATGTTGTGCATGGGGGCTTACCCTGATAGTATCTTTTGAGTTTTTTTGTTCATAAGGGGAGTGGCTTTCAATGGGGGCCAAGACCCGGAAGTGGTCTCAAGGTAACTCATTGGAAGTTTATTAATCAAGTGAAAACATTAATATTTAATTAAGGGTTTTGGATAGAATCACACATTAACAAGATATAAGT
This sequence comes from Sequoia sempervirens, assembly GCA_007258455.2. NCBI lineage: Eukaryota > Viridiplantae > Streptophyta > Pinopsida > Cupressales > Cupressaceae > Sequoia > Sequoia sempervirens. The sequence goes on from VDFB02179234.1 coordinate 80,819,569, forward strand.
GAATGCCTCACTCATGGCTCAAGTGGTTGTATGGGCTTGAGATGAGTTGAGAAGGCCTGGAATGGAAAAATCATTGTCTTGTCCTTATGAAAGATAATTGATGCCCCATTGGATTGCATGTGGGGCTGGGTTTCGTAAGAGGTCACCAGGGTAACCCAAGTTGGGGGCCGGGGCCTAGGAAGATTCGCTAGGGTAACCCATGGAACATTGCGATGACACTCTTCCTTAAACAACCAAGTATGCTTGTTTCTCTCTATGTCATTCTTGGGCCTCTGGAAGCACATGTTGGTATTTGTATGTTGATGTTTATTTGGTCATTCCTTATGTTGGGCACATCTTGTGTTGGTTATATCTTGTGCTAAGATTGCCTTATGTTATTGTGGATCTTGTTGTGAAGTCTTGTATCCTTGTTTTGTATGATGGTATAGTTGGGGTTCCTTCTTGTCATTTCTTAGCACGGGGGTGGGCCTTCAGGTCCAGATGGTTGGGTGGAACATGCTATGCACCCCATTGGGTCCCCAATCATCAATTGAGAAGTGTGAAATTGTACCTTGCAGTGATTCCTGAGTTGATCTAGAGTTGAATCCAGTATTGCAGCTTTGTACTCCATTTCAAATGTATCATTCTATTTTATTGTACCTTCCCCATTCATGTTGGGAATTGGCATTGTAATAATGTAACCCTTGATTAATGTATTAACTATGTTGATGTTATCTTATGATTGCTGATGTATACTACCTTTCATGTGATGTAATAATGTTGTTGTGAAAAGTAATGCAGTCAAGTAAACCCAAGGGATTTGTTATATGTAGTTCATGTTTAGTTTTCATTTCATATGGTATATGATTATTATGATATATGTAAGTACTTTAAAAAAATCGGTGCCATAAATGTTATATATATTAGTATCCTTTGGGGTTGCTTGGCGGGTCATTACAGATGGTATCAGAGTGTAGGTTCATACTCTGGGGCACTATGAGCCCATTGTGGTGACCTAGCTGCTCGTATTCGTAAGGGTGTGGCAGTTTGTTTGTGTAGTCTGTACTTGGTTGCTCTAGTTTTTCTCTGGGTGATGTAGGTTCTATGGTGCAAAAACTTGGTGGAAAGGATAGGACCCTCCGTGTAGTGTGCAATGCACTGATATCCTTCCTACTGGAAATGCATTTTGGAACTCTTGTGTTACTCTTGGGTTGCTTTGTGGTGTCTCTGGTGTGAAGTGAATTTGAGTGTGTATGCGGTGTATGTGTGTTAAATCTAAAATTATATGTGTTTTTAAGTGATAATTATGTTTCTGTTTCTGAAAAGGCCATAAATTATGATCTTGTGACACATATATTATGAGATTTATCATTGAGTAATGAATAGAATGTAGTACATGATGTTTAAATGATGAAGTTTAACCAGAAATGTGTATCTTGGCAATGAATTAGCATGAATAACTGGTGCTAATGTGTTATGTTTCCATTTTAGTTTATGATTTTCAGGTAGTCGGCTTCGAATCTTGAGGAAGAAGGTAATTAATTGGTTATGTTTAACATGTTGATTTAATATTATGGTTGCATCTGATTAGTAATTGTTATTGATGATTGTTTATGATGTATCACTAATTGTAGAGTGTTAGAAGGACAATGTCATATCACTCATTCATGAGAGGCATACGACACGCCAATTCCCTCTACACTAGGTTGATTTGATGTATGTATGGTGTACACAATGTTTGCTTTTATGTAGGATTGTAGGTAGTAAGCTCGATTCCACCTACTCTGGAAGGACTGGGTGAGCCTCATGAAACCCAATGGGAATAATGTGGAAAAATAGAGTTGACAAGAAGGTTTCCCAACTTTTCCATCATCCTCGACGAGAATATGTACCCCCTCTGTGTAACCCAGTCGGTATGGTTTTTATGTTTTGTCAATTGTCTTGGTTGTTCCACTTTTTGGATTGTGTTGTAGTGTTGATATCATGATTATAATGTTTAACTTGTGATGACATGTCGTTAGTCATTTTCATCTTCGATTACTTGACTTTTGATGAATCTTATAATTGTGAATGCTTCGTTTAACCATGCGACTTCCAGGAGTAAGTCGGATCTAAGGGGGGGAGAATGTAATACCCCCTCTACACTTCGTCTTGACCATGAAGTCGTATGTGATTTGGTCTCTCCTTTAGAGATAATTGTTTGATAGCATGCTGTGAATAATGTGATTGATTAGTGCCCTTGTTTGATTGTTTTGTTAACTAGGAATCAGTGGATTTAAAAGGCTTCGTGATAAGCTCTTATATGAATGAAGGATAAAATCAAATAATGTGGTTTTGGGTCAATTAATATTTGGATTAATTATTATATTAACCATAAAGTTAATTGAAGTTATAGGTATTGTGATAGTTGAATACAATATTTTATATATTTAAGGTATTGATTAAATAACTGCTTTAATTATATATATATATAAATACATAATGATTGTGGTGCATAATAATTTAAAAATGAAAACAAATATCTTGATGGATAACCGAAGTGGGTAAGGAAGTACTTGGTGGTTACACTCTTAGTGGAGAAAAATATGGGAAGTTACACTCTTAGTGGATTTTTTCTAACAAATTCCAGGTGTGAGATAAAGAGAGGGATTCGTCATGTACAGTTGCATGATGACTTTGTAGGGAGACTACCATTTTTTGGGAGGCGGATCTGAATGGTTGCATGGGAGAGCATGGTGGAAATAATTTCAATGAAGGAGAGCTTGGAGGGAAGAAAGGAAAATGAGGCTTGCTCTCTGTTTTTACGCCCTACAGGATGGTTCGGATTAGGAGATTCAGTAGTAAGCTAGAACTGGGAAGTTCTGCAATAAATCTCCATAAAATCTAGGTTTCTTTCCTCGTAATTCTTGTTTATGTTCTTGCATTGTTTTTTGAAAGCTATTAGTAAGATATCTTGCATTAATATAGCTCTCCAATAAATTCTATTCATGTAGCTTAATAAACTTGTGTGATAGAGATTCTTTGTTTCTAGACCTGTCTGCTTGTTCTTCCTCTCTAAGTTTTGGGTATCGTTTAAATAAGACCAGCAAAAGAAGGTTTATATCTTCTACTATATTTTGATCAGATTATTTCTGTCAACATAGAAATTTTATCGAATCACTTTGGGGTTTGCAATTAATCTGTCTGTCTAGCATTCTTGCAATTCTTTTTATGGTATGGGATGCATGCATATCGACTTGATGCTTGCTTTTATGCTTGTGAATTAGGTGTTTTTTGGCCGTTGTCCTTACACTGTGTTTTACTCGTCCTCTTTGTAAGTGAGGGCCATGCCAAAATGGAGCTTGCGTTGGCGTAGGAAATTTTAATTTCTTTGTAGCTCTTCAATCCCTGCTAAGTGATGAGTGTAGGATTGAAGGAAGCATTGCTAGTTATTTTATTTCTAGGGAAGCTGAAGCTTCCCCTTGCATCTTTTGGAACCTCTCTTTGATGCTGCACTTGAACATAGAATGCTATAAAGGTTTAGAATTCCTTTCTGATTTCATTGGCAACTTGTCACACCTACAACGCTTGAAAATGGAATGTTGTATAGAATTAAATAGCCTTCGTGATTCCAGTGTCAATCTTTCTTAGCCGCGACACATGATCAAAATAGGAAGTTTAAATGTTTAAATAACCTGTTTGATTCTATTGACAATGTATCGCAATTGCTACACTTGGAAATAATGATAACAATTCATGTAGATGGCGATATTTCAAAATTCCAATATTTATTTTCTAATATACTTGGTAACCTATCACTGTTACATCGTTTAGATTTGAGGCATTGTACAGAATTAAGTAGCCTTCTGTAAACCATTGGCAACCCATCATAGCTACAAATTTTAGACTTTCAAAGATGTAGTGAATTAGATAGACTGTCTTGGTCGTAGCGCTTGAACATAATAGGAAGTTCAAAGGTTTAAATAATTTGTCTAATCTTCTGGAAATCATGGAAATGAATTCAGAGGCAACATGCTTCATTACTTCATTGAGGTTGAGAGCTTCCTTGCTTGATCCATTTCGCGTGCATCCTATACTCTTCTATTAGTAATATTTTTCTACTCAGGCCGATGATTACTAATGGCTCTACCGATTTCATTTTAGTATTAGCATATATATTAGATCACAGTCTTTCATTTCTTTCATACTGTTGTGTCCTTTCTCAAAGTTGTCTTTGCATAGCAATGTAAATGGGGTAGTCTTTGCTTGTTTCTACTAGCGTCATCAATGTTCTTCACAAGGAGATCGTACCTATTTTGGCACACTTCTCCTTGAACTATTTCTCTTATAATAAACTTAGGATGAGAATGGTTGTAGCATGAAAATCAAAATTTACTTCGAGGTTCTTAGTAATCTTAAAAGCTAATCAAAGGAAATGTTAGCGGACCGAATGTAATTGTCCCTAGTATGTCTCTCTCACTTTAGTAAGTAAAAGTCTTGAATTTAAGATTACTTGACTACCTTCATTCACCAAGTCAAATTCTTTGTATTGTATGCCCCTTCGCTTAATGTGTTGTATCGGGTGTAGGAGGTCTCATCTATTTAGTCATTCGTTGTTTCTTTTTACTCATCATTCTGTTTCATAGGGGTGATTTCTTATTGCTTTTGCTTCTATAATCAGGTTATACGCTTTTGCTGATGTTGAGTAATTAGGAAACAAAATAGGCTTCCTTGTTAAATAAGACTCCTTTACATATATGTATCTCGATATTCTATATATATATATATATATGTATTTATTTTGGAATGACTACTTTATAACTCTGCTTCACTATTTCGCTAATGACATAATGAAATTATTTCTATATGTATTACTCTCTGTACCAATGTATATATATATATAGATGTATATTCGTCATGTATTTTGACTTAGGATGTGTAAAGGAATTGCTAGATAGTTCCTTGTAATTATTTGAATGTGAATTTGATTCATTATATCTATTATTGCATCAAAGTTTAAGTATTTCAATAAGATAAGAAAAGTACGAAAGTAAAGTCATCTATAGAAGTAAGGTTTAGGTGGTACTTTATTGTTTAATTATGTAAATTATTGAGTTAAGATGTAAAGCTATTTAGATCTATTGGCAAGTTGAAAGGATTAAGAATGCCATTCTCAATGAACTTATGGAATAAGTATATGAAATATTTACATATATATATAGAAACATGTAATTTTTGTTATTACATTTTAGAAGTTATTGATGTAATAGGGTTGTGTTGATGTATGGCATATTAGTGGTTATAATAGTTAAAATTGTTGTACTTATTTTGTTAGGTAACTAAAAAGGTTATCAAATGATTACTCCTTTTTGTCATGGTTGTTGAAATTGTTAAGTTGTTTATTGGATAGATCATAAGTTGTTGAGAAATTTTTGTTTGGGTATCTTGTGATGATGAGTTAAACATTTTTGGAATTTAGGTTGTTTTGAATTGATATTGAGGTGAATTACATAACTTGAGTTGTGAAAGTAATATTGCTTTGATTTTGAGTTTGATGTTGATTTTGATATCAAGTTTTGTTATCACCCTTTTGGGAAACCCTTGTTTTAGTGATTTATCAGTCTTCCAAAGAAAGAGAAAGAAAGGTGTTGCTTTATTATTGGCCTTCACTTTTGGTTCTTTGTGAACTATTGCTCGTATGATCCATTTGATTATTGGGTTTAGCCTTGCACTTGAAAATAGATTCATTATGAAGATTTTGTGTAGGATGGTGTATGGCTTGCTTAATGCAATTTATCATGTGGCTTTATATGTTTTGCATGGGGGCTTACCCTGATAGTATCTTTTGAGTTTTGTTGTTCATAAGGAGAGTGGCTTTCAATGGGGGCCAAGACCCAGAAGTGTCTCAAGGTAGCTCATTGGAAGTTTATTAATCAAGTGAAAACATTAATATTTAATTAGGGGTTTTGGATAGAATCACACATTAAAAAGATATAAGTGAATGCCTCACTCATGGATCAAGTGCTTGTATGGGCTTGAGATGAGTTGAGAAGGCCTGGAATGGAAAAATCATTGTCTTGTCCTCATGAAAGATAATCGATGCCCCATTGGATTGCATGTGGGGCCGGGTTTCATAAGAGGTCACTAGGGTAACCCAAGTTGGGGGCCGGGGCCTAGGAAGATTTTCTAGGGTAACCCATGCAACATTGCGATGACACTCTTCCTTAAACAACCAAGTATGCTTGTTTCTCTCTATGTTATTCTTGGGCCTCTGGAAGCACATGTTGGAATTTGTATGTTGATGTTTATTTGGTTATTCCTTATGTTGGGCACATCTTGTGTTGGTTATATCTTGTGCTGAGATTGCCTTATGTTATTGTGGATCTTGTTGTGAAGTCTTGTATCCTTGTTTTGTATTATGGTATAGTTGGGGTTCCTTCTTGTCATCTCTTAGCGTGGGGTGTGGGCCTTCAGGTCCTCGTGGTTGGGTGGAACATGCTATGCACCCCATTGGGTCCCCAATCATTGATTGAGAAGTGCAAAATTGTACCTTTCAGTGACTCCTGAGTTGATCCAGAGTTGAATCCAGTATTGCAGCTTTGTACTCCTTCATTTCCAATGTATCATTCTATTTTATTGTACCTTCCCCATTCATGTTGGGATGCGGCATTGTAATACTGTAATCCTTGATTAATGTATTAACTATGTTCATGTTATCTTATGATTACTAGTGTATACTACATTTCATGTGATGTAATAATGTTGTTGTGAAAAGTAATGTAGTCAAGTAAACCCGAGGGATTTGTTATATGTAGTTCATGTTTATTTTTCATTTCATATGGTATATGATTATTATGATGTATGTAAGTACTTTAAAAAAAAATTGGTGCCATAAATGTTATATATATTAGTATCCTTTGGGGTTGCTTGGTGGGCCATTACAGAGATTCCTTCCTAACAATTCTAATCCATTCTAGCTAGTTGAATATCAGAACCCACCAAGAGAGGAGGAAGAACAAGATATACATCCCTTTGTTGATGCATTTCCTAATCTGACTAGCTCTGAAGTCTCCTCTAAAAATCAAAATCAGCTTGAGAACCCCTTTGCTTTGGAACTACACTGAGCAGGCGTGAGTGATGCAAATAGGAACAAACCTAACCAACCAACTTTTCCTTTCCCCATTTCCCATTAGAATGAAGTTGAAAACATCAAGAACATTCTTGCCTCAACAATCCCCAAGTTTTATGGACTTGTCACAAAATATCCTAATACTTTTTTATTTGAGTTTGATATATTCTGTAGGAGTTAAGATTATACTATTGATACCCATAGGCTTAAGCTATTTCTTACCACTCTGAAAGAGTCTACATTAAGATGGTTCATGAGCCTAGGAAGAGATACTATGGAAACTTGGGAAGACATCAAGACAAAATTCCTTGAGAAATACAAGGAATATTGCAAGGGTAGTGACATGAGAGGAGGTGACATTTTCAGAATGCAACAAAAGGAGGATGAGAGGTTAGAAGATTACATTAAAAGGTTTCTATTTTCCTACAAAAATATCCACACCATACACTTAATGAAGACTCACAGAAGTTTCTTTTCCTAAGAGGAATCAATGACAGCTGAATTGATGCCTTGGACCTCATGGGAGGAGGAGATATCTCCCAAGTTCCTTGGGAAGATATCAAGAAAATATGCTAGAACTATTCTAGGGAAGCTTCAAAGAAGGGGGTAGCTTACCAATCTTCCATAGGAAGTCAACTACCGGTGGAGTTTCAAGAATGGAGATTACTCATTTGTTGGTAGACTTCAAGCAAGACATTATAAATAATATAGCTACTTAGCTAGACACATTTCAGGCCAAGAAGAAGCAAGAGGAGGCAAAGGCAATGTTGATAGAGTATTTCCCCCATTGCAAATAAAAGAAGGACTATAGAGTCAAGATGGAAACTAACCTTTAAAGCAAGAAGATTCCATCGAAGTTCAAGCCAATCTAGATTGAAGAAGACCAAGTCTACTATGTTTCACAAAGGAAGCCTTGGGCTCCAAGACAAGGCATGCCACCCGATCCACTATCCTATGCAAGGCCATATTTTATTTCCTATTCATCTGGTAACCAATGGCAACCCCCATATCCATCTAGTTATGGAGGATATCCACCACAACCTTAGAGTAACCCTCCAAATGCTTGGACCAATCATTAAAGTTATCCACTTGAGTGACAACAACCTCAGGGGAATTGGCAGCCACCTCCAAGAAATTGGCAGCAAACAAATCAATGGAGAGGAGGACAAAAATGGCCTATCCAAAAAACCAGTTACATGTAGCCACCTTCTCAGACCCAAAAACCTACTATCATGCCTCCACCTACTAATCCAAGCTCAAATGCACCTAAACCTACTCATCTACCAGCTCAACCCACACCTAATCCAAATAACAAACCACGATAGCAGCCTGCATAGTCTGCTAACTCAAATAAAGTCCTTGCATATGTTGTGAGTGTAAGTGAAATCCACTTGCATTCAACAACTACTCTACTAACCCTTTCCAAGCCCATTATCATTGAGCTTCCTATGGAAGAGGAAGAGGAACCTCTGAATGATCCCACTCAGCCAAATGTACCTAAATATTTTGAACCAGCCCAAGTCAAGCAAACTGAAAAAGAACCATCATTTCCTCAGAGATTGAAAGTTGCCAATAAGAGGAAAGAAAATGAGGATGCAACCTTTGATATCTTGGATTAACTAAAGCATATATGTGTCCAGATACCTCTATTTCATGCCATAAAGGATGTTCCAATTTATGACAAGGAAATCAAGGAAGCATGCCTCAAGAAGCCCAGAAGGAAAAAGAACGACCCGACTATAGGTCATGTGGTGGGACAACTAGTTGACATCATGCTGGGAAAAGTGACTATTCCCAAGTATAATGACCCAGGTAGTCCTGTGGTAGTAGTTGTTATAAATGGGGTCCAAGTAAAGAATGCTTTGATTGATTTAGGCGCAACAATAAATGTAATGACCAAAGACATCCTGCAACAACTAAATCTTACAAGCATAGGATCTACTCCTACTATCCTACAACTTGCTGATAGCTCTATTGTTAAGATTGATGGTGTAGTGGAGGATCTTGTGGTATTTTTAGGCTCCTGGGAGTACCCAACATATTTTATGATTCTTTCTCCTAAAGCTACATTAGGCAGGTATCCTATTATTCTTGGAAGGCCATGATTCAAAACTGCATATGAATACATTGGATGTCAGTCAAGAGACATGACCATTTCAGATGGGAAGAGCACCAAAAAGTTTGTTCTTTATCCTCCTCATCCATCTCATGATGAATACAATCCTATATGACCACATGTTGGTGAAGAGGCCAAGGAAGTTAACTTTGTGGCATAGCTTATGATGCTAGGAAAAAGCTCTTTCATCTAGCTCCAAGATGAAGATGAAGTATTGGCTAACATCATTTAGAACCATTGTGAAGTGGAGGAATCATCTTCTCATTCTACTACTCTAGTCAAGACACCTTTTTCTGCTCTTCCTGTAGCCACTCTTCCTACAACCATTGTTCCTATAGACTTTCTTCCTACAACCACTCTTTCTACTGCCATTGTTCCTGTAGAGATAATTCCAACAGCAATAAGTATGTCACATGCATTACTTCCATATGAACTAAAGGTACCATGTGTTAATGAAGCAGCCATGATAGAGTTAACAACACAAGTATAGGTATTAGAAGGAAAATATCTGAATGTTAATAGTAAATTAAATGAAGAACAACAATTGTTATTGGAAAACTTATTAAGGACCCATCAACATGCATTTGCATGGGATTATCATGATATGAAGGGATGGGACTCTAAACTTTTCATGCATAGAATTTACATCAGAGATGATTGCACCCTAGTAAGATAGCCATAAAGAAGAATTAACCCTGTACTAAGATAAATTGTGAAAGGATAACTACAAAAATTACTAGATGCAGGATTTATCTACTCCATTTTAGATAGTCAGTGGGTGTCCCCATTAGTGATCATTCCCAAGAAAGGAGGGAAATGGAGAGTTTGTGTTGATTATAGGGAACTTAATGCTACCACCAAGAAGGACCACTTTCCCTTACCCTTCATTGATCAAGTTTTTGACACACATGCAAGAAAGTAATACTTTTCTTTTCTACATGGATTCAATGGCTACAAGCAAATCCGAATTGCACTAGAGGACCAGGAGAAGACCATATTTACCTATCCATGGGGTACCTATGCTTATTTGGTACTCCCATTTAGCTTATGCAATGCACCTGCAACTTTTCAAAGAGTAGTCATTAGCATATTCTCAGACATTTCTCATGATTGCATGGAGGTTTACATGGATGAATTTACCACTTATGGTGTTGATTTTAATCAAGCGTTGGAAAATCTTAGGAGAGTCCTACAGAGATGAAAAGACCAAAAATTATCCTTAAACAGTGAAAAGTGCTTCATGATGATGTAGGAAGGTGTAGTTCTTGGCAACTACATCTCCCACAAAGGAATTCAAGTAGATCTTGCAAATATTGAGGTAATCACAAATCTTCCCACACCTATGAAACAAAAGGATGTTAGGAGTTTCTTGGGTCATGCAAGATATTATAGGAATTTCATCAAGGATTTTAGCAAGGTATTGATAGGGTTAGAAATAGTAGATATCTAACAATTAAATGTAGATTTAATTAAAACAGAGAAACAAAAACACACATAGAATAAATTATAACACAGAGAATTTAATGTGGTTCACCCAATTCAGGCTACATCCCTCAAACGACAACCATCCAATAATTTTATTATCCAATTAAAAAACATATTAAAATCTTGAGAATAATCGTGTTTTTCATCATACTGTAACCCCCATCTGAACCCCTTTTTAACAAGCTTAGAAGCTTCTAGATTAGGGTTCTACAAAATTGGGTTTTTTTCCTTTTTCGTTAATTTTTCCCTTTTTTAGTGATGACGCGAAAAAGTAGGAAGAAAATTTTTTCCACTAAAAATAAGTACCTTGGACCCTACTACTCTGTTATACTTGAACTCAACCTTGAAGGAAAATTGAAGCTGAAGAGGAGCTCAGCTTCTCCTTTGTCACCACCTTCGTAAACATATCTGCTGGATTGACATCTATATGTATCTTGTCCAGCTTGACCTGTCCATCCTCCAACACCAATTGAATGAAATGATATCTCAACTATATGTATTTTGTTTTAGAATGCAAGGAAGAATTCTTTGCAAGATGTATAGCACTCTAGCTGTCTATAAACAGGTAATTTCTAGTCTATTGTTTTCCCAACTCATCCATGAAAAGTTGTAGCCATATCATCTCCTTTACTACCTTTGTTGCAGCAACATACTTTGCCTCTATGGTGGATAAAGCAACCACCTTTTGCAATCGAGAAATCCAACTTACTGTTGTCCCACCAACTGTAAATACATTACCTGTGATACTCTGCCTGGTATCTATATCCCCTGCCAAGTCTGAGTCAACATAGCCTTTTAAATTAGTATTAGAACCCCCAAAACATAAACATTTATTGGATGTACCTCTCAAGTACCTAAGAATCCATTTTATCGCATTCCAATGCTTAACTCCAGGATGACTCAAATACCTGCTAACATCTCCTACAACATGTGAAATATCCAGTCACGTGCATACCATGGCATACATTAAACTGCCTACAACTGAAGCATATGGTACCTTGGACATTTTTTCTTCCTCCTCTTGTGTCTTTGGACACATATCCTTAGTCAATTTAACATGACTAGGAAAAGGTGTGCTGACAGCTTTTGCATTCTCCATATGAAATCTCTGCAACACCTTTTCAACATAATTAGCCTGAGATAAATTTTTTTTTTTTTTTTCCTATCTCTAAAAATTTTCATACCAAGAATTGTTTTGCTGCCCCCAAATCCTTCATAGCAAAATATTTTGCTAATTGTTGTTTTAGCTCACTTATGTGATGCATGTTAGACCTTGCTACAAGCATTTCATCAACATATAAATATAAAATAATGTAGCTATCATTATCCAACCTCTTAAAATAAACACAATGGTTAGAATTACACCTGCTATAGCCTTGCTCAGCCATAAAACTATCAAATTTCAAGTACCATTCCCAAGGTGCTTGCTTCAAGCCATATAAACTTTTCTTCAATCTGCACACTAGTTTCTCCTTACCTTTGACCTCAAATCCTTGTGGTTGTTCCATATATATCTCCTCTTCCAAATCACCATGGAGAAAGGTTGTTTTAACATCAAGTTGTTGTAAATGCAAATCTTCAGCAGCCACAATACTTAAAACAATATGAATAGAAGTCATTTTAAGAACTGGAGAAAAAATCTCATCAAAATCAATACCCTTTTTCTGTGCAAATCCTTTTACAACTAATTTGGCTTTAAATCTCTTCTTACCTCCATCCTCCTCTTTCAGCCTATAAACCCATTTGTTTGGTAAATCCTTTTTACCTACAAGCAACTTGCATAATTCCTAAGTCTAATTTTTTAGCAAGGAGTCAATTTCTTCTTCCATTCCATGCTCCCACTGAACCTTGGTATCCACCTACATATCTTCATCATAATATTTTGGTTCACCGGCATCAGTTAACAAAATAGTATACAAAGAGGGAGAGACTATTTCTAGAGGTCTACTTATCCTTGAAGATTGTTTAACATTCACAGGAGTTTGTGGTATTTGTTGTTGTTGTTGTTGCCCAGCATGAGGAACCACTGAAACATCATTGTTTGGAATATCATCCAACATTGCATAATCATTTTATTTCTTCTCATGCTGCAGCAACAAATCTTTGTACAACATTTTCTCATTGAATATGACATCCCTTCTCACAATTTTCTAATTTTCAAAATTCCAAAGCCTGTAACCAAATTCATCAATGCCATATCAAACAAATATACATTTATTTGATTTTGCATCAAGCTTGGTTCTATTTTTAGAATCTACATGTGGAAATACTTCACACTCGAAGGTTTTGAGAAAAGAATAACTCGCCTTCTTATCTTTCCATGTTTCCTCTAGAATACCACAACCCAAAGGATTAGAGGGACCTCTATTAATTAAATAAACAATAGTGTTTACAGTATCTACCCAAATTTTTAAAGGCAGCCCAACATGCAATCTCATAGTCCGTGCACACTCCATTATTGTTCTATTCATGCGCTCAACCATTCCATTTTCTTGTGGAGTCCTTAGAACCATTTTCTTCCTACGAATACCATTAGAGGAACAATAATCTTCAAAATTTGTACTACAATACTCACCACCATTTTCATATCTGAGACATTTTAGCCTTTTACCTATCTCATTCTCAACCAAGCTTCTCCATTTTTCAAAAGTTTCAAATACATAAGATTTCTGCCTAAGGAAATAAATCCATACCTTCCTAGTTGCATCAACAATGAATGTAACATAATATAGAGATCCATCGAGAGAAGATACCTAAGTTGGTCCCCATACATCTGTATGCACAAGCTCCAATTTCTCTTCTTTCTTTTGCTCCCCATCCTTGAGAAAACTTACTCTCTTTTGTTTTCCATACACACAACTTTCACAGAAATCCATATTAACACATTTTAGACTTGGTAAAACGTTATTTGAATGAATTACTTTCATACTTTTTGCACTCATATGCCCAAGTCTATTATGCCACAGCGCTGATTCAGAGTCCACATCAACTCTATGATCTTCTACCTGCTGAACTGCAACTATTCCTAAACATTGACCTTTTTCCATAACAATTAAAGTAGAAGGAACAATATGACCTGTACAAAGATATAAGGTGCCTACTTTCACACCTTTTTCTACCACTAAGGCACCCTTTGTGACCTTCCAATTTTTATCACTAAATGTAACAACACAACCTTCATCATCTAGTTGCCCTATTGAAATTAAATTTATGCTTAACTTTGGAACATGCCTTACCTCATGTAGTAGCCAATGATTCCCATTCTGCAACTTAATCTTGATTCTTCCCTTTCCAACAATCTGATAGGGTTCATTATCTCCTAAATAAACCAGCCCAAAATCCCCTTGGACATAATCAAGAAAATAACTTTCATGGGGGGTAGCATGAAATGAAGCCCCTAAATCTAACACCCAAGAATCATCAACATTATCAAGGGAAAGAATCAAAGCATCCTCATTATATTTATTACTTACCACATTTTTCTCTTTACTTCCTTCCTTTTTGTCTCCTTCTTTATTTTTCTGAGACCAAGAATCTTTCTTTAAATGACCCGACTTACCACAGTACCAACAATCCCTCTTGTCTTTAGATTGGGTTGTTTTTTCCTTTGATTTTCCTCATGACTTCCCATGATTTCTGGAATTGTTTACTCTCTCCTTTGTTCTGCCCCCGCTTTCTACATTCAAAACACTGCCTAATGTGGATGTTCCACCTAAGCTTTTCCTACGAATTTCCTCACTCAAAATAACACCATCAACATCATCAAATCTCAATGTATTCGAACTAGAAACAAAATTGCTAACAACCATTACCAAGCTATTCTAGCTTTCAGGCAAAGAACACAGAATCAAAAGAGCCCTAACTTCTTCATTAAAGTTTACTTTTACATAAGTTAATTGACTGGTGACCATATTAAACTCATTTAAATGATCAATAACTGACCCACCTTCTACCATTTTCATATTAAATAAACTCTTCATAAGAAATACCTTATTTGAAGCGGAAGGCTTTTCATATAACTTCGCTAGGGTTTCCATCAACTCTCGAGTTGTCTTTGTTGTTGTAATATTGAACGCCACCGATTGTGCTAGGCATTAAAAAATACTACCAAGAGTCTTTCTATCCAAAATCTCTCAGTCCTCATCAGACATTATTGTGGGTTTCTTGGTTTTCCCTTCCAATGGCCACCATAAATCCTTCTGATAGAGATAGTTCTCCATTTGCATCTTCCATAACTGATAGTTCTGCCCATTAAACTTCTCAACCTTCTTACCCTCGCCTACCATTACTCCCACTCAACTATGAGACCCTCCTACAGAAATTAATTCAAACACAACCCGCTTTGATACCACTTGATAGGGTTAGAAATGGCAGATATCTAACAATTAAATGCAGATTTAATTAAAATAGAGAAACTAAAACACACATAGAATAAATTATAACACAGAGAATTTAACATGGTTCACCCAATCCTGGCTACATCCACCAAACCACATCCATCCAATAATTTTATTATCTAGTGTAAAAACCTATTACAATCTTGTGAATAATCATGTTTTTCATCATACTGTAACCCCCATCCGAACCCCTTTTTAACAAGCTTAGAAGCTTCCAGATTAGGGTTCTACAAAATCAGGTTTTTTTCTTTTTCGTTGATTTTTCCCTTTTTCGGTGACAATGCAAAAAAGTAGGAAGAAAATTTTTTCCACTGGAAATAAGTACCTTGGACCCTACTACTCTGTTATACTTGAATTCAACCTTGAAGGCCAACCGAAGCTGAAGAGGAGCTCAACTTCTCCCTTGTACATGTCGGGGTGTATAGTTTACCATGGGCTATACAGTATAGCTATGTTATACATACCGGGGTGTACAGTATAGCATGATCAATCACCACATACCAATAGGTAGCAGCACCATTGTATGCTCTTCTCACTAAAGATGTTGAATTTTAGTGGATTGAAGCCTGTGACAAGGCATTTTCTAACTTGAAGGCAGCTTTGACTTATGCTCCTGTACTCAAAGGGCCTAATTGGGAGCTTCCTTTCCACATCCATACTAATGTATTAGATTATGCCATAGGAGCAGTCTTAGGACAAAAAGAAGGAGCTATTGAAAATTCTATTTACTTTGTTAGGAAAAATTTACAAGGAGCCAAATTCAATTATACAGTGACTGACAAAGAAATACTGGCAGTAATCTATGCACTGAACAAATTTAGAGATTACATAACAAGCTACCAAATCTTTGTGCACACATATCATGCAACCATTAGATATCTCATGAATAAACCTTTGATCATAAGTAGATTGGCAAGATGGTTATTGTTGATGCAGGAGTTTGATATAACCATTGTAGATAAGCCAAGGAAGGCCAATGTTGTTGCGGATTTTCTTTCAAGGCTGACTACATCAGAAGACAATCAACCCATAGATGACTCTTTTCTTGATGATCATATATTCTCCCTCATTATACAAACACCCTGGTATGCTGACATAGCCAATTATTTGGTCACAGGTAGAGTTCCTTCTCACTTCTTTCCAAAAGAGAAAAGGGCACTCATTGAAAAAAAAATTCCTTTCTCTTGGATTGTTGGATGTTTGTTTTATATTGGACTAGACCATGTCATGAGGAGATGTGTGAGAGAAGATGAGACATATGAAATTGTGCATGCATGTCACAATGAACCATGTGGAGGAAACTTTGCAGCCAAGAGGAAAACAATGAAGATTTTGAACATATGATATTATTGGCCAACACTTCACAAGGATGCAGGAAGGTATATCAAAAAATGAGATAGATGTCAAAGAATGGGCAGACCAACCAAATCTGATGAGATGCCACTTTTCCCTCAGGGAGTAATCACTCCCTTTGAAAAGTGGGGATTGGATTTTGTGAGACCCATTGACCCTCCATGAAATGGTAAGTCTTATATATTGTAATGCACTGATTATGTGACAAAGTGGGTAGAAGTTAAGGCCATGAAGCATGCAATAGATAACAAGGTTGCAGAATTTCTTTATGAGGAAAATTTCACAAGATAGGGAGTCCCAAGAGAAATAGTGACCAACCAAGGGGCTCAATTCACATCAACCCTTGTTGGAGCACTAGTTAATGAGTACAACATAAGGCACAGGAATTCTACTCCTTATCACCCCGAGGCTAATGGCCAAGTTGAGTTGACCAACAGAGAGATTGAAGCCATTCTAACCAAAATGGTAGAAATTCATAGAAAGGATTGGGAAAATAGATTACCAGAAGCTATTTGGGCCTATAGGATGACGTAGAAAACAACTATAGGATTCACTCCATTTGAGTTGTATGGAAAGACAACTATGATGCTTGTTGAATTTGATTATAAAATTCTTTAGGTTGTAGTAGATTGGAGGATGGATATTTCTGAGGCATAGAGAGAAAGAATCATGCAGCTAAATGCTTTGGATGGATAAGAAGAGTAGCCCTATAGCATATAGAGGTAGTACAGAATTAGACAATCAAGTGGCATGACAAATTTATCAAGAACAAGAAATTCCAACCAAGAGATTGGGCCCTGCTCTATGACTCAAGATATCAGGACAATGTAGGAAAATTATAGAAAAGGTGGCTAGGACCATATGAAGTCGCTGAGGTATTTCCTAATGGAGTTGTTTAGCTTACTACCATTGACCCTATCAGGTTCAAATTACTTGTCAATGGTCATCACCTCAGACTATATCACAAGCCAACTTCCAAAGAAGAGTTCCTGCAACAATTCACCCAACATTCAGCACCTGAGCTTTCTACAGCCGAAGGAAGTGGACCTAGTGTCCCTCCTTTTGGCTAATTAAGGTGCACACTTCTCATAATAAAGACTTCCACTTACGTGGAAGTCCATTTCTTCACCCATCCACCCATCCATCACCACCTTTCTCTCTCTTCCATCACTTCATTCCACCTCACCTCATTCCACCTCATCTTCATTAATTTATCAATTTATTCTCTAAAAAGGTGAGTGGTACTTTCTCCACAATATTTTTAATGAATCCTCCACACATTCAAGTATGTGCGCATTAATTCCTATCTTTTAATCATCTTTTAAGAGCCTTCATTTAATCACTATAGGTTAGCATAGATATTCACATAATATGTCATTATTCCTTGTCAAATCACCACTCCCGTCTTGCATGTGTGGACACATGTCCAAATTTAGGTTGGTCAGGGAAAGAAAAGATTCAAATATATTACCAATGTGTCAATTTATGCTAGGATACATCAGAAAATTTGAAATGAGCCAGTTTGAAATTTGAGCAAGAGGACAACTTGCATGTGTGAAGTGATATTAACTGCAGCCGCCATTTCTTCCCTTCATAATTATTCTTTATCACTCCTTTTCTTCCATTATAGGTGAAACAAAAGAAATGAAGTTCAGTCGATATTGGAACTAAAAATTTAGTAGGTATTGCAGGAAGGTGAACTTGATTTTGAAACAGTAATTGGAAGAAAGAAATTGCAAAGCATTTATTTGATTACAGACAATGGGAGGTGGGTTAATTTGAAATGAACCCATGGTGCATGATGTTTTATTGTAGGATTCACAATGCCTAGCTAAATTTAGAAACTTTGGATGGATGGATTACTTCCTAAAGCTGGATGGTTTTGATGGAAGCATTGCCCTTAAATTCACCTAGACATTTTCTGAGGTAAAAGCCATAGTAAAATGGTTGGAAGTTGTGGAAACTAAGGAAAGAATTGCAGAGGTCATAGGGTTACTAGTTGATGGTGAAAATTACCCTGCTTCAAGAGACGCTAGATCAGCTAGGGCCAAATGTACAAAGTTGAATGACACCCCATTGAATATAGATAAACAAGGTGAAAAAATAATGTCTCTACCTGAGCCCTAGAAGTAGATAGCTGCTTATGTTATCAAATACATCACTTGTGAGGGTTGCTAGTCAAATTTTCATTTTGTGCACTTCAAGATCTTGAATCACATGAGGCATGGAAGAAGGATGAATGTGCCTAATGTGCTATACAATCTTCTCTCAATCATGGAAGCTAAGACCCAAAAAGGTAGGGACAATTCTATTTCCCACCATTGTCTGATTAAATTGCTAGTTGAAAAGTCTCTACATGATGTATGTAGAATGACCTGGGAAGAATTTATAAATGTTATTCAAATTAGACCCGAGCACTTGCAACCTAGGGCCTTGCCTCAACCCCGTAGGTCTACAAAGAGATTGAGCACGGCTAAAGCCACTCTTCGTGCTTCAACCTCTGGCACAAGCTCTAGTGTGAATCCTCTTGCAGCAAAAGAAACCATAGAAATTAGTTCTTCTATAACAAAGAACTCAGAAAAAGAAAGATCCTCCTCAGATTTTGATGATGATGTTCCACTTAAAACCCTGATGAAAACTAGGACACAATAGAGAGAAGTAGAAATGAGAAAAGGGAAGGCTAAAACACAACTTGTAGAAATAAAGGTGCCAAGTTCTAAGAAGAGGAAGGCTGACACTATTCATCCTGCAACCAAAGAAAAATGTGAGAGACATCCCAGGAAATCAAGACCATCTAGGCCAATGTTTGGTATGCCTCCATAGGAATGCCCTGATCCTAGCGAGACATCACATGAGAACCCTAAAGCTTCAATGGAGTAGGAGAATGTTGAAGAAGAAGACATGTTTGAGAGAGAAACAAATGTAACACTAGCCAATCTTGCTAATATTACAGAAGAGTTAGAGGAAAATCAAGATTTCCTGCAACATGAGCAAGAAGTCTTACAACAAGAAGTCCTATAGCAACAACTAGAACCAGAGCAGGAGTTCTTGCAACCACAAAAAGAAGTGGGAGAAGAAATAGTACCCTTGCAACTAGAGATAACTAGACAGCCCGAGTCCATGCAAATAGTGATATATGAGGAGCCACCATCGACAAAAATACTAGTAGGAATTCATAATCCTCCTAATTTTATAGTACATATGACAATTTTGAATTTATGGAAAGAAATACAAAGAAGAGAAGAAGAATGGAAGAAGGAAAAGGATAGACTGAAGAGGGAAATTCAAAAGAGGGATGAGGAGATTGAAGATAAGGATGTAGAAATTGCCACCTTGAAGAAGAGGGTGGATGATATGGCAACCTTGGTACCACATGTTAGCTCTCAAAAACGTAGGTAGAATGCATCAAGAGGCTGCCAATCTCTTGATATGTTTTAGGGTAACAGACAAGGTCAAAAGAATTCAACTTTCTACTCTTTAGGTGCTGCTAAACCTAGGCGGGTGTACCTTTCTGAATGAAACAGACTTGACTTATGAATATCCTTTGGAAATGCTTTGTCCACAATGGCAGATGGAAGTGAACAAATGAAATCAAACTTGATAGCAATCTTCTTATCTAAATCCTAAAATGCTAAATAAATAGATGTAAAGAAACTAAATGAATCAAATGATGAAATGCAGAGACCAGTGCCTTGTTGGGTATGCAGAGTCAAATAAAATAGAAGTGGGCAACTTATTCTAGCAGAAAATAAAATTGATGGCATATGATTTGTTTATAACTTGTATAAACATGCAATATTATGACCACTAAGCTCTACTTTAATAATCCAGATGAATCTCCCTGATTACTGTGATCAATCAAAAAGATTTAATCTCTTCTTGAGAGAACTAGTTAATTAACCACATAGATACAACAAATGTGCACTGATAAATTGAAAGTAAACTCGTTACATCAATTTAAACAACCATAAATAATCAATCATGTAGACAGCTTAGCAATATTTTTCAATAAACTCGATAGACAACTGACACCAGAAATAACCCGCCACACTAATTGAATTTCATTGAAATTACCATTTTAAAACATGCATCATAGTCTCTGATAAGAAAATTATACTCTACTGTATCCATCTCTAGTCTACTATCTCTACCTAAGATCTGATGATATCTCTTCAATTACAATCGAGGTGCATATTTATACACTAACATCAAGAAATAAATTGCTTCAAGCTCATGTCAGCCATCGTAGAATTCTGGCAAATCCATGTCGATCTGCAACGGTTATCAAACATATACATCTCGGCCATAGTGTTTGAATCTCTGTTATTCATTTGCTCGAATAGTCGGCGAGACATCTTGTTAGCTATGCTGAAGAAAATTCAATCATTATCTTCCTGTGTCCCTCTGTTCTTTATTCACTTTTGCCATCACCATTTGTTCACTATGCCAAAGTCAGGAAGCATCCTTTTGTCCCCTTTCTATTTCACTATAGCCTCTATCATCGGTGAGATGTCATACAACATACATTATGTTTCATCGAGAGCCCCATGTTACGTTCTTTCCAATCACTAAGACATAAGATATCTCTCACTGATGCGTCACCTTTGTTTTGTTCACAGTCGCTGAAACATTCTGACATTGGCGAGACATCACGTAGATTATGTTATGCCACACCAAAACACCCCGAACACACCTAGATCACCAAGAGAATGCCAACCTTTCGCCGAAAGAAATCCATTTTTTATTGTCGGAAGGACCCGATGGGCTTTCCAAGACTTTACATCGAAGCCATAAGTCTTACCGAAGTGTTCCCTTTCTTCTTGTGTATCGACGAGACATATATACATCACTATGAACTTTCATCAAAGACTTATAGCTCATGTCGATAAGTCAATCCTTCCACCACCGAATGGTAAGACAAGAAGACTTCGCCAAGATATTATATCGAATAAAATCCCTTGCTGATGAGCACCAATGAAATGTTAGTGAGACTGAAGGTCACTCACCGAGACCTCACACCGATATCGCCCAGTCCGGCCGAAGTGAACCATCACACGCTGTTCAGTGAGACTCGACCCATTCAGGCAGACCTCATGTAGATAAAAACACTCCCGCCAATAGACCATTCCGCAGTCATCGAAACAACACGAATGTCATGCTGATAGCCACCTATAGGTAAATTCCGGTCGCCGTAAAAATGGACAATTCATGCCGAAACACTTGCAACAAATGTATGTTAACACACAAGCAACATGGTTCAGGGAGACCTAGATAAACCTATGCTGACACAGACCATAATGTGAAAAATTCATGACATGATAGATTCAATGGGGCAATATGGAAAAATGTGAGTAGAATGACATGAAAACAAACCCATGTACTTATGATGAGGACTCAAATGGGAACTGAGGGGAATGAAAATATTTAAAATCATCAGATTTTTATAGTTCCAATAGTGGCTCTGTCTGGGGATGAATGATAGTAAGAGCATTGCAAGGATCCAGATCTTTGGGTGAGCAGACCAAACAAAAAATGAGCAAAATGGAAATGGGCACAAGGGATGATGGAAAGAATGAAAAATGAATGCAAAATGGAGATGAACCAAAACCCTGAGCTACTGTGCATGGAAAATAATTTTAAAGAGGACCAGCAAGAGTTGTCCATGCACTAGCAACCCTTAATCCTTTGTGTTTCCAACTTCACCTGTTCTGAGTTGTTACGATCTAAAACTCAAACCACACTTTCCCCTATCAAATACTTGATTTTCACTTGAGTTCATCAAATTCCTCCTGAAGATACACATCCAATCTTTATCATTGAATTTTTTTAGATAATCACTATGCTCAGCTTGGCCCAAATTCCTGATATCATTCTGCAATTTATATTCTTCATCATCAGGAAAACTCCTGTTATCTTCAATATATAAAATGCATGCATATTCAATACAATATTTTTCATTATTTTTCTCATTGTAATGTATTATAAAGCATTCTCCCAACTGTATTAAAAATTCACAATCAAAGTGCTTCTCTTGAGAAACAAAAAATTTTGTCAAACCAACATTGTCTGAAACAAGCAAATCTGAAACCTTTTGCACCTCCTTAGTATCTCTATTCAGAGACAACACTGGATCATGACTCATGCCTTCAATAACAAGCATATGTGAACCAATCAAATCTGGAAATCTATCATCCTTGGTATAAAAGTCTGCTCCATATGAATTAGAAACTTCAAAATAATATACCTCATCTTGAACAGACTTTTGATAATCATCAAAGGTTTCACCATCATTCCAAGAAATGCACAGGGAGTAATAAGAATATTTACACAAAGATCTCTCACTATCAAAACAAAAGTAAGCTAGACACAAATCTTCAAGATCACCCTCATGTGCACATCTCTGATATTCAAAAGTAATCGAGTCTAAAATTTGCTCACTGTTGAATGAACACAATTCTTTATTTTCAACACTACAGTTGTATTCTTTACTTTTGTCATCATAAAAAAGAAATCCAAGACCATCAGAGAATGAGAAATCAGAAACATTATCAGCATTGTCTTTTATGCCATACTTACTTTGTTTATCTAGAATTATTTCCTCCTTTTCATAGAATGGATTTGAAAATATCTAAAACTCATTCATGGACACACCTTGGCAAAAAATCATCTGATCTTCATTTAACTCTTCATCATAAAATGAGTTTGAAAAAATTTGGAAATCACTTTCAAATGTACAAACCTCTTCTTCATCAACTGTATCTTCGTAGCCTTCAACTGCAAATGGAAGTATTATCTGCTTACTATCAACATTTCCCATTGCTTCTTCACCCTGATCTTCATAAGTGGTAGAAGAATCCCTTGATTGCAGATCCAAATCCTCAACTGTAGGATCAGCTAGCCTCTCTATCTCCTCTTTGGTGAATCTCTTCATATTGCATTGAGCAAGAACCACAATAGAATGTGGCTCTGTACAATCTTCCTCAAAATCAGAAAAAACCTGCTGCTCAACCACATGGACATTGTATTTTTGATTTGAGACATCATGCTAATAACCTTCATCCTCTAAAGATGAGTACCTCTCCTCAACATGGTGAAAGGTGTTTGAAGTCAAATATACTGTGTGATCTCCTTTTTCATGCATCAACATTCCCTCTTCTTGCATTCTCTGGGCTACAACACAATAATTTGGGGAATGTGGCATATCAAAAAATTCACAGAAATAATTGTTACTTACCATGTAGGTTCCCTTTGTCAGTGGCTCAGGAGCTTCTTTGCTTCCAGGCCTAGCTATTATATGTTTTCCGTCCTTCCAGTCTGTATTATAAGGCATGCCATGCAACCTCGGCCTCTCATTCCTATAAGTATTCTCCTGTCTGTACTGATAATTACTGCTTTGCTAAGGAACCTTAGGACTATCTCTTTTATCAATTATCCCTGCAACCTTCCTATTGTTTTCAAATTTTAGTGCCATCTTCTGAGCCTCAGCTAAATCTCTTGCAAAACTATATCTCAATTCATACCCTGCCATAGGATCAAATGCATTCAAATAAATAATCAGTGCTACAGAATCTGGAAACTTTGATCCAGGAGGTATTTTATTCTGCAACTTATTGAATCTCCAATTGAAATCATAAATTGTATCATTTTGATCTTTCTGAATGTGTATTAATTCACGACGATCAGCATCTGGTGCACTTAGATTCCCAAATTTCTTGATGAATTGATCTTGAAATCCTTGGAGAGAATCAATAGAGACAATTAGTAGGCTATTGAACCAATCCCTAGCGTCTTCAATAAGTGATATCATGAATAGCCTCATGTGTAAATATTCATAGGGCACACCCAAATCTTTGATGAAAGCATTGAAACTTCTTAAATGCTCTTCAACAGTGATTGCATCACTCCCTGTAAACTTTGGAACAAGACTTCTCCAATTGCCACCCATTGGATAAAGGGATAATTGAATCCCTGCCAAATCAAACTGTTTGATCATTGTTGTGTGCTGGTACATCGAACTATAGTGCTGTGTATAATGATATGGCACATACTGCTGACCATGAGGTGGCTATGCTGAGTATGTATTTTGTTTTGCATGATATGCATTGCCTCCATTGTAGAAATTTCCAATTGTATTATCAGGCGCTTGAGGGGCCCAATAACTTCCTGCATTTGTGTAATTGTTTGTTCCATATACAAATTCCATTCTTCATCAAACTTTTTTCAGAGTCGCCACCTACTTTTCCAAAAGAAGGAAAATGATTATTTTTTATCTTTTCCCCAGTGGAATCACTCTTTCTGAAATTATAAATTTTTCTTCAATGACTCTATATAATGGTCTTCAACTGAATTTTATGATGTAATCCCCAGTAGAGTCACCAATTTGTTAGCTCTCAAAAACATAGGTGGAATGCCTCAAGAGGCTGCCAATCTCTTGATACGTTTCGGGGTAATAGACAAGGTCAAAAGAATTCAACCTTCTACTCTTTAGGTGCTGCTAAACCTAGGCGGGTGTACCTTTCTGACTGAAGCAGACTTGACTTATGAATATCCTTCAGAAATGCTTTGTCCACAATGGCAGATGGAAGTGAACAAATGAAATCAAACTTGATAGCAATCTTCTTATCTAAATCCTAAAATGCTAAATAAACAGATGTAAAGAAACTGAATGAATCAAATGATGAAATGCATAGACCAGTGCCTTGTTGGGTATGTGGAGTCAAATAAAACAGAAGTGGGAAACTTATTCTGGTAGAAAATAAAATTGATGGAATATGATCTATTTATAACTTGTATAAACATGGAAGATTATGACCACTAAGCTCTACTTTAATAATCTAGATGAATCTCTCTGATTACTGTGATCAATCAAAAGGATTTAATCTCTTCTTGAGAGAACCAGTTAATTAACCACACAGATACAACAAATGTGCACTAATAAACTGAAAGCAAACTTGTTACATCAATTTAAACAACCAAAAAGAATCAATCATGGAGACAACTTAGCAATATTTTTCAATAAACTCAACAGACAATTGACACCAGAAATAACCTGCCACACTAACTGACTTTCATTGAAATCGCCATTTGAAAACATGCATCATAGTCTCTGATAAGAAAATTCTACTCTATTGTATCCATCTCTAATCTACTATCTCTACCTAAGACCTGATGATATCTCTTCAATTACAATTGGGGTGCATATTTATACATTAGCATTGGGAAATAAATCGCTTCGAGCTCATGTTGGCCACCATAGAATTCAGGAAAATCCATGTTGGCCTGCAACGATTATCAAACATATACATTTTGGCCACAGTGTTTGAATCTATGTTATTCATTTGCTGGAACAGTCAGCGAGACATCCTGTTAGCTATGCCAAAGGCAATTCAATTGTTATTTTCCCGTGTCCCTCTATTCTTTATTCGCTTTTGCCGTCACCATTTGTTTGCTATGCTGAAGTTAGGAAGCATCCTTTTGTCCCCTTTGTGTTTCACTATAGCCTCTGCCGTTGGTGAGATGTCATACAACATACATTATGTTTCACCGAGAGCCCCATGTTATGTTCTTTCCAATTGCTAAGACATAAGATATCTCTCACCGATGCATCACGTTTGTTTTGTTCATAGTCGCTGAAACATTCTGACGTCAACAAGACATCACGTAGATTATGTTATGCCACACCGGAACACCCCGAACACACCTAGATCACCAAGAGAATGCCAACCTTTTGCCAAATGAAATCCATTTTGTATTGTCGGCAGTACCCGACGGGCTCGCCAAGACTTTACATCGAAACCATAAGTCTTACCAAAGTGTTCCCTTTCTTCTTGTGTATCGGCGAGACATATATACATCATTGACCTTTCACTTAAGACTTTTAACTCATGCCGATAAGTCAATCCTTCCACCACCGATCAGTAAGACAAGAATACTTCGCCAAGATATTATATCAAATAAAATCCCTTGCCGATGAGCACCAATGAAATGTCGGCGAGACTGAAGGTCACTCGCCGAGACCTCACACCGATATCACCCAATCTGGCTGAAGTGAACACTCACACGCTGTTCAGTGAGACCCGACCCGTTCAGGGAGACCTCATGTAGATAAAAACACTCCCGCTGATAGACCATTCCATAGTCACCAAAATAGCATGAATTTCATGCCGATAGTCACCCACAAGTAAATGTTGGTCATCGTAGCAATGGACAAGTCATGCCAAAACACTTGCAACAAATGTATGTTAACGCACGAGCAACACGGGTTAGGGAGACCTAGATAAACCTATGTCGACACAGACCAGAATGTGAAAAATGCATGACACGATAGATTCAATGGGGCAATATGGAAAAATTTGAGCAGAATGACATGAAAACAAACCCATGTGCTTATGATGAGGACTCAAATGGGAACTGAGGGGAATGAAAATATGTAAAATCATCAGATTTTTACAGTTCCAACACCACAGATTTTGGAATGTAGGACCCCTCCAAGGATCTATGCTCTACTCCTGAAAGAGAAATATCTCTCTTTTAAGTTGTCAAGGATTTCCTCAGGTTTGAATCCTTCTATTAACACCACTTTTGAATTTTTCAATGCTTATAGGATTGTCTCACTTGAAATGAAGAATTTGTTGAGTTCCATTTGCATAGTTATGTTGTAACTCAAGACCATGATTGGAATCCATTGTTGTATGTTGGGGACATCCAATTGAGGGAATTTATGTCTTGGGTACAAAATGAGATTAGTTGGGGACAACAACATGGGGCTTATAAGCAATTGGAGTCTAACATCCCTCTACCCATTAGGGCTGAATCAAGCATCCCAAGTGATATTTATAGAGAATGGCACAAAATGCTTCTTAGACCCAGTTATGGCAACAAGATTATGCCTCAGATTGAGGCAATTTACAGTGAGTATTAGGTAAAGACAACAAAAAAGGAGGAAACTATGAGAAGATGTCTATCACACAAGTGGAATAGCTTGACTAATGAGCTAAAGCAAGTTGAGCCTCATTCCATCCACAATTATGTTGCAACACTAAAAAGGATTGATAAGTATATTCAGATTGGGAGAACACAAGGGCGATCATGGCTTCCCTTGACTTTCCAGCCACCCATTCTCATGTGGCTTGTGCCAAACTTCAGATTCTACCAATATGACATTGTTGTGGAAAAACAAAGATGGAACAGGTTTGATAGATTGGGAGGATTCTATTAGGATCCTAATTCACACACAGTAGCCATTGATGTTGGACAACTACTAGTTGCAATTTTTATAGCTTTGACCAAGTAGAAGAACAACCCTTCCCCTGTTGGAGGACCAACAAAAAATTAGGTTGGGGGGAGTGATGAGCCTAGTTTTTGGTCCAATTTTTGGAAGAATCTATATTTTTTTTTATGTTAAATGTTGGTATTTTCATAGCGTTTCCCTCAAACCATAGAAATTGGGCTTAAATCCTATCTCTGCAAGTTTTAATGACATTGGTATATTATGTGGGTTAACTATGTTGATTTTTCATGTGGTTAATGAATGTTCCTTAAGGTGGTTATAGATGTGCAATTATCATGCATACTAACATTTCCATGCAGATTTGATTTAAAGATGCTAAGTTAAGGAAGACACCACTAGTTAGGCATGCACCATAACGTCCAACAAAGGAATCGCTCAAAGTCAAAGGAGGCTGACAACAGAAGATTCCCCATGCAACTGAACATAACTGCCTTGTAGTGGGATTTAATGATTGAGCATGCGTGGGTGTTACTACTATGCTAAATCTATGTTTGGACTTGCATGTCTGACCAAATTCCATGCACGCATAATCACCACCACCCCATTTTCTCTATTTTCCCTAAATGGCATCCTCCCAGTCATGGAGTTGACTGCCTTATTTAGCTAATATTATAAATAAAGATCCGATGCTCCTTCCTTAGGGAGGTTGCATGATTTTATATTTTACTTGCACTCTCAAGTTTTTAGTAATACAGGTACATTAATCTTTTGTACTCATGATTTATAGTGAATAAAATAAAGTTCTAAGTTCGAGCATCTGACTTCTTATTAGTTTTAGAGGATACTTATCCAAGGGGGGCCACTTGGTGAGTAATATATCTTCTTAGTTTAGAATTAGTTTAGTAATACTTGCTATTTAGTAATTAGTTAGAAATCTGGCACTAACTGTTCTTGTAGCAACTAGAATTTCATTCTATTAATATTCCTGTAGCCAAAGAAGATAGAGTAGTGCCCTATTTGTTGCTTATATTTTCATTCATGTTATACATTTTAGTTTGATGTAGTTGTTGATTGATGATTGGTATTTATGGTATTCCCTTCTAAGCAATTTACTTTCAGCACTGTGATTTCCTTAGCTATAGAATGAAATGGCTACTTTGAGTTCCTAGTACACATACTGTGCTGACCCATTTCAAGTTCATGTACCTGGGTTGACATGTTAAATGCACCTTCATGATGATTGAAATAGCTATTCAAGTTAGATGTCCAATCTTTGAACCATGGATATAAGGGCTTAGTTATTAAATCATTGTAGGAGGCCAACAATAATGAAAAAGTTCAATAGGGAAAGTCACACTTATTTAGTATTTTTGCTACCATAGAATGATGATTTAAGTGGTGAAGTGATTAGTGAATAATGATGATCAGTTCATATTTAAATACATAAAGGAGTATGTTGTTCCTTGTGTCAAACAAAGGAACTTGAAAGTTGTGACCTATTTAGGAATCATATCATAAAACTTTGTCACTTAAATGCAAGTAAAAAACATAAGTCTAAGTTACGATTTCCACCAAGGAGTTAAGTTGGCCAACAATAAATCAAGCTCTGTCTTAAAGGTGGACAATACAAAGATTTTATGCCAAATAGAAAGGAGAATATTGTAGAATTGTAGATGATAATATCAAAAGCTTTCAAGAAAAATATGTTTGTAGAATATTGAAGGATAAGAAGAAGGTTCAATGTTGGAAGGGGTAGCAGGTAGTTAGTTTCATAGAGAGTTTGATGACAACCCATGAAGAATATTGCATAATTAAAGGACAATGGAAAGGAAAATTCACATGAAATCTAACATAAACAAATTTTATTGTTTACAAAGTCAACATAATATCTTTTTCATTAGAATCAATACTCCACAAAATATTGATTCCCTACAACTTATGGAGAACCTGTCAATAAAAATAAAAGAATTATTAATTGTATATTGTCAGTTTGGTTCATCATTAAAATATTATGAAATAAGTTGTAAACACACTAAATAAAAGGAGAATCCACAAAATCTACTTAGTGGTAATGTAACAAATTGTAAAATCAGAAAAGGTGCTTAAAGAATAGTAGAATCCAACAAAACTTTTCAATGCAAGAATTCTACTATTGGGATTCATTAGAGTTGAATCTGTTGTAATAGGCCTCCTCATTACATGAATAGGATTGTTCATGCCAATCATCACAACACTATTCATAGGAGCAATTTCCTGCACACAAATGTACTTGCTTGATTCCATAGTAACATGAGTGAATGTAATAAATTATGGATTTATCCCAAGGCTTGGCAACTATAAGAATCCAAATGCAGGATAGTAAATCTTAGTAATAATATTATTCTCAACACCTATGTTAACTTGATTCAAATTAACTCATACATCAATATCATGGAGGAGTTATGAACATTGAATATCACCTACTATATAGTATTATTATTGTTATATATTTAGCTTATAATTGAAAACCTAAGTGATATTTCTACTTAAAAGTTAAGCTGGGAGTATTAGAATACATGATAAAGATCAACAAGAAATGAAATATGGATCTATAGTATTTTCAATTATATTTTTCCTCGAGGTTTCTAAGTTAAGCCATGATCAAAATTATTTTTTTCTCAAAAAGAAGGAATCTTCAATTATATTATGATTCATAAGGCATATGTACAATAAATTTAATGAATAAAAAGTAAAAAATAGATCAAACTTAAATCTATAACTTTGTTTGATATTTCATGCATGACCATTGAACAAATACATTAGGCTTAAATCTATGGCCTATATAATTATATCCAGTAAGCACTACACATGAGATTTACCTTTTATAGATAGAAAGGGAACTCAGGTGGTGGAATGACCTAGTTTTTCCTACATTTGGAGAATTTACAAGTGTGTAAATCACATCTAGCAGTATGGTACCATTGTGTAAGTATGAAATAGAGCTGGAAAGCCAACTCTCATGTGAGCTAAGAAAGCTTTCATAGATGTTATCTAATAATCTCATCCCTGAATAATCTTGTTTAAATGGCAAAAACAAAAATATTATCTAATATATTCAATAGATCAAATATAGAGCACCAAGAAAAACTAATTGAGGGTAAACTTTAATTGTACTACCTGAATAAAATCAGAAATAGATAAAGGTTTTTTTAGACACAATCAGTTTATATTTGAATGTATTAGATGATGTGAAAATATGGTAGTATGAAAAGAAAAATGGCTAGAATAAAAACCCTTACATTTGGAAGCTTTATAGTGCTTCTCAATATAAGCTCAAAAAACACCAAAATATGGAAAGAAGTCTAAAGTTATACTTGTCGAAGAAGTCCTCTATTCTTCATCAAACATCTCCAAAAAGGCTCGAGTTTCAAATCCTAATCATCTTCATACATGGAAAACTCGTTCTTCATTCCTTTGTGAGGCTCTTGGCTCTCAAACTAAAAAAATACAAGTGGATGAAATAGTTGAATCATATCAATAATTTTTACTTCAAAATATTTTTTTAATTACCCACTTTTATTTGTGTGACTAACTTTTTAGTCATTTTTAATTGTATGACTAAATAAGTTTTTAGTGGATGACCAAGTTAGTCATTTATTTACTCGTTTAATGTTGAGTTGAAAAAAATTAGTAGAATTCAGCCATTTTTAGTTGTTGCGTCTAAAATTTTTAGTCATGCAGTCATTTATTTGTCAAATTCTACTAGTGCCTTCTCATATCTCATCCAATGTAAGCATGGAGAACATGAAAAGATAACTTATTTTATAGCTCACTATCAAGCATTATTAAATCACAAATTTCTTATTAGTTTTCTGACTCGTATGTCCAAAATGTTTTCATCGAGAACCTATAGAGATCTTGGTAGGAGAAATTCACCTTGATGAAATATCCTTCTTTCACACATCTATATACTACATTATGAGAGTATCAGGTATGTGCGAGATCATGATAGGCCAAATAGTGGCAATATGATGGGTATGTAGCTGACGACTTTTTTTAACCCAAAATTGATGAAATGAAAAGGGTTTTTAAAGGAGATTCTTAGCGTTCCACCAATATAAATTATGTCTTACTTTGAATTTAATAAGTAATTATTATTCATTTTCTATTTGAATTATGACTGAAGTCTTGATTGATAGGCTGATTAAAAAACATCTATAGCTTTTAAACGGTATCACATTTTTTGAATCCAAAACATGCATCACATTCTATGTTTTGCATACTATAGGATTGAAAAAAGAAAAATTGAATTTCATAAACTTTTTACCAATTTAAGGTGGTCAGATATATGATTTTATATATTTTTTAAAAGTTGTAATAAAAAAATTATAATTAATTATTTACTTGGAAAAAAATTACAAAAAAGTATGAATCACATTGGGACATGAGTCCTCTACTTATATCTAAAATCTTATAAAAAAATATTATCATTTTATTGTGGTTAGGGTGGTCAAACAAACACCTACTTATTTTTTCTCTTAAATTTAAGTACTACTGCATTGAAATTTCAAATTTTCACCAAATAGATTTTTTTTTTTAAACAAACCTAGTAGTTTAGAAGCTACATTCAATTTGCTACAAATTCTATTCTTACATATTTTTGAAATAATGTAGATAACTTATTCAATTTTTTATGTCAAGTTGCCTAACTCTGATTTTTCTAAATTTTTTGCCAATTAAGGGTCTATTTTTTCCAAGATGATCCTTCACATACCCTATTAGTAGATGGTTTCTTAGTTTTAGGGATCCTCCTTGTGCTCTATTTTGAGGGTATGTCTATAGTGTCGATCTTTGTCAAAAATAAGATGATCATGAATGTGGTCTCTTCGACTAATGACAAGGGCTTCAAACATAATAGGCTCTTTATAAAACTATCTAAATCATATTCTTCTATCTTGAAGAAATTGTTAAAAGATGAATTCTTGACTTTTCTAGTTCCTCTACCTCTCACCAAGCCCTACCTCCACTAGTATGATAAGCATACATTTTTCCATAACCATTGAGCTCATAGACATGATACTAAAAGATGCATGTGTCTGCATCATGAGATTCAATATTGCATTGATGACAATACCATTCGTATCGACAGGAAGAAGAAAAATTCTAACAAGTCACTAGAAAATGCAACAACAAATTATAGGTTTACATTAACCCATTTCCATCTCATTTTTCAAACTTAGTTGTTGAGCCTTTGGGTTCCATTGACTTTGTTTTTTTAGAGTACATAAACATGATTTCATTTACACACATTCCTCATGCCCATCCTATGAATGGATCCCTATATATAACTTTCACATCAAAGAATCTATCTATGAACAAAGATCCTTCCCCCTTGTACATTACAACTCCCGTCAATGGAAACATTGTGACTAGTGTCCTAGTGGACCTCACGAGCCATTTGGACATCATAATGTAGGAGACTCTGCTTATCAAATTTTTGCATAGGGAGGAATACAAGGAATGAAAAACAACTATACACACACAATGGACTCTCAGTCTCTCCTCTTAGTTCCATCACTCTTTTGGTCTTGGTAGGACCTGGAGCCATAGATACTTCTTTTGTTTTAATTTTAGAGTCAGACTTATTCAAGGTAAAACTAGGCATTCTATGGTTGGTTTCCATGAATGGAATCACTTTGGTTATTAATAAATGTGTTAATTTTTCTCATGATGTCTTTGTGCATGTCGTGCATGACACTGATTACAAACCATTAGTGTAATGTGAGGCTTCTCATTATATCACTTTTGGCCCACTCTCATTGGTATGCTCCCTCAAAGCATGGACTTACTATATCGTGCCTATGTCAAGTATAAGGCTAGGGAAACAATGGTGAATTTGACCTATCCTACATCTCCCTATGCTATTTTAGTGAAATGTTGCATGATTGTGTAGTAGCAAGATACCTCCTCTTCTCAACAAAAGGGGAAGGGGAAGATTTCTTGCACCCAAGATCCTTCGTCTTCTTCTTCTCCATCCACTTCCACTTCTCACCCTATTGTAGCACCTTGAATCCTTCTCCCATACCTCACATGGGGAACCTAATGGTGCTCGCTTGGGGAGAATCCAAGCATCAAGTGTTTGAACTTTTCATCTTGCCCATGGGGCCTAGGCATGTTTTTTATGGCAAGGGGAAGGGCCCTCATGGATTTTTCCCTATGTATCGACCTCTGTGACCTCCTACAACTCCTACCCCTATTGTAGAGAATTAGAAAAGGCCCCCTGTCAAGGCACTAGTGTCTACTTCAAGACCTATTGTTGTTTCTTCTCTCATGCTCCCTACTCCTACCCCTATTAAGAAGTTTTCCCTTCCACTAGTGGTGGTTGTGGAGGAAACTCCTATGAAAAATATGACCCTCACATCCCTTCTCAGGTAGCGACTTCTAGTTCTCAAAGTTGGCAAAATATCTTTCACATGAGTGTAAGCACAAGAGAAAGGCTATGGTAGCTAAACAAGCTATCTTGTAGAAGGTGAAAGGGAATCCAGTAGCTCTTGTCACTGCACCTACTATTGTACCTCCTCCCACTCCTACTTCAATTCCACTCACCTAAATTCTTTTTCTATCTCCTTCAACATGTTCTAATGATCCTCACCCCAAAAGGGTGCAATTTTTCATCACTCCTTCCGTGGAGCCTCATCTTTTGATTTCCCTTCCATAAATCCCTTCGTTCACTTAGCCCATAGATATTCCAAACATGGTGGTGGTGTCTATTATGGCTCTACCTTTTCCCTCATCTACATCCACTCCTTCTATGGGGATCCAACATCCTCCACTAAAGAAAAATTTGGAGGATGACTTCACTTCAAGTGGTGGTTGAAAGAAGGGCTCACCTTCATTGAGAGTTAGTTCTATTTTGGCTTGCACCATCCTAGTGGTAGTAGTGGCCTTAGTGTTACCTGAGTTTTCACTATCCCCTTTGACAAGGTTGGTAGTGGATCTTTGGTTCCTCCTTCCTCTCCCACTCAGTTAACATATTGAACTCCAATTAAGTGCATGCTTAACTCAGTGGATGATGTCCCAGATCTACCAACAATATTTGTGATATTGACAACCTTTACCTCACAAGAGTTGAGTGAAGGAGACTTATAGGGGCATTCTTCCTTGGTCCTTGTTGTGGGAAATTCAGAAGGCACTCCCTTCACAATCCTACCCTTCTAGGCTCATCTATCCTCCCCATATAATGATCTAGATTGGGAGAAGGATGACCTCCTAATTGATGAGTACTAGGGGGTACCTCTTCTTTATCTATAGATTAGATTTGTGTGTGTATTTTGTTCCCCCCATTCTTGTCTTTATGTGTTCTTGGAGGACCCTTCCTACCCTTGTACGTGCTTGAATACATGAGTGAAATTTTTTCATAAACTTCCTCTATATGTTTCATAATTATTCTATATGTTGTGACTTTGATTTTTGATAGTTGGGGACGATGCAAAGCATTGGGGGAATTTAGGCCTTCCTTCCATGTTGACCCAATTTTTTATTTTAATTTTATCTTCATATTTTCTTCTTCATAATTTGGTAACTTTGGGTACTGATGATATTTCGTTCATACATCATGGGCTACCTAATTATATTTATAAGAATTGACCTAACCTTGAATTCCTAGATCCCCCATCTCTTAATTTCTTCATCTTTACTTGTTCCTTGTTTTCTTTGTCTTTAATTTCCTTTCTTTCTGCATGCTTTGTGATGTTGTGGTGCTTATGTGTTGTCCCTCATGTGTGTGAGAATATTTCCATGTTTACATCTCACTATGTCCCCTGGTCCATAATATCACTACCTTTTCTTTCTTTCCTTAGGATGCCACATGATCCTTTGATTCACCCACACTATCCTAAGGAGGGGATACCACTTTTGTAATTTTCAATAAAGAAATTTCAAATGCCAATAAATCCCTTGTTGAAAATTTTTCATTTTTCAAAAAATCACATCCTTCAACAAGGATCCCCTTAGTAAAAAATTTCTCTCAAAAATGAATTCAAAAGAAACTAAAAAACTTTCCATTGAGAAGGAGCATTCATTTTATTGAATTCCTTGATGAAAGAAATCTTTCAAAAATATTCCTTGATGATAGAATCATTTGAGAAAAATGTTGTGCTTTTCAAATCATGTCCCTTTTTGTGGGCCCCTTGCTATATTGAAGGGTTCCCAAGGGAAACCCTTTGAAAAATTCTCCTTCAATTGCTTGCTTTGTGATATGTCTATTTGTCTAAGATTTTTTTCCTAACATTTTTTTTTTGTAGTTTAACATGTTTCTTTGTAGGACCAAGCACTAGTAAAGTCGCTTTTACAATCAAGATTACAAGACTGATCACCTATGTAGTCCTTTCATGGGATCCCCATGGGACTAAGAACCTATGGTGCTCCCTTTGTAGGACCGCAAACTTTTGAAGCACTTCCTTTCTGTAGGACTAAGAACCCATAGATCCTTTTGTTCAACTTTTACAAGATTGATAACTTGTAGAGAATTTTGTTCAACTTCCATAAGAATGAGTACCTATGGAGCCATCTCTCTCTTTCTTACTCTCTTTTTGGATCTGTTTTCCTTGCTAGACTGAGAACTTGTATATCTACCTCCTCCTTGTTT
The DNA here is from genome assembly GCA_007258455.2 of Sequoia sempervirens. Taxonomy (NCBI): domain Eukaryota; kingdom Viridiplantae; phylum Streptophyta; class Pinopsida; order Cupressales; family Cupressaceae; genus Sequoia; species Sequoia sempervirens. The sequence continues at coordinate 80,855,863 of VDFB02179234.1, forward strand.
AGGTGCATTATATCAAAGATCTACTTCCTCATTGGTTTAGGTATATTATCGTCAAGTTGTTTCTACTTTACCCAAAATTTGCATAGATACAAATGATTGCTAAAGTGGGGGAAAAATATAATGGATTGAATTTGCACCCTTAGGAAAATTTCCTAATTTCATCACCCCTATGTTAGAAAATTTAAATCTGATGATGTAATCCTACAATCACCACCTCGCTTGATCCACCGGGTTGCATCTTTTAGCATCAATGGAGGAATCTCTATTGGGGACACACACGCACTATACAAACATCCATATGTCATGTTGCCATCCTCACATGATTCCTACCTTTGGAATCCATAGAGGCATTATGTTTTTCTCCATTGTTGGTGAAGTGTAACATCTCCTACCTCTTTGACCGATGAGAAATGGGTCTTTTACCTCCCTTTTCCCATTCAAATGCTCTAATTTCTCACTCATTCTAGCTTCTTCACTCTCAATTTACACACTCTTTGTTGGTGTAATTAATTATTTATTTACACTTTAGCATAATTTTACTAAGGTATATTTTATTTCCTAGGTTAATTATTATCCTTATCTAGTTAAGTTGTCTTTTTGCTCAAGATAAGATTAGGGTTGTGCATGATTTCCTTTTTGAAGGCTTTTGTATTATTTGTAAAACAATTACATTCAATAATCATTATTCTAGTTTATGCTTGCAAATATTTTCTCTGAGGGTTTACAGAACATCTCTTCTTTTTGTTTTGAATATCTGTTTCATGTGATAGGTGATTGCTTGCAAGTGATTCTTGGGGACTATGAAGTTGGGTTTTCAACTTCTACATGGTATCAGAGCTCCAGACATGTGGCTTCCTATTCATGATTTGAAGATATTCTCTCATAGTGTTTTCTTATGTGCAAAAGTTTCAAGCCAAGTTGTTTTTTATGGACCTGGGGGTACACAATTTTTTTGTGCATTTTTGGGCCAAATGAATATCACCATCACGATCAGAGTGCCCAAAAACCTTAGAGATGCCTTTCATTTCGTTGATTTTGGAAAATTTTGAAAAAAAGGAAAAAAAATTAGCCCCAAGGCTATATAGCCCTAGGGCACACAGATTAAGGCTGAAAAATTAAAAAAAAAATGCAATTTTTAAAAAAAAAAACTGCACCGCCCGTTTAAAAGGGAGCGTCACTTATTCTCTGCCCAGTGGCCACCAGCCACTGGTTCGCCATTGGAATTTGCAGACCACCCATCACTCCACTAGCTCAGCTCCCACTAGCCACCTTAGGGCCACCTCCACTCCTGCATCGCTCTGCCACCGCCCGTTATCAACCCCCGCGAGCTTTGAAGCCCCCGCTAGGGTCCTTTGGAGGACTGGGAGCTCTGCCATTAAGCCCACCACCAAAATCATCCCCCGCCAGGGTCACATCCATGACTAGGAGCTGCGCTCAAACCACCAGTGGAATTTACCTACAATGGGTGGTCATATGCAAGACTGAGGGCCAGAGCAAGGGGGCTGAAATTTTGACCCTGTTTAGTGCTGAAAGGTCTTAAAACAAGCCTTTTTTTCGTTTTTGCATAACTTTTGCAAACATAGCCCCTTTTTCAAAAATTAGATATCGCTAGAAAGCTAATTCTGAGTGCTTCACAGTGGTGGTGGTTTTATTTTTTGATTTTTCCATTTTTATTCTTTTTTCACCTTTCAAAGCCAAAAGTTGTTGTTTTCACTCCAAGAGGCATAGCTTTTGCGTCCTGGCTCCATTTTTCAAAAACAAATAGGTGTTGGAAAGCTGGTTCAGTGCTCTACACAGATCTTAGACCTGTTTTTTCATAATTTTTTACCAAGTATATGATATTATTGTTTGATATTAACCTTTACCTTCTCAGTTATTTTCTTGGGAAGTGTGCAATTAGGCTATTTTTTTTAGATCAGTGAGCATTTTTTATTTATTTGAGAGTATATATTGTTGTTTTCTATCATGGATACACATAATATTGCACCCCTTACTGCATTCAACTATTTTGGTTGGAAAAAACAAATGGAGATTCACTTGAAACACAAAGGGTTGTACAGGGTAACCATGGGTACAAAAATTGAACCTACAGGTGCTACTGAAAATAGAAAATGGTTTAATAGGTGTGATGAAGCTTATGGAAAATTATGTATATATCTTTCATCTAACCTTCTTTTTCATATTGAGTCTTTCACTACACCCAATGAGATTTGGACTACTTTAGAGTCTTTGTTTGGGAAGCAGGATACTATGAGAGGGTTTCAGTTAGAGAATGAGCTTATTGGCTTAAATCCTAGGGATTTTGACAACATCCAGGAGTTTTTCACCAAAATCAAGTCTTTTAGATTATAGTTGTCACAGTGTGGTGATAAGAAAGAAGACTCTCAGTTGATATTGTCCATTCTTTCTAAGCTTGGACTAGATTATTTAGTTTTTGTATCTACCTTTTATGCCACTAGGGATGCACTTGGTATGAGATTCACTATGCCATATCTTGATGAATTTTCTTCATATCTCACTTGAGAGAAAGCTAAGTTAGCTAGCATGGGCATGGTGAAACCTTTTTCATCACAAGAACTTATTGCATCACAAGATCCTAGAGATCAGAAGGATTATATAGGAAAAGGAAAGAAACAAAAACAAAAGGATTCCAAACCTCATGAGTAGCATAAGGAGTCCTCAGATTCATCCTCCTCTTCTAAGGGGAAATAATCTATGAAGGAGAAGAATACATGTGCATATTGCAAGAGGGAAGGACATGTAGAACATAATTGTTACAAGAAGGACATTGATGAGATGAAATATCTTCTTCAAAAACATCAGATTGATTTTCCTTCTAGGATGTCTACCTCATCTTATTCTCCTCATTCTTCTTCTTCAAAACAACATAACACAGGCACAGCTAGTTTACATACTTCATCAAATATGAAGGGACATGCTCTTTGTGCTTCTTTAGGTATTGGATCAAGGAGATGGCTTCTAGATTCAGGAGCATCTCATCATATGGAATCTTCATAGTCTATGTTCACTTCCTTTGAGCCTTGCACTATGTCTCCCATTTTAATGGGAAACAACACTTACATGAGTGTTACAGGGAAGGGGTCTGTTAGTTCTAGGGACTACTCCTTTTAGGATGTCTTGTGTGTCCCTCACTTGAAAAACAACCTTCTTTCCATTTATCAGATCACTCATGGAGGCACTGGGAGATCTGTGGAGTTCACACTTGATTCGACTATCATCAAAGACTTGGAGAGTAGAGCAGTTATTGCTACTGGGATAGTGGATCACTCATCTCAGTTGTATTCCTTCACTGATTTTGCTACTGATGGTGCTTCTGTTCCTATAGCTGTTCCTCACACTTCTAGTGTGCATCATCATTCAGAGGAGATATTTGGCTTCTTGAACATTGGTTTTCTCACTTTGGATCCTATTCTTGAGCCTTCCATTCCATCTCCTCCCCCTCTTGTTGCTATTGTTGTGGCTACCAATGTGGCTTCTTCTATTTCAGTGCATCAAGATCCTATTGATCATCCATCTTTGGAGGTTTCTATTTAGTCTTCACCTACTTTGACTTCTTCATTTGTTGAGGTCACACTTGCTTCTGTGGAGACATCTTGGGCTACACCTACTTCACCTTCAGAGATTTCCTTCATTCGGCCTCTTCCCTCTCACTTCATTCAAGAGATGTTTCTTCAGACTTATTGGAGCTACTTCATTCTAGGGGGGCTATTTGGCCTCTTTCTTCCTCTCTTTTGGGGGGGTTCTTTCATGTATCTTTGTGATGGATGGTGTCCTTGCGTGCTCTTATGGAGTCCTCCATCTTTCATCACTTAGTTAGTTTGCATTCTATTTTTTGGGAGTTCTTTTCCCATGTGGTTTCCTCCTTTACCCCATTTGATTTAGTTTGCATTGCATTTGTAAATGAGTACCTGATCAGGCCTTGTTGTCGAGACTCATCTCTTGCATAATAATTTTTTTCTCCCTAAGTTGCACTTATGGGGGGGTGTTGGTGTAATTGATTATTTAATTACAGTTTAGCATAAGTTTACTTAGGCATATTTTATTTCCTAGGTTAATTATTATCCTTATCTAGTTGAGTTTTCTTTTTGCTCAAATAAGATTAGGGTTGTGCATGATTTCCTTTTTGAAGGCTTTTGTATTATTTGTAAAACAATTACATTTAATAATCATTATTCTGGTTTATTCTTGCACAAATTTTCTCTGAGGGTTTACAAAACATCTCTTATTTTTGTTCTGAATATCTGTTGCATGTTATAGGTGATTGCTTGTAGGTGATTTTTGGGGACTGTGAAGTTGGTTTTTCAACTTCTACACTCTTAGGTCCAATATTTCACTCTAAAGCTTTGGTATCACTCTTTCTTGGGTGAAATCTTCTGGTTCTTGGCTCCTACACCCTATTTTTGTGACAACATTGTTTTTGGAGGACTTGCAAGCTCTCTCCTTCCACTACTTGGCTTGATAACTTGTAGCAGTGAAGGTGATATTGTCCATTTTTGTTTATTTATTGCATCATTTTATTTACTATGTAACATACTTGTTTTTTATTTCTCTTAGCACCACTGTTTAATTTCTATCTCTTTATCATTTTCTATACTATATTTTTATCTAGTTTTCTATGGAGGTGGGAACACCAAAGTGGGGGACTGGTTGAGGTAATCCTCTAAACATAACCCCAAAAATTTTCCACTTTCATGTGTGCAAGTGTGTGTGAGTGGAGCTACTTGAATATTCAATTCACGGGTGGATAGGTCTAATTCATCACTATTTTTACTATTTTAGCATAATTTAGTTACAAAAATTCTTCTCATTATACTTTCAGTTCTATGTTTTCTAGTATTCTGTCATAGCATAAAACATCTAGCATTTAGAAAGTTAGTAGATTTTCCTACATTATAACTTGTTCTTTGGACCTTTTTTCTATATGGATGACAACAAATCCTTGAGACCTTAACATGTTTCATTGGAGTTCAAGTATTGCATCGTCATCCTTAAAAAATGAGCTATCTAAATAATAGTTTTAACCTCAAAAATTGGCTCTTCTAAACCTATGAGCATTTAGTTTTACTACAAGGAAAGTAATAGGCCATATGTCCTTCCTTTTCAAACTCAATACCTTACCCCTTTCATTTCTCTTAGCAAAATCAAGGTAGTTTAGGGAAGCTCATTTCTTAGGACTCTCCTATGACATGGAGTCTTGGGATGGTGGGTCCCCCTTCTCTACACTATATGCACTAACATTTGCAAGATCTCCAAGAATCCTCTTGCCTCTTCTTGTGTGTGATAATACAAGTGACTTCAGTCCAACAAGGATTTTATATCTGAGTGGTGAGTTCCTTTTGTGCTCATTATTATTCATATTTATTATTTTACCTCTACTCCCTTGAGAGTACACACTCTTTATCATCTATCCTCATAGTTGTTATGGAGGTGGAAATACAATAACAAGGTTTGACCAAGGAAAGAACCTATTGCAAGAATGAAAGAAGAATGAAGTGGTGTTATTGATGTCAACCAGTCAGCTGGTTATCTACTAGTTGTTGTTGATTGTACATGTCGAGGATATTGAGAAAGTTGTATAAAAGAAGGTTGTTGGTTCCAGTGCTTGTGAACTATATTTTTCTATGTGTTGATTGAGGTCTAGGAGAATTGTTTCCAGTCCATATTTCTCTTTGTTGAAGTCTTATGGTTCAATAATTATGTTTCCCTAGTTCTTTTAAAGTTGGTTTTGGCATTTGGAAGTATCGAGCTTAATTGATCTATGTGTTTTACATTGGTATGGATGACTGTGTTTCAAGCACTACTTTCAAAGTTAATGAAGCATGTTGGATCTATTATGGGTCCTAGTGAAGCATTTTTTTGGGTCACCCTCATTCTAATTCCACCCTAGGATGTTTGGTTCCAACCTAATTTGAATTTGAAGTTGGATGACTGACTTTGTATCTTTTCAAGGTTGGAGAAAGTATAAATATAGGATATGCTAAGAAATGAAAGTAGTACATAAGAAAAGAAGGAAGATACGTGAAAGAGAAAATGTGACTTTGATGTTATTCTTAAAATGTGTGACTTAAGTGTGTGGTTGTTCAATGCAATGGTTAATGCCAAGTTTTCGCTGGCAATGAGTGGAAGGCTAACTCTATCTTTCATGTGAGTTGATCAGTGATTGTGGTGGAATATTCATTACATTGGGATTGTTGTCTCTCTGTAACAAGTATTATTTGTCTTCTTTGTATCTCTATGGTAGTAAGCCCTTCAGGTTGTAGCTCTGTGGAAAGTGAATCCTTATTTTAGGCAATGCACCTTATTTTAGGAAGTGAGCCTTTTTGTAATCAGTTTTGGTATTATCTATAGTGTGAGTTAATCCTCACCATGGTTTTTCCCTCATGGGGTTTTCCATGTAAATATAGTGTTATTGTGTTTGTGCACTTAAATTTGATCGTTAATCACTTAATTAGGTTATGTGTTAGCTTTAGTAATTGAATTTAAGGTTATAATTTGTGACAACTGATTCACCCCCTCTTATTTGTCCTATCCAACAATTGCTATCAAAGCTTGATTCCTTGGTGAAGAGCTTAACTGCTTGAGGAAGGTTTGGGATGGCTAACAAAATAGTCTTTGATTATCTAAGGTTTGATGAAACAAATTATGGTATCTGGAAAGTATTGATGGAAGAATATCTAGAGTATTGTGGATTTGATGTGAAGAAAGCTTACAATAACCCCTACACCTCCTTCAAATGGTCTGAGTGCACATGAAAAAGTTAAAGCACATGAAGTGAATGACAAGGAAAAGTTCATCTTGAAGAATAGTTTGGTACACTTTGAGTTGATTAAGGTTCAAAATTTAAAGACAGCTAAGGAAGTCTAGGATGCCTTACAAAGAGCGTGCAATGGTGATGAAAGGGTAAAATAGGTAAAATTATAGAATTTGGAAACACAGTTTGATCTTCTACATATTTATGAAGATGAGAATGTTAAATCCTATGTACAAAGATTGGATGAGGTAGTGGTTAGAATGTGATCCCTTAGTGCCACTGTAGATGAAACCAAAATTGTAAAGAAGATTCTCAAAAAATTTCCTGATGCTTATAGTGAAAAGGTAAGTGCTATTGAGAAGACTATAGGTTACAAGACTTGTACTAAGGATCTATTATTAGGATTTTTGACATCTTATGAAATGAGGAAGCCAAATCTAGGAAGTGGAGGAAAAACAAAAATTTCTTTTAAAGCTACAAAAACTAAAGATTCAGATGAAGAGAACTTTGAAGAAATCAAGGCTAACTTTGTAAGAAGATTGAGAAAAGGATTTAGTAAGTATGAAGGAAAATTTCCCTTTAAATTATTTAATTGTGGAGAAAATGGTCACGATGCTATAAAGTGTCTGGAAAGAGTTAAAAGGAATAAACAAATATATGAGAAAGAAAGGAAAGTAAAGAAGGTTAATAGAGCTTACTCTGTTAATGAGAATGCTAGTATTTCAGATGAATATTCAAAATATGAAGATCCAAATGAAAATGAATGCTTGTTCTTGGTGATTAAAGATGAACCTACTTCTACTAATTTAGAAAGGAAGTCAAAGGAGAGTCCTCCGGAGAAGAAGGAGAAGGAGAAGGAGAAGGAGAAAAATGAATGTACAATTATCTTTGCCCTACATGAGGCTAAATAGGAAAAGAATTTTTGGGTAGTTGATAGTGGTTGTTCACATCACATGGCTGATGACAAGAGTAAGTTTATGAAAATTGACAAATATGATGGAGGTTTGGTTATGTTTGGAGATGATACTTGTGTTAAAATTTGTGGGATAGGTTCAATAAGTTTTGATGGAAAGCATCATACTAATAATGTCTACTATTTTAATGGTTTAAGGCATAATATGTTGAGTGTTGGAAAAATGTGTAGAAAGGGATATTATCTTGTGTTTAAGGATGAGAAGTTTGAGATCTAGAAAGGAGCCAGAACATTGATTGCTATTGGAAAGAAATCTAAAGGGAACATTTATCAGCTTAAAGGTGTTGATGCACAATGTTTTATGACTCAGATAAATGACAACTGGTTATGGCACAAGAGAATGTGTCACATGAATTTTGATAACTTGGAAAGCATTAGTAGTGTTCAAGCGATGAGAGATCTACCAAGGATTACAAAGCATGTGAATGCTATCTATAGGAATTGTCAGTTCAGGAAGAAGACAAGAAATTATTACAAATTAAGAGAACAATACACTACTGGATTACTATATTTGGTTCATATAGATCTTTGTGGACCCATGAGAGTGTGGAGTCTACTTGGTGAAAGGTACTTTATGCTCTTAATTGATAATTATTCTAGACATACTTGGGCTACATTTTTAAGAGAAAAATCAAAATATTTAGATAGATTCAAAGCATTCAATGCTATGGTTGAAAATGAAGTGAATTTGAAGATAAAATTCTTGATATTTGATAGATGTGATGAATTCACCTCCCATGAATTTAATATGTTTTGTGAAGTGCATGGAATAAAGAGAAAGTTATTTGCTTTGAGAAATCCTTAACAGAATGGAGTTGTTGAAAGGAAAAATAGAAAAATTCAAGAAGCTACTAGGTCAATGATCACTAAAGTTAGATTACTAGAATTTTACCGGAAAGAGGCTATTCACACTGCTATGTATGTATTCAATTGAGTTCAAGAAAGAGAAAATAGTACAAAGACTCCCTATGAGCTATGGCATGAAATATTTCTGACAGTTAAATATTTTAAAGTATTCGGAAGCAAATGTTACATCAGAAGAGATGAGGAAACATTGGGAAATTTTGATGCAAGAAGTGATGAAGGAGTATTTCTTGGTTACCCTATTAAAAGCAAGAAATACAGATGTTTCAAATAAAGATTGAGGAATATTGTGGAAAGCTCGAATGTGAAGGTTGATGAAATAGTGAATAATTCTATTGATATTGATGGATATGTGTCAAATGAATAAGATAGTGCAAGGATTGAAGAATTTTTGGAAGAACATGACAAAGATGAGAAAAAAGAGAAAATGACAGAGAAGAAGATGCTCTAGTAATGTCCCCTAGAACACTGAAATATGTACAGAGAAATCATTCAAAAATTAAGATTATTAGAGATAAGACAAAAGGTGTGTTGACTAGAAGCAATGCTACTGTTGAAGATATGTGCTTATTATCTGATATTGAGCCAAAATTAGTAAGTGAAGCCTGTGAGGATGAACACTGGAAGAAAGCAATGAAAGAAGAAATTTTGAAGATTGAACAGAATCAAACTTGGGAATTGGTCCCAAGACCAGCAGAAAAAAATATCATTGGATTAAAATGGGTATTCAAAAAAAAGTTGAATGAGAATGGAAAGTTGTCAGAAACAAAGGAAGGCTTGTGTTTAAGGGTTATTGAAAAGTGGAAGGTATATATTTTCAAGAGAATTTTTCCCTAATAGAAAGAATGGAATCTATAAGGATGTTCTTGACATTAGCTTCTTATAAATATTTCAAATTCTATCAGATGGATTTCAAGTCAATGTTTCTAAATGGTGAACTAGATGAAGAAGTTTACATGGAACAACTGGTAGGATTTCAATTAACAAATCAATTGAATATGGTGTACAGATTGAAGAAAGCTTTATATGGTCTAAAGCAAGCTCTTAGAGCCTAGTATGCAATATTAGAGAAGTATTTGAATCAACAAGGATTTAACAAAGGTATAGTAGATATTAATTTGTATTTCAAGACTGAAAATGACAAAATCTTGATTGTAGTTGTATATGTTGATGACATTATCTTTGGAGGAAATGAAAAGATGTGCAAGATGTTTGTGGAAGAAATACCAAAAATAATTTGAAATGTCTATGTTTGGCAAGATGAATTTCTTTCTTGGGCTATAGATTAATCAAATAGAGAAAGGAATTTTCATTTCACAATCTAAGTATGTGAGAGAGATGTTGAGAAATTTGGGATGGACAGTTCCAAACCAGTAAGTATTCCTGTGGTAATTGCATGCAAATTAGGAAAAGATGATATTTCACCTAAGACTGATCAAAGCAAATATAGATCTATGATTGGTGGACTACTATATTTGACTACTAATAGACTAGATATTATGCATGTGGTTTGTCTTGTAGCTAGATTTCAAGAAGATCAAAAGGAAACACATGTTACTGTACATAAAAGAATATTCAAATATTTGAAAGGCACTTCAAATTATGGATCATGGTATCCTAATGATACTAATTTTATAATTAGTATAGATGATAGAAAAAGTACAAGTGGTGGTGCATTCTTTCTTGGATGTAGATTGGTGGCATGGTTGAGTAGAAAGCAAGATTTTGTCTCTTTGTCTACTACTATAGCTAAGTATATTACTGTTGCATCATGTTGCACACAAGTTTTATGGATGAAATAGACATCGAAAGATATCACAGTGCTACATTATGATCCTATTTCTATCTTTTGTGATAACACAAGTGTAATTAACATTTTGAAAAATCCTATGATGCACTCAAGAACGGAGCATATATCTATCAGTTATCATTTATTAAGAGAGAAGGTCATGGAGAATGAAGTCAAGCTTGAGTATGTTTAGACAAAAGATCATATTGTGGATATATTTACAAAGGCTCTTCCTAAAGATACTTTTGATTATCTCCAAGATAAGCTAGGGGTTATTGCCCCTCTTCTTACAAACTAAGATGCATTTAGATATTCATCATTCCATTGCATTCATAGTTATATCTCTTTTAGATTGATGTTTGTTGGTGGCTTCCCTCAAGGGTAGCAGGTAAATTTTCTAAGTGTTGTTATTATGAGTATTATGTTTTCATGTAAAAGGAAGTTTCAATGGACATATATTTTTCCTTTTCCCTTGATGTCAAAGTGAGAGAGATAGCATGTGAAAAAAAAAGAAAAAAAAGGGAGAGAACATGTGAAAAAGAAAGTTAATACATGAGGATGATAATCTTCTAAAAGGGAGAAGCAGAAAGAAAAATCTTGAGAAGTATTTTCAAAATAGGTATGGTGTCTTTGATTGTTTTTCACATCATGTGTTTCCATCAATGAAAAAGTGGGAGATTTTTGCAAGAATGAAAGAAGAATGAAGTGTTGTCATTGATTTTAATTGGTCAGTTGGTTATCTACTAGTTGTTATTGATTGTACATGTCGAGGATATTGAGAAAATTGTATTAAAGAAGGTTGTTAGTTCGGGCACTTGCGAACTATGTTTTGTTGTGTGTTGATTGAGGTCCAAAATAATTATTACTAGTCTAGATTTCTCTTTGTTGAAGTCTTATGGTTCAAGAATTGTGTTTCCCTGGTTCTGTTGAAGTTGGTTTTGGAATTTGGAAGTATCGAGCTTAATTGATCTATGTGTTTTACACTAGTATGGCCAATCATGTGTCAAGCACTACTTTCAAATATGATGAAGTGTGTTGAATCTATTATGGGTCCTAGTGAAGCATGTGTTTGGGTCACCCTAATTCTAATTTCACCCTAGGATGTTTGGCACTGACCTAATTTGAATTTGAAGTTAGATGGAAAAATTTGTATCTTTTCAAGGTTGGAGAAAGTATAAATACAGGATATGCTAAAAGATGAAAGAAATACATAAGAAAATAAGGAAGATAATTGAAAGAGCAGACATGGATTTGATGCTATTCTTAAATTGTGAGTTAAGTGTGTGGTTGTTCAGTGTGAAGCTTAATGCCAAGTTTCTGGATGCAGTGAGTAGAAGGCTAACTCTATATTTCATGTTAGTTGATTAGTGATTGTGGTGGAATATTCATTGCATTTGGATTATTGTCTCTTTGTAACAAGTCTTCTTTGTCTTCTTTGTGGCTTTGTGGTAGTGATCCCACCAAGTTGTAGCCTTGTGTACAGTGAGTCCTTATTTCAGGTAGGGATCCTTATTTCAGGTAGTGAGCCTTTTTGTAATTAGTTTTGATATCCTCTATAGTGTGAGTTAATCCTCACCGTGGTTTTTCCTTCACTTGGTTTTCCACATAAATCTAGTGTTATTGTGTTTGTGCACTTTCATTTGATGGTTAATCACTTAATCAGTTAATGTTTTAGTTTTGGTAACTGAATTTAATGTTATAATTTGTGACAACTGATTCATGCCCCCTCTCAGTTGTCCTATCCAATAGACCCCATATGAGACAAGTGCATTTTATATCCCAAGGCTTCCAAATCCTTATTCATGTATTAATTTACCTATCATTAACAATTAGGGAAATCTAATTATTCAAAAATTATTGATCTTGAAAAACTAATTTAAGCTATCAAGGACCTTCAAACAATGGTACACCTATGTAGGATTTGAAACCCTATATTTTAACAATTCTAGACAAGGGTTCCCAATGCCCATATCATACCAATTTAGCTCTATATTTCAATTTCAAGCTTCTAAGGAAAGCTAGATGTGGAAAACAACTCTCCTAACGTCAATACTACAGGGAAGAATGCATATATACTTTTAATTTTACAATTACAGTCCAATTAAGATGCACTATGAAGTAAATATCAGAAACAAAGTATTTGACAATCACACATGAACACCAGATATATGTGGGAAAACCCTTACGGGAGAAAAACCCACCACACCAAGAGAAATCACTTTCTATTATAGTAATAGAAATTACATACAAATGTTCTGACTTATCTTTTTGATGTCATATTACAACAACTTCCACTATGATCAATCTTGTACAGGAAACATCACATTACAGTCTTCATAGAATAGAATTCATCCTGATACAATTCAAACTGTTCACACACACCTGTTGATCAAAACAACCATCAAACCTTCGAGCATCTGCAACTGCAAACTATATCCATGGCGTTCCCTTTTTGTCGAACTTCCTCACAGAACTGTCACAACGAACTACCTTCCAACGGTTCCCATTCAGCTTCTACTATTGCTTGACAATGAGCCACATAGGATAGTCTCACTTGGTCAAATGGCTTCACACTATATCGGCATGTCGGTGAGACACAAGGAGTGTCTCCCCAATGCCCTAAAAGCTTCATATCGATGTCGCTGAGAGTTATCATTGACACCAAGATGTTCTATCGAGTTCATAAGACTATTGCTTAGCTTTCACCCTATCACCAAGACATATCACTTTCCCTGATACATCATACCAAAGCTCCACAAGTCACATAGACGTTAGTTTTCCATTCAGCAAGACTTAACATTATCGCCAAGAGGTTTCTCCAAGATCCCTTATGTCACCCCTATGCCATCAACAATCACCAAGACTATACTGCTTTCACTAGGATGTTACTCTGAAACCTCCAGACATACCGGGTGCCAAAGAATAGTCAAGAAGACCTATGTCTTTCACCAAGAGATCTTATTGAAGTTCTCCAAGCTACCCCGAGTCCACCATTCGCCAAGAGTTATACCGAAGATCCCTTATCCTCGGCGAGACTTACATCCTTCATCGGGACTTCTTCCTGAGACCATTTGGGTTACCCCGATAGCCATAGGCTATTGGCAAGACATGATCTAGTCTCTAAGAACTCTCTCTGAGATCCTTTGTGTTACTCCAATGACCAACACTTCAGCCTCCGTCAGTGAGATATTTGTACATTGCTGAGAGCTCATAGTGAACACCCAAGACTCTCCCCGATATCCGATAGAATGGCGTATTGGCTAGAGATCTCTACGAACGGTGAGAGGTCACAGTGAACAAAATGTCACAGCAATAGGCTCCAAGGTAAACAACGTTCAGAAAGACTTCTACAAGGTCACAGCGACCTGAACAATACAACAAGATTAAAGCTGCTAGTCAGCCAAACATAAGAGTTATCATACCAACTTTACTCCAGTAGAGGTTACAGCCTATGATGATTGAGGCATATATTTCCAACAATCTCCCATTTGATGAAGATCATATAGGCACCTAAAGAGCACAATAAAACTTACTAAAAATTATGGGCACTAAGGCCCATTGAATTGGCACACCACCAAAACTTGTCTATGTTCACTGGCTTTGTCAATGAATCTGCAACATTCTCCAGAGTATCAACCTTTTCCAAACTGACCTTTCCATCCTCCACCATATCTTGTACTAAGTGATACTGTACGTCAATATGTTTTTTCCTGGCATGGAAAGTAGGTTTCTTTGCTAGAAAAATTACACTCTAACTGTCACAAAAAATAGTTATTTCCCCTACATCAAAACCAATGTTAGAACACAAATGTTTCAACCAAACTGCTTCTTTACAAGCATGAGTAGCTGCCATGTATTCAGCCTCCGTAGTGGACAAAGCAACTACAGCCTGCCGCTTGCTCATCCAGCTCACTACACCACCATTCATCATGAAAATGTATCCACTGGTGGACCTCCTACTATCAATGTCCCCTGCCCAATCAGAATCCACATAGCCTCAAATACTAAGAGTCCTCTGTGATTCAACCAATTTCCCATGGTAACACAAAGCAAAATATGAAGTGCCCTTCAAATATTTGAAAACTCTTTTCACAACATCCCAATGTGTTCTTCCTGGATTAGCCATAAATCGACTAAGTACTCCCACTGCTTGGGCAATGTCTGGCCTTGTACATACCATTGCATACATGAGACTTCCAACTGCACTACCATAGGGTACACTGGTCATGTCCTCCATCTCAATAGGAGATTTTGGACAGTCCTCAATAGATAGTTTCATTCCCTGCAATACTGGAACCACTAGCTATTTGCAATCATTCATACAAAATATCTCAATAACAGTCCTGATATACTTACTCTGACTGAGCCATAGTTTTCTATTCTTCCTATCCTTAGTTATCTCCATCCCCAGAATATACCTTGCTACACCAAGATCCTTCATTTCGAACTTAGCAGACAACTGAGACTTAAGATCATAAATCATTAGCTTACTATTGCCTATGAACAACATATCATCAACATAGAGAGCAATAATAAGAACTCGATCACTTTCAGCTTTATAATATACATAGTGATCATATTTTGATCTCACAAATCCCAAAGACAATACAAAAGTATCAAATTTCTGGTACCACATTCTAGGTGTCTACTTTAACCCACATAGAGACTTCTTTAATTTGCATACCAGTTTTTCTTTACCTTTTTCAACAAAGTGCTCAGGCTGGGACATATAGATTTCTTCTTCAAGATCACCATGAAGAAATGTTGTCTTCACATCCATATTTTTGACCTCTAAGTCATACACTATTGCTAGTGACAAAAGAAATCTGATAGATGTCAGCTTTGCTATAGGGGAAAAAATCTCCCCATAATCAATTCCCTCAATCTGGGAATAACCCTTTGCAACCAGTCTTGCCTTGTACTTTTCTACACTGTCATCCAGACCAATCTTTTTCTTAAATACCCATTTGCAGCCCACAGATTTTCTGCCTTTAGGAAAAAGTACCAAACTCCAAGTTTCATTTTTCTCTAATGATGCCATCTCTTCATTCATGGCTTCCAACCAAGAGTCTGAATCAGACATTTTAATTGCCTCTTTTATAGTCCTAGGCTCATCAGTGCTAGAAATCAAAGCATAGGCACAAGTAGAATCTATCAAAGAGAACCCATACCTATCAGGTTGTTTTCTTTCATGGGTTGACCTCCTCAATGGTTGAGGCTGAGGTTGTTCTTCTTCTTCTGAACTTTCAGAACTGCTTGAGCTCTCCTCAGTTCCAGGTACATTTTGAATTTCCAATTCCTCTTTCTCAGGTGTAGGAGGAATTTCAACTACATCCTTATTATTTTATGACTTTGTCTCTGACTGCAGATCCAAGGTGGAAGGTTTTAGCTCACAAAAGATTACACTTCTTTTGTATAGAACCTTCTCTGTATCAGGATTCCAAAGCTTGTATCCTTTTATGACAGCACTATAGCCAATAAAAATACATTTAATAGCCTTGTTCTCCAATTTAGATCTTTTCACATCCGGTACATATGCATATGCCTCACAGCCAAAGACTCGAATATGTCTAAGAGAGGGCTTCTTACCAGACCATGCTTCCAAGGGTGTTTTCTCAACAAGAGTAGAATTTGGAGAATGATTAATTAGATAACATGCAGTAGATACAACCTCAGCCCATAATTTCTCCTCCAAGCCAACACTATTGAGGATACTTTGTGCTCTCTCCATCACTGTCCTATTGAACCTTTCTGCAACTCCATTCTGCTGTGGAGTATAAGGTGTAGTCTTGTGTCTTTTAATCCCATGGTCTTTGCAATACCTCTCAAATTCATAAGAATAGAATTCATCACCATTATCAGTCCTTAAGCATTTTACTTTCCTACCAGTCTGATTTTCAACAAGATTCTTAAATTCTTTAAATTGATTGAATACTTCTGATTTACTTTTCAAAAAATATACAAATGCTCTTCTTGAATAATCATCAATGAATGACACATAGTATCTTGATTTAGACAAAGAAGGAACATCTACTAGACCAAACACATCTGAATGATTATAATCTAGCAAACCAAAAGATTTATGAGGACTAGAATAAAAAGAAACATGGTGTTGCTTTCCATATATACAGTGTTCACAGAATTCAAATTCAAGATTACAATCTTCAAGCCCCTCAACCAGGTTTTTATTCTTCAAGGTTTTTAAACCTTTTTCTCCTATCTAGCCTAACCTATGATGCCAAAGAATAGTCTTCTTTTTTGGAAGTTTTACTTCCATTGAGTTTACATAATTAGGAATGTTTCCCTCTTTACCTCCATGAGTAGCTTTTAGTGACTTTCCAGAGACACTGTTGCATTGAACAACCTGTGCATCCATCTTGTATAGGGTACCAATTCGAGAACCTCTAGCCAGCACCATTGAACCTCTTGTCATCTTGTAGCCATTTCTAGAGAACGTGACTTGTACTTCGATATCATTCAACTTACTAACAGACAACAAATTTTGAGCTAGACCTGGTATGTGCATAACATCATTAATTCCCTTTACTCTACCATCAGGAAATTGTATTCTGACTCTTCCACGACCAACTATCTCCAAAGTTGAATCACTTGCTAAGTACACCTTTCCACCATCATATTCTTCATACATTGTGAACCAATATCTATGAGATGTCATGTGAAAAGATGCACCAGAATCAATCAGCCAGACATCATCTAATGCCTATGTAGCCAAGGCTGCAATGAAGGCGTCACCATCACTGGGAGAAGATTCATTGTCGGATGAATACTTCTTCTTCTTCTTCTTCTCCTCTTTACAATCCTTTTGGACATGACCAGATTTCCCACAGTTCCAACATTTCACCTTGGACTTCTTGCCATGAGACTTTGATCTCCCCTCTAATTTTGATTTTGATTTCTTGTCCTTCTTCTTGCCTTTCTCTTTCGGTCTTCCTCTAATAGCAAGAGCTTCCTTCACCATCTCAGAAGATTTTCTTCTCATCTCTTCTGACAGCAAAGATGCAACAACATCTTCCATCTTGAAATTCAATGTTGTACTCCCAATAGCCATCACTAGATGATCCCATGAGTCTGGAAAGGAACACAACAATAGCATACAGTGATCCTCTTCTTCAGTCTTCACACCAATAGATGTTAACTGACCAAGCAACATGTTAAATGCATTCAAATGATCAGCTATAGACCCTCCTTCCTGCATTCTCAAACTATACAACTTCTTCTTGAGGAAAAGTTTATTCACCAAGGATTTCCCCTGATAATTAGATGCTAGTCTATTCCACAAGGAAGATGCAGTCTTCTCTTCATGCACATTCAGAAGCACGGAGTTTTCCAAACAGAGCCTTATCATCCCCTTAGACTTCCTATCTACAAGGTCCCAATCTTATTGCTTCATGCCTGTAGGTTTATCTCCATACACAACAATCCATAGATCACGGTCCACTAAGAGATCCTCCATCTTGAGTTTCCACAACTCAAATTTACTGTTGTTGAACTTCTCTATTTTAATCTTACCATATGTACTAGCCATCTTAATCTGTAATCAAAAATAAGAAAACTCTACAAGACTCCCACCGAATAGAATTGACACAAAAAACCCAACGTACCCACAAGGATAACACAACTGGCTAGGCTCTGATACCACTTGTAAGGAAAGCTAGATGCAGAAAAAAACTCTCCTAATGTCAATACTATAGGGAAGAATGCAGATATACTTTTAATTTTACAATTACAGTCCAATTAAGATGCATTATGAAGTAACTATTAGAAAAAGAGTATTTGACAGTCACACATGAACACCAGATATATGTGGGAAAACCCTTATAGGAGAAAAACCCACCACACAAAGAGAAATCACTTTGTATTACAGTAATAGAAATTACATACATATGTTCTGACTTATCTTTCTAATGTCATATTACAACAACTTCCACTATGATCAATCTTGTACATGAAACATCACGTTACAGTCTAAACAGAATAGAATTCACTCTGATACAATTTGAACTGTTCACACACACCTGTTGATCAAAACAACCATTGAACCTTCGAGCATCTACAACTGCAAACTATATCCATGGCATTCCCTATCTGTTGAACTTCCTCATAGAACTGTCACAACGGACTGCCTTCCAATGGTTCCCATTCGGCTTCTCCTATTGGTCGACAACGAGCCACATAGGATAGTATCACTCAGTAAAATGGCTTCACACTATATTGGCATGTCGGTGAGACACAAGAAGTGTCTCCTCAATGCCCTAGAAGCTTCATATATATGTCACTAATAGTTATCATTATCGCCAACATGTTCTATCGAGTTAAGAAGACTATCGCTTAGCTTTCGCCTTGTCACCAAGACATATCACTTTCACTTAGACATCATACCAAAGCTCCACAAGTCACATAGACGTGATTTTTCCATTCGGCAAGACTTAACATTATCGCCAAGAGGTTTCTCCAAGATCCCTTATGTCACCCCTAAGCCATCAACAGTCACCAACACTATACCACTTTTGCTAGGATGTTACTCTGAAACCTCCAAACATATTGGGCACCAAAGAATAGTCAGCAAGACCTATGCCTTTTTCCAAGAGATCTTATCAAAGTTCTCCAAGCTACCCCAACTACACCATTCACCAAGAGTTATACCGAAGATCGCTTATCCTCGGCGAGACTTACATCCTTCACTGGGACTTCTTCCCGAGACCATTTGGGTTACCCCGATAGCCATAGGCTATCAGCAAGACATGCTCCAGTCGCTAAGAACTCTCTCTGAGATCCTTTGTGTTACTCCAATGGCCAACACTTCAGCCTCCGTCGGTGAGACATTTGCACATCACTGAGAGCTCATAGCGAACATCTAAGACTCTCCCCAATATCTGATAGAATGGCCTGTCGGCCAGAGATCTCTACAAGCGGTGAGAGGTCACAGCGAACAAAATGTCACAGCGACAGGCTCCAAGGTAAACAACATTCGGCAAAACTTCTGCAAGGTCACAGCGACTTGAACAATACAACAAGATTAAAGCTGCTAGTTGGTGAGACATAAGAGCTGTCATACTGACTTTGCTCCAATAGAGGTTATAGCCTGTGATGATTGAGGCATATATTTCCAACAAAGCTCTTCCTTTTCTACACTCTCCAAATCTATCTTTTATTTCTACTATTATATTATGTAATTTACTAAAAAATTTATAATTCATTTTTTTTTATCATAATTCACCTAGCTCAATACATCTCCTCCAATTATTCATTAAACACCCACAAAAACAACAAAAAAGGAAGAAAAACTCTAACCAAAATTTGTATCTATCCCTTGAGGACAACAGCCAAGGTCTCTTAGTTAACTTTATGTCCCTTAATTTTTAAGGTGAAATGATTGATTTAGGTTAGGGTGTTTATCCTAGATCCCATTTCATCATATTACATTTTGGTGAACCTAACATATCTTACAATTGTGCTTCTTCTAATTTATAAGCATATAGTTGATAAACTTATCTAGTCATTAGGTCATTTGAATATCTAATTTATCATAAGTAATCATTGCATTCTTTAATTTTTAAAAGAAGTTATTAAAAATTTTGTTTACCAAACACTTAAAATTTTGGTAAACTCAAATTAGATTAAATTTTCAAAATCTATTTATTATATAATTTTAGATTTGATTTACATGACTAATGAGGGTATGTGCAAGATCATGGAAAAAACAGGCCCTTAAGTGGCAAAAAATTTAGAAAAATCAGAGTTAAGCAACTTGACGTAAAAATTTGAATAAGTTATCTATATTTTTTAAAAAATATGTAAAAATTGAATTTGTAGAAAATTGAATTTAGTTTCTAAACTACTAGGTTTGTTTAAAAAAAAATCTATTTGGTAAAAATTTGAAATTTCAATGCACTAGTACTTAAACTTCGTGGAAAAAATAAGAAGTATGTCTCTAACCACCCTAACCACAATAAAATGATAATATTTTTATAAGATTTTACATATAAGTAGAGGACTCATGTCCCGATGTGATGCATATTTTTTAAATTTTTTCCAAGTAAATAATTAATTACAAATTTTTATTACAACTTTTAAAAATATTAAAATTTTTGTATGTCGACCACCTTAACTTGGTCAAAACTTCATGAAATTCATTTTTTTCTTTTTTTAATCCTATAGTATGTGAAACATAGAATGTGACGCATGTTTTGGATTCAAAAACTGTGATACAGTTTGAAATCTATAGATGTTTTTCAATCAGCCTATCAATCAGGACTTTAGTCGTAATTCAAATAGAAAATGAATAATAATTACTTATTAAATTAAAAGTAAAACATAATTTATATTGGTGGAAATTTGAAAATCTCCTTTAAAATCCCTTTTCGTTTCAACAATTTTGGGTAAAAAAAAGTCGTCAGCCACATACTCATCATATTGCCACTTTTTGGACCATCATGATCCTGCACATACCCATGAATTAGATTAATTGAATATCTTCATATCTAAAAATTATATTTTTATATTAAAAATAAAATAATTCTAATGTTTGTTCTCTTTTATTATTACAAAACATAAACCTAAAATATTAGAGTTGATAGTGAACCCCACAACTCTTAGGAATCACCTACAACCAAAATGCATATCATCTTTGAATAGAAAAAAGGAAAGATTCAGTGTTATGCAACCTTGAGGGAAGAATTTATCCATGCAAAGATATAGTATTGAGACTGAATGTGAATGAATATGAGTGTCTAGATGATCTACTAAGTACAATAATGAATCCTTATAAAAGAAAAAATAAAATACTAGATGACGATTTGATTAGATTATGACAAGTGACTTAATCCTATGCAATGAGAAAACTTGACCTATATTTAGCCCAATCTAATAATAAAAGAGTAGTCCTAAGTTTAGCTTAAGTAATTAAAGTAATTGTAGTGTAGTAAAATGGATCCTTGGACATTTTCACATTTATTTGGGCCCTTCTTTTGGATTTTGGCTTAGTGTTGCCTTGATTTAGTGTTTTAATGTGGTTAACACATTCACATGAGGTCTTGGGACCTTGTGAACTAATAGATTTTGATGGTTCTTTCCTAAAGTTTTGTGAAGTGTTGTAACACACTTTCACACTTTTATAGTGTTTTATCAATTAACTAAGCATAATAAATACAATTTTATCTAAAATCAACCTTAATCTTTCCTTATCTAGAGTGTAGTAAAGTGTTGTAACACACTTTCACATTTATCTAGGCTTATCATTAATAATTGGGATTTCTTATGCTTTAATTAGCCCCATTTTGCATCCACATGCCTTGTGTGTATTTTCAAGAATAATCCAAAAAATATCATTTAAAACATCAAAATCCTGAAACCCACCTTAAATTCCGAAGGTGGGACTCATTCGTCGTTATGGAAAAATGAGTCCCCTTAGGTGAGACCCATTCACCTAGGGTGGCGAATGAGTCTCCTTTAGCTCAAAATTAAAATTTAATTTAAATTTATGGAGGGTTTTTATTCTCTAAGATCTATGGTTGCCCTGTAGTGTTGTAATTTTGGGAGTTATTGCATAATTAAGTATAAATACAAGTTACTTTCTCTCATTTTCATACCTAGCATTCAAGTATTCATGCATATAGTTCACAAGAGAATTTGAGAATTCAAAAGAGCATTCAAGGAATTTCAACAAAAGATTATCAAGCATTCAAGAGAATTCTTCAATTGTCAATGATCATGTCAAAGATTGTTTGCATCATGTAGTTTTAGAGCTAACAATTGTGGTGTAGGATTGTGTGATTCAAGCAAGCATTGCATTCAAGATCTGTCAACATCAAGCTAGATTCCAAGTAAAATCCATGGGATCCATTACTTATATGATTGCAACACCTTTATTGCAAGGGTTTGGTGAGTTGAAACATCACTATTTGTTCATTCATCATTCTCTATTCTATTTAATTCTATTTTAAGGGTTTAATTACCAACAAGGGGTTTGACCAAGGAAAACCCCTATTCACTAACCCCACAACATTTTTCCCTCTTCTTATGTGTGATTTGCAGGGCTAAGTTGCATATTT
The DNA here is from genome assembly GCA_007258455.2 of Sequoia sempervirens. Classification (NCBI taxonomy): domain Eukaryota; kingdom Viridiplantae; phylum Streptophyta; class Pinopsida; order Cupressales; family Cupressaceae; genus Sequoia; species Sequoia sempervirens. Next base: position 80,878,332 of record VDFB02179234.1, read on the forward strand.
ATCAAGAATAAAAGTTGGAGAAAGGTTGTCAAAGAAATTCAAAGTTGTTAAAGTTGCCATCAAACCTTCGAGAAGCTTGGAGAAGGTCTATAAGCTAAATTTTGCAATTTCAGACCTGTATCTAAATTAGGAATAGAAAAGTAGACTGAAAACTACAAAATCTAATTCCAAATTTCTAGAAATACATAAGTGTATTGATTCACCACTATTGGCGAATGAGTCCCAGTATACCTTTCTATTAGGGATTTTTGTAGATCTAAGTACCCATTTGTCTGAAACCTGTTCCGACACGGTTTACCCAAAACTAGACTAATTTTTCCAACTTGGCATATGAGTTCCAATTAGCATATGTAGACACATAAAATATACATGCACCTAATTTGGAATCACTAATTTTGTTTCGTCCTTAATTATCCTTCTCCTAACCATTTTAATCAAATAATTTTTATCTGATTAAAAGTCATCATCTTTCCTCTTTTAATTAAATCAATCTTTATTTAATTAGATAAATCAACTTTATCTAATTAAATATATCATTCTATTTAATTAAATCATATATTTAATTATTCTCCTAAATTTATCAAGTTTATTTAATTAATCTCCTAAAGTTCCTTCATTTAATTGAATAAATCCAAATATGCCGCTATTGGCATGGTGTGATGGTTTATAGGTGGCATTGTTGTTCTTGCCACCAAGGTTCAAACCCCATTGGGGTGTTATTGTTGAATGGTTGTATCCGGTTCATAGCTCCGGTCAAAAGTGTTTACCCCTTGAATAAAAAAAAATTGAATAAATCCAAATATTTAATTAAATATCTAATGTTCTTTATCTTCTCATTTAATTTAAATAAATCCAAATATTTAAGTTGAATGTCACAATCAACTCATCTCCATTTAAAATTAATCAAATCATGATTAATGCTAATCTAATCCCCCAATTCTCTTGATTTCACAAATTGCACAATAAATCATTTATTTTGATTTATTAAATCTCCTAATTACTTTCAACATGGCATCAAAAGGGAATATTCCTCCGAATTTGAAAATTCCTCCAAATGGGATTTGTCCTTCCAACAAAGCATTTAACTCCCCTTACATGTCCTTGTGCATTGAGCCAAGTGGCATTTAAGTCATTCTTTTCTCCCTCCAACAAGCCAACTTTCAAATTTCAAATCCACCTAATATCATTTATTGTGCACATTCATCAAAATGTGCTCAACCTTCCTCCATTGACATGTTGACAAGTGGCATCTTTCCATTGGTTTGACTTTTGTCCCACATCCTCCATGTCTTTCATTCTTCCATCCTTCTCTCCTATAAATAGAGAAATCTTTTACTAATTTGGGGGGCACAACTTGATACACAATCTCAAGCATTTTCATCTTGATCATCATCTTGCATCTTGTTCATCATATCTCATAGCATCTTCAAGGAATTTCATCTATAATCTAAGAGTCTATCAAGGATTGGGAAAGGGCTACTTTCCACATTGAAGTAGCACCAATTCACTATGAGATGGGGTTTGATTCATGTTATTGTATGTTTTATTTAGCTTCCTTGTTTCCTTGATTTCATACTTAACATGATTCAATATTTCATAGAGATGTTTTGGTTTGCTTTGCTTTAAATGATTAACCATGTTAATGTGTGTTAAAGTTTAAGTAATTTGCATATTTTAGCATCTACAACATAAATAGTAGATTTTTTAGGATTTCAGACCTCCATTCTACCTTCTTCAGTTTCCTAGGTGCACATGTCTAGTTTCATAAATTTTTATCACATTTTACTTGCATTTCTAGGTCATTTTTTATATCACACTGTTTTTTCCAAAACTTTATGTTTTCCAAGTTTACACTTGGTGGTGAACCCCTCATTGAAATCATTCAATCCCTAGAACCTTCCCTTTGTAAGATTTCAATATCCTTTGAATTGGAATACCAAGGGTTTTTTCTTGAGTGAAATGTGTGAAGATTTATTTCTCCCCTTTTAGGTCTAAAACCCTAAAGGTGTAAGATAGCACATAATTTTCACCTTTTCATTTTGGTGAACCTACATTTAGAACATCATATTTTTGATTTGGAGTGCATTTACACCCTAGAGCTAGCTTGAATTAACATTGCATTTGATTTTGCATTGTTTATTTTGCATTCTAGGGCTTCAAAATTTGCATTAGCGAAAAAGCTCATTTAGCTTGCATTATTTCATTTAAATTCATTGAAAATTTATAAATTTCTAGATTTTCATTTTAGACTTGCATCAGAAAGGATAAAAAGCATAAAATCCAATTAAAAAATTCAGAAAATTCTCAAAAAAACAATAGCTAGACTCATTCGCCACCTTGGGTGAATCAGTCCCATTACATATTTTTCATTGCATTTTCTGGCATTTAAACTTCATTTTCTAAGTTTTTATTTGTTGTTTCCACATTTTTGTTTCACTTTCTAGAATTTCAGTTATAAGCATTTCATTATTGTTAGCTTACATTTCATTTGCACTCAACCTACATTTAGTAGCCTTTGCACGAGTGTTTGGTGTCCTATTTCTAATACTATAGTGAGAAGAAGTTTGCGACTCATGGAATCTTATGATAGCACAATTATTGTGGATCTTAGGTTATCTAGAGCTTTGAATCCTAGTATTGACACTAGTACACTAGGCATGGATAACACCCTTAGCAACTCTTTTCCTTCAAGTAGCATGTAAGTTGAACCAAGGAATGATAATATCCCACAAGGGAAACTAATTCAAATTCATGAGGACTTAGTAAACCTGCAACATCAAATAAGCCTTGAAAAATTTTCAACTTCTACAATTCCTACCATAGAAAACATTCATCACATGCTTGAAAGTGAAGATGGCCTTGAACAAGTTGTGAAAAACATAGTTGAGATAGTTGGAAAACATCTTCCTTCAACCCCTAGTCCTCCTATACCAACAAACAATGTCACATGCCAAGGAGGAACTCAAATTCCTCCTCCCTCAACAAGAGCCTCAATACCTACCTATACCACTCCTTAAGTCACAAAAACAATGCAACAAGTTAGTAATGTGATTCCTTTTGATAGAGCTCTTAAATTTTTTTGGAAAATTCTGGGAAAATCATGATTTGGATCATGATCTTTGAGCTTTATAACCAAGAATTGGCTAAGGGTCTGGTTGTAAAGCTTTGAACCTATCCACTAACTAGCTCCTTTAGTTAGGAATGATAGTCACCCCATGTATTGTCCCAAGATAAATTTCTCTAAGGTTGGGATAAATATTTCATTTTGGGACTTAAGTTGTCACTCCCAAGGGTCTTATCACCATAAACCTAGTCATGTCCCCACCTTTAAACATAACATGTGGGATGTGCAAGAATTCAATCCATCATATTTAAAGATCTAATCCTTGTAGCTCATTGCACACCTCATGGGAATTTATGGATAGCCATCAGGAAGCATGCGAGGTCCACAATATAATGACATGTGTCCTCACCATTTGGGGCCTATCCCATGTACATGTTTCTAGTGGTTGATCAAGCGAAGATCAATGGATGTGATATTGGACTAAGATTTAATCTATTTCATTCATTGAACAACTTGTGATACTTCATTAATACCTGCCAGAAAACCTTTGAGGTATGTGAAAAGGCGACATGTGGATTTTCTCAACCACCATACAGAGTGTGCTAGAGCTTGTGGGACAAGTGACGTGGCTCCCAATCAATGTCTTCTCATTGGCCAGGGGATGATGAGCTATGGAATTGGGTTGTCAAACCTGATTTGACTGCATCCAAGCCATTCAATTGTCCATCTCATTTTGACATCAATGGTCGATATTCAAAATCAAGAACACACATATGTTAGCCATTTTTTCTCTGTGACCAACGAGCATTAATGACATGCTCTTTTCAAGAATAATCAAAATGAGTCCTAGTGCATGTGATAAATTAATTCTCATCTCTTATGAGGAATAATACACAAATCTCTAAGTACCTAGGTGATTAACGGTGAGGAAATTGATGCCAATGATTAATTGGTTCTTCAAGCATGTGACTCCAACAGTATTGCTTGATAAATAAGGATGGAGTGATTTCCATTTTCATCATTGCAGTTAGCAATTGAAATCTTTATGATTTTTTGAAAAACAAGGAGTGTTCAATTGTGAATTAGAGAAGCTACTAGGCAGTGAAGATGAGCAAGCTAGTTTCCCCCACATGACAAGTTAGAAAGTCACCTAGACTTAATTTACAGAGGCCTCAGGACAACATTTCTATATGTCAACACAAGGTACCTAAACATGCCCCGTCTGTAAAGGAGAAGAACCCTATAAAGAAGCCTTTGTATTTTCCTATTAGATGTAGTAGCAAACTAAAACACCAGGGTATTGCTATAGAAAAGGAAAAAGAAAAGGGAAAGGGGCCTATATTTTTTGCACTAGGAGTTCATAGGAAGATAAGGTATGGACACAACTCTTATAGAAGGCAGAATTCACTAATTGCTATCATAGATAGCCCTTCAAAAAGTGCAATGGAGATGGACTCAGGCTACAAAAAATACCTCATGATGCTGAATCAGGCTGCAATCTCGGGAGTGGAAGTGCCATTGATGCCACCATTATCCGTTAAGACTCCAAGTGGGTGTGATGGTTTTGTACCAAACAACGATAAGGATGAGGAGGGTGTTGAGGTTTCTTCTCCACCTTCTATAGGGATACAAAGTTAGCACATGTATCATGGGTTGGGTGCTCATGTTGTTCATGCCTCTGGTTGAAAGAATTAGTGTGTGAGCTTTATAAATTTTGTGTTGATTGATAAGGATGTCGTGGTGGTTGTTTTTTTTCCTCATGCATGATGTTGGTTTTTTTGGTTTTTACTCACTATGGGCTTTTGAGGCTATGTGGACATGGGGATGAAAGGCTTAGATAGTGATTAAAGGTAAATTTTAGTGGTACTTATATTTTCCTTTTGATGATGGTTACAAATTTGGCCCCCCCTTTTTCAAAAAATGACTGTAAATCATCATGTGGGGAATTTTGAGATAAAATGCAAATTTATTTCGAAATGAAATATCTGAAATGTAGCTACATTTGATCCAACTACTTGTTGCTCCCTTACACTATAAAATGGATTTCATGGATCATTTGTAGGGGTTCTGATCTCTAAAATTTTGAGTCTGATATATTTCCAGGGTAGAAATTAGGCATAGGAAAATACCAATGAATAGGGTAGCTAAATTGTCCAGGTTTTAAGTTGTATATATGTTGATCTTAAAATGGTTTTATAGAAATTACTGATATCAAAGCATACCTTGTGTCTAAAACATTTACTCTCCTTCTGTAGGTTTTGAAAATTGTGAATGAAATATCAAGGATATATTTATTCATCATCAAATTCTTAGTTGAATCTATGTCTTTTTTTTTGCTTTGGCTCAAAGAATTAATTAAATGATTGAATGAGGTCATAAATTTGTGATTTATTTACAAGGCATTTGGTAAGAAGTAATGTTTTAGGAGTTGTGAGTTTTCATAATGTAAGGCATTATGAAAATAGTCCATAATTATCATGGTTAAGGAATTTCAATATTATTGGTTACCATATTTGTGACTCTTTCCCAATCGATAAGACACTGATCTATTTGCTAGTGGTATTTACATTTGAAATATGATATACCTAATCATGGACTTAGGATTAGAATATAAATCTTTTAAAATCTATAACTATGAGACATGTATTTGAAATACCTTCTTATTCCTGGTAAATGGATGATTACTTTCTTAAAGACCACCCAATCTTTTAGTGAATTGTGTTTATTTACCTTTCATAGGAACTGAACTGTGAGTTGATGTGTTATTTACTAAATAAATCAAAATGAAAAAAATAGGAGCACCCTCCTTGGTCCCACATAGCCCAAAGTGAAGGAGTGAAGCCTCTAAAGCTACTCACTCGTTAAGTTTGCCATTCCTCTTAGGATTCTTGAGTATAAGAGTTGGTGACTCTTTAGAGAGTTCTAAGGGTGTACTAGAAAAAGACTAACAAAATGGAAACTCTATTGGGGATAATTCCCATTCTCCATACAAAAATGTTTGCATCACAGAGTTAGATGGTGAGAGAATTTTGATCAATTTTTTAACCTGGTGGAAGACTTGATTGCAGCAAAATTCATAGAACCTAGACTGACTCTACTATGGAAGCTAACCCATAGCTTGTATTATTTTGAAGAAACTTCATCTAATTTGAAGTTTATTCCTCCATGATAGGAGCACCCAATGACTCCGACAAAAGAACTTGATAAAGTACACATCAAATCTCTATATTTGCATATTTGAAGACAAAGGATATGTAGCCATTACAAACTTCCAGGTATTCTCATAGAATTGATGATAATTTGATCATGTTATGAGAAAATCATGATAAATTGTCTATGCTTGAAATGTAAATGATTCCCTAATAAGTGAATTAGCACTAGATCAAGGAATGGTAGTACAAATTTAGCATACCTTTTGAAATCTAAGTTGAAATTGGTTCATTGTCATAGATAAACATGCTATATTGCAAGATCTTAAAAAAATCCATAGGAATGTGTATTCTAAAAGCTTAGGGTCATAATTGTTGAAGAATTTTTTTATAGAATTTTGTAATTGCGTAGAAAAATTTATAACTCTCTTTCAAGAAGTGAAAATGCATAGTTAATCTACACATTATGGTGTAGACATGAGTGTAACTGAGCATGATGAACAACCTTTGATAGGTCAAAGAAATTTTAGTATTGAGAGATATAGGGCCATTTGTTTTGATAATATTTCTAGGTATCCAAATGTTGTCCCACCTAAGATTAGGGATAAGTTACCAAAGTTCAATGGTACAAAAGTTGAATCAATAGGAAAACATTTGCAAGATTATGTTGACATGATGGGAGATTATGAATTGCACTTTGAAGATGTTGTTATGAAATTTTTTGTTCAGTTCCTAAGAGGAGATGCAAGAGACTGGTTCTCTTATTTACCAGCTTCTTCCATACTTTCATGGGAGGAGTTTAAATTATTGTTCATGGAATAGTTTGGAGAAAGGGTTTATCCCATCCTAATTAGAGAAAAAATTATGAGCATGGAAAATGAAGAAGAGGAGTTGGTTCTTACATTCAATCTCTGATTCTCAAAAGTAATTAGAGATATCCCTGCAAGCATAAGACCTAACTATGTTGAATGCTTGGTGGTATACCTAGGTAAATTCGATAAAAATATGAGTTACCTTTTGAGGGACAAAGAGCCTAATACACTGTACCAATCATACCAAATTTCCATAGTCATTGAAAATAATTTGAAGTACTCAATAATGAAGGGAAATGCAACCACCAAGGTTGGTCACCCTAATCTATCTCATGTAGAAACAAATAGTAGATCAATTAGTATAGGTTTGAGTCAAGAGGATTAGTATTCTATTGTTCCATTGTCTCCATCACCACAATGTGGGAATTATGGTAAGGCTCAAGTGAAAATCCCTCAAGATCAAGGCAAAGTTGATCAAGTATTCTCGGTTGGGAGTTTACGTGAAATGAAGAGGTGCCAAGGGGAATCACCTTATTATTTGTTCTCTAGGTTTGTAGATACCTTATTAGATATACGTAAAGGTGTTAGGCCAAAAGAATCCATATGTATTGATCTATTTTGTGAGTTGTATCAATTAGGATTAAGCACCTTACCAAAGGAATTTAAGCCTCATAGTTTGATCCAAGTAGTTGATTACATAAGAGTTGTAGAAGAGGCTAAGAGTGAGTACACACAACAAGTGCTACCTTAGAGTACCACTATTGATTTCCATGAAGAGGAGAATCAAAGGTTAGTTTCAGCAGGCCAAGGGGATGCATCTGAATGTGAACAACTTGTTGATGATTGTTGCCATTTTACCAATACCATAGATATAGATCTTCATAGCAATGATGAAGATGGAGATACAAAATATGAGGACAAAGAAATGGTCCATGATTTTCATCATTGGGATGTTCTAGAATGTGATAAAGCACAAGATAAATCACCATGCCCTGATTTAATTAGTAATGATGATGCACTAATTAGTAATGAAGGTGATGAGATTGAACTTGGTCCATCCTCTATTGACTATAATTATTCCTATGAAATTGAAGTGGAGTCTCTTGCTTCAAGTAGAGGACAAGTGGATATCATTGAAAGAGAGCATTTGCTGGATAGTGAACAATTTTCTTCATGTGAAGAGTTTTCAGAATGTGGATCAGTAATTTTGAGCACAAATGATGAAGAGGATGCTAAAAATGTCACTCTTTGCTTTTCAAGTGACTACACTGATTTTGAGTGTACTGATGATCCTAGAGAGTGGGACCCTCATATTGAAAAGGAAGGGGTACATTTGAAAACCATGAAAATGTGGTAGAATCCTTTACTTGATGAACCTCTATTGGATGGTGAGGTCATAAATAATGTTCCTTACTGGTGTAGGAGCAATCCACTCTTTGTGGAAGATTTTGATGATTTTCTGGCAACCACCAATTGTGAAGGTGTTAGAATGGCACAATTGAGACAACAAGAAGTGAGGATCATGCTAGCATTAAGATTTATGACTCTATCTCTAAAGATGGTGACCTTGACTCAATAGATCCTCAGTTATATCAAAGATGTAGTGACATAAGTGTTGGTGAATTGGTTGGCTTACATGCAGATAAGAAAATCGTGTCTAAAAAGTACCAAGAATATAATCCAAATGTGTTGACAACCCAATGTGATAGTTTTTTTTAGGATAGATGATTTGAAGACAAGGATGGTGTTGTCTATGGTCATAGTCCTGAATATGGCTCAGGTATTGAGAGAGATATGGATGAGTATGCCCAAGATCATGTGATACATGAGTGTGTATTTGAAATGTTAGAAAACCAAGATCACTTGCATGCAAGATGGATACCTGTCACATGCAAAAGATATGAAGAACCAAAGAAGATGTTCTGTAAACCTCAAAGTAAAAATTCATTAAGAGAATCAATGATTACAAAAGAGATCAATCCTTATGAAGGAGATCAAGAAACCCTAAAAGGGAAACCCTAAATGAAACCCTAGTGTGCACACTTAATAATTAATAATTAATTAATTATTAATGTGCCTAATTTTAGCTTAAGTAACAAAGAGGAATAAGTGACTTAATTAATTAATCAATATGATTTAATTAATTAAGCATAATAACTTATTACTCCAACACCCCCTTAAGATAAACTTAGGAAGAAGCTAAAACACTAGAATAAGATGCATGAAAGCAAATATGGGTCCCAAAAACTAGGCCTAATCAGGTACCCATTTACAAATGCAATATGAGGTAGAGAAGGAAAACCTAGTGGGACAAAACCCCCCTACAATGAGATGACTGCTGCAAGAAGCACTGGAAGATCACTGTGGAGTAACACTGGAACCGCAATATGACAAGTAAGGAAAGATACTTCTGTCTACAACTGAAACCAAAATTGGAATCATGATAATGTGATAGTAGACCCCATGCCATGGACCACTTGAAAACTCACAAATTGGAACAACCTTGGAATCTGTGAAGCAACAGGAGATGTGATGATGACATAATCTGGAAGCCGTGTAACTCGATGCCTATTCAAAACTGTGACTAAAAATCTTCCATGGGAAGGAGTACCATACAGACTTTGGAACATTAACCATAAAAACATGGCCCTCAGACTGAGATGGATCCAATGTGGATCATTAACCATCGGCTCTCAATCTAAAGTGTGAACCGGATGTGAATCAACAATGTGTCTAGCTAAGCAAAGATATGGCCAAAAGAAACTAAGAGACCAGATAAAATCATGTGAGTTGCCATCAAAACAAGATGGAGATAGAGATCAAAGTGAAAACTACACTCTAATCATATTTATTATGCAAGAAACCCCCCTGAATGGAACTTTATCATAGTTCATTTATTACAATAACTCAACGATTGTAAAATGAGATCATACTAAAAATTCATAAAGAAAAAAATAAAATAAACCTTAGATCTATGTAGAGGACTGAATCAGCTTTCCAACGCCACAAGAATGACGAAAAATGGAGTATTGAGTCAAAAGATATGCCCTCTAGAGTGAAAACCACAAGATCTGAGTTCAAAGGCCTTCAAAACAAATCTGGATCAAGATATGGTAAAAAATACCTAGCACCACTAGATCGGTGTTGGAATCAGCTTTCCAACGGTATCTTGTTTGCAAAAAATAGAGATCGTACGCAAAAACTACACCCGATTTCATGAACATTGCTCCAAAAGGCCCAATGAGGGCTGCAGGGGCCCCAAGGGCTAAAAAAAATTCGGCCCCTGGTCTTGTGTGTGACCAGGGGCTTGTAGGTTGGGGGTTGGGGTGGAGCCCCTGGTTCTCCATAGAACCACCACTGCTGCAGAGGGGATTGGGCGGCCAGGTGGGGGCTGGGCACATAGCGCCCGGTCCCCCATACAACCCCTGCCTTCGCGCTGGGTGCCCGCGGGGGTTGACCGGAGCTGTTGCAGTGCGCTAGGGCTCTGCCCAATGGCCGCCGCTCTTGGTGGGCACTGGGTGGCATGGCGGTGGCCACTTGGCTTCTATGCAGGCAGCGTATAATTTTTTTTTTAAATTTAATTTTTTTTTATTTTTTTATAATTTTTTCAAAAAAATGTGCCTCGAACTACGTGTTGGGGAGGCCGTACGGCTGCCCAGACAAATTTTTTTTCCTCCCGGATCAACTACACCAAAATGGATGATTTGACAGGTGTTTCTAAGGTTTTGGGATGCTGCAAATGCGATGGCGATGTCCGTTTGAGCCCATAGTGTCCTGAAAAAATAGCTAGCCCCATATCTTGCAGAAAAGATGCCTGTGGAAACCCTTGCACTTGAAACTCACTAAAAGACCATATCTTTAGATCCTGAACAAGCAGCTGTAGGTCTGGAGCTCTGATACCATGTTAGAAAACCAAGATCACCTGCATGCAATATGGATACTTGTCACATGCAAAAGATATGAAGAACCAAAGAAGATGTTCTATAAACCTCAAAGTAAAAATACATTAAGAGAATCAATGATTACAAAAGAGATCAATCCTTATGAAGGAGATCAAGAAACCCTAAAAGGGAAACCCTAAATGAAACCCTAGTGTGCACACTTAATAATTAATAATTAATTAATTATTAATGTGCCTAAGTTCAGCTTAAGTAACAGAGAGGAATAAGTGACTTAATTAATTAATCAATATGATTTAATTAATTAAGCATAATAACTTATTACTCTAACATGAAATAGAGGTTGAGTTACTAGCCATGGATGATAATGGAGATGAAATACAGATGGATGAAGAGAGAGGTTTTCTATTGAATAACCAAGTTGTGCATTCAGATAGGAACACTAGTCCTGAAGCAGGATTGTTGCTTATTAATGAGGAAGAGAAATTGGTTGAGTCTTCAGTTTATGTCAGCATTGTAGGATGATTTGATCCTTGTGGAGATAAACTTAGGGGTGCGAATGGCATGAGATGTAGTGATAATCAATATCAGTGTGCACTAAGTTTCTTTGCAGATGCCCCGTATCTTATGGACACCATTATGGAGTTATTTCCATTTAGTGAGGACAACATTCATGTCCATCATAATGAGACTATTGTTGAGTATCAATCTTTTCTTTTTGATACTCCAAAAATTTGGCCTAGTTTACGAAAAAATTCCAGTGAAGGGTTTCCATTTGATGAACAAGCCAAGTGTGAAGGTAAAGTGCGTGATCAAATGGAGTATAAGTGTTTTATTGTGCTATTGCAATTTGATAGGTTTATGCCCAGACAAATGGATGAACATGATAGCTTTCTATCTTCTGTTGTTGATGACATCAATTATGGAAAAGATGGTTACTCAAAAGAAGCTAATACACATGCTAATCCACCACAATCAGAACAAGACAAAGTATTTGATAGAGGAAAGAACTATCCCTAATTTTTGAGGGCCATGCGACTCCTATTTGAGGATTGAAGCTAATTGTATGGAAGAGGCTTCTAAAATTAATGACATTTGTGCATAATGTATATAGGTTTGGGTGGTGTGTTCATTTTTGGTTGTGTCTACTTGCTTTGTCCAAGCAAGCTCCTGGGATTCTTGTTTTCTTCCCTAGTCTACTTCAACTTGATATCTAGATTCTCGCTATACCCATTGGGGGTATGCATCCCCAAGCATTAGCCACTAATAGAGCTCTTAATCTTTTTTACAAAATTATTATAAAATCATGATTTGGATTATGATCTTTGAGCTCTATAACTAAGAATGGGCTAAGGGTCTAATTATAAAACCTAACCTTGCAAGTGTTTTATTCTTAAACCCCTTCAATGTCATAATTCTATGGTGACTTGTTCTCACCAATTGTCGATTGAGTAAGTTATCATCTAAGCCTTTGAACCCATCTGCTAACTGGCTCCTTCAATTAGGAATGATGGTCACCCCATGTATTGTCCCAAGATAAATTTCTCTAAGGTGGGGCTAATATTTTGTTTTGGGACTTAAGTTGTCACTCCCGAGGTTCTTATCGCCATCAGCCTAGTCATGGCCCCACCTTTAAACATAATATGTTGCATGTGCAAGAATTTGATATGTCAGATTTAAAGATCTAATCCTCATCACCCATTGCACACCTCACAAGCATTTATGGATAGATATCAGGAAGCATGCAAGGTTCGTGATATAATAACGTGTGTCCTCATCATTTGGGACCTGTCTCATGTACATATGTTCAATTTCTGATCAAGGGAAGATTAATGGCTATGATGATGGACTAATATTTAGTTCATGACATTCATTGCACACCTCATGGTACTTCATTAATGCTTTCCAAATAGCCTCTTAGGTACGCAAAAAGGTGACACGTGGATTTTCTCAACCACCATGTAGAGTGTGTCAAAGCCTGTGGAATAAGTGACATGGCTCCAATCAGTGTCTTCTCATTGGCCAAGGGATGATGATTTGTGGAATTGGGTTGTCAAACCTGATTTGACTACCTCCAAGCCATTGGATTGTCCATCTCATTTTGACATCAACAACCAATATTCAAAATCAAGAACACAAATGTGTTAGCCATTTTGACTCTATGACCAGTGAGCATTAATGACATGCTATTTTTAGGAATGATCAAATTGAGTCCTTGTGTGTGTGAGAAATTAATTCTTAGCTATTATGAGGAATGATACATAAATCTCTGAGTACCTAGGTGATTAACAATGAGAAAATTGATTCCAGTGATTAATTTCTTCCTCAAGTACGTAACACCATCAGTATTGCTTGATAAATAGAGATGAAGTGATTTCCATTTTCACCATTGCAGTTAGCAATTAGCATCTTTCTAAATCTTTGTAGAATGAGGAGTGTTCAATTGTGAGTTGGAGAAGCTACTAGGTAGTGAAAATGAGCAAGCCAATTGCCCCCATAGTACTAGTTAGAAGGTTGCCCAAACTTATTTTATAGAGGCCTCAGGATGAAATTTCTATACGTGAACACAAGGTACCTGAATGTGCCCCATCTACAAAGGAGAAGGCCCCTGTCAAGAAGCCTCCATATGTTCCCATTAGATATAGTAGCAAACTAAAACACTAAGGCATTGCTATAGAAAAGGTGAAAGAAAAGGGCAAGGAGCCTATATAGTTTACATTGAGAGTTCGCAAGAAGATAAGGTATGGATGTGGCTCTTACAAAAGGAAAAAAATTTCAATTGCTATCATAGATAACCCTTCATAAAGTGCAACAAAGACAGACTCAGGCTACCAAAAATACCTCATGATGCTGAATCAAGCTAGGGTATGTGCATGATCATCATGGAAAAAATAGGCCCTTAAGTGGCAAAAAAATTAGAAAAATCAGAGTTAGGCAACTTGACATAAAAATTTGAATAAGTTATCTATATTATTTCAAAAATATGTATAAATAGAATCTATAGCAAATTGAATGTAGTTGTTAAACTACTAGGTTTGTTTTAAAAAAAGAAATATATTTGGTGAAAATTTGAAATATTAGTGCAGTAGTACTTAAATTTCAGGGAAAAAATAAGAAGTAGGTGTATGTCTGACCACCCTAACCACAATAAAATGACAATATTTTCTTATAAGATTTTAGATATAAGTAGAGGAATCATGTCCTGATGTGATGCATATTTTTTTGTAATTTTTTTCCAATTAAATAATTAATTATGAACTTTTTATTACAACTTTTAAAAAATATAAAAAACTCGTATGTCTGACCACCTTAACTTGGTCAAAACTTCATGAAATTCAATTTTTCTTTTTTTAATCCTATAGTATGCAAAGCATAGAATGTGACGCATGTTTTAGATTCAAAAAATGTGATAGCGTTTGAAAGCTATAGATGTTTTTCAATCAATTGATCAATCAAGACTTTAGTCATAATTTGAATAGAAAATGAATAATAATTACTTATTAAATTAAAATTAAAACAAATTTATATTGGTGGAAAGTTGATAATCTCCTTTAAAAACCCTTTTCATTTCATCAATTTTGGGTAAAAAAAAAGTCGTCAGCCACATACCCATCATATTGCCACTTTTTGGCCCATCATTATCCTACACATACCCGCTACAGTCCCAGGAGTGAAAGTGCTACCGGTGCCAGTGTTATCCGATAAGACTCCAAGTGGGTATGATGGTTTTGTACCAGGAAAAGATAAGGATGAGGAGGGTGTTGAGGTTTCTTCTCCGCCTCCTGTAAAGACGCAAAGTGGGCACGTGTATCATGGGCTAGGTGTTGGTGTTGGTCATGCCTCTAGTTGAAAGAATTAGTGTGTGAGCTTTACAAATTTTGTGTTGATTGATAAGGATGTTGTGGTGGTTGTTCTATTCCTTGCATGTGATGTTGGTTTTTTGGGTTTTTGCTAATTGTGGTATTTAAAGGCTATGTAGACATGGGGATGCAAGGCTTATTTGAAGATTAAAGGGAAATTTTGGTGGTACTTGTATTTCCCTTTTGATGATGGTTACAAATTTGGCCTCCCCTTTTTCAACAAATGACTGCAAATCATCATGTGGGGAATTTTGAGATAAAATGCAAATTGATTTCGAAATGAAATATCTAAAATGTAACTACATTTGAGTCAGGTGGTTGTTGCTCCCTTACACTATAAAAAGGGATTTCATAGCTCATTTTCAAGGGTTCTGATCTCTAAAATTTTGAGTCTGATAAATTTCTAGGATAGAAATTAGGCATAAGAAAATACCAATGAATAGGGTAGCTGATTTTTTTGGGTTTTAAGTTGTATATATGTTGATCTTAAACTAGTTTTATAGAAATTATTGATATCAAAGCATATTTTGTGTCTAAAACATTTACTCTCCTTCTGTAAGTTTTGCAAATTGTGAATGCAATATCAAGGATATCTTCGTTCATCATCAAATGCTTATTTGAATGCATGACTTTGTTTCTGCTTTAGTTCAAAGAATCAATTAAATGCTTGAATGAGGTCATCAATTTGTGATTAATTTACAAGGGATCTGGTAAGAAGTAATGTTTTAAGAGTTGTGAGTTTTCATAATGTAAGGCATTATGAAAGTAGTCCATAATTATCAGGGTTAAGGAATTTCTATATTACTAGTTACCATATGTGTGACTCTATTTCCTAATCGATAAGAAACTGATCTATTTTCTAGTGGTTTTTACATTTGAAATATGATATACCTGATCATGGACTCAAGATCATAATATAAATCATTTAAAATTTGTTAACTATGAGACATGTATTTGAAATACCTTCTTGTTCCTAGTAAATGGATGATTACTTGCTTAAAGACCACCCAATATTTTAGTGGATTTTCTTTCATAGGAACTGATCTATGAGTTGATGTGTTCTTTACTAAATAAATCAAAATGAACACAATAGGAGAACCCTCCTAGGTCCCATAGAGCCTAAAGTGAAGGAGTGAAGCCTCTAAAGCTACTCACTCATTAAGTTTTCCATTTCTCTTGGGATTCTTGAGTATCATAGTTGGCTGCTCTTTAGAGAGTTTTAAGGGTGTGCTGGAAAAACACCAACACCTTCCTTTGGTATTCTTGTTAACATCCCTAGTTCCAATGTGGTATCACATGTTATATCTCCTACGACATTACCATCTATCAGCATTCCATTCAATTGTCCTACTAGTACATACACTCCATCACCACTCTCATTTCCATCTCATACCACAAGTAATGATTGTCTCATAACACAACTTTTTCAAACTATTTCATCCCTGCAAAAGAAAATCTTTACCATAAAGAAAAATAAAAATGGCCCACCCACATATTATGTCAAAAGTATTACATTATCTTTGGAGATATTGTGAACATCGATGCCACAATTTGTAAAGGTTCCTAGATTTGAGAAATATGGAGGGAAGGGATATCCTTCTAACCATGTTAAGGCCTACACTACCTTATGTAATGACTTTTTCATAGGTCCTTAAAAGATATTGCCTTGGAATGGTTCTCTTCCTTACCAAACAATTGAATTCATTCATTCAATGAACTTGTTGATGCATTTGTAAACCATTTCCAAGTGCATATGACTCCCAAGATGACCTTGGCCGATTTGACAAGATGCAAGAAAAAAGAGGAAGAAAAGATAGCTGATTTTATCTCACACTATCAATCACTTTATTCCCAAATTGATGCCAAGGTCTGTGATCCACATCTTCAAAATATGTTCATAGAAAAATTGAAAACTAAGATCTAGGACAAACTCACTATGATGAAATTCACATCCTTCATGCACCTATGTATCACCCTCCATGATTACCAAAATTTGGTTAGTAGTTGAGATACAAGGTCCACTTCTAGCTGAATTGAGAGATCTTAGCCCGCAAGCCAAAATAGTTCTCAACCTTTTAGAAAGAAAAATAAAGGGTTCCTTCAATTTAATCCTCCTCAACAAACAACTCAAAATTTCAATAACCAAGTAGCTGTTGTCAAAGCCATGAAACCCTTTAGTTATGGAGATTCAAAAATACAATTCACACCCTTAGCGGATACCCTTCATAACACAATGTCCCAAATTTTACAACAAATGATTACCTTGCCTCCTGTCAAAACACCTAACCCTAATAAGCCTTTACCCCTGATCTTTAAATCCAATGCTTATTTCCACTATGATCGAAAAAATGGACATGACATGGAACATTCCAAGCATCTTAAACATCTTGTGCAAGACCTCATTGATTCTAGTTGTCTATCCATTGGAGGTGTGCGATCAAGGAAATAAGTATGTTTCCCCTCTAAACAAAAACTTACAAATTTTAACTAATTCAATGTTGAAACATAATATTTCACTTTTCAAATCCAACAAAACTACAAAGAATGATGTGATGAATGTTGATATAGATGATTAAAATAATGATTCTATTCAAATTGTTGGATCTCAAAAATGCAGGTTACAAATCCTAAGAGGATTCTAGGCTCTATGATTGGACTTGCAACATTTTTGAACCAATTAATGGAGATAACCTATGTGGTTGATGACTCCCTACACTTTAGGATCTACTATACCTAGCCGGGTAGACCTTGATTACTAAAGAAGATTTAAAGTTGTATGAATTAATTGAATTTATGAATCTATTCATAGTGGCACCAAGTTGTGAAATAGATGGAGGCTTGATAACTACTCTATTTATAATGTGATAATTGGAAATTTTATAATATGAAAATGAATAAATAATATATGAATGAGGTGGACCAATGCTCTATTGGGTAGGTGGAGTCAATGAAGCTCTATAACTGGTGGCTAGTGTTGGTTTTAATTCTGATTGTTGGGAACTTCAATTTTTTATACCTTGTACAAACATGCATGGATGTGATTGAAAATCTCTTCTTATTGATCCAATTGACCCTATCAAGTTACTGTGATTTATTAAAAGGATTTTTAATCCTTCCTTGAAGGCACCAATTAACAGAATCACACAATATCAGAAAATGTGTATTGAAAAATAAGTTTAAAATTACTTTGAATAATAAGATAACATCAATGTGGATACAACATGACAATTATCAATTATCTAACTCTTCTTACTAATCCTAATGTTACTCCCAAGTTACTGTAATCAATTAAAAGGATTTTAATTCTTTGATAGAAATCACTTGACTACACAATAACATCAAATGTGTCTTGATGAAATTAAAATATCAACTTGGATACAAAACTTCAAATAACAAAGAAGTAGCAATGTGGAGACAGCTAGGTAATTGCTTTAAATCAACAAATAATAGACACCAATATTAAACCACATGAAATTAAAGACATTCCATTGATTTTAGCCAAAATTTATGCATGCATCATGATCCATACAGTATAGTCTATATGATAAACATTCTAAATATTTCTTGTATATCTCCTATTTCTTCCCTATTCACTATTATTATCTAGTCATTACACATACAACTTATATATCAATCTCTTGAAGAGGGTGCACCTATTCATAGATGTCTTTTGAAATTAACAACATTTAAAAATTACAAAATTAAGCTCTAGTGAGCCATAAATGAACTTTTGATATGCGATCTAAATAATCTTGTCTCAAGTGAGTGTCAGCATCCTCTGAAGCATTCCTTCTAGCTATCTCCATGATCACCATTTTCTCCAAGTTCTCACACACTTCATCCAATGTTGATTCCTCATTCTTGGCTGCTTCCAAGGCTCCATGCAATATCAACATGCATTCTTTCATCCATTCATTTCAATCTTTCAACTCTCCATCATTTCTTAATAGTGTAGGAAACCATTCCTTTGTAGCATCAGTGAACTACTTTGCATCTGCTTGAAGCTCCTCATAGTAACCCTAGTGTTTTCTCATAATATACTTAGTAGCTATGATGGCTCCACTATCAAAAGTGATTCTCTTTTTGTATTTCCTATATTTTCTCTTGGATTCGGTCATTTATCCTTTTATGCTCTTGAATTGTAGTATAACTCTTGGAATGGGTCCCCCAAAAAAATTTCATCCAAACCATCAAGTTGGTGTGTCTTTTTTGGAATATTACAGAGAGTGCATCAAATCTTTCTTTACTCACTTGAGCATGTACCTTTGATTCTTCACTCTTATCCTTTGATTGGGAACCTTCTCCTTTAGTTAATAATCTTGTATATCCCTTGAGTGTACCTTTGACCATGTCCTTGAGGAAATAATTTTCTTTGAGCATCTTCTCATTGTTCATTTTGTACATGCCTCTTTCCTTGATCAACATATGAATCTATGTTTTATTTAATTTGGAAACATTAATGCCAATGTCATTTGTGGCTACAGGATCAACTTCTCCTACTTTCAATGTAATTACATGGCTAAATTTCCTCTTAGTTTCAATTATCATAGATTTCTTGTGTGGGGAATACAAGGCCCAAATCATGATAGAGTTCTCATCAAGATTATATTTTGATCCTATGTATACTTTTGAAACCCCTTTTGGACTAAGCTTATGTGTATCACCATTATCATGCAAGAAACTGTCAAAAAAAAGAGCTAAGTTCAAATCCAAACCAAGGAAAATCATTACCCCAGACTCCTCCAACAACTTTCTCCCTCTCTCTGAAGTCATATCCTTCATCTCATTTTCCACAACTAATTTTGAAGTGTTCAAAAATTGTGCCTCATTGCTAGGTTTAATATCTGTGTCAGATTCTCTGATTGGTTTCCCTTTTTTTTTGTACAAGAATGATCTAAATTTAGGAGATTTTATAAATTCATCATTTGAAACAAAGGATTTTTAAGGTAATTTCCTAGTATCTGTATTAGATCCTTCTTCAACTTCTTGTTCTCTATTGGGAGGTTGATACTCCTCAATTATCATTTTAGAATTTTTTTCAGTTGGAGCTTGAGGTTCTTGTTCATTAGAGGACTCTTCACCAGAGGATAACATTTCTACCTCTTCTATTTCTTGCATTCGCTGCTCCATCTTTCTATTATATTCATCAATGGCCAATTCGACTTCCCTCTCTTCCATGTTTTTGATTATATCATCATGTGGATAGGTAAATGAACATATCCACCCAACTTTACTTTCTTTCTAGAAAAATAAATATATCCCTTAGGATCAAATCCCTTTCTTGGTGGATCCTTCTTCAAATTGAAATGTGATAAATTATTTAAAATTAGATCATACCCTTCTTTTGAAAACATAGTAAAGTCTCCAAAAAATAAGTTACTTTGCATGAAAGACTGTTTTTCATAGGCACTCAGAATCATAACACTTGAATAATTCATTTTTCTAACAATTTACAAATATGAAATCATTGTGGCATCAGCATAACAATACCAATCGCCTCAATTGTGACCTAAAATTGTAGGTCCATTGAAATCTTTAGGCCTGAGAAATTTTTAAATCTCATTAGTCAAAGAATAATCACAAGGTAACTAAAAAACCTATTTAGTATATTGAAAAAATATTCTTCAAAATAAACATAGTTAGAGTTAACAAATCGATTGTCCCAAATAGCAATCCACAATTGCACTGGCATTGGTTGATCTTCCTTATCATATTGTGTAATTTTCAATTCTTCTGGCCAAATCCCTATCTCCTTCCCTATAGTGTGGGAGATCCATTTTTGATTGCCATTAATCCTGTGTAAATCACCTTGAAATTGTGTGAGACATAATCAAATGTCCTTGCATTGTGGCACTGAATATTTGTTGCAATCACCATTGGCACTATTGACATGAATTCAAAGGCCTCAGTCCCTAATACTTAACACATTCAAAATATGTGTGTTTTAAGTAGGGTTCAAATAATTCAACATGAAAGGGAGGTCCATCATCTTCTTTAGGTGGAACAAGGTTTTCATCCTTCCTAGGTCTATGTAATTGCAATCTCCATCCTTTATATGTAGTTTCCATTCTCCAATACTCCCTTTTCAAACCCTCATGTATACAATTGGCTCATCACATGTGTCACTTAGGTTAAGAAATTCACAAAGTGTAGTCTTGGACACATGTATGAAGGGTTTACCTTGTAATTCATAGATAGTTTTCAAGTCTAGGTTGTAATGGTTAGCCAAAAGTTTCATAAGTTCTACATTCACAAATACATTTGGAACAACCACTTTTCCCAAATTGAAACTCCAGGGATTGCACACTGGTTCAAACCTATTTCTACGATAGTAGTGGAATATGAATAACTCATATCCTCTAACAAGGGTCCACACATCTCCTATATGTTTGCATTTGTCTTCAAACTTTTCTATATCAGCCCTCAATTATGTAGACCTTCTGGCCTTTTTCCCTAAACCCGATAATTTATTGATAAGGTCTTGGTTCAATTTTCTTTCTTTTATTGCAGATTCCTCCCTTCTTCCAATTTTCTATTTTTTACCTTTGGGTTGACTACCTTCACCCTTTTTTTTCCTACTCTTTATTTTCACAAAACTTGAACCTTCCATTTTTTATTCTTTAAGGTGACATAATTGAATTGCAATTTATCAGTTATAGACTTACTTGAGAATTTCTGGCCACATCGAATTTTCTGACTTCTGTCCAACCTCCCATCCTTCCTGTTGCAAATTTTGGAAATCTTTTTTTGTTCATTCTTCTTTCAATCAAGGATTATTTACACAATGTTCACTTGTGTGGCCATTAATGTCCATCTCTAAGAATGAATGCAACTAGTTTTTTGAATTTTGTAATGTCAGAATGACAAAGATTATATTGGTGAAACCTCTTATGTCTTAAGTCAATACATGAATCTAACTTGGCACCACCTTTGTTTTATGCATTCACAATTGATCACTAAGACATAACTGAATGTCTTTTCGATATGGAGTGAACTTTTGATTTATCATTCTTGGTTGGGAAGACTACAAAATTCTCTTATCGATATTATATAGTTGGCCTTTTTCCTCTTTTGCAACTCCTATTACCTTGGGAAGAAAATAATAAAGTTTCCTTGACTACAAAGTATTCTAGATCACTAGAAGTCCCTTCAATCCTCACTCAATGTCACTCTGATGAATAACAATCCTTTCTTATCGCCATCAACATGACAAGAACCATCGCTGAGAAAATAGAATGTCGCTTTGATGTCTTTAGTCTCCCTGATGTGTTCCATCTACCACTTCATTCATTTGGATAAGTCATCAAGACTCTTCTAAAACTTCCTTTATCAACATAACCCATAAGGTCAGTAAAATATGAGTGATTCATTCTGATTGTAGAAGTCTCCTTGATAGTTGTTCTCTAGTTTTGTTGGTGAAATAAAATACATTTATCGCCGATGAGGTTTCCATCTGTGTTAGTCAAGAGCTCAACATGATCTGAAAACTTCACTCTGATTGCTTTGTTCTTGCTAATAAGCCTTCATCAGTGAAATGACAAGAATTGTATTTCTGATTGTGTAACCCCCATAGTCTTTGATCAATGTGACTTGATTCACTTCTTCCTGATATGTAGAAATTGTTAAAATTGAAAAACTATGACATGTTGATTGGAAATACTTTCACATGATCTTCTTGATATGGACTAGTTTTTTAAAAACTCTTGCTTAGTGATGACCAAAGGAATGCTTATGTGCCAAAGTTCAATTTTATGGGATCACTGGTGAACATGGATTGTGGAATGGATCTTGTCACACAAATTTCAACAGTTTGTATTGTTTATGAAATTAAGGTGTGGCAATTTCTAGGGTACATGGGAGATAGCGGAGTGAAGGCCAATAAAAATATGAGATTTTTACAGTTCCAGCAGTGGCTCCATCTAGGGATGTATACCCCCTATGGGTATAGCAAGAATCCAAGTTTCTGAGGAAGCAGACCAAGTGTCTTTTGACTATGGGATGGAAATGGAGGGGCATCTAGGAATGGTGGGAAATGGAAGTGAAATGAAGTCCTATACTATTGTGCATGGAAAATTGTTTATTTCTAGAAGGTTTTTTAATAATTATCCATGCACTAGAAATCCTTAACCTTCACCTAGATTATTGTGCATGGAATATTTAAGAAAATAAATGCTTCAGTAATTGTCCATGCACTGGTAATTTTTGTTCTTCTCCTATCATGTTCTAGAGATAATATGAATTTTCTCCAACCTTGCCAACAATGACAAATGGTCCTAACCATAGAGCCTAAAATTCTCCATGCTTTCCTTTATCCTGACTCCTAGCATTCCACTTGAGAACCATGTCACTTATTTCAATTTTTTTATTTTTTTCCTTTTTATCATACGAGTATTTCATCTGTAACTACTTCTTCATATTATGTTTATGACCTTGATTTCTGACCTCATCAAGTTCCATCCTCTCCTCCATAGGTTCAACAATGTACAAGTCTTCTTGCAAGATGAACTTACATACTAGTAGAAAATTATGGAAAGGGAGCCTATTTTGAGTCCCATACACAAGTTTGAAAGGTAATTTTCCAATGGATTTCTTTACAGTAATTCTATCTTCCCATAAATCCAATCTCAACTTGGAATCCTAGGCATTTTTGTTATTATCCAACATTCTCTTTATGATCTTCAAGATTCTATTGTTGTTGGATTCAACTTGCCCATTCACCTGTGGATGATATGGTGAAGAGTATGAGATCACTATACCATAGGATTGGTAGAATCCCTTGAATTCACCTGATCTGAAGCACATTCCATTATCAGTTACAATTCGTGTAGGCACTCCAAATCTGGTGATGATGTTTTCCAATAATTTTTATTACCACTCTGCTAGTTGTTTCTTTAGTAGGTACAACTTCCACCCATTTAGTAAAGTATTATGTGGCTAATAATATCCATCTATGGCCTCCACTAGATTTTTCTACAATTTATCCTATGAAATCAATTCCCCATTGATGGAATGGAGCCTCAACTTGCAAAGGTCTCAATGGTAATTCCCCTTGATACTTTAGTTTCCCAGTAAGCCTTTGACATGCTTCACATTTTCTAGTGTAATCATAAGCATCATTGAAAACTCTAGGCCGATAGTAGCCTACCCTTAACACCTTATGTGTAGTCGTCTTTGTTGAAAAATTCCCTCCACACACTCCATGCATCTCCTCGAGAACATGTCTAGCTTGATCTTTATCTAGGCACAACAATAGAATTCCATCCCTATTTTTCCAATATAGGTCACCTTTCATGAATACATACATTGAAGTTTGCAACTTAAGTGTTCTCCTTCTGTTATCATTAAATCCTTTAGGAAATTTCATGTGTTTGAGAGAATATACAATATCGGTATACTAGGGTGTATGTTCAATACTAGTAACCATGTTATCTTCATCATTCAGGTTGCATACTTGAGAAACTTCAATATTTGTCTCAACCATTAGTTTGGCTAATCCATTCCCTCTCACAAGTTTGGTGATATGGAATTCAATTTCAAATTCTTGAATTCTATTCATCCATCTGCATCTATGGCCTGAAACTTACGATTGTACAAATACATCTTTCACTACAACATTAGGTACATATGCTATCACCTTTTCTCCCACCAGATATGATCTAAATTCTTTAACAACCTTTACCAATGCATATGCCTATTTCTCTACAATTTCATACTTCAATTTTGCATTATGAAGGGATTTACCAAAGAAAGAAATAGGTTGTCCATGCCCTCCATCATTTTTCTGTAACATGACTGTTGTAACTATGTGAAAAGATTTAAATGAAAATATTTGAAAGGGCTTACTAAAATTAGGGGACTTCAATACTAGGGCCTCCTTTATTGCTGTCTTGATAGATATGAATGCATCTATGGCTTTATTTTTCCAATCAATCTTTGCACCTTTCTTCAACATCTTTGATATTGGTTTTACTATTTCAACAAAGTTTGATATGAACCTTCTCACAAAATTGATTTTCCAAAAGAAGGACTGGATAGCTTTAACTGTCTTAGGAATGGGAAATTTTTTCTATGGCTTCCACCCTTTCAAAATAAATCGTTACACCTTCTTTAGACATTATATGTCCTAGTAACTTTCCTTCTGTTACCGCAAAGTGACATTTTGTAGGATTTAAAGAAATGCCATATTCAATGGCTTTGATGAAAATTTTCTCCAAATGCTTGACCTAGTCTTCTGCCTTCTTTGAATATGCAATTAAGTCATCCTGGTACACTACCATTATCACATTGATCAGATCAGCAAATGCAACATCCATATCTCTTTGGAAAGTTGCACCAACATTTGTGAGTTTGAATGACATTCTAACATATACATATGTTCCCCATGGTATGGTGAAGATTGTTTTGTATTGCTCTAATTCCCTAACCTTCACCTAGTTATAGACTAAAAATCCATCCATAATAGATAGAAGCTCACATCCAATAAACCTTTGCAACATGGCCTCCATATTTTGGAGTGGGTAATTATCATTAAGAGAGGACATATTCAAATTTTTGAAATCTACGTAGAGCCTTATATCTCCATTTTTCTTTCCGACAAGTACTAAATCAGAAACCTAGGATGAATGTCTAATGGGTTTGATGATAGACCCTCCCTAAGATTTATAAGTTCTTCATGCATTTTAGGTTCTAATATAGGGTTTATGGGCCTTTTTTTTTTGTCTAAAAGGTTTAGCATCTGGTTTCAATGGGATCTCATGCTGGAACCAATCCTCTCTATATGCTTTAAGATCGTCATAAGACCATGCAAAGACATACTTGTATTTCCTCAATAATGCAATCAACATCTTCCTAATTTTTGGGCTTATCCTTTTCCCAATGTACACCCTTTTGGGGGCAAGCTCAATCCCAAGGATGACCTCTTCAACATCCTCCCATTTTACTAGTGTTTGTTTCATAAGTGATCAGTCATTTCCATCAAACACTCTCTCTAATGCTACAAGCCCCTTAGGAATATTATTAGTCTTAAGCTAAACAACTTATTTTCCAAAAATAGTTTGTTTCCCATCTACCTCTACAAATGCATTAAAATCAATTTCTTGTGCTTCATACTGATCAATGCAATGCAAAAATTTGATCAAATTATTATCATCATTAAAAACTTCCCAATTGTAAATATTATTAGGGATGATAGGTCTTGTTTTCAGTTCAACTTGTGAAATTCCTGTCAAAGTGACATCATCTCTTTTCAAAGCTACATTTTCCTAGAAATCTGCCATTAAATTATTGGACCTATCTATCCAGTCAATAGAGAAAGCATCAAACAACTCAATGGTATCCTATACAACATTTTTGTACTATTTCAGCCTTTTATTCTTTGTAGCATACTATGATCTTACTTGTGAAATGACCAAATCAGAGTCTCCAAGGACAGTCACTAGTTTTATTTTGTGCTTGATAGGCATGTTTAGTCCAATCATTAGAGCCTCATACTCTATTATGTTATTTGTACACTCAAATGTTAATAAGAATGAATGTTTGAATGTAGTAACTTCAGGTGAGATGAAAAACACTCTTGATCCATTACCTTCTCTTCTACATGCTCCATCAAAATGCATTTTCCACACACCATGTTCATTCTTGGAAACATCTTTATCAATTGGATTGGTGTTCAAAAATTCAAGCTATGAAGGCTCTATTCTGAAACTTCCCAAGTCCACATCACAGAAGCAATTCATCTTATTCTAGTCAACATACTCCACAATCTGGTTCACTCTTGGTTCTCTATATAATTTTACTTCTTCACCATTTATTGGTATTGTGGCATAGGAAAAATCAAATTTCACATTCCCTCCTACCGAAGCAGTCCATTATCTTGATAGAAGCATCCCAAAATGAGGGGGTGTTTCTATCACAGTGATGTCAATTGTATACGCTACTTGTAGGTAAGTTTCCAAATTTACTTCTACATCTTTCATGATTCCTACCACTCGGATAGGCCTACTATCCATAGCATAACATTTACCACTAGTGGTATTTACTCACATGCCCAATTGTTTCATGACTCCTACTGGCATGATGTTAATAGTAGCTCCTAAATCAATCATAAAATTTCTCACCAACTTGTTGTTTATGAGAAATGTAGTAAAAAATGGATTGACCTATGGAGGATTCAATAATGTATCACCTAGACAAACTTCAGAGACCTTTACATCTCCTTGCTTGTTATTACTAATTTTAGTGATTTCTCTATTCTCCATGCTTATGCTTTTATTAGTTCCATTGGATACTGGTTGAATATCACTATCTCTATATTATTTTATCTTCATCATCTCCAAAAGTGGCATAGACATCTTTACCTGAGACAATGCTTGTGTGAAATCAAATGAAGAGGCATTTTCTTCTTTGAAATTTTTCTTTTGTTCCAATGGTTCTCCTTTGCATTCTTTCTTTTCATTTTTGTTTGTCTCATCTTGTCTCTATTTTCTTCTTTGTAATTCTTTGTATTTTTCTTTAGGATTATGCTTTTACTTCTTCTTATTAGGATCTTTTATTTCTACATTATTGGGTTTTTCTTGCATTTTCTCCTTGTCTTTCACAAACAATTCTCATGGAGTGCTATCATTCACATTTGTTCCATTTCTCAGCCTATAATTGCTTTTTTCTTGTTCTATTGTGGCAATGGTTAACTTTTTGATCTCTTCCTCCATTGGCCTCCTCAATTTATATTTACTTGGAATATATGGTGTATCAGGAGGTTGTGACTCATCATTGCTTTCATTCTCTTGATTAGAGAAAAATTATTGTTCTACCATGTGAATATTGTATCTTTGATTGTTTACATCATACTCATAACCCTCATCTTTTGAGGATGAGTATTCTTGTTCAATTGGATGCAAGGTATGTGAAGTTAGATATATTGTGTGATCTTCTTCTTCATTTTCATATGGAATCTCTTCTTCTTGTATTGAATATGGTACAACACAATGATCTTGGGAGTGGGGCAAGTTGAAAACTTGACACCAAGGGTTGTTATTGACCATGTAGGCTCTCTTTTTCTTTAAGGGATTAGGAGTTTCTTTGTACTTAGGTCTGTCAGTTATGGGTTTTTAATCCTTCCAATTTGTATTATATAGCATATCATGCAACCTTGGTCTTTCATTTTTGTATGAATTCTCCTACTTATTGTGGGAATTGTTAAAATTTTGGGGAATTATAAGGTTGTCCCTTTTACCAGTCATCCCTGCAGTCTTCCTATTGTTTTCAATTGTCAATGTTGTCTTTTTTCCTTCAGTTAGGCTTATAGGGCACTTTTTTCTGAGTTCATACCTTGTTTTTGGATCAAAGCTTTCAAATAAATACTTAAGGTTGTTAGATCAGTGAGTTTGGATCCATGTGGTATTTTGTTGTATAATTTGGAAAACCTCTTATTAAAGTCATAAGCTAACTCATTTTGATATTTCTGAATACTTATGAGTTCATGGAGGGAAAAATTAGGGGCACACTAATTCCCATATTTCTCTAGAAACTAATTGTGAAAGTATACTATATAATAAATTGAAGCATCAGGTAAACTATTGAACCAGTCCCTTGATTCTTCAGTTAGTGACATCAGAAATATTCTCATGTTTACATCCTTGTATTCCATAGCAATATATTGTGTGAAGGCATTAAAATTTCTGATATGTTCTTCAACTAATATCACGCTATTCCCAATGAATTTGGGAACCATATTTCTCCAATTACTATCCATTGTATATAGACATAATTGGTTTCTTGTCAGATAAAATTGCCTACATGTTCTCATGGGGTTTTGTGGGTGTAAATTCAAAGGTGGTGGATTGGGAGGGTATTGATATCCATATTGAGGATGGTAGTAAATTTTTTTTTGTTGAGGCTATAGATTTTGATGTGGAATATGCTAGCAATGTGGTGAGGCATATTGTTGGCTTGGTGGTGGATAATGTTGAGGGACATTGCCAGTATTTGAAGGTTGGAATCTTTGTGGTGGTACTTTTTCCTAGTTTTTAGCTTTCAGCTGAAATCAGGTTGAGTGTTATTCTTTTTTGTGTTGTTCATTTAAAATAATTAAAAGATAAACCATAAGTCTCCTAGGTTTAATATGCCTAATACAAATTATCAAATGAAACAAATTACATTTTCATTCCAATGTTACAATTACAACAAATGAGAAAAGAGAACCATATGTGTACAAATGTAATCTTTTATTGATAATCATGAAGTGTACATCTCCCTCACAATCCAAGGGACTAACTTTACTTATTCAATGAAAATAAAGAAACAATCTATACATGAATAAGTAAAAACACAATGTGCATATAAGAATGAAGATCAATCATTACTTGTGAATGATAGGTTGAGAAGTTTCCCTATTGCCCTACTACTGCTGCCCCAAGCTACGTGTGTCCTTCCCAGCTCCGGAGTGCTCCTAGCTCCTACATCTAAAACAACAATGATATTAGAGCAATTCTCTAAGAAATGAAATATCTCAATCCTTACATACACACCTACCTATGCATGTATAAACTAATCCATAAGTACACTAAATAAGCATGCAAACCTTGGATGTCCTGGAAAACAATGAATTCATCAAACACATCCAAAATATGCATCTATTTTTCTAACTTGTTTGCTTCATGTGCAGATTTTGGACAAGTCTGGTTACTGTTCTGATTCAATTAAATACAACATGTGGGGTAAATGTGGCTCCCACGAGGGTATAGCTTAGCATGCTTTGAAAGAAAAAGGAAATTAAGCAACTTGATCAAAGATATACCTATTATTAATGCATTAAATCAATATGGAATCACACTAGTTGATCAAATTTCATTATCAGATTCAATAGATGCATCAAGTTCAATTATGCATCTCTTAAATAATGAGAGAGAAATCCAGAGTATTGTCAGGTCCCTCTCACCTTCACCCTACTAGACAACCACACATCACATATGA
This sequence comes from Sequoia sempervirens, assembly GCA_007258455.2. Classification (NCBI taxonomy): domain Eukaryota; kingdom Viridiplantae; phylum Streptophyta; class Pinopsida; order Cupressales; family Cupressaceae; genus Sequoia; species Sequoia sempervirens. The sequence goes on from VDFB02179234.1 coordinate 80,908,086, forward strand.
TGGTGAGATTTTAGGTCATCGACATAAGGGACATGTGTCTGCCCACTAGGATCAATGTGGGGAGACAATTATGTATTACACATGATCTAAAAGGAAACAAATGTAGTGGAAATCATATGGTAGATTCATGCAGGATAGTAACCATTATTATTGAAGCCATGAAGGTTGGGACAACAAGATGTATTCTCATGTCATGCGGGACAACAACAAAGACAAATGTCTTTTGACTTTACTAAAGGAAAACAAGAAAAGGTCATAAGAGATTACATTACAGATGAAATAGAAAGGAAGGTTAGTAAAAAATTTCAACTGCCCTGTTTGGTGTCACCTAATGATCAACTTTCATCTACATTTTCTTGAAGGTGCTCAAACCCAAGGATTACCTCCACAAGTGATATGCAATTGACAATAATTTTATTGATGGAAATGGAGAAGAAGTCAAGTTTCATAACTTACAAAGTGTAACTCTTAATGGACATGAAATATTGTCACCTTTGGCTACACAATCTGTTGTTTTGAAATAATGAAATGATATAAATTTAACAATAATGGAGAAAGCAATGTGGAGTGCCTTGGGAATGAAAGATCTTTCTAGTATCATAAAGTCATCATCATGAAATGAATATGCAAGGTCAAAACCATCATGACAGTATGTTTTCCTGGGGAGCAATGCATGAGAAAGGAGGAAATAACATCAATTGTGGCCCAAGGCATGGCAACAAGTTAATTACATGAGGTGAAGGATCTTCCCCCTTACAATCAACTTTGGAGGTATTTAAATGTACAAGAAGCAGGACTATAAAAGGTGAATATGTCTGCATTTCACAAAATTGTGGTAGTTTTCATGCCCTATGAAATGAATGAGAAAGGATATTTTTGCTAGTCTCTTTTAGTGGCCATAAAACAATCATGACTACCACATAACATGAAGAAGATAGTTATATTAAGAGGGTAGAACAACAAAAAAATATTGATATATATGATACTTAAGAGAAAATATTGCATATGTAAATGTGCATAGCCTGGTAGTTTAAACTTCAGAGAGATCAAGAGGTTATTCATACCCAGAGGAGTATAAAAGTGGATGTTTTACAGTTACATAGGAAGATCTGGTCTATTGGTTGACTCCTATTCAAGATGGAATTAGTACTTTGTTTTGGCATACTAAGGTGAATGGTTTTGAAAATCTTTATATTCTAAGATGATAATTCAAATTGGTACACACAATATTTTACACAAGAAAGGTTTTGACTACAGGAACTCAATTGTAGATACATAGATGATAGGAATGATTTGTATTCTCCTGAATGGTTGGATTTATCCCAATTGGACTAAAAGTATTATGATAATAAGAACTCACCATTGAGTTCATGAGGGATCTTAGTAACCTAAGTATGTTTCTTTTTCCTTAAAAAAGAAGCCTACAAAAAAAATGACATCAGTGCTTGCTTGTATAACTACATTGACCAAATTTTAAAGGATCTAATTTTGTCTCCAAAGTTGGAATTTTTTCATCATATTACTATTTTTTTAGAAAGTAGAATCTATTCACTGCTCTTGGAGTGTACTTTGATATAATCAATTTCCTCACCCATGATCCATTTCACCTTGAAGGAGAGAATTTGGCTAGAGAAAATAAAATTTGTAGTTTTGCTAAGGGGTATCTAGAGGAAAAAGATGTCATGAACTATTGCATTAGTGTTTATATTATTGATACTGATAATGACATCTCAAGAAACAACAGCTAGTGAATGAGTCAGAGCCATGTACGACACTTTCTAGAAATCAATAGATTTTAAATAAGCAGGAACTTATCAAGGAGCAGATAATTTTGACTCAAGAAAAGAAGATCCATGAATGAAATGAACTTGTCAAGATCTTACAACGACTGTTGGCATATTGCAAAGTGGTCAATACTTAGAACGAAAATGAAGGTATTGTTGGCTTGCATATGGATTCCATCTCAAGAAACAAACCTAGTCATAAAGAGGGAAAAAGAGTTTTGCAGCCTATAAATGATCAGGGGTATGAAGAGAATGTGAAAGGAATGGAAAAAATGAATAAACCCGCACTGTACAATGGCTTTGAATCATTTTTCAACAAAATCAGATGTTTTCTTTGAATCAGGGGTAGGAAGATCCATTTCACCTTGAAGGAGAGAATTTGGCTAGATAAACGAAAATTTGTAGTTTTGCTAAGGGCTATCTAGAGGAAAAAGATGTCACGACCTATGGCATTAGTGTTTATATTATTGATACTGATAATGACATCTCAAGAAACAACAGCTAGTGAATGAGTCAGAGCCAAGTACGACACTTTCTAGAAATCAACAAATTTTAAATAAGCAGGAACTTATCAAGGAGCAGATAATTTTGACTCAAGAAAAGAAGATGCATGAATGAAATGAACTTGTCAAGATCTTACAACAACAGTTGGCATATTGCAAAGTGGTCAATACTTAGAACAAAAATGAAGGTATTGTTGGCTTGCATATGGATTCCATCTCAAGAAACAAACCTAGTCATAAAGAGGGAAAAAAGAGTTTTGCAGCCTATAAATGATCAGGGGTATGAAGAGAATGCGAAAGGAATGGAAAAAATGAATAAACCCGCACTGTACAATGGCTTTGAATCATTTTTCAACAAAATCAGAGGTTTTCTTTCAAATTGAAAAGACCCATCTGGGTTCATCAAGAGAAGCTAATGCAAAGGCAACAACGATGGTGAAAAAAGGAGAAGAAACGACAAATGGAAACTCATTTCATGTAGGTCGTGGCTAGGTTGACCTCTTTTTTGTAAAATATGAAAGACCCATCTGGGGTTTTAAAATGTGAAACAACATTGCTACAGATTGAAGAAAAAGGAGTGTATTTACAAAATCCACTTGTATTTGTATAGCAAGAATATGAGTTTCTTCAACAAACCATGAAACCCACTTGGGTTCTTTATAGAAAAAAGTTGTAAATTCAGAAATACATGTGCTACAAAAAACCCACTTAGGGGTTTTGCCATTAGATTGCAAAAAGAACACAAATACAGAAATATAGAGGAGACCCATTTTAAAAAATAGAGGCAAAGCTCACAAGCCTTTTATTTTCTACATATCAAAAACCCATCTGGGTTGTTAAGATATTTGCTAATACAAGAGAAATCAAAGAGGCAATATGGGGTTTTCAAGTGAAACAAAGCCACATATAAAAATACACTATTTTCTATCCATGGCCGCGGCCAAGAAGCTTTTTTCTTCATGAAAGAAATGGGTAAACAAAAATGGAGTGTCCTTATTAAAAAAATGCAAAATGGAAACAAGCATTTTATGCTTTATAATCAAGTTGGAACGAATATGAGTCATTTTGCTAAGAATCTACAAGAATGGAGTCGATTTAACTCACCTAGAGCTTTTGCTCACAATTTTTTTGCAAAATTTCAAGCTTATTGCTTCTAACAAAGCTTCATTAGAGTTCTCATGGTGGTTGTGAAAAAATGAAACAACAAATAGAAAGAGCAGAATAATGCATATGGTCAAAAATATGTCCATGGCCTTGGCCTATAGGTTCTGAAATGGCCTCCAAATGGTGTAAAATCTAGATTTATTGCAACAGAAAAATATTTACCTACTGATGAAGTGTTTCTCTAATGAAATCATCACAAAACCCATGGAAAATCTCCATTTTTATGTGTTTGCTCAAACCCCACGATGGAAACATCATGTTCTGAAGAAGGTTCCACGACAAAATGATGGGCTTGTTTCATTGTTTCAGTGTTTTGATGATTAGGGTTTGACCCTATTCAATGGGGATGAGATTTTCTTCCCATTTTGTAAAAAATTGAGAGCATGTGTTAAATTTAATGGGGGCTGAAACTTATTCATTCACTTAGGCATTTTGTGCCTTAAGCTTTTCCCCTTATTTCAAAACATTTCCAAGTCCTCAACAATACAACATATGGAGTGTGCCAAGTCACATATATGATGCCTTTTATTTTTGACTAATAATCATGTGACTTGGAATATGTTTTCCATGAAATATGAAGGTTGGCCATATTGGCCAAGTGTTTTGAGCTTTATGATGCCTTTGAAAACTAGTGAGTATTGACCATGTGTGGCCTTAAAATGCAGAATGAGGTAAGTAGAGATGGTCAAGTGCCTTGGAAGTTTTTAACCTTGTTTAATGCCTTTGTTTGGATATGACATTATATGTTGCATTTTATTCCAATGTGTAAAGATATTATTTAGGTGATTTGAAAATCACTTTTATTATGTCTTTTTAATGCAAATGTAATGTAATTTAAGGAGACGGTGGGCCCCTTATTTTGTGCTTTGAAATTTAAAATGACTTGATTAAGTGATGTTTTATGAATCTCTTAATAAATATTATTATCTTTAATGATTTTTGGAGTATTGTGTTTTAAAAACACACATATTGCATGAGTCAAAGCTAGGAGACAGAATGATTAAACTGCAAGCATGAAGAGAGTGTGGGGGTGAGTTATTTTATTGCTTTAGATGAACATGTGCTATTTTAGAGGTTGTTTTGTCATTATTTTGGCATGACTATGGTCTTGGCTTGACCTTGGAGTGTTTGGAGGACTTTTTAGAGTGATTTTAGAAGGTTCTTTTTTGGCCTTACTGCTGCATCTGACCAGAACCTTCTTGATGGACATGTGTGAGGGGTTTTTGGTGGGTTTTTTGCTTAAGTATGTTCATCTTGAAAATTTTGAGCTAGTTCTTTCTTTCTAGTAGTAGGATAACTTTATTTCTTGGAGCTATTTTGCATGGAGCAGTATTGTAACTTAGATTGGCCTATTATACAATAAGCACTTTGAATTAATAAAGTAGAGCATTTTTATCTTCTCTCTTCATGTTTCATGTTATGCCATTAATGATTGATCAATTTGTCTTATGAAAATTCATCTTTCCTTGCAAACTTGTCTCATGTTTATGCATCTATTTAGCAGAAAATGTATGGTTATAGGTTATAAGCTATGTTGTTTAGTAGTGTTGTTAATTGTGAAAACCCTCTCTTCCTTTTAAAAGCACTATTTATAGACCTCCTTATGAATTATTTATGTAAACTGCATTGGAAAGTGAGTTGTGTGAATCAAACTTTATGATATTAATTTGAATGTGATAGGTTGTCAATAGGTCTAAGCTGTTTTGGTGCATCACCTTAGGTATTTTTAGTATCAGGTTTATTTTCATGCAAATTATTACCCTTTACCTCATAGATTAGTAGTTAGGTGACATAAAAAGGGGAAGCCATCCCTTATCACTAGTGGTCTGCTTTTGAATAGGATACCCACAACCTGAAAGCAGTCCCATGTTACATCCAAATCTGGAAAGTTCATTCATAGCTTGGTATTTAGGGTGCATATTTCGATCACTAACAGTTTGGCACACCTGATGGGACAGCGAACTACTTCTCAATTCATTTTTATCCATTTTATTGTTGTTATTTGGTGTGTACAATAGTAGTTTCAACCTTTTGGAGGCATTTTCATTACATATTTGGTGACTCTGGAAGAATAATAACTGGTTTTCAGGAAGATAAAGCGCTGGTATCTTATTATTTCTAGAAAACTCAGACCTAGTTTTCTTGCTTTACAAGAAATTTTAATGAATTTCTAGCTTTTATGAATGCTCCAATATGTCTACATTTTATGAAGACATGTTCTATCATCCCTCATTTCATGAAAATGCTTCTCATATGCCCAATTATCAGCCATATCAAAATAAGCATGCAACTGTTTTAATTTCAAATACCTTTGCTACAAGAGATTATCAATATTCTCCACAAGTTTTCCACCCTCCCACCCTTGTTCAACCATCATGGTAGTTAGTATGTACTCAAGATCAATCTCAAGGACACCATTTTTCTAGCAATCAACAGATCAATCCCTATGATCAGCTTCAAGAGTTTCAAAGTTTTGAGGATAAGCTCAAACAAATCCACAATCTAGATTTAAGGTTGAGGATAAGAAACATGTTTCTTGAAGAGCAGATTAGAAAGAGTGAATTGAATATGCAACAAGAATAGTTGGTTTTTCCATCCTATGATTTCTCACAAGATTATATCCTTGAAGGACAACAGGAGGCTGGTTGGCAACATGAATAGGAAGATTACCAAGCTCAGACAGATGAACAAGAATGGGAGGCCAAGAAGAGGCGATTTGAGGAGAATCTTCCCCAACAACTTGCTATAAAGGATGCAGAAATGAGGCTAAATTTTTCCAAACAAGAAGTTCCCAAGTACAAGTTTGCAAGCTTTAGGAAAAATAAGCCTCTAGAATCCCCTAGTAAGTCTTCTCATTTTGAAATTCCAAGTTTTAAAGGATTCAATTCAATGCAAGAGAATGTAGTGCCTGTACAAAATCAATCCATCATCCCTTAAGAGCAGCTCATTGATCTAGATGACTTGATCCTCATGGAGAGGATCAACAAGGTAAACCCATTGTATTTAGCTGTAGCATGTTACTGACTGCAGCAAAAGAAGCTCAAACAAGAGGAGGTTGAGCTAATTGTAAAACAAATTGAAGATCTCCCTCAAGTGGAGGCTCTTATGAGGTCAAACTTGAGAAACTAGACCTTCAAATTGAAAAACAAGATTTTCAATAGTATGCTGAGGAGCCTAGTCATTTAGGATAGAAAATTCTAGAACCTAGGGATCCCCAAGTCATTGCTTATGCAGTTGATGAGTTTTCATGTACAAAGGTGGATAACCAGTCAAATCAAATTTTGATCACAGAACTTGTAATTGTAGAACAATAGATAGATACAAAGGAACAAGGTTTTCTCTTCCCTCAACAATGTTGTCCTGAGGAAAATGATAATCCTCTTATCATTAAAGATATCAAACAAAATGATGAAGATAATTTTTGGGATGATTTGGAGGTTTTTGTTCAAGCTTGGATAATAAACAATCTTCTAGTGAGGAGCATTAGGTAAATATCAGTATGTCAAGTGAAATAGAGCTTGATCATCAATCCCTTACTGATTTTCTTGATGAGCTTCCTAGTTTTGTGGAAGAAATAGTCATGTTTTATCTTGCATCTCAGGAATTAGATGATTCCAATCAACAAGATAAGATCAAAGAGATAGCTCATAAGGATGAACTGTGTTGTCCCAATCAGCAGGGGGATACAAGTGAACATAAGAAACTTGGTGGGGAAGAGGCTGAAATGTTTTGGTATGATGGGCTGCCTTCTTTTGTTGAACAAAGTGAAGAAGGTATGCTTGTGATAACACAATATTTGGGACAACTACTTGATGTTCAGTTGTGTGATGAGTTGTTGGTTCATGAAAAGAAATATGAGAGTGAAGCTTTGGATCATGAAGTATTTTCATTTTGGGATGATCTATAGTCTGTTTTGGCTCTTGAACTAACATCCTTTGAAGCAAAAGATCAAGAACAGGATGGGGAAAAAAAAACCCGATTTGGAGTTACAAGAAACTAGTATGGAGAGTTTTGGATTCACACTTTCCAAAGGATTCCCAATTAGGCATCTAGCCAGAATGGAGGCCTATAAGGATATTGATACCTTGCTTGCACCCAAGCATGAGGGTTTAGCTAAGGAGGAGCACACTCAAGTTACCTTTCTACCTCAGAACAATAATTTTTACATTCCATATGAAAAGGTTAGTAAGCTTGTATATGTTCTTCATGAGATATTGCAGCTATCTACTAAATTTTCATGCATGTTCCATTTCTTTCTAGTTATTCTCCAACATGGAAAACATTGTAAATTCTTTAGAAAAGGAAGTTATTTCACCCAGCTTGTCAATGATTTTTTTTGACCAGCTTCTTTGCTGGTTAGAGTAGGTTAGGGTAGTTTCATTTCAAATGCAACTTTCATTTCCCTAAGTATTGTTTTTTGCACAATTAGGTAGTTTGCTTTGTTTTTTGTTGGGTCTGAATAAATTTCAAAGGTGTCATTTGCTGTTTTAAGTGAGTTACAGTAATATACAATGTTGTTTTCAAGTGGTTCCAGCCTTTAGATGACTCTGTGCCCAATCGATAAGCTTTAGGCAACTAGTCGAGATGTTTTGCAGGAAAACATATAACAAATCTCACCAAAAATGTTACCTAATTTTTAGCTTTAAGCTGAAACTAGGTTGAGTGTTATTCTTTTTGTGTTGTTTGTTTAAAATATTTAAAAAATAAACCATAAGTCTTCTAGGTTTAATATACCGAATAGAGATTGTCAAATGAAATAGATTACATTTTCATTCCAATGTTGCAATTACAAAAAATGAGAAAAGAGAACCATATGTTTACAAATGTAATATTTTATTGATAATCATGAAGTGTACATGTCCCTCACAATCTAAGGGACTAACTATACTTATTCAATTAAAATAAAGAAACAATCTATACATGAATAAGTAAAAACACAATGTGCATATAAGAATGGAGACCAGTCATTGCTTGGGAATGAATGGTTGAGAAGTTTCCCTCTTGCCCTACTGCTGTTGCCCCAAGCTACTTGTGTCCTTCCCAGCTCTAGAGTGCTCCTAGCTCTTGCATCTAAAAAAACAATGATATTAGAGAAATTCTCTAACAAATGAAAGATATCAATCCTTACATACACACCTACCTATGCATGTATAAACTAATCCATAAGTGTATTAAATAAGCATCCAAACCTTGGATGTCCTAGAAAACAAAAAATTCATCAAACACATCCAAAATATGCATCTATTTTTCTAACTTGTTTACTTCATGTGCAGACTTAGGACAAGTCTGGTTACTTTTCTGATTCAGTTAAATACAACATGTGGGGTAAATGTGGCTCCCATGAGGGTAGAGCTCAGCATGCTTTGCAAGAAAAAGTAAATTGAGCAACTTGATCAAAGATAAACCTATTATTAATGCATTAAATCAATATGAAATCACACTAGTTGATCAAATTTCATTATCAGATTCAAAAGATGCATCAAGTTCAATTATGCATCTCTTAAATAATAAGAGCACAATCCAGAGTATTGTCAGGTCCCTCTCACCTTGACCCTATTGGACAACCACACATCACATAGGATGGTGACATTTTAGGTCAATGAAATAAGGGACATGTATTTGACCACTAGGATCAAAGTGGGGAGACAGTTATGTATTACACATGATAAAAAAGGAAACAAATGTAGTGGAAATCAGATGGAAAATTCATGCAGGACAATAAGCATTATTATGGAAGCCATGAAGGTTGGGAAAACAAGATGTATTCTCATGTCATGCAGGACAACAACAAAGAAAAATGTCTTTTGACTTTATTGAAGGAAAATAAGAAATGGTCACAATATATTACATTATAGATGAAAAAGAAAGGAAGGGTAGTAAAACTTTTCAACTGCCCTATTTAGTGTCATATAATGATCAACTTTCATCTACATTTTCTTGAAGTTGCTCAGACCCAAGGATTACCTCCACAAGTGATATGCAATTGACAATAAATTTATTGATGAAAATGGAGAAGCAATTAAGTTTCACAACTTACAAAGTGTAACTCTTAATGGACATGAAATATTTTAACCTTTGGCTACACAATCTATTGTTTTGAAACAATGAAATGATAGAAATTTAACAGCAATGGAGAAAGCAATGTGGAGTGCCTTGGGAATGAAAGATCTTTCTAGTATCATAAAGTCTCCATCATGAAATGAATATGCAAGGTCAAATCCATCATGATAGTATGCTTTCCTGCTGAGCTATGCATGAGAAAGGAGAGTACATTGATACAAAGGAGGAAATAGCATACATTGTGGCCTAGGGCAGGGAATCAAGGTAATTGCATGAGGTGAAGGATCTTCCCCCTTACAATCAGCATTGGAGGTATTGTAATGTACAAGAACTAGCACTATAGAAGGTGAATATGTCTGCATTTCACAAAATTGTGGTAATTTTCATGATCTATGAAATGAATGAGGAAGGACATTTTTGCTAGTCTCTTTTAGTGGCCATAAAATAGTCATGACTGCCACATAACATGAAGAAGATAGTTATATGAAGAGGGTAGAACAACATAAAATATTGATACATGTGATACCAGAGAGAAAATCTTGCAAATGTAAATGTGTATACCCTGGTAGTTTAAACTGCGAAGAGTTTCTTCATACCCAGAGGAGTATAAAAGTGGATGTTTTGTAGTTACACAAGAAGATCTGGTTTTTTGGCTGGCTCCCAGTCTAGATGGAATTAGTACTTTTTTTTGGCATACTGAGGTGAAGGGTTTCGAAAATATTTATATTCTTAGATGATAATTCAAATTGGCACACATAATATTTTAAGCAAGAAAGGTTTTGACTGAAGGAACTCAATTGTAGATACATAGATGATGGGCATGAATTGTATTCTCCTGAATGGTTGGATTTATCCCAATTGGACTAAAATTATTATGATAATAAAAAATCACCATTGAATTCTTGAGGGATCTTAGTAGCCTAAGTATGGTGCTTTTTCCTTAAACAAGAAGCCTAAAATAAAATGACATCAGTACTTGCTTGTATAACTACATTGACCAAATTTGAAAGGATCTAATTTTGTCTCCAAAGTTGGCCTTTCTTCACCATATTACTTTTTTTTTAGAAAGGAGAAGCTATTCACTGCTCTTGGAGTGGACTTTGATAAAATCAATTTCCTCACCCATGATCCATTTCACCTTGAAGGAGAGAATTTGGCTGGAGAAAAAAAAATCTGCAGTTTTGCAAATGGGTATCTAGAGGAAAAAGATGTCACAACCTATGGCATTAGTGTTTATATTATATATATTGATAATGACATCTCAATTTGAATGGAAACAACAGCTAGTGAATGAGTCAGAGCCAAGTACAACACTTTCACATCAACAAATTTTAAATAAGCAGGAACTTATCAAGGAGCAGATAATTTTGACTCAAGAAAAGAAGATACATGAATTAAATGAACTTGTCAAGATCTTACAACAATAGTTGGAAGATTGCAAAGTGGTCAATACTCATAATAGAAATGACGGTATTGTTGTCTTGCATATGGATTCCAACTCAGGAAATAAACTTAGGCATAAAGAGGGAAAAAATAGTTTTGCAGCTTATAAATGATCAGGGGTATGAAGAGAATGTGAAAGGAATGGAAAAGATGCATAAACCTGTACTGTACAATGGCTTTGAATCATTTTGCAACAAAATCAGAGTTTTTCTTTCAAATTGAAAAGACCCATCTGGGTTCATCATGAGAAGCTAAGGCAGAGGCAACAACAATGGTGAGAAAGGAGCAAAAATGACAAATGGAAACTCATTTCATGCAAGTCGTGGCTAGGTTGACCTCTTTTCTACAAAATATGGAAGACCCACTTGGGGTTTTAAAATGGGAAACAACATTGCTATAGATTGAAGAAAAACGAGTGTATTTACAAAATCCACTTGTATTTGTACAACAAGAATCTAAGTTTCTTCAATAAACCATGAAACCCAGTTGGGTTCTTTAAAAAAAATAAAAAATTGTAGATTTAGAAATACATGTGCTGCCAAAAACCCACTTAGGGGTTTTGCAATTAGATTGAAAAAGGAACATAAATACAAAAATACAGAAGAGACCCATTTTAAAAAATGGAGGCTAAGGTCACAAGACTTTTATTTTCTACATATCAAAAACCCATATGGGTTGTTAAGATATTTGCTAATACAAAAGAAAACCAAAGAGGCATTATGGGGTTTTCAAATGAAACAAAGCCATATATAAAAATACACTATTTTCTATCCATGGTCGCAGTGAAGAAGCTTTTTTCTTCATGAAAGCAACAAGTAAACAACAATGGAGTGTCCTTATTAAAAAATGCAAAATGGAAACAAGTATTTCATGCTTTATAATCAAGCTGGAACAAATATGAGCTGTTTTGCTCATAATCTAAAAGAATGGAGTCGATTTAACTCACTTGGAGCTCTTACTCACAATTTTTTTCCCAACTTTCAAGATTTTTGCTTCTAACAAAGCTTCATTAGAGTTCTCATGGTAGTTGTGAACAAGTGAAACAACAAATAGAAAGAGTAGAATAATACATATGGTCAGAAATATGTCCATGGCCACAGCCTATAGGTTTTGAAATGGCCTCCAAATGGTGTAAAATTTAGATTTTATGCAACAGAAAAACATTTACCTGCTGACGAAGTGTTTCTCTCATGAAATCATCACAAAACCCATGGAAAATCTCCATTTTTCTGTGTTTTCTCAAACCCCACAACAACAACATCATGTTCTCAAGAAGGTTCCATGACAAAATGATGGGCTTGTTTCATTGTTTCGGTGTTTTGATGATTAGGGTTTGACCCTATTCAATGGGGATGGGATTTTCTTCCCATTTTGTAAAAAAATGAAAGCATGTTTTAAATGTAATGGGGGCTGAAACTTGTTCATTCACTTAGGCATTTTGTGCCTTAAGCTTTTCCCCTTATTTCAAAACATTTACAAGTCCTCAACAATACAACATATGGAGTGTGCCAAGTCACATATGTGATTCCTTTGATTTTTGACTAATAATCATGTGACTAGGAATATGCTTTCCAAGAAATATGGAGGTCGGCCATATTGGCCAAATGTTTGAGCTTTATGATGCCTTTGAAAACCAGCTAGTATTGACCATGTGTGGCCTTAAAATGTAGAATGAGGTAAGTAGAGATGGTCAAGTGCCTTTGAAGTTTTTAACTTTGTTTAATGCTTTTGAAAGCATTTGGATATGACATTATATGTTGCATTTTATTCCAATGTGTAAAGATATCATTTAAGTGATTTGAAAATCACTTTTATTATGTCTTTTTAATGCAAATGTAATGTAATTCAAGGAGATGGTGGGCTCCTTATTTTGTTCTTTGAAACATAAAATGACTTGATTAAGTGATGTTTTATGAATCACTTAATCAAGATTATTATCTTTAATGCTTTTTGTAGTCTTGTGTTTTCAAAGCACACATATTGAATGAGTCAAAGCTGGGAGACATAATGATTAAATTGCAGGCATGAAGAGAGTGTGGGGGTGAGGTATTTGACTATTCTAGATGAACATGTGCTATTTTAGAGGTTGTTTTCTCATTATTTTGGCATGACTATGCTCTTGGCTTGACCTTGGAGTGTTTGGAGGACTTTTTAGAGTGAGTTTATAAGGTTCTTTTTGGTCTTATTGTTGCATTCGACTAGAACCTTCTAGATGGACATGTATGAGGGGTTTTTAGTGGGTTTTTTGCTCAAGTATGTTCATTTTGAACATTTTTAGCTAGTTCTTTCTTTCTAGTAGCAGGATAGCTTTGTTTCTTGGAGCTGTTTTTCATGGAGTGATGTTGTAACTTAGATGGGCCTATTATACAGTAAGCACTATGAATTAATAAAGTAGAGCATTTTTATCTTCTCTCTTCATGTTTCATGGTATTCCATTAATGATTGATCAATTTTTCTTGTGAAAATTCATCTTTCCTTGCAAAATTTTCTCATGTTTATGCATCTATTTAGCAGAAAATATATGTTTACAAGTTATAAGTTGTGTTGTGTAGTAGTGCTATTAATTGTGAAACCCCAGTCTTCATTTTAAAAGCATTGTTTATAGAACTTCTTATGAATTATTTATGTAAACTGCATTGGAAAGTGAGTTGTGTGAATCAAGTTTTATGATATTAATTTGAATGTGATAGGTTGTTAAGAGGTCTAAGTTTTTTTGGTGCATCACCTTAGGTATTTTCAGTATTAGGTTTATTTTCATGCAAATTCTTACCCTTTACCTCCAAGATTAGTAGCTAGGTGACATCAAAAGGGGAAGCCAACCCTTATTACTGGAGGTCTTCTTTTGAATAGGATACCCACAACCTAAAAACAGTCCCATATTACATCCAAATCTACAAAGTTTCTTCACAACCTATTCAAATGATGATGGATATGATTTTTTTGTGTCTAATAATGGTTTGGAGTCAAGTTTTGAGTACTTGATACTTTGTAGCAATGGAAATTCAAGTGAAAATGAAGAGATGTTGTTAAGAGATCAAGTGAATTTGGGCGAATAGCTAGAGGATCTTCTCTTGATTTTTTTTAGGGTCAGAAGTACCCTTGAGGGTTTGTGGTTTTGGTAAATGCTCTGCATCACACTCAGAGGGATCACTACTACAAAATTATAAAGAAGATAGAAGAGGACTGTTATAGAGAGAAAAATATATCAATGCAATAGATATTTCCACCACAATTAGCTCACACACTTGCATAGATGCTTGAATGATAGAGTACACCTTCAAATCACTAACTCTAGAAACTAAACAATTAAATTTCACACTGATATGCTCAAACACACATCACACATAGTTTTTTTCATCTATCTCCTACATATCTTTCTTGCATTCCAATTTCAAAAAAATATCAACTTATATTTATACCACCTTCAACTTTGAAACTCATCTAAGGCTAGCCACACATCATTTATATTTACAAATTCAAATTAGGTTAGTGCGAAGAAATTCTATGGTGGAATTAGAATGAAGGTGACACAAAAACATACTTAATGAGGACTTAAATAAGGCCCAACACACTTCAACATGCTTCCATAAACTTCGTGAGTAGTGTTTAACAGAATGTTGGACAACACCAGTTCAAAACACAAAACAATTAAGCACACACAACCTTAACTCGATCAAATATTTCATATAACTAATTTCACTTGAACATGACCTTATTGTTGATGATGATGTCACTTGAAACAATAGGGAAAAGAAATTCTTCATAGAAAAACCACAAAGATCCTATCCTTCTTGAAAGATATGGAACAAAGAAAATCTAAAAGGGGAATTTGTCTTAACAGGAAAAGATTGGCTCGATTCAATCCCAACTCTCTGATAGTCAGGGGTTGACTGTACTAGGTTCACTCCAAGGTATGATGTGATATTGTTGTAATATCAAAGGGAATACAATTGTTTAAGATCACATATATTAGGCATTGAGTTTTAAATTAGATCATAAGAACAAATATCATGAAATTGAAAGCTTTGAAATAATATTTCATGTACATCAATAATTTCTTTTCTATCACTTAAGTAAATTTAGCATTAATCATTCAAAAAATTTAGAGGAAATGAAATATTTTCAATAAAATTCCATTCACTCTATTTTTTGGAATATTTTCAAGAATTTAAACATCTATTCTAAAATAAAGCTTAAAAAATACTAAAAAATTAAAATTTCTCCTAGTCATTCTCCATGCATACCCCAAAGAATTAACCAAATCAAAGAAAATCACTTTATACTTCACCAGATTGCTTCACAGCTATATATAAAATGGTGTGAGCTTTTAAAGAGATGGGTTTTAGTTTGGACACTGAGTAGGTTCTGTATGCACCCTTAAATGGTGCAACACATAGTCTTGTTCGGCTGAACTAATAAAATCAGCTACAAAAGATTCATGAAATAGGTAGCTATCAAATTGGATTTGATATTGATTAATTTCTACATGCGTACAAGTTTTTAGAATGGAATGATTCAGAAAATAGGAAAAAAGAACAAAACTTAAAGAAGTTTTTTCTCTTCCCGCATCTGCAAATTTTGAACTCAACTTAAAAAAAGGTATCCTCTAGCCTTTTATAGAACATGAGGAACATATAGGATAAGAAAAATATATGAGAGGAAATCCAAGGGAAAAATCACATCAAGGAACATGGAATGTAGTGACTGGTAAGATAATTTTAATCAAAGTCAAACAAGTTCAACTCCAATTGTACGTTGAAGCTCTTTGGAATTTAATCTTTATTTATCACCAGGATGATACTTCGAATTAGGATAGTGTGTAGGAACTTCCCCTATATTTAGCATGATTAAACCATCATTTTGTTCCCACACTTTTTCTTTGCATCAGGCTTTCTACTCTGGGGAATGGGCTTCCTTATATGTTGGCGCTTTTATCCGCCACATGGGAAATACCAAGATCTCCAACATTCTAGTGGATTCAAACTCCTCTACCAATAGCATCCTAGAATAAGTGACCCAACTTAGATATTATTCTATCCATGATTGAAATTTTCCTCACCATCCATACCCGAACTTTGCATCACAGTCTACATCCCTTGCAATCATAAATTCCACTCATTAAATCCCCTTTTAAAAAAAATATCTATAAACATTTTGGGTAAACAAAACCATTATTCAACATTAGTACTTAAATCTCATAAATAACACACTTTCTAGCATATTACAAATCCTTGCATCATTATCTTCTATATATACTAGGTTACCAGACTATTAGAATAATTAGATAACCTTAAGATTTTAAAATTTTATTTCACATCGCTTTTCAGTATCCGGTATTTAGCTGTACCCATGAACTTTCCTAGACTTTGTTTTTACCAAATTTCCATATTACCGGACTCCATATTACTAGGCTGGAATGTTCTATTCATATTTGTGTTACCTTTTTCCTTTTCAAATGTTTTTGGTTCCCAATATCTGGTACCCAGAACAATCACATTACGAAATTCTCTTTGATTAAAGATTTCTCTTTAGTTTTCACTTCTAGTGATCTTTCAACTAGCTAGCTCCTACCATAAGAGTTATATTTTTTTTTACTTGGGTCCCCAAGTCTTTCAGTTTTGAGGTGTGTTGTGAGACCACACAACAACTTGCAACCAATTAAACCAAATTTAAACCAAACTTTAAATTAAATCAGCAGTTATAAATTATAATTTATACATATTTTAAAACAATAACTTTTACCTTTACCTAGATTTTGGCATGCAAAAAGTAAAACTCCCCTGGAAACATTCGTGTGTGTTATGATTAATTCCAATTTTTGGAACTCGGTAAAAAGAATCAATTCATTAACATTGAACTACATAATTTGGTAGTCTTCCAAAGCCAATTAGGGATAGATCCTATGAGTGTGCTTTTGAAATCTGCAAACACTAACTTCAAACAAGGGTTAGTACCTACAAATCCTTCAAGAACACTCCTATGAAATACCTAGCAACATGCTTACAAAATGCAACAAAGGATGAAAGAAAGCTACAAGCATTATGAAAGCAACCACAAGTTACCTATTCCATAGTGGATTGGTGTCACATGTGCTAGTGACCCTTTCCCAATCCCTGATCAAAGCTCAAGATGATGCAAATGCAATGGAGATGATAGGAAAGATGAGTTCTCAAATCAAGAGAGTAACCTTGCATGAGAGTTGTGTATGGATGAATGAGGATTAAGGCCTTCTTTTATAGATTTTCTTGATGAGAGATTGGCCAAGAGGGTGAATGTGGGACTAAAGATCCACCAATGAGAATAGGCCAATTTTCAAGTGATGATAGGCCAATGGATGTGCAAAATTTGGGGAGAGTGCCCATGAGAGGGAGAATTTGAATTCAAATTTTGCAATAAATTTTGAGAGGGGGACAAGAAAAACAGCAATAAATGCAATGTTGGAGGGACAAATCAACTTGTCATGTTGAGGGAAAATGAGGGTTTTTTAATAAATCAATAAAATTGATTTATTTGTGCAAGTGGCTAAATCTAGATAATGCAAGTGGGTGAGATTAGCATTTAATCAGGATTAGATTAAATAAATGATGATTATGTTAGTTTAACTTTCATGATTTAAATATTTGATTTATTTAAATCAAAAAAGGATGAAATATGGATTGGATTTAATTAAATAAATGTTTGATTTATTTAATTAAAGGGATGATGTTTGATTTATTTGTTTAAAAGGTTGATGATAATGTTTTATTTAATTTTGAATGAATGACTTTAGGAGATGGGAATTAATGAAATTACTTGATAAATGAATGAAGGTGAATTTGATCAATCGATGAATGGACCTAATACAAAATCTAGTTTAGTTAATGAATGAACCTAATTAAATGCAAAATGTTAATTTTGCATGTCTACATTTTTCCCTCTTGAAGCAATGTACTTGTTGCGTTGGTTCAAAGAATAACTTGTTGTGATCAAAATTCAATTTTTTTTTAATTTTTTGGATGCCCCAGCAGAAAGAAGTACACTGGTACATTGCCCCCTCGAGAGATCGAGCAAAAAGATTTGATTTGAGGGTCGATCTCATGATAAAGAGGTTCAAAATGGGTGGTTATGGATGACGATGCAAATGAGATGATTTTAAGATGCTTAGAATAAAAAATCTATATTATCCTAAACAACTTAAATGATTATATGATGTAAGATGGATGAGATGGGTGATGTGATATGCTGTGATTATGCAATGGATGATTTATGAGATGCTTAGACTAACAGATCTATATTATGATCATGATATGTAGAATACTAATGATTTATGGATGTAAGATGGATGCACTGTTGATGATGGTTAACTATTCATGCTATGATGTTAGTGCGGAAGACATTAGATGATGACAAGAGGGTCCAACAAGCCAACATTATGAGAGATGATGATGAGAAATGATGATGAGAAATGGTGATGAGAAATGGATGATTTTCTTATCAAGGATTGGGATTTTAAAAGGGTCACTTACTTTATGTTTGATAACACACCTAAGCACGATGCATCAAGGTATAAAGGACCAGGATGGCGTTGTACTTAGTGTGATGGAATTTGACTTGAAAAGTAGATAGGAGTATTCTTGCTCACACCTAACGTACGAAAAACCTTGCTAGGATGCACTTTAGAAGTTTTAAACACCTCGGACCAAAACATGGAAAGGTATAACCAATCAATGCAATAGTCAACAAGCTGTCTAAAACATCCTCCATTCATATCTAACAAAGCAAGTATTCGCCAAGTTATTTTACAAGAACATCCAATAAGCATAGCAAACAAAAGGATAATGATCATTGCCCCATTCCTATCTCTCTAAATCCTTCGTTTGGATATCATCAAGAGGTCCTTGGAGTGAGCGCAAATGAGATAAGTCAAAAGATAAAGATAAAGCACACAAACAAGTTGATGTTCTTCAATACCGCTAACCAAAAGGGAATGTGTTTTTAAGGATAAGAACCGAAACTTATTGCCAAAAGATAATGCCTATTGTAGGAAGGATACATCCTAGGACATGTTAGTGGATGGTGGCACGTCATTTCCTTTATCCAAAGTGTTCTTTCTGATAAATAATGCCCCTTGTAGGAAGGATTCATCCTAGGACATGATGTTATCAGATGATTGATATGGGACTATTTGGATGATGGACTATCAACACAAAGACTTGACCAACTTGTTTACATACTAACTTAGACTTGAGGCTTGACGCTTTTGAGATTTACTTTTAACTTGCTAGACTTGTTTCTAACTGTTTCACCAAAGGTTGAGGATGATGATCAGTTTATTATGAATGGTGTTTATTGTGGGTGCAAGCGAGATGAGGCAGATGGATTTTTTCAAATATTTGGATGTTTTTGATGTTTTTGGAATGTTTTTGGTATTTTCAAGATTTTGTAAATGTTTTGATTTTTCAAATTTTCAAATGTTTTTGGGATTTTCTGAGATTTTGACCATGATACTAACCTAAAGACCTATCCTAGGGGCCTTGGGGGCTGATCAAAAGATTAGCCTTGCCTACGTTATACATGCAGAGACCACGTAGTTCGACTGACGACTTGACCAATTTACAAATGAAGATACACATGATGAGATGTCAGTTTATTATGACGAACTCCTATAGGACTGACCTAAATGTCTCGGGGAATGATCAAAGATCAACCTTGCCTATGTTCAAGCTCAGAGACAATGTAGTTTGACAAGGCGACCTTGTTTTTTGACTTTTTGAATGACTTTTTGACCTGTTTTTGGGTTTTGATATGTTTTTTGAATGTTTTTGGATTTTTTGGATTTTTCTGATGTTTTTGGATTTTCTAATGTTTTGATGTTTTTGGATTTTCTGATTTTCTGATATTTTTGGTTTTTTCTAATTTTCTAATGTTTTTGGATTTTCTGATTTTGAGGACTTTAAGACCATACACGAATCCAATCCGATGAGAACGTGCCTCCAGCGTGATGTAATAGGCTACTCCGATAAAGGTAGGACAAGCTATCCTTGAGGATGGGCCGAGTAGTACTAGGAGGGATCATGATATGAACATAGAACCAAGCTATGGTGCGGATGCGAGTGGATGAGTGATGAATGGAGATATGGATGAGATGGATGATGGAAGCGAAATGGAGGGATAATGACAAACAAGCTGTAAAGGTCCTGGTGGATGGAAAGTGCTTATTTACACAAGGTGCCTGTTTGCCAGGTTTTCACCAAGGTACTTGCCCAAAGTGCCACCAAAGTGGTTTTCACTAGAGGATGATTTTTTTATCCTTTTTATGATTTTTTTGGATTTTTCTACTTTTTTGATTTTTTTGTTGCTGCCAAGATGCCCGTTTGCCAGGTTTTCGCCGAAGTAACCATTTTTTTAGGACTTTTTTTTTTTTTTTGGACTTTTGGTTTTATACTCAGAAGAATTAGGCATAGAAATTTTTGAGATGGGAGCTATTCATGGGCT
Organism: Sequoia sempervirens; assembly: GCA_007258455.2. Classification (NCBI taxonomy): domain Eukaryota; kingdom Viridiplantae; phylum Streptophyta; class Pinopsida; order Cupressales; family Cupressaceae; genus Sequoia; species Sequoia sempervirens. The sequence continues at coordinate 80,928,514 of VDFB02179234.1, forward strand.
CCTACAGAGGTTCCCCTTCGGGTGTTGATAGCTGATATGCCCTTGATTTATAGCTTGCTGTGATGATGAAAGGCCCTAACCAATTGGGTTCGAACTTACCTTTGCTGCTGGGATTCGGGACATTCTTCTAATTTTCTTTTAAGACCAATTCTCTGACTTGGAAAGTTCTGCTTCTGATCTTCTTGTTGTAGCTTTGTTTGAGTCTATTTTGATAGACTTGCAGATGATTCAAAGCATCTATGCATCTCTCATCCAGTAACTCTAGCTCGTTTAATCTTGATACCCAATAGTCCTCATCAGTGATGAGATTTTGCAATGATATTCTAAGGGATGGGAGCTTGATCTCAATTGGGAGTACAGCCTCTGATCCGTAGACCAAGGAGAATGGGGTGGTGCCAATGGGTGTGCAGATTCTGGTTCGATAAGCCCAGAGGGTGAGATTAAGTTGCAAGTGCCAATCACGACCTGCGTCATTGACTATTTTGTTGAGGATTTTGAGGATGGTTTTGTTCGTGGCTTCTGCTTGGCCATTGCCTTGGGGATAGTATGGGGTGGAGAAGCAATGCTGGATTTTGAATTTCTCACACAAGTCACAGACATCCCGATTCTTGAATGGTATCACATTATCTGAGATAATGGCTTGTGGGACACCGTAATGACAGATGAGATAGTTTAGGATAAATTTTGAGATCTGCTTTCCAGTGATATATGTCATGGGTATGGCTTCCACCCACTTTGTGAAGTACTTAGTTGTAGTTATAATAAATTTGTGGCCATTGGATGAGGTGGGTGAGATTTTCCCAATGAGATCGAGTGCCCACTGCGAAAAGGGCCATGGTGTGATAATCGGGTGAAGCTCTTGAGCTAGAGCATGGATGAGGTCCCCATGCTGCTGACATTGTAAACACCTTTTAGCATGATCATGTGCTTCTCACTCCATTGTGGGCCAATAGTACCCCAGCCTCAACAGTTTCTTGGCTATGGTTATTTTGCTCGAGTGTGAGCCAGATACTATTATGAACCTTGGTTAGAGCGGTTAATGCCTCCTCAACATTTATATAGTGCAGTAAAGTACCCTCTATGCTTCTATGGTATAAGGTATCACCTAGGATGACAGATCTAAATGCCTTTTTTTATAAAGGTTCATTTTAGGCTCAATGGTAGGTCAGCGGGTATGACTCCTATGCGAAGATATGTGTAGATGTCATGATACCAATGATTTGACACACATATTCCGATTCTGGTACCTCGAATGTGGGAATGAGAAGCTACTCGATTAGAAATTTGTATTTTAGCATGTTGTGAGGGATGTCTACTAGAGACCCAATTGTAGCCATGGCATCAGCGGCTCTATTGTTGGTTCTTGGAATCTGCTCAAATGTTATGTCGATGAAGGATTCCTTTAGAGTCTCCACCAATTTTTTGTATGGGGTTAGCTTGTCATCCTTTTTCTGATGTTCATTATTGACTTGACTTATGATCAACTGTGAGTCATCGTAGACCTTGAGAGATATGATATTCTATTGCACTACTATTCTAAGACGTATAGTCAAAGCCTCGTATTCCGCTATGTTGTTGGTGCAAGGAAATGCCAATTTGTATGATCTTGGTATGTAGTCCCCCTATGGGGTGATGAAGAAGACACCAGCTCCTGATCCATGTTGTGTATATGACCCATTGAAGTATAGTTTCTAGTGATCAACAACGTTGAGGTTAAAAATAGACTCATCTGGAAACTCTGAGACAAGGTGATTCTCAAAATACATAGGTGCTTCTGCTAATTGGTCTGCAATAACTTGACCCTTGATGGATTTTCTCTCAACATACTCAATGTCATATTCTGATAATATCATGACCCATTTTTCCATTCTACCAGTTAACATTACCTTTGATAAGAGATATTTAAGGGGGTCAATTTTTGCAATGAGCTTTATCTTATGTGCCAACATGTAATGTCTAAATTTTTGGGATGCAAACACTATTGCGAGGCATGCTTTTTCAATGAATGAATATTTTAGCTCATGACCAACCATTGTTCTGCTGATATAGTAGATAGCCCTCTTGGTTCCATTTTCATCATGTTGGGCTAATAGAGCCCCAAGGGCTACTATTGTTGCTGACACATATAGGATCAATGGCTTCTTTGGAATCAGCGGCATTAAGACTAGTGGTGTCAGTAGATATTCCTTTATTTTGTTAAATTCCTCTTCACACTTGGTATCCCATTTGTACGCTAATCCCTTGTGGAGTAGGTGAGAGTATGGGTTCTGCTTATCTACTAGTTGTGCTATGAACCTTCTAATGGATTGAAGCCTTCCTTGGAGACCTCTCAGTTGTTTTATATTCCTTGGTGCTTCCATCTCAAGGATTGCTTTGACTTTTGCCAGATCCACCTCAATACCCCTCATGGAGACTATGTATCCTAGTAATTTTCTTGATTGTACACTGAAGACACACTTTTTGGGATTTAGTCAGACCTTGTATTCCTCTAATCTATCAAAGATAGCACTTAGGGTTGCTATATGATCTTTTCTCTTTCTTGACTTAGCTAGGATGTCGTCAACATAGTCTTCGACTATTTTGTGAATCATGTCATGGAAGATTAATGTCATGGCCCTTTGATATGTTGCTCCTACATTCTTTAAGCCGAATGGCATCATGTTCCAGCAGTAGGTCCCCCATGGACAAGTAAAAGTTGTCTTATGTTGGTCTTCTTTTGCTATCATAATCTGGTTGTATCCTGAAAATCCATCCATTAGTGATAGCGTCTCATGCCCTGCTGTCATGTCCACTATCATATCGATATTGGGAAGTGGAAAGTAATCCTTGGGACATGCTTTGTTCAAATCTCTAAAATCTGTATAGATTCTGATGGCTCCGTTAGGTTTTGAAATAGGTACCAAATTCGATACCCATTCTGGATAATCAATTGGTCGGATGAATCCAACATCTAATAGCTTTTTGAGCTCCATTTTGACTAACAAAGTGATTTGAGGATGCATTTTGTGAAGCTTCTATCTGACAGGTTTTGCATCTAGATATACTGCTAAGTGGTGGACCACATTCTTTGGATCAAGCCCTGGCATATCAGCATAACTCCATACGAAGTTTATTTGTCTTTCCTTTAGGAATGCTGCTAGGAGTTCTTGCTCTTCTGATAATAGTGATTCCGCATAGAATGTGATATGCAGGGTCTCCTCTTTTCCTAGGTTGACTGGGTTGCATTTTTCAGCCAAGATTGTTGACTTCTCTTGATGAATAGCTCTTAGGGGAAGATTGAATCCTTCATCCTCAAGTGCCTCAAAGAGGTTTTCACCATTGGATACGTCCTTTCTTTTTACTATTTTCTTGTCAAAGAGTGCCACGGTGTGGTTTTCACTCAAAGACTTGGATATGATTCTTAGTTTCTCACTTTTGCGACTGAAGGATTCAATCATTTCCCCGTAATAGGCATGTGTGTCCAACTCCATTATAAAGCCTACTTTATGATCTCCATCTGGAATGTTTTCTCTCAATCCCATGAATTTTGAGAGCGCTTCATCATTTTTGAATGTATCGAGAACTAATGGTCCTCGTTGGTCATAGTCGATCAGTTGGGGGTAGACTAAGCAGATCTTGTGATTTTGACTATCTGGTTCAAAGGATATGGTACTAATCATACATAGGGTGGTATCTTTTAATAACCTAGGTAGGTTGGATAAGGTATATTCGTCATCGCTACTAATGTAGGGCTCAGTTATAAAATTATGTGCATCTCTACCTGTGACTATTGGTGAGTGTAGTTTTACTATTACTAGCTTAGGAGAAACATTAGTGGCTCTAACCAGAGGACTTTGGCCACGTATGGTTATTCTCAGAGTGGCACATCCAAGACCAAGATTTGTTATGGGTTGCGTCTCTAGCATGATAGGTATTATGAGCCCATTGTCATTTTGTCCCAGTCTTTGATTTCGGTCATAGCCCATCACAAGCATCATGTGTAGGCCTTTGCTTCTTTCATCCATTGGTAGATTAGCTACTGGTCTTTCATCTTGATACAACATGTTTGATGGATCTTCTTCAATTACCTCATGGCCAAGGTCTCCCCATGTTGTGAATTCAGGATAATTTTTGAGGATAGGTTTGTAATGTGGGAGCTTGATTTTCTTGTGGGCGTCCTCGTGATCTAGGAGATTGTGGTAACTCTCCTATCACAAAATAATTGTTAGGGAGCCTATAACTTCCACAACCATCCTCTTGGATGATGAGCTTGATATCGTATATGGTGGGAATGGCGGGTGTCTCTATCGCAAAAGTGGACGTGAGAGTGGCGGGATCGATGTATGATGTGAATGGGCCCTCATCATTTTTCGGCACTTGGGGGATTTTGTAATATTTGGCTTCAAGGTTCTTGCAGTATGAAAATGGCTCAAGATCTCCATGGATGGTAACCTCTTGTCCATTATGTGTGAATTTCACACATTGGTGGAAGGTTGATGCTACAAATTTCATCGCATGAATCCATGGGCGTCCTAGGAGGATATTGTATGGCAATTCGAGGTCCAAGACCTGACATGTGGTTTCCATGAGTGTTGGCCCTACTTGGATAGGGAGCTTAATTATTCCCTAAGACACTATTTCTTGGTCATCATATGCTCTTATTGTGATGCCCTTGCCTTTGTCGATGGAATCTTCTGATAGTTTCAACTTCTTGATGAGGCTAAAAGAATAGATGTTCAAACCTGCACCTCCATCCACCAAGACCCTTTTGATTTTTCTCTTGTTCACAATGACCTCCAAGTGAAGTGCGTGATTGTGAGATGGTTGGGCGGGAAAATCTTGGTCAAAAAACGTAAGGAGATTAGGTGTTATGATGTTTTTGACCATAGCTTGGAATTGTTCCGCATCGAGGTCTACGGGGACAGTGGATGAGGCTAATGCTTTCTCAAGGATCTTTTTATGCACTGATGAGCTTTTTAACAAATTCATGATGGAGATGTGTGTTGGTGTTCTTTTGAGTTGGTCTACAACATTGTAGCTATACGGAACGACTCTTGATGTAGGGACTCTATTTGGTTGGGATGATCCTGCAATGGTGACTTTGTCGCCTCTTGTGGTGACTCCACAATCTTCGACATGGGTGCCCTTGATGGTGATGAACATGTAGTCTTCATTTAGGGAGGAAACAACTATTTCGTATACATGATTTACACTGCCCTTTCCTTTATCCTTGTTATTCCCTTTGTTGCCATGATTCGGCATCAAATTCATGTAGATTTTAAGATCCTGATTCCCAATAGGTGTTTCCACATTTATGATTCTTTTGTCAATGAGATCTTGGATGATGTTTTTGAGTCTCATACAATTGTTTGTGGTGTGGCCTTTGATTTTTTAGAGCTCACATAGTTGATTTTCATTGTACCAAGGAGGTTTGACATCAGGTTCTTGATAATTCTCAAATGTAGGAGCTTGGATGAGTTTTTTCGTCGATTAGCTTTTTCATGATGTCCTCAAGTGGTTCCCCCAAAGTAGTGTATTTTCATTTGGGGTATGTTTTGAGTTGAGGTGGTCCTCTTTGGTCATTGAGGTTATTGATTGTGGGATTATTGTTGGGTTGATGCGTTGTGTGATGAGTGTTTTGATGTGGTGTTTGGATTTGTTGTGTAGGTGTGTTTTGACGCAGACCACTAATGACCACCTTGGCATCGACGATGCCATCATTAGTGATGTTCTTGTTTCTCACCCATGTACGAGGTTTATCATTGTAATTAGATAATTGGTGGTTGTTTTGCGGTTCGTGATATGACGTTGATTCAGCGGGTTGAGTCGCAAGGGCTCTTTCGATGCTGAGCGCCTTGGAGATCAATTGTTCATATGTAGTGATACCCTAAACTTTGAGATGGAATGATAGGTGACTTTCAAGGTTGGCTATGATTGTGCAGACTTGTTGTTCTTCTAGCATGGTCCATTTTCTTTGATTGGCCTTGGATCACCATCATTGAAGGAATGAAGTGAAAGATTCATTCTTTCCTTATTTCAGAGCATATAGTTCTTTGAGACTAACGTCCATTACAATGTTACATGCATAATTCTTAATGAATGCATCTCTAATTTCTTCGAATGTCCTAATTCCTGAAGGTAAGCAAGAGAACCATTCTATAGCATTGCTTGGTAAGCTCCTAGGGAATAGCCGCATCAAATAAGTATCGTCATATGCGACCTCCATACAATGAACCTGGAATTCCTTAATGTGATCTTCAGGGTTTCCCATCCCTTGATACTTGTCAAATTTTGGGATTTCAAATCCCTTAGGGAATGGTTTCATGTCTAGGCTCCTATCCAATGGATAGGGACACAAGTTGCTTTGCGTTTTGGTTGCCTACCCCAATTGAAGGTCAAGCACTTGTTGCGAGAGCAACCTGAGTTGTGTGGTCACATCATTTTAGGGATCAGGGGGTGGGATGAATGTGTTTTGAGGTGTTACAATTGTGGTTTGGATGGATGGATTGGTTGGTGCATTTTTCAATGGTATCGGTATGTTGTGGTGGGTGAAGTAGGATTCTACTTGCTTTTGGATGAACAATGCTTGTTGTTGCTCTTGTTGTTGTTGCACTTGCTGTTGTTCCAACAACACTTGTTGTTGTGCTTGTTGCTACGCTTGTTGTTGTTCTAACAATGCTTGTTGTTCTGCTTGTTGTTGTTCCCACAACGCTTGTTGTTGGGCTTCCAATTCTGCTACTTCTTGCTACTCTTGGTATTGCTTTAGTGCTTGCTGATATGCTTGCATTTGTGCTGCTTGTGCAAGAAGTTGTGCTTGAGCTTGCGCTTGCGCTTGCGCTACTTGTTGCTGTAATAAAAGTTGTGCTTGAGCGACCCTTTGTGCTTGTAATGCTTGTGCAGCTTGGGTGGCTTGTTGTTGCTGCTGCAATAAAGCTTGGGCTTTTTGTGCTTGTTGCACTTGTAATGCGGCTTGTGCAGCTTTGGCAGCTTCCACAACTTGAGCGGCTTGTTGCACAACTTTTTGTTTCTACACTTGTTGGTATCCTCTTTGAAAGGTAGCTTGTAATGCTGCGTCAAATTGGCTTGATGTGGTGATCGTTGATGGTGGTGGGGGTGGTGGTGGGTTTGGTATGGTGGTAGATGATGATGTTGTGCTGATTATTTGGTTGGTGGATGGTGTTTTCGTGTTGGTTACATGATTGGTGGATAGTGTTGTTGATGTGATTGGCCCTTGAGAGACCATGCTTTGCAATCTTGTGGGGGTGTTTGATGATGTTGCCATTGCTTGTTTGTTTGTCATTTGTTGTTGTGAAGTCAACAATAAGTTTTGAGCATTTGGAAAAATGTTTTGATTGATGATTGGGATGTTGTTTTGATTGATACTCATTAGAGGGGGAAGCCCTAAACCAAGGAGTGGTGTAGATGACAATGGTGATAGTGGGAGAGGTGGAAATGTAAGGGGGGTGAATCCTTGCGATAGTGTTGTGGTGTTTAAAATGCCCCCTAGTTCGAACATGTCTCCCTCCTCTTGTGAATTTGTGAGGAGGGGCATTTGAGGTGCTCCGTGAAAAGATGTTGATGATGGGTCTTAATGTAAAGTGAGAGGAACATTTTTTTGTAATGGATTATGGGGGATGTTTTGTTCCAATGTGGTGTTTACATCCAAGTTTTGATTATTAACAAGGGGATGTGATTGAAGAGTATTGAGAAATGTGTTTCCCTTTTTAATGTTGGGTTGAGTTGGAGCAAATGATGTTGTGATTTGCGGGATATTTTCTGTGACGTTTTGAGATGGGGGTGTAGATGAAATGGGGATGGTGGATGAGATTGGTGGAAAAGATTTCTCTACTATAGTGCTCACATCAAAATCTGAGGGAAACTTGGCCCCTTGTTTTGCTAGTTCAAGCATGTATAACGAAGGGTTAAGTCTCATCATGATGTTGATGATTCTATGGTTGTCCGGATTTTGGAGCATTTCAACTATTTCTTCGTGAGACATTCCAAAGGTAAGATCCTCCCCTTGGGTTTCCTCTTGTGGGTTTTGCGATGATGTTGGAAGAATAATTGTGATATTTCCATCCCCAATGGGATTCATTTCAAGAGTGGTTTGGCTAAGATCACTTGAAGCGGGTGTTTCTTTGTTGGCTTCCATACTCTTCTTGTATTGAGATCTAGATAGAACCATAAAATGGGGATCAATCTTTGAGAATATGGGAGATGAATCTCTTGATTCTTTAGATTAATCTCTATTTTATGTCCCAAAGTGAAAGTTTTAGGATGCTTTTTGGGGATCAAAGGTGATGATATGATGATGAATGATATGAATGTTTTGGCTTTTGATAAATCTTTGAATGAGACACTAGGCTTTAGGACTTGAATTTGATTGGATTTCAGATTTGAGATTTTGTCCTTGACTTTGATTTTGATTTTGTTTTGGATTTTGAACAAAAGGACCCTAAGATGTTTGATAATGATCTAAGGGATAGTTTTGCTCAAAGGATGATGATTTTGAATATGTGTGAGGAGAAGGATGCATCTACCCACACCTATCCAAATAAAATGATAGTTTCACTAAGTATATGAAGAAGGATTCATCCACATACACTAAGTTAGACAAGATAATTTTGATAACTTTGACTAAGTATATGCAAAAGGATGCATCTACACATGCCTAGCCAAAGGTGTTTTGATAAATATTTTCAAGGACTTCGTCACAATTTTTTTTGGATGATTTTGATTTTTTGCCACAAAGCCTAGTATCAAGGATAATTTCAAGATTTTTCCAAAAGATGATTTGTGAGATGGATTTGACATTTTGAAAGATGGATGAAAGAGGTTTGATTTGTTTTGATCCTTATGTGAATCTAAAAAGACACCTTTTTTTCCTAGACCTAGGTATTGAAGAGCATGCAAATGCTTCCTAAAGACCTTTGTAACCAAGAAATGATTTCATTTGAACATTCATTTTTAGATTTCCAATGATTTTTGCTTTGGGATTTGTGAGTCTCTGATCACACATGAATATTCATTTTGCTTAGCTTTGCTTAATGGTTTTATTTTACCAAAAACACTTTCTTTGATTAAGTTTTCAAACTAAGATGTCCAATGTCTTAATTGTTTCAAACTCCACAAGATATGTTATGTGGAAATTTAATGAACTTAAGGCAAGGGTTTCTTATTGTTTACTTAAGGAGACAAATTGAGATATAATCCAATGTTTAGAAACCTCTAAGGATGTGAATCCCAAGGGAAAGCAATAAAATATGGATTGCGTCAATGGCATTTGTCTCCAAAAGGGTTTTAAATTTGAATGATATTGTTAAGTGTTTGTTTGCAAATGTTTTCAAATACAACACTGTGTTTTCAAACCAAAAGCAAGCAAAAGCCCTATGGATGTGTAGGACAATATTTGTTGAATCCCCACTTGGACAAGTCCAGCTACACTTATCTTTAGTGAATGGTTAGATGCTTGACCCCACTGGCTCCCCTCCACGACACTCACTTATATGGGGCAGCCAAGCATCAACACCCATGAAACTCCCATGGAATGTTTTCCATTTCTACTAAAGACTGTAAAAGTGTGGGGCAGCTTCAGAATGACCATTCTTGCACCAACAAATAGATCAAGGATTTTGGTAAATTCTAGTACATGGGTTCTAGTAAGGACTTTCCGTTCGTGGAGATTGACCCATATGGCAAGAGTCCCCTTTCGGATCCATCTTGTCAGAGCCAACCAAGTGATACTGGCATTTAACCAATACCCAAATTTATATCCCAGCTGGAAATACTCTTGGCTTTAGAGTGTTACCAGTTGAGTCGTTCTCTTGGGTGAGTACTTTTTCCCCAAGGTAGGCCCTCTAGGATAGACAATAGTGAAAAAAAACACTCATAGTTCGATCAACCTTTGTTTAGAAACAAAGGGAGAACACATGTCGTATGTTTAATCACACTCGCACAATATGTTGTTCAATTTTAAGCCCAAATCGAAGTGTGGAGGTGATCACTTTATCTTACGCCAAAATCACCAAAAAGGCCTTTTGATTCTCAAGATCGCTTGGAAGCGCAAGAGAAGCACATACATCCTTTTCAATTACTTTAGTTTAAGTAAGTAACCACAAAAAAAGGCAAACACACATTCATTTTATCCTTCCAAAGAAATTGTTAGATTCATTTTAAGCACCAAATGAAATATGAAGATTGCTTGTCCAATTTTTAGCCCAAAATGAAATCTAGTAACTGTCTAAGCTTGAATTTTAACCTTTTGCGAATGGAAAAAATCAAATTGTTCTTTTTAGACCCAAACGAAAATTAGTGTCCTAGGAGCGAAAAGGTAACAATTTCGTAAAGAAGCGTTGAACAAACACTTAAAGCGTTTAAAAAAACTTTGGTTTTTTAAAATATCCTCCTCCTTTCATTTTCCTTTGCTAGCCTTCTCCTTTATTTCCTTCATTTTTTACCTTTTTCACTTTCATTTTGCTTTTGTACCTTGTGCCCCCTTCATTTTCACGTTGTACCTATACACAACAAAAACAATCATGTGAGAATACTAAATTCACTTTGATTATTAATTCCAAACAATAAAATGAATTTTTTTGTTTGAAAAAAATAAATAAATAAATGATCTAGATGAGTATGATAATAAGGAAAGTATTTAAAAGTGGACCATGCCTTGGTATTGATTGCATCCACATTGCTCAAGGTATTGATTCAATAGACTAACCATAAAGAATGCATCTCTTAGAAATTTTCACTATCACAAGGTAATCCTAATAAATGCAAATATATCTATGAAATTTATTAGAAGATTAATAAGTATAGTGATAATCATAAGAGAATACTTGAATCATGAGTGAATTAAATCCAATTTATCATTGAGATATGAATTAATATCTAGCATACTACGCCAGCAAATATCATGTGGCTTCAAAGACAAAAGCATATACTTCTTCAAAATTAAATTCCTGCACCATTTATTGATGATATTTAAAAAAAATGAAGCCAACATAGAATATATTCACCCACCCCATAAAAAGATCAAAGTAGGTAAAAAAAGGAACAAGTATTTTTTTTTAAAACAACGATGTAACTCAGAGAACCAATGTTATTTATGGTGACATGATGTGTAAAACACACGCCTCCTTTTAGGGATTTTGGACGTAAGAAACATGCCTCATGACTCTTATTGTGCTAGAAGGTCAACTGAACAATAAATATAAAGGTCGGATGTAAAAGCCAAACTTTTATTGTTTTCTGACAAAGTCTAGTGTAGGACTTTAAGCCATTTGTGCAGGTCTGAGAGTAAATTCCTTAGCCTCCTCCAGTGTACTCTCTGCCTAATTCGGTTGAGTGGGAGTTTATACACATAACTCATTCATCATATCAACTAGATCAAAAACATCTTAAACTAACATGACAGGTGGTTATACATTATTCTCATATCGACAAATCATTGCATGTGACTAAGACCCGGAATAGAAAAACTCTCACCTATAGCCATGAGCTATATAACAAAGATTGACAGATTAAAGCAATGTGATATGAATGCCATCGTATCACAAAGAATGCACGTGACTAAGACCCAGAATAGAAAAACTCTCACCTACAACCACGAGCTATATAACAGAGATTGACAGATTAAAGCAACGTGATATGAATGCCAGCGTATCACAAGGAACATCCATAATCCTTATACAAGTAGTGCATAGATGGCGTGCAGTATTAGACCAAGTGTCATAAAGGCGACAGTATAGAAAAAAGCAAAGACAACTCGCATGAAGGATATTTCCAACAGACTACCTTTATTCATACCACATCCTTTCCCACTGGTAGTTGCAAATTCATTGTACTCTGCCGACTTCTAACAGTTATGGGCGCGTAGACAAAACACCGCAGTAGGAAGAATTTAAATGGGTCACTAGATTTAGATTGTCTCGATCAAGGTTATACTATTGTCACTATGCCATACTACCTGGTTTGAGAAAATTCATCTACCAATGCTACCAATTCATTATCAACGTATTTAAGAATGATATCTAATGATTTGATATTCAGCCAGAAAATGATATGGGTAAGATACGAATTCAAGCAAGTTTGGATATGCATTTAATCACCACCTAGTCTCAGCCTATCTTTTAATGTCTAACAGCAGACAAACGGCCCTCATGATAGCACCGTAAATACTGAAACAAATTCCATTTGGTGAAATAGTGGATGAAGTGGTGTAGTAAACTCAATAGTATTAAAAGCTATTCTCACACTTGAGAGAATAATAAACTACAAAAGATAAAACAATTGAAGTAACTTATAAGATGATGTCCTCTTAAGCCGCACTGTTGTTGCCCGCAAGAACAAACACATTCAACAAGACTCATGACTATATACTTGACATCCTACAAAACAAGTCGTGATAGCATGATTGAGCGTTGGTGTGCAAGTACACACATTCATAATCAATAAAAAAGGTAAATCATGAGTATGCAACAGCAATAAATCATCACTCCTAGTTTATTATGTAGTATAATTCTTAAAGACAGCAGGTAACAGTATGCCGAAGATGCCTCTTCTTATTTTGCAATAGCCACTTCGATTTCATAGTCTCTATTTTCAATATCTGAATTGATCGGTTTCAAGACTCTCTTTGCTTTCATGTGGCAAGTCCCTTAGCAAAATTCTGCTTTTTTATCCCCTCCGAAGTGTAGAAGATTTGATCCAATCAACTGTAGTAAGGTATTAACTCAGAGAACAAAGAAGAGAAGCAGCAATATTACTGAGAAAATTAAAAAAAAAACCTCGATATACATTCGATCATACGCACAAGACAGTGGTATAGGACTAGAAATCATAAGTACAAGTAGGCCAAATACTAAATACATTGGTACATTCAGTTTGAAAGCTTTTGAAAACAACCCCTAATATATCCTTTCAAAAGCAAGAAATACATTTTCCATTTGAAAGCCAATAAAGATTGAAGCTTAGAAGTGATATAAAGATGCCAAAGCAAAATTAGAAGAAAACAGAAATCATAATCTTCTCAGCCCTCCTTCTAGTGCCAAACTGTGAGTGTGCTTTTGAAATCTGCAAACACTAACTTCAAACAAGGGTTAGTACCTACAAATCCTTCAAGAACACTCCTATGAAATACCTAGCAACATGCTTACAAAATGCAACAAAGGATGAAAGAAAGCTACAAGCATTATGAAAGCAACCACAAGTTACCTATTCCATAGTGGATTGGTGTCACATGTGCTAGTGACCCTTTCCAAATCCCTGATCAAAGCTCAAGATGATGCAAATGCAATGGAGATGATGGGCAAGATGAGTTCTCAAATCAAGAGAGTAACCTTGCATGAGAGTTGTGTATGGATGAATGCGGATTAAGGCCTTCTTTTATATATTTTCTTGATGAGAGATTGGCCAAGAGGGTGAATGTGGGACTAAAGATCCACCAATGAGAATAAGCCACTTGTCAACTGATGATAGGCCAATGGATGTGCAAAATTTGGTAAGAGTGCCCATGAGAGGGAGAATTTGAATTCAAATTTTGCAATAAATTTTGAGAGGGGGACAAGAAAAACTACAATAAATGCAATGTTGGAGGGACAAATCAACTTTCCATGTTGAGGGAAAATGAGGGTTTTTTAATAAATCAATAAAATTGATTTATTTGTGCAAGTGGCTAAATCTAGATAATGCAAGTGGGTGAGATTAGCATTTAATTAGGATTAGATTAAATAAATGATGATTATGTTAGTTTAACTTTCATGATTTAAATATTTGATTTATTTAAATCAAAAAAGGATGAAATATGGATTGGATTTAATTAAATAAATGTTTGATTTATTTTATTAAAAGGTTGATGATAATTTTTTATTTAATTTTGAATGAATGACCTTAGGAGATGGGAATTAATGAAATTACCTGATAAATGAATGAAGGTGAATCTGATCAATCGATGAATGAACCTAATCAAATGCAGAATGTTAATTTTACATGTCTACATATCCTTACTACCAATCAAGCATCCATATCCTTGACAAGGTTATCTTTGTAATTCCCCAAACATAGTTCTATTGCCAGCCAAAAGTCTATAGCCCCAATAGAGTTATTTGGATAGCCTAAAGAGTTTATTTTCTTCTTTTATATATATATAACAATGATAACTCATTTTTCTCTTTTGATACTTTAATAATAGCTCACTTATCAACTTGCAAGCAATGAAGCCCACTATTGGGTTGGGAATTACAGTGGTAGCAAAGGTTACCTTTTATTTTTCATTCAATGTAAATCACTTTATCAATTCACTACTTCCCAAGAACTCATTTAATGATTTCATGTTGGTGTGTATTTTTAGCTAAATTTCACCACTTTATACCAAATCCTAGCTAACTTCAACTTTCCATGTGTTAGAAAATATGCATAAATTAAAATATAGCAACAAACAACTTAATCACCAAATTTAAATCTAAACTTAGAAACATTAGTTACCACCCTTCTGATTAAATTTTATGGAAACTGCTAAATATTCAACTAGTAATTCTGATTTGATGGTACTACACCTCATTAATGGATTAGAGATTTCATGATTAGATTGAAACACGATCACATTATTCTACATTAAATTCACACACTTGAACTCACACATATTACTTCTCTAAAATTATCTAGGTGATGATGTGTACTGCCTTATCGACTTTATTTTCATTTCCACTTCACACACATAAGCATCTCCATAATTAATATGACTTAAAAAAAAAAAAAATGACGACTATTAGCTTCAAAATCTTCAACTTCCTTGATTCACAATCTTCGTACTAATCAAATTTGAAGCAATTTATCACCAAACTATGTGCAAAGAAGTAATTTTATTTAACCTTCCACTCTAAAGATAATTATCTGATTGCCACCTTGCTTACGATTTCCAAGACTTCACTTGAGGAAACTATGTGCCACAACTTCCTCATGACTTTCTATAAATTTTTCACTTCTTGAATTCTTCACACTTTTTCTAGCTTTCTTTTTTTTGTTCTGGATTTTTTCTCTGTGTATTCTCGCTTGCTTCAAGGCCATGGATACTCCAATTTGATTAAGCTACTCTCACCACCAGAATGTTTTCTTAGGAAGTATCACACTGTAAAGGCTTGAAATGGTTTTCTTCATTTGGACTTCTAGTTTCACTATACCAAATTTGTGCTTAGTCCTTGGGGAAAAGTATGTAGAATCCAGCCGCTACTTTTGTTTCTATTCTAATGTGGCTTCTCATTTTATAATGTCACTTCTAGATATTGGGCTACCTATTGAAGATGTCCATTTGACTGCCAATCTGATAGTAAGGCCTAAATATCTAGAGAATCTAGATACTATTTTATCTGTTGCACACCCAACCATCAGAATTCCTTCCATGGATGATATTCCTCAATTCTTGGAACATGGGGAAGTGTTTCCACTATGGCCTTTCCTCATTGACCTCCATATTCATGACTTTGAAGTTCACCGAGAACTTTCCTACATAGGGTATTTATCCCTGATAGATGAGGTGTCCCACATCGACTGAATGACTACTCCTATCTACAACTTGATTCACTCTTTTTGAGTTTTTGATTTTTTGAAGTAAGAATTTTTGATATCCCATGTATATACATGATATACACACACATATATAACTTTTAGTACATCTTAAAGTGTGTGTTTATTGTGCATGGTTTTATCATTTTGCATTTCACAGTTCATTTTTAGAAATGTTTGAATTAACTCTCATGTGTAAGATAAGTTAAGCAAAATTTTCTAATGTAGAGGCCAAACAACAAGAAAAGAAAAGAAAAATGACAACGAAGAAGAAACAACAAAACAAAACAAAACAAAACCCTACAAAAAAAAAAACTAACCATAACTACCCTAACTCTAACCTAACAAGTGATTAATCTTAACAAAACAACTTATTTTAATTTCTATGACTATTTCCATTACCGTTTTGGTACAAATTACAATAGGTTTATCTTTAAATTCATTCAAAGAAATTTCAAATGTTCTATTGTAACAATGAATTCTTCTAATTTTTTTGCATTTAATAATCGTAAATTCAAAAGCATACTTATAAATAACTTGGCTTATATGTATGAAAACAAAATCATTAAAGGTCGATTGCACACACTTCATCTAATGTGACCATACTCTACCTTCCTCCAACCCTCGTCCATTTCCATGAATGATTGTTTCCATTTCTTTGCTTTGTCCTCCTCTGAAAATCTTTTTGTCTTTAGTCCTTTCTTCACTTTGCACTTTCTTAGACCAAAATATATCACAATTTATATTGTTATTAGACAGAGAAAAAGTAAAAGCTTGATACTTTGTATTTGGTATAAAATATGGAAAATTTCCTTTTATAACTTGTGAATTTTTAACTTGGAGCAAAATACACACATCTCCCGCTCGATTTTCTCGCTCCTCTTCAT
Source organism: Sequoia sempervirens (assembly GCA_007258455.2). Lineage (NCBI taxonomy): Eukaryota > Viridiplantae > Streptophyta > Pinopsida > Cupressales > Cupressaceae > Sequoia > Sequoia sempervirens. The sequence continues at coordinate 80,944,941 of VDFB02179234.1, forward strand.
TTGTGTTTTCCACGTATAGGGAGAATGATGAATCATCAATACCATTTCCTCATTTTTTATTTGATTTCTTTGAACCCTGACATTCTCACCTATTTTCCTACAAAATGTTAGGATTTTCTTTATAATAATTACAGTTTTCAAATTGTTTTGATGTATCAGTTGGTTTTTTAATATTTCCAATTCCACTAGGGTTGAACCTTTTTCTTGTTAGCGATTCCATTCTTCTAGCAGTTAGAACTCCTTCTGTTAATAGAATCACTTCACTTATGGCCAGACTTACCCTAGTTAAAAAAATTCACACTTGAGTTCACCCTGATCAGTTGTATCATGAATTCTACACTCAGTGACTCTACCAAAGGTGAATAACTCAAAGGATGTAATTTCTAGTTTAATTTTTTTTTTTAAATCTCAACTTCCATACTGAAATACTAGCTTGCACTAAATTTCACTTTACAAGCTTCCTTTTTAAACTCAAGGCTAATATAAATCTTAATATAATGACCCTCCTTCTAGTGCCAGTTTCTTTTGATGACGATGTCACTCACAACAACAGGGAAAATAAATTCTTAATAGAAAAATTGCAAAGATCCTATCCTTCTTGAAAGATATGGAACAAAGACAATCTAAAAGGGGAATCTGTCTTAATAGGAAATGATTGGCTCAGTTCAATCTCAAGTCTCTGGTAGTCAAGTCTTGACTATACTAGGTTCACTCCAGGGTATGATGTGATATTGATGTTAATCTCAAAGGGAATACAATTGTTTAAGATCATATATATAAGGCATTGAGTTTTCAATTGGATCATCAGAACAAATATCATGAAATCCAAAGATTTGAAATAATATTTCATGAACATCAACAACATATTTGCTATCACTTAAGTAGATTTAGCATTAAGCATTCAACAATTTCATAGGAAACTAAATATTTTCAATAAATTTCCATTCACTCATCTATTTTTTTGAACATTTTTAAGAATTTGAACATCTATTCTAAAATAAAGCATAAAAATACTAAAAAATTAAAATTTCTCCTAGTTATTCTCCACTCATGCCCCAAAGAATTAACTAAATCAAAACAAACTGCTTTATACTTCACCAGATTACTGCACAACTACATAGAAAATGGTGCAAGCTTTTAAAGAGAGGGGTTTTAATTTGGACACCAAGTAGGTTTTGTATGCACCCTTAAACAGTGTAGCACATAGCCTTGTTCGACTAAAATAACAAAACTAGCTATCAAATTGGATTTGATATTGATTAATGTCTACAAGCATACAAGTTTTTAGATTGCAATGATTCAGAAAATAAGAAAAAAGAACAAAACTTAAAGAAGTTTTATCTCTTTTGACATCCAAAAATTTTGATCTTAACTTTAAAAAAAGGTATCCTCTTTCCTTTTATAGAACACAAGGCACAAATAGGATAAGACAAATACATGAGAGGAAATCCAAGGGAAAAATCACATTAAGGCATGTGGAATGTAGTGACTAGTAAGAGAATTGCAATCAAAGTCAACAAAGGTCAACTCCAATTGCATGTTGAAGTTCTTCAGGCTTTAATCTTTAATCATCACCAGGATGATACTTCAAATCAAGATAGTGTGTAAGAACTTCCCATATATTCAACATGGTTAAATCATCATTTTGTTCCCACACTTTTGGTTTTCCTTAGCATTTCTACTCTCAAGAATGGGCTTCCTTGGAGGTTGGTGCTTTTATCTGCCACATGCGAAATACCAGGATCTCTAGCATTCTAGTGGATTCAAACTCCTCTGCCAATAGCATCTTAGAATACATGACCTGACTTAGATATGATTCTATCCATGATTCAAATTTGCATGATCATCCATGTAATGTCCCGCCACACAACCCTAGAGGAAGTTGCAATTTACTACTCAAACGTACTTTTTTTTTTGTTTAAGTACAAATAACATGCAAGATCACTATCCATTGCCAACAACCTCTAAGGTTACGAGACTGAGATTACTTAAAACCCAATCAAGAAACATGAATTAAAAACATAACATTTAATTACTTAACAAATTAAATACTCATACATTCCATACATGATAAAATTACAACAAAGGCATAAAAGATACTACATGATTCCAAAAATATACCTTACAATAAGATTACAACACTCATTCCCTGAATGAGGTAATTACAATAAATAAGGTTACAAATTACATCTTCCACCTCGATACAAAGAGGGGTAATAAATTATAATAATAACTGAAAAGAGTAAAGCATGAAAGTACTAGATCCCACGAGCTATCCAACTATAAATATCATCCACACGAACAAGAAGATGACCCAATGGATTAAGGTGCACATTCCACCCAACCATGTGATACTCGAAGGCTCACCCCCCGTGCTAGGAGATAGTAACAAGGAATTCTAGACAAGACCATCCACCTCTAGACACAGGCTAACTCATACTAACACAACCAAACACATGGACCATACAACCATGAGGATAACACAAGTACAACTCCAACATCACAGACATAGGTCACATTGCTTCCAGAAATAAAATAGATCAAGTATGATAAGAATACCATACACATAAAAAAATACCAATTGTTGTCGTAGAAAGAGTTTCATCACACAACTTGTCATGGGATATCCTCTGGGAATCTTCCTAGGCTCCAACCCCCACTATGAGTTGTCCTGGTGGCCTCTACCGAATCGCGACACCCATACTCACTCATGCAGAATCAAATACCTCTCGTAAGGACAAGATAGATGTCCTTTACATTCCAGGCCTTCCCGTCTCATCCCAAGTCTATACAAGCCCTTGCATCCATGAGCGAGGCTCAATTATCTTAATTAATGTGAAATACTACGTAAACTTCTAAGTATATTGATTTAGTTATCACTTGATTAAACCACCTCTAAAGGTTTCCCAGTTTACCTCTTTGGGCTCTAGCCCCTAACAAAAGCAACTCTTCTACTTGACAACATACCAAACAAAACCAATCACTAAGGGAATCCCAAGTGCATACCAACACGATAAAACCACTCCAACTCTAGGAGGAACACATAAAGAAAACACACTCCAAGCACTGGAGACAACAATAGTCAAAACCCTCTCCAAACACTAGAGGCAACAAAAGTCAAAACCCTCTCCAAACACTGGAGGCAACAAAGGTCAAAACCCTCTCCAAACACTGGAGGCAACAAAACATCCTTGTTCGTGAAAATCGGGTAAAAAAACTGGATATAACTATACGCCCTACCCAAAGAAATAAAACAGTTGACTAACATATTAGGACAGCCCACACAATTAAATGAACACCCCATCTAGAAGACTTACATAAAAAAAATCACTCCAAATAGAAAAAAACAACTCAATCAAAGAGTTCTCTTGCCTCTAGAAGCAAAACTTAGTACTACCAAAGTACACTAATAAATTTACAATCATAACAATATTGCCCATACAATACCAACAAGAATTCACTTAATTCAACAATCATATAAATACATGTTCTTTAAATAACTAAAGATGTCTTTCAACATAACGATCTTTTCACATAAAACAAGAACCAAAGTCCATGTATACCTCATATACTTAATCTTTTAACTATTCATATAAGTTCTAAACAATATAATTTTTATGAACCTTATCTATTCCTTGCAATCTAGAAAACAAACAACATTCCCCATTCACCATTTAAGGCAATGGAATGCAAGAATTGTTTAAATAATATTCTACCCATTATAACAACATCATAATAAAATAACCCTTTTCTTTACACATATTTAATATCATCAATTTTTCTCTAATTATAATCCATATAACTTAGCCATGTACATAATCTTGACATTTAACAAATCCTTTAGAAGAAATTTACAATTCCATCAAATCAAACAGGTTGTTGTAAACACATTAACCATATTCATTTCAATTACAACCCTAACCCTTAACAAATATTTAATCATTGCACTAACCTTAATTTCCAAAATACAATAGCACTAATTTTAAAACCAAAAACTTACATACACCTTCCAACTCAAACACAATTATAATTAAACTATTGTTAGTATTTTCTAAATCCAATTCACCCAATAACACCTTGTTTGCAAATACTCAAAAGTAAATAAAATCGTATTGGCAACATTAAAGAATTAACACTAATCATTTAATTATGTTTTCTCATTCATACAAAATAATCGAATCAACTTGCTAGATGAAATTATTTGATTAAAATAAATCAAAAATGATTTTTTATTTCAACTTCCATAATGAATATAATCAACTTAAAATTAACTATATTTAAATACACATATATATTAAGTATATATATATAAGTATATACTTAATGTATATACAAATATATATATATATATATATATATATATTTAAATATATAAATATCATTTAAATATAACCATTTAAAACTCAACTAACTCAATTATTTAAAAATATATAAATAATTAATAAAATATATATACATATAATATATATATTATATATAATATATAATTATTATATTATATATATATAATTATTAATAATAAATAATTTTTTTATAAAAGACAAAATTTAAAATAATAAAAACAAAGCCCACATATTGGGTTGCGGGCCCCTCCCAATGGGAGAGGTAGGCTGCCCACGCAGCCTCCCCCATATGGGGGTGCGCTGTGTGGGCAGCGGCGCTGCCTCCACAGTGCCTCCCCATGGGGGGCAACTGTGGGGCAGGGTCCCCCTCCCCTCCAAAACTTATAACAATTTTTATTTTATTCTATTTTTATACTATTTTTTTAAATATGCAAAACCCAGAAACAAAAAAAAGATAGAGCACCAGAACTCTATTATCTGGGTTTTCTGGGTAAAACTTTTTTGAAAAAGAAAGAAATTACCAATAGAAAATTTTACACAAATATATATAGCATACATATATATATACCAAGTATATATATATATATATATATATATATATATATATATATACAAATTTCATTGTTTCACAGTCAATTTTGGCAAATTTTTCCTCCAAACAAAATATACATCAAACTAATTTGCAAGCACAAATTCTAAATTTCAAATTTACAACATAAATTCTTTTTGTGCAACTTCTAATTTTCTATTGTTTGAATCTTGCTTTGTTTTCTATCCCATAATTTCAACAGAAGTTTGAAAGTTTTTGAAACAAATTTGACATGGTTTTCATTGAAATTCAAATAGAATTTAAAAATTTTCCAACAGCATAAAAAATTTGAAACTCATTTCAAAATGAAGACAAAAATCAAAGAAAGAACCTAGTTTTTTCTCCAAAGCTTGAAGGATTCAAATGGTGCTTCCAAATCTTTTTCCATCCCACCCAAGAAATTCAACCTTCTTCAAATCCAAACAAAGCCACAACAAAACTTTTTTCACCAAATTGAAAATTGAAAATTACATGCAATTCTATTTCCTCACATAGAGTTTTCCCCAAATTTAATCAAACCCCTAAACTATCCCATCCACCAAATTTATTGCAATTTTGGGGATATTTTTATTTCTTTTAAAATTTAAAACAAAATTACTTTCCAATTGAAATTTCATGCATTTAAAAAATTTCTTTTTACAAAAGAATTCAAAGTTTTGTAAATAAATCCTTTTACATATTAATTTTCAAAAAGTACAATGTAAAACATGATTTTCATTTAAATCGAAATATCCAATAGTTCCAAAACAACTAATCTTAATTTAATTTATCACCGTTAACTTAATTAATCAATAACTAAATCTAATCTAAGATTAGATTATTTTATTGATTAAATTAAATTAATCAATAAAATAAATAACATTTCAACAATGCAACTAGATATACTTAATCATCATTTTAACTACACCCGCCATTTAATAAACTTTATAATTTGAAATTAAATAAAAACCAAGGTGAGAAGGGACAACATTAAAAAAACTAAACCCGACTACAAACCGACGACAGACTATGACTAGGGTGATGACTTGGCATGGAAAACCTTGCTACTATCTCCCAATTGATTACCGTTGGCCAATGGACACGCTCAAACCTGTGAACCAAGTGGAGTCGATGTCCTGTACCTGTCAACCTACGAACAATGAATTTATTGAACATGTATATATACATAATATGATCAAACACACCGTGAAGAGGAAGTCTCGAAATCGTAGGGTGCTCGCAAGTGATCCGTACAATCCTGTCCCCTTCACCAATAAAAAATTACTAACTGATGATTCTAACATCAATAATATGATCAGAAGCATAAAACATCATTAATTCAATTATTTGCTAAGTTAATAAAAAACATGCCATAAAGATAACATCAGAGTAAAATACCATCACATCAAAATATAACATTCACATTGATTTACCATTTGTGATCAAATAGTAACCAAGTACCAAAGTCACAGCATAACAGAAACACATAACAAAGAAAAGCACTGCCAATCAAAAGATCCAAAATGGAGGGGTGTTACAATCCATACCCAAAATTTGCATCACAATCTAGATCTCCTATAATCACAAATTTCACTCATTAAATCCCCTTTAAAAAAACAACATTTATAGACATTTCAGGTAAAAAAACCATTATTTAGTGTTAGTACTTAAATCTCATAAATAACACACTTTCTAGCATATTACAAATACTTGCATGATTATCTTCTATATATACCAAGTTACCAAACTATTGAAATCATTAGATAACCTTAAGATTTTAAAATTTCATTTCACATCACTTTTTGGTACTCGATACTTGGTATTCAGCTTTACCCATTAACTTTCTCAGACTTCGATTTTACTCGACTTTCATATTACCAGACTGGAACATTCTATTCATATTTGCATTACCTTTTTCCTTTTCAAATGTTTCTATTTCTCGATATCTGGTACCCAAAACACTCACATTATGAAGTACTCTTTGACTAAAGATTTCTTTTTACTTTTCACTTCTAGTGATCTTTCAACTAGCTAGCTCCTACCATAAGAGTCATATTCTTTTACTTGGGTCCCCAAGGCTTTTAGTCTTGGGGTGTGTTGTGAGACCAAACAGCACTTATTAGCTTGCTCTCAAAACCACAAGTATTGAAACTAGAATATGGAGAAATCCGAAGCAACTACATTTCTCTCAGACCTCATCCAAACACACCAAAATGCATAGTCACATACTGGTGAAGATATCTCACACTAAACAATGATCCAAAGACCCAAAATTTGGATACAACAACTATCAATGACCATGAATAATATGTTAGGAACTCACAAGCATAGAGGAAATCCAAAGCACATCCTAGAGCATATCCTGGAGCACACACAAAATATCTACAAACTTTCTTCCTTACAATTTTGTCAATATCCTTGACATATACAGTCAATAACCAACTTACATGACATCAATGACAACAAAAACCAATTTATGTCAATGAAAACACCTTCATACTTACAACAATTATGTCATCAACATATACTACCACTATCAAGATTTAATCTTCCTCAACCGTAAAGTAAAGATCATTGTTTGCTATACCCTTATTGAATCGTTATTGAATCAAGTATCTATCAAACCTTGCATACCAAGCTATAGGAGCTTGCTTCAATCTACAAACCATATTAGGTTTATCTAAAAACTTAAATCATTATGTTTGTTTCATGTAGAATTCTTCCAACTCTCCATTCAAGAAAGTAGACTTCGCATCCATCTGATAAAATTTAAAGTCCTTATGTGTTGAAAAATCCAAAAACATCCCAATTACATCCATCCTATCCACCAAAGAAAATGTATCCTCAAAGCCTATTCCTTAAACTTGTGCATAGACCTTAAACACAATTCTCTCCTTGTTTCTTACCACTTCTCTATTCACATTCAACTTGTTTTTGAATACGCACTTAGTTCCAATTATATTCTTGCTTTCAGGTCTAGGAACAAGTTCCCAAGTTTGATTTTCTCAATCTACATAAGTTATTCCATTTCCTTCATCCAATGTTCATCTTTAAATGCTTCATTTAATTTTTAGGTTCAAATTTAGAAAGTAAACATATATTTACCTCCACTTCAATAGATCTTCTTCTTGTCGACACACCTTTTCTTTTGTCTCCAATAATCTGTTCTTTGGGATGATTTCTCTATACATACTTAGAGGTCTTAGGGGTCTTTTCTAGAGCTTCTTCCTCTTCATTCTACCTTTATTTTCCCTTAGATTTTTCTTCTTCTTTGCAAGTAGGTTCATTTGATTCATATCCATCTATTATCACTAAATTCCTCAAATCTTCATAACCTTGACACTTGTACTATCAACAATCCTTCTTAGCTTTTTTTTTTAACATTTTTAAGCTTTTTTTTAGTATAATATCCAAGGAAGGTACCTTCAATAGACCTTACATCAAATTTCCTAAGTTTTCATCATCTCTTTTGATATAGCATTTGTTTCCCAACACTCTAAAGTACTTGACAATAGGAATCCTTCCATACCACAACTCATAGGGAGTCTTTGTGTTGTTAGATCTTTCTTGAACCCTATTAAGTATGTAAATAGTAGTATGAATTGCTTCTTTGTAGTAAACTTCTAGTAGGTTAGCTTCTTTCATCATAGTCCTTGCACCTTCTTGAATAGTCCTATTTTTTCTTTCAACCACTCCATTTTGCTGAGGACTCCTAGGGGAAAACAAGAGCCTCTTTATGTCATGATTCTCACAAAACATGTTAAATTCATGATAGGTAAACTCTCCACCTCTATCAAACCACAAACAATTGATCTTAAAATCCATCTCATTTTCAACCATAACTTTAAATGCTTTAAATCTATCTAGGGTTGTTGAATATCCAAGATAGTGAGAGGGGGGGTGAATCAGCATCTTCTTAAATTTTTTGATCAAATACCATCCAATTATTCCAATGCATACAATAGAAAAGATAAGTAAAAGAATGAACAAGACATGAAATCACAAAACACATGAACACCAGGATTTTTGCGTGGAAAACCCAAAATGGGAAAAACCATAGTGAGTGTTAGCTCACAATATAGTATAACTAGTTATAAGATATTAAAAAAGTTGGGGTGGCTCAATACCAGGACTCATTGTCCAAATACAAAGGCTCACTATCTACATAATTACAATGACAAAATGGATTATAGCCAAAAAATGAACTGATAAAGTACACCTAGTGAGTACAAATTCAGTTCCAATGAAGTTCAGTAAACTAACTTGACACACTTCATCATATTTTCTCTTCTTCACATTTGCATTCACAACACAATCATCACTCACTTAGTCTTCAAAAAATATCCAATATATATATCTGATTTCTCCGCAAGCATCAATTAGGTCAACCTAATTAGATGCACTTCTTATTTATCAAAAATACCAACTGTCAGCTTACAAGCTTTCACAAAATATTCCCAAAAAGAAATTCAAACTCCCAACATGCTACATCTTGTCAAAATGGACCTAAGATAGGTCACACATAAATCCTCATAACAAAAAATTAATTCACCATTACACAATTCATCTGTTAGGTCGGCCAAGGATAGATCTAATAGAAAAATTACAATCAACAGAGTAATTCTGATAGACCATATGAGCATTTGAATATGTGAGATCTTGAATGTACGTGCTTCCAAAATCCATAAATCATTTCTCAAAACCACATACAAGAATAATCACCAACAAACAATTGTGGACCAAAATACCGAAGAATGTAAGCATTATACTAGTTCAGATACCAAACTAGAATACCGAAACAAATTCATACTAATTCTTTTATTTTCAACTCATATATCATGGTGACATCTATGACAACAAAAAACAACAAAATGTGATGTTCTTCTTCATTTTTCCAACAATCTCCCCCTTTTTCCATTGATTGCAACATGTCCCAAAAATTAATATTTACAAAACTTCTTATTTACAACACTTCTCCCCCTAACACTAGTATTTCACCATTCTTCACTCCCCCTTTGACATCAAGGACAAAGGGTGTCCCAAAAACTTAAATTGAAATATGAAAACAAAGAAACCAAAGAAACATGAATTAACTAGAGGATGGCAAGCCTTGAAGCTCCTTAAGAATACCTTCCCATACCGATTTACCATTCTCCCAGCTATCCTTTGCAACAATCAACATCCTGTTCAAGGATTCCAACTCTACCAGAGTTTCTTCTACATGATCCAATGAATTAGGAGTGATAAGGGAGGATTGATATATAGACAGGTTTATTTGGAGGGTTTCATATCATGGTGGATTATTCTTCTTTTCTGGTCAAGCAATTCTTGCAGCCATTTCTGAGGATGAGAATCTTCTGAAATTAGTAGGATGAAAACTCTTCTTTGAGAGGTGAATCTACCTAGGGTTCATCATTGAGCATATTTTCAGGTTTAATATCATTTTGGAGCTTCAACCATCTTTTCAAATTTTTTTGTTCCAGCCAAGCCCTTGCCAACTGGAGTGTATTCCACTCTTATAATGTCACTTAACTGATATTTTTTCTAATAATCTATTCTTTCTACTTTGGAAGACAAAGAATTTATCTTTATGCACAGTGATGGAATTCCAGGTTGATCTATCTTTGTCTTTAGATATATTGTAAGTACTAGAGACAACAATCAATTGGGATTCAATGGAGTCCATAGCAACCTTAATGTTTTGGGTGGCATCCGACCACTTCAAGAAATAAGCAAGAACTACATTCCTTTTGCCTCACAGATCTTCACAGCTTTCAGGTTCTTTGCAACATTTGAGTGTGTAAGAGCACACTTGTCATGCAATGCTAGTAGCCTTTTCTCTACCAGTTTCTACTCAACCTCTTTTTTTGTCTTTTCTCCAAGCCCGAAGGTATACTTCTTCAAGGAATCTAATAGAAATATTAAATTGAGGGATGCATCAATGGATGCACCGAGTGTGACCTCCTGTAATGCCTTAAGAGCATCTTCTATGATTTTTGTTCCTTTCTGATGAGTTTCAAGAATATCCTTCCTTCTAAATGCCTACAATGCATCTCCTAACACCACTTTATGCACCAAAGACATCTCCATATTTACAAACCCTTCAATCATAGGAATTTGTAGAATCTCTTGAGGAATTATTAGCTGAAATATGATCTACTTGGATAGATGATTCCTTTCAATTATTTTCACCTTTATCTTCATCCATGTTGTCTTGAGATCATTTCTATTTTTTCTTTTTCATTTTGTTCTTCTTCTGGATTATCTTTTTCTTCTTCTTCACTTCCTTTTCCCTCTTCGGAATTACCTTTTTCATTATTTCCTTTTTCACCTTCAGTATTATCTAGAGGAGCATCATCATCTTTTTCAAGTTCAACTTCACCTTTATTCTACTTCTCACTTTTTGGAGGATTAATTTCACCACCGACATCATTTTCAACATCAAGGTATTTAGAAATATTTGCACCATCTGTATCAAGGGGAACATCTTCTTTAGCATTTTCAATAGTAGCATCTTCATTAGTCTTAAGCATGTCATATTTTTCTACTATATCATTTATCAACTTTGTTGTTTCCTTCCTTATCTACTTTATTTTCCTTTTATCCCTTGTCATTAAGATATTAACCCTTTTCTTTAGTCAAAACATATCTACACAAATCTTTTTGAAAGACTCTAGATCACCTAGGGTCAGAGAAGATCCAACCTCATCAAATGCATCATTCATGATTTTCTTTTCAAGTGCAACAACCTTTGATCTCCTTTTCATTAGAGATTCCCACATATTCTCAGGTACATCTTGCTTTATATCATCCCATTTAACTTCCAAAATGATAACATATTGAATGAAAACTAAAATTAATGTTTTCTTATAATATTTTCCAACATCATCATAATATTTTGTTGTTAGATTCATCATGTTCTCAAAATTTAACAAAGAAATAAGAGTATCCTCTATTTGAAATGGGGACCATGACTTACCGAAATGTCATGTTCTTCTCTCTAATCTACAAAGGCTTCATCAGACACCTTAGTCTTCTTTGACTCTAGTTTTGGGTGCACATAAACACCAAAATCTTGTTCTCCCTCATCATCATAAGATGATACAATATGCACTCTCTTAAAACCAACAGGTTCCTAGAAGCACCTTCACCAGAGGATAAATTTCCTCTTCTCTTCCTTACCAATTTCTCAGCAGAATTTTCTTCTTCATCATCCTGATCATCAATGATGCTAAGGTTTTTCTCTCTTGTAGATTTCTCTTTCTTTCCTCATTTTCTAGGGTCCATTTGAGAAGTTTCTTTCCTCTTCCCAGATCTAGTAGTAGGTCTAGAGGAAACTAGGCCTTTGCCTTTATCAATGGTGCTGGGCTCAATCTTTACTTTAGGGATTACGAAGGGTTTTGAAAGTGTCCTTCCAGATCTCCTTAGGCTAGGTGATTCTTCCTCCAACTCTTCTCTCTTATCCCTTCCAAGAGAAATCTCCTCATCATTGAATCCAACTTCTTTAAGCTTCTTTTCCACACTCTTTCTAATTATTGGCTTCTGATGCTCCATGTGAACCTTATTGATTTTTCTACATAAGTACCAATTCTGGGTTCATTAGGATCCTTTGGATTTTTCTGCAAAATTTTTACATAACCCTCAACTTCATCCTCTATAATTTTATATCCCAATGGATGAATCCATATGGTCCAAGGTTCTACTATTTCAATCATGCATTCATCAGAGGAAACATGAAATATGATTTCATCTGTATATTTCTAGACAAATTTCCTTAGAATCCTATCTCTCTCATTCATGTTTCTTTTGAATACAGCAAAGAATGTTGTTAGAGAATTTTATTAAGCTTTTGGATCATCCAAAATATGCATATAATCAAAAATTTGATGTGCCACCTGTCTAGATGAGTCTCAAAACACTTCATCATTCTTTCTAGGAAGTCTCTTCACAAAATAGAACTACATACAATCAATGAACCGAATTTGAAAGCATACTTCGTTTCTTTTGTTGACTTCAAATTCTCAAGCAACTATAGCCAAAGAAGCTCACATAAGTCATAGTTTGCACCATTGATTACCATATCAAAACCAATATAAATAGTTGTATCCAAAATCGAGTTCTCTCTATTGGTGAAGTATATTTTGTGACCAATCATGATAGTGGCATACTTCACAACTAGATTAGTGATGGAATTTGTTGTTAAGGATCTCCTGTCATATGTGGATCCTATAAGTTACATTACCACCTCATTCTTCATGGATTTTAATACAAGTACTGGACCTTTATCCTAGAGGTCAATAAAAACCCTAATCACCTCCTTAGTTATTAGGTGAGGTCGGTCAGTCCACAAGAATTTTTCATGTATTCTGCTTAGTACTATATTCACAAACTTATCATCAACCATAGAACTGAAGTTGTGAAAGTTGTTCCATGTATCTAATCTCTTTGCCACTAGGTTCAAATATTTAGGTTTTATTAAGAAATTGTCACCAATCAGCTCATTCTGCCAAATTTTGATCAATTTGGTGAGATTGAATTCCTCAATCTTTACTCGAATATACATTCTTGTGTCCTCAGTCAACATAACTCCATGAGGGATTGATGAGAATGTGCCCATGGGGTCATCTTCAAAAAATTTCAAGGAATATTTCCAATAAGATGGTCTTGGTCTCTAAAAATTTAATGGCTATAGGGGTTTCCATTCTAATTTTGAATTTAAACAGCTCAGAGAACACAAACCCACAACTATGCAGAAAAAATACCTCTTTATTCACGATGAACAAGAACTGGGGTTTACATGGCTCGAACTCCAAATCATCTTAGGAACACTCCAAAATGCTCTTAAACTTCTTCAAATGCATGAGTGATCAAAATTCCTTACACAATTTCTTTATAAAACAACAATCTACCCTAATTCACATTAAATGAAGTAGATTTCAAAAAGCTACTAAAAGCTTTTCTTCTCTACTAAGAAAAACCATAATTTTCTCCATAAATGATCATTCCTTCATATTTTCTTATAGTTCCACTTTCATAACCTCTAGCTTATCATTTATTACAACATATCTTCATGCCAAGGAATGACACACCAAGCATCATGGGGGTTCAAGTGATTTTCTATTAAGGCTCACCCTAAGACCTTGCTAGGTCTAGTTCCCAAAGGAATTGTCTATACCAGATGAGGGCACAGACACATCTATCTTCTCATTCTCTTCTTTCTTCCTCCAAATCTTATTCATTTCTTTCTTAATATCATCTTTTTCAACCTTCTTCGTAGGTTCATTCTTTTCTACCGAATTGGTCTTCTTATCCTTTTTACTTCTGCACACTTTTAAGATATGTCCTAGTTTGTTGTAATTATAGAAAATAACATTCATTTCCTCAATTAAACTGATTCATCATCTAGGTCCTACATTCATTTTCCCTATGTCTAATTCTTTTGCATGCAAAACATTGACCAGTGAAAGGACCAGGAAACTGATTCATCCTACTCCATTTTATTTCCTTGTGACCAAATTTATTGCATGAGAAACAAGTTCCATTAAAAGAAGGATATCTTTGTTAATTAGGTTGTCTCACAGGTGGTCTCCTAGTAAAGTTCACTAAATTTCCTTTCTGATTTCTATTATTTTGAGTCTTTTGGTTGTCCTTAGAGTTTTCACCTCATTCCATTCATAAGCCACCTTTGTCTTTACTCAGTTTCTATCCTAAAATCAATTCATCAAGCTTGTCAAAACTAGATTTGAAATTATTTTCATAGACTTTTGGCTTCTCCAGATCCACTTTCAAGTTCTTTACTTCTTGTTCAATCTTGATGCACTCATCAAAATTGCTTTGTGCCAATTTGTTTAGAAATTCTTCAATTATTTTCTTCTCCTCTACTTGCACTTTCAAAATGGTAATTTCTTCATTAGCCTACTTCAACTGATTAGTTACTTCCCTATTCCTTTCTTTAGACTTTTTCAATTGCTCTTTTAATTTTTAGACATTCATTTGCATCTTCAAGATTTTCTTTCAACTCCTTATTTTCAATTTCAACTTTATCAAGATCTTCAAGTGTAGTACAGAGTTCTTCCTTATCATTCATTTCTTCCATATTCAGGATCTCCCTCAAGCTGTTATGATTTTCTAGAGGAATTGAGCTCTGATACCAATTGATGAATATCCAAGATACTAAGAGGGGGGTGAATTAGTGTAGACACGCAAAATATACTAATTGACATCGTGCATTCGATCCTGACTTACTAACATCGTTTCTTCCCGAATCATCCCTCGGTCTAACCATTTAATCAAATCCCCCTATCTAATTAAATTCATTAATACCCGTCTCTTAATTAAATAAATCATTTTATCTGATTAAGTCAATTCCTTTTGTTAATTAAATCAACCCGTCTGATCTAATTATCCCTATTTAATTAAATAATCAATTTATTTGATTAAATCTCTAAAGTATATCCATTAAATTAAATAAATTAAAACCTTATTTGATTTAATCTAACACCATCCCTTTTAATTAAATAAATCAAAATCTTTATTTAATTAGCCTCTTATCACATTCCTCTCTTGTTTGATTTAAATAAATCCTAAAATCGAAGTCAAATAAGTCACATCATCTCATCTCATGTTAAATTAATTAACCCTTGATTAATTTAACCTCATCTCATGTCACATCCTCTAGATAATGAAAGTTGCACATGAAAATAGATTTAATTCATTTATTAAATCCCTATTTTCTCTCACATGGCATCTTTTGGAATATTCCCTTAATTTGAATTCAAAAATTCCAAGTCAACATGTACATCCAACAAGGCAATAACTTCATCTTACATGTCCTTTTCCTTGATCCAAGTGGCATTTATTGCATTTTCCCTTCCCTCTTACATGTCATTTCAACAAATTTGAATTTCAAATATTGGCATTTATTGGCACAAACCCCAAATCTTGCACATCCATCATCCATTCATGGCTTGACAAGTGGCACCATATCATTGGATGAATGTTAGTCCCACATTGCTCAAATTTGGACTTTCATCCATCTTGGAATCCTATAAGTAAAGAGATCATATCCACATTTGATCATCCACAATCCAAGCAAAGCTACCATGCTAAAATACTTAGCTATTTCCATTCAAAAATCTTGAGCTCTTAGCTAGGTTATTCCAGATTTTGGCTTGGAGCTCTCACCATTCATTATCAAAAGTGGATCAATCTCTTCAACATTTGAAGCTTGCAATCATATGAATTGGGAAAGGGCCAATTTTCACATCAAATTGGCACCAATTCCCCCATGGGATCAAGAGTTTTCTCTTTTAATTAGGATTCAATCTTTGTTTTGTCACTTGCTTTGTGTTCTTCAATATTTTCTTCCTAATTTGAATATTGCAAATGGATTTCATGGGGAATCCTTGTTTTGGCTTGCATTTCCTTGTTTAACTCATTTACTCATGTTGTTTTGCAGGTACCTAGTCTTGGGTTCACACATTTGGCACTAGAAGGAGGGTTGGATATCATTATTTCTATCTTTTCTTTGAAATTTCCGCATTTTTCTTCACACACAGGAAATTCCAACGCGGGCTCTTTAGTGTCGCTATTTTAGTACCGCGGGCTCGTCAGCGTCACTGTTTTAGCACAGTGGGCTCGTCAGCGTCGCTATATTGCACTGCTGGAAACAAAAAATGCACCACTGGAATCATCCCGCCAAAAAAAATCAAATTTTTAATTACACCATTGGACTCATTGACTTCTAGGTTTTTTTTGAAAATTTTGAAAAGAGCGATGTTGGGGAAAACTCTAACGCTGGGCGAAATTGCGATGCAATCGTGCTCTCTGTCCTGACATAGAGCACCACTGACTGGTAAGCGGCACTGTAAGAGCACCGCTAGGAGAGAAAAACAATGACGCTTTCACGAGTTGCAACATTGGGAGACAGTAAAAGGGAGAATTTAACTTTTTAGCACATGCTTTTGATTTATGATTTATTTACCTTCTGTTTTTTGGTTTTTAACTTCTGTGTTTTTTTTAGAATCTGACTGTTTTCTCCTTTGTAGGTTGGAAATCAAAAACAAAGGAAGGAGGAGCATGGTGATGATATTTTCTTCAATCAAAGTGTTTCTAAACACAAGTGTTTGTTTAACACTTCATTAAGAATTTGTTATCCTTTCATCCTTAGAACAGTATTTTTTCGTTTGGGCTTAAAAAGAACCTTTCAATTTCTTTTTGCAAAGGTTAAAATGAACAATAGGATCAACAACTTACTAGATTTTGTTTATTGGATTAACAAATTGAACAAATGTCTTTCACTTGTGATTTGGTTCTTTAAAATGAAGTCACATATTGCTTTGAGGATTTAAAAAGAACAAGTGTAGCTTTGTTTTTGTGAGGGCTTACTTAGACTAAAGCCATTGAAAAAGGACGTATGTGCTTCTCTCGTGCTTTATAGAGATCTTGAGAATCAAAAGGCCTTTTTCATGACTTTGGGATGAGACAAAGCAATCACCTCCACACTTTGATTTGGGCTTAAAATTGAACAAAATCTTGTGCAAGTGTGAGTGGGGGCATTTTCACGTATATTCTCTCTCTTTGTTGCTATCAAAGATTGATCGAGTTACAAATTTTGTTCTTCATTCACTTTTGTTTATCTTAGAGGGCCTGCCTTGTGGGAAAAAGTAATCACCCAAGGGAACGACTCAACTAGTAACACTCTAAATCCAATAGTATTTCCAACCAGGATATAAATGTGGATATTGGATGAAACGCCAATGTCATGTGGTTGACTCCAACAAGATGGATCTGAAAGGGGACTCTTGCCATGTTGGGTCAACTCCTACGAACGAAAATTCCTTACTAAAACCCATGTGCTAGAATTTTCCAAAATCCTTTTATCTATTTGTTGGTGCAAGAACGGTCATTCTAAAGCTGCCCCACACTTTTACAGTCTTCTAGTAGAGATGGAAAACATGCCATGGGAGTTTCATGGGTGTTGATGCTTGGCTACCCCGATTGACGTTAATGAGCCATGGAGGGGAGCCAGTGGGGTCAAGCATCTAACCATTCGCTAGAGATAAGCATAGATGGACTTGTCCAAGGGGGAATCCAACAAATATTGTCTTTCACATCCATAGGATTGTACTTTTTCTTGGGTTACAAAATGCATTGCTTGATCAAAAACAAATAAAAAACAAACACTTAACATCATCCAAATTTCAAACCCTTTTGGAGACGAATATCATTGAATCAATCCATATGTTATTGCTTTCCCTTGGGATTCACATCCTTAGAGGTTTCTAAACATTGGATTATATCTCAATTTGTCTCCTTAAGTAAACAATAGGAAAACCCTTGCCTTAAGTTCATTGAATTTCCACATAATGTATCTTGTGGGGTTTGAAGAAATTAAGACATTGGACATCTTAGTTTGAAACTTTAATCAAAGAATAGTGTTTTTGGTAAAATAAAGACATTAAGCAAAGCTAAGCAAAATAAAATTTCATATGTGTTGAAGACTCACAATCCCAAAAGAAAAAAAACATTGAAATGAATGTTCAAATGAAATCAATCCTTGGTTACAAAGGTCTTTAGGAAGCATTTGCATGCTCTTCAATACCTAGATCTAGGCAAAAAAAGTATTCTTTTTAGGCTCTTTTTAGGATCAAAACATATCAAAATCTTTTCATCCATCCCCCAGAAACATCAAAACCAACATCATCTCACAAATCACCTTTTGAAAAATCTTGAAAATCATCCTTAAGTGCTAGGCTTTGTGGAAAAATAAAAAATCATCAAAATCATTGTGACCAAGTCCTTGAAAACATTTATCAAAACACCTTTGGCTAGGCATGTGTAGATGCATCCTTTTGCATATACTTAGTCAAAGTTATCAAAAATCATCTTGTCTAGCTTAGTGTATGTAGATGAATCCTTCTTCATATACTTAGTGAAACAATCATCTTGTTTGGGTAGGTGTGGGTAGATGCATCCTTCTCCACACACATATCCAAATCATCATCCTTTGAACAAAGCTATCCCTTAGACCATCATCCAACATCTTAGGGTCTTTTTGTTCAAAATCAAAAGCAAATCAAGATTAAGGACAAAATCCCAAATCCAAAATCAAATCAAAAAAAAAAATCAAAATCCAAAGTCCTAAACAAGCCTAGCATTTCATTCAAGATTTATCAAAAGCCAACAACATCCATAAACATCCATCCTTAAACATCATCATCATATCATCATCACCTTTGATCCTAAAGGCATCCTAGAAATTTCTTCTTTGAGGTATAAGATAAAGATCAATCCAAAGAATCAAGAGATTCATTTCCCATATTCTCGAAGATTGATCCTTCTTTTATGGTTCTAACTAGATCTCAATACAAGAAGAGTATGGAAACCAACAAAGAAACACCCACTTCAAGTGATCTTAGCCAAATAAACGTAGAAATGAATCCCGCCGAATCAAGTAATCCGTTGACCCTCTCTTCATCACAAAATCCGCAAGAAGAAAATCAAGGAGAGGACCTTACTTTTGGAATGTCTCATGAGGAAATGATGGAAATGCTCCAAAATCTAGACAACCATAGAATCATCAACATCATGATGAGACTTAACCCTTCGTTGTACATGCTTGAACTAGCAAAACAAGGGGCCAAGTTGCCTTCTAATTTTGATGTAAGCACTATAGTGGAGACATATTTTCCACCAATCTCATCCACCATCCCCATTTTATCTACACCCCCATCTCAAAACATCATGCAAAACATCCCGCAAATCACAACATCATTTGCTCCAACCCAACCCAATGTTAACAAGGGAAATGCATTCCTCAATGCACTTCAAGCACATCCCCTTGTTAATAATCAAAAATTGGATGCAAACACCACTTTGGAACAAAAAATCCCCCATAATCCATTACAAAAAAAAGTTCCTCTCACTTTACTTTATGACCCATAATCAACATCTTTTCATGGAGCACTACAAACACCTCTTCTCACAAACTCACAAGAAGAGGGAGATATGTTCAGACCAGGGGGCATATTCGACACCACACAACAACTAACACCCCTTACATTTACACCTATCCCACCACTACCATTATCATCCATACCACTCCTTGGTTTAGGGCTTCCCCCTCTACCAAGTATCAATCAAAACAATATCCCAACCATCAATCAAAGAATTACACCAAACGCCCAAAATTTGTCACAACAACAAATGACAAATACACAAGCAATGGAAACATCATCAAACACCCCCACATCATCACAAAGCATGGTCTCCCAAGGGGAAATCGCATCAACGATGCCACTTACCACATCAAAACCACCATCCACTACTCAAATAATCAACACAACATCACCATTCACCACCAATACGAACGTTATTCCAAATCCACCACTAGCCCTACCACCACCAACATTCACCACATCAAACCAATACGACGCAACATTGCAAGCTGCTTTTCAAAGAGGATACCAACAAGTTCAAAAACAAAAATCCCTACAACAAGTTGCTCAAGTCGCACAAGCTGCCCAAGCTACACAAGCCACATTACAAGCGCAACAAGTGCAACAAGCCCAAGCTTTACTACAACAACAACAATAATAAGCCACTCAAGTTGCCCAAGCCGTGCAAGCATTGCAAGCACAAAGGGCCACTTAAGCACAAATTTTATTGCAGCAACAAGCACAAGCACAAGCACAAGCTCAATATTAGGCTTAGCAAGTGCAAGCACAAGCACAACTTCTTGCACAAGCAACACAATTACAAGCATATCAACACACATTAAAGCAATATCAAGAACAACAATAAGCAACAGAACTGGCAGCCCAAAAACAAGCGTTGTGGGAACAATAGCAAGCACAACAACAAGCATTGTTAGAGTAGCAACAAGCGCAACAACAAGCACAAACCTTAGCACAACAGTAGCAAGATCAACAAAAGGCATTGTTCATACAAAAGCAGGTGGAAGCCTACCTCACTCGGCAGAACATACACATACCATTGAACAACACACCGACCAACACACCCATCCAAACCATGATTGCAATACCCAAAAACACCTTCATCCCACCCCATGATCTGCAAGATGATGTGATGACACAACTCAGGTTGCTCTCGCAACAAGTGCTTGACCTTCAATCAAGGTGAACGACCAAAACACCAAGCAACTTGTGTCCCTATCCATTTGATAGGAGCTTAGAAATGAAACCATTTCCTAAGGGATTTGAAATCCCCAAATTTGAAAAATATTGAGGGATGGGAAACCTTGAAGATCACATTAGGGAATTCTAGGTTCATTGCATGGAGGTCGCATATGACGATACTTATCTGATGCGACTATTTTCTAGAAGCTTGGTAGGCCCCGCTATCGAATGGTTGTCTCACTTACCTTCAGGCATTAGAACATTCCAAGAAATTAGAGATGCATTCATTAAGAACTATGCATGTAACATCACAATGGATGTTAGTCTCGAAGAACTCTCTGCTCTAAAACAAGGAAATAATGAATCTTTCACTTCATTCCTTCAACGATGGCAATCCAAGGCCAATCAGAGCAAGTGGACCATGCCAGAAGAACAACAAGTTTGCACAATCATAGCCAACCTTGAAATCCGCTTGGCATTTCATCTCAAGGTTCAGGGTATCACCACATATGATCAATTGATCTCCAAGGCACTTAGCATCGAAAGAGCCCTTATGACTCAACCCATGGAATCAACATCATACCACGAACAAAAAAACAACCACCCATCATCCAATTACAATGATAAACCTTGCACGTGGGTGAGGAATAAAAATGTCACTAATGATGGGGTCGTAGATGCCAAGGTGGTCATTAGTGGTCCACGCCAAAACACACCCGCACAAAAAATCCAAACACAAAATCAAAACACTCATCACACAAACAACAATCCAACCATCAATAATCTCAATGACCAAAGGGGACCACCTCAACGCAAAACATATCCCAAACAAAAATACACCATGTTGGGGGAACCACTTGAGGACATCATGAAAAGGTTGATCAATGAAAAACTCATCAAAGCACCTACATTCAAGAATTACCAAGAACCCGATGTCAAACCTCCTTGGTATAATGAGAATCAACTGTGTGAATTCCACAAAATCAAAGGCCACACCACAAACAGTTGCATGAGACTCATAAATATCATCCAAGATCTCATTGACAAAAGAATCATAAACGTGCAACAACCTACAGGAAATCAGGATCTTAAAATATACACGAATCTGATGCTAAATCATGGCAACAAAGGGAATAACAAGGATAAAGGGAAGGGTAGTGTAAATCATGTGTACAAAATAGTCATTGCTTCCCTAAATGAAGACTGCATGGTCATCACCATCAAGGGCACCCATGCCAAAGATTGTGGAGTCACCACAAGAGGTGGCAAAGTCACCATCGCAGGGTCATCCCAACCAGATAGGGTCCCTTCATCCAGATATGTTCCTAATGGTTATAATATCCTAAACCAACTCAAGAGAACACCAACACACATCTCCATCATGGAGTTGTTAAAAATATCATCAGCTCATAAAAAGATCCTTGAAGAAGCACTAGCCTCATCCACTGTCCCCGCAGATCTTGATGTGGAACAATTCCAAGCTATGGTTGGAATTATCATAACACCTAATCTCCTTACATTCTCTGACCAAGATTTCCCCATCCAACCATCTCACAATCGTGCACTTCACTTGGAAGCCATCGTAAATAAGAGAAAAATCAAAATGGTCTTGGTGGATGGAGGTGCAGGTTTGAACATCTATTCTCTCGGCCTCATCAAGCAGTTGAAAATATCAGAAGATTCCATCGACAAAGGAAAAGGCATCACGATAAGAGCATATGATGACCAAGAAAGAGTGTCTCAAGGCATGATCAAACTCCCCATTCAAGTAGGGACGACGCTCATGGAAACCACTTGTCAGGTCTTGGACCTCGACTTGCCATAAAATATCCTCCTGGGATGCCCATGGATCCATGCGATGAAAGCCGTAGCATCAACCTTCAACCAATGTGTGAAATTCACACATAATGGACAAGAGGTTACCATTCATGGAGATCCTGAACCATTCTCATATTGCAAAAATCTTGATGCAAAGTATTACAAAATCCCCCAAGTGCCAAAAAATGATGAAGGCCCATCCACACCATACATCAACCTCCCCACTCTCGCGTCCACTTCTGTGACAGAAACATCTGCCACTCCCACCATCCCCACCATCTTCGACATCAAGCTCATCATCCAGGAGGATGGTTGTGGAAGCTACAAGCTCCCTAACAATGCTTTTGTGATAGGAGAGTTACCGCAATCTCCCAGATCATGAGGACGTCCATAAGAAAATCAAGCTTCCACATCACAAACGTATCCTGAAGACTATCCTAAATTCACAAGCTGGGGAGACCTTGGTCAAGAGGTTATTGAAGCAGATCCATCTCACATGTTGTATCAAGATGAAAGACCAGCAGCTAACTTACCAATGGATGAAAGAAGCAAGGGCCTACAAATGATGCTTGCAATGGGCTACGATAGAAATCAAAGACTGGGAAAAAATGACAATGGGCTCATAATACCTATCATGCCAGAGATGCGACCCATAACAAATCTTGGTCTTGGATGTACCCCTCTGAGAATAACCATACATGGCCGAAGTCCTCCAGTTAGAATAGTTAATATTTCTCCTCAGCCAGTACTAGCACAAGTGCACTCACCAATATCCATAGGGAGAGACATACATAACTTTATAATTGAGCCCTATATTAGTAGTGATGACGAGGATCACTTGACCAATCTACCTAGGTTATTTGAGGATATTTTACTTTGCATGATTAGTACCTTATCTTTCGAATTTGATGATCAAAATCATGAGATTTGTTTAGTATACCCCCAACTAATCGACTACGACCAACGAGGACCACCAGTTCTCGATACATTCAAAAACGATGAGGCACTCTCAAAATTCATGGGATTGAGGGATAACATTCCAGATGGAGATCATAAGGTAAGGTTTATAATGGAGTTGGACACACAGGCCTATTATGGGGAAGCGATTGAATCCTTCAGTCGCAAAAGTGAAAACTAAGAATCATATCCAAGTCCTTGAGTGAAAACCACACTGTGGCACTCTCTGACAAGAAAATAGTAAAAAGAAAGGATGTATGAAATGGTGAAGACCTCTCTGAGGTGCCCGAGGATGAAGGATTCAATCTTTCTCTAAGAGCTATTCATCATGAGAAGTCAGTAGTCTTGGCCAAAAAATGCAATCCTATCAACTTAGGAACAGAGGAGACCCCGCATATAACATTCTATACAGAATCACTATTATCAGAATAACAAGAACTCCTAGTAGCATTTCTAAAAGAAAGGAAAATAAAATTTGCATGGAGTTATGCCGACATGCCAGGGCTTGATCCAGAGACTGTGGTCCATCACTTAGCTCTGTATCCAGAAGCAAAACTGGTCAAACAAAAACTTCAAAAAATGCATCCTCAAATCACTCTGTTGGTCAAAATGGAGCTCAAAAAGTTGTTAGAATCAAGATTTATCTGACCAAGTGATTATCCAGAATGGGTGTCAAATTTGGTACATGTTTCAAAGCATGATGGAGCCATTAGAATCTATACAGACTTTAGGGATTTAAACAAAGCATGTTCAAAGGATGATTTCCCACTGCCCAACATCGACATGATAGTAGACATGACGACAGGACATGAGATGCAATCACTAATGGATGGATTTTCAGGATATAACTAGATCATGATAGCAAAAGAAGATCAACATAAGATAAATTTTACTTGTCCATGGGGGACCTAATGTTGGAACATGATGCCATTCGGCCTAAAGAATGCAGGAGCAACCTATCAAAGGGCTATGATGTTGATATTCCACGATATGATTCATAAAATAGTCAAAGACTATGTCGACGACATTCTAGCTAAATCAAGAAAAAGACAAGATCATATAGCAACCCTAAGTGCTATTTTTGATAGGCTGGAGGAATACAAAGTTAGATTAAATCCAAAAAAGTGTGTCTTTGGTGTACAATCAAGAAAATTGCTAGGATACATAGTCTCCATGAGGGGTATAGAGGTGGATCTGACAAAAGTGAAAGAAATCCTTGAGATGGAAGCACCAAAGACATTAAAACAATTGAGAGGCCTCCAAGGAAGACTCCAATCCATCAAAAGATTCATAGCACAACTGGCAGACAAGAAAAATATGTATTCCCACCTACTCCACAAGGAGGTAGCGTTCAAATGGGATACAAAGTGTGAAGAGGCATTTAAAAAAATCAAGGAATACCTACCGACACTGCCAGTTTTAATGCCACCCATCCCAAAGAAGCCATTGATCTTATATGTGTCAGCAACAGCTGCAACCCTTGGAGCTCTCCTAGCTCAGCATGATGAAAATGGAATGGAGAGGGCTATCTACTATATCAGTAGGACAATGGTTGGCCACAAGCTAAATTACTCATTCATTGAGAAAGCTTGCCTTATAGTAGTGTTTGCATCCAAAAAATTTATAAATTACATGTTGGCACACAAGATAAAGCTCATTGCAAAAATTGATCCCCTCAAGTATCTACTATCAAAGGAAATGCTCACAGTTAGAATGGAAAAATGGGTAATGATACTGTCAGAGTATGATATTGAGTATGTAGAGAGGAAAGCTACCATTTATTCTGAGAACCCTCTTGTCTCAGAATTCCTAGATGAATCCATTTTTAACATCAATGTAACTGACCATTGGAAACTATACTTCAATGGTTCATACACACAACATGGATTAGGAGTTGGTGTCTTCTTCATCACCCCACAAGGGGATTGCATACCGAAGTCATACAAATTGGAATTTGCTTGCACTAACAACATAGAGGAATATGAGGCTTTGACTATAGGCCTCAGGATAGCAGTGCAATGGAATATCATAGCTCGTAGGGTGTATGGAGACTCTCAGTTGATCATAAATCAGGTCAATAATGAATATCATACTAAGGATGACAAGCTCACTCCATACAAGAAATTGGTGGAGACTCTAAAGGAATCCTTCATTGACATAACATTTGAGAAGATTCCAAGAACCAACAACAGAGTAGCTAACACCATGGCTACAATTGGGTCCCTATTAGACATCCCTCATAATGTGCCAAAGTATGAATTTTTGATTGAGCAGCTTCTTGTCCCCACATTCAAGGTACCGAAATCAGAATATGTATGTGAAATCATTGGTCCGAGCGATCCTTGGTATCATGGCATCTATACATATCTTCGTGTAGGAGTCACACCTGCTGGCCTCCCATCAAACCTAAAACAAACCTTTGTCAAAAAGGCATCCATATTTGTCATCCTAGGTGATACATTATACCGTAGAAGCATAGAAGGTACCTTATTATGTTGCCTAAATGTTGAGGAGGCATTAACCGCTCTAACCAAAGTTCATAACAGTATCTGTGGCTCACACTCGAGTGGAATGACCATCGCCAAGAAACTGTTGAGGATGGGGTATTACTGGCCCACAATGGAAAGAGAAGCACATGATCATGCTAGAAGATGTTTACAATGTCAGCAGCATGCAGACCTCATCCATGCTCCAGCTCAAGAGCTTCACCCCATTGTCACACCGTGGCACTTTTCACAGTGGGGACTCGATCTCATTGGGAAAATCACACCTACCTCATCCAATGGCCACAAATTCATCATCACTGCAATGGAGTACTTCACAAAGTGGGTGGAGGCTATACCCATGATGTATATCACTAGAAAGAAGATCTCAAAATTCATCCTGAACTATCTCATATGTCGTTACGATTTCCTACAAGCCATTATCTTAGATAATGGGACACCATTCAAGAACCAGGAGGTTCGCAACTTGTGTGAGAAATTCAAAATCCAGCATCGCTTCTCCACCCTGTATTATCCCTAAGGCAATGGCCAAGCATAAGCCACAAACAAAACCATCCTCAAAATCCTCAAGAAAACAATCAATGACACAGGTCATGACTGGCATTTGTAGCTTAATCTCGCCCTCTGGGCTTATCAAACTAGCATCCGCACACCCACTGGTGCCACCCCTTCTCCTTGGTCTACGGATTAGAAGTCGTACTCCCCATTGAGATCGAGCTCCCGTCCCTCAGGATGTCACTACAAAACCTTGTCACGGATGAAGAATATTGGGTTTCAAGACTAAATGAGTTGTAATTACTAGATGAGAGATGCATATATGCTTTAAATCACTTGCAAATCTATCAGAATAGACTCAAAAGAAGCTACAACAAGAAAATCAGAAGCAGGACTTTCCAAGTCAGAGAACTAGTCTTAAAAGAAAATCAGAAGAGTGTTCCAAACCCAAGCAACAAAGGCAAGTTTGAACCTAATTGGCTAGGACCTTTCATCATCACAACAAGCTATAAATCAGGGCATATCAGCTATCAACACCCAAAGGGGAACCTCTGCAGGAGCCTATGAATAGCTCCCATCTCAAAAAGTTTTATGCCTAATTCTTTCAAGGTATAGAACCAAAAAATCCAAAAAATCAGAAAAAGTCCTAAAAAAATGGTTACTTAGGAAAAAACCTGGCAAACAATTGTCTTGGTGACAACAAAAAAAATCCAAAAAAAATCAAAAAAGGGATTAAAAAAATCATCCTCTAGTGAAAACCACTTAAGTGGCACTTTGGGCAAGTACCTTGGTGAAAACCTGGCAAACAGGCACCTTGTGTAAATAAGCACTTTCCATCCACCAGGATCTTACGGCTTGTTCTGCATCATCCATTCATTTTGCTTCCACCATCCATCGCATCTATATCTCCATCCATCACCCATCCACTCACATCCGCACCATAGCTTGGTCCTATTTTTGTATCATGATCCCTCCTAGTACTACTCAACCCATCCTCAAGGTCACTTTGTCCTACCTTTATCAAAGTAGTCTATTGTATCACGCTGGGGGCACATTCTCATCGGATTAGATTCGTGTATGATCTTAAAGTCTTCAAAATCAGAAAATCCAAAAACATCAAAAACATCATAAAATCCAAAAACATCAAAAAAGCACAAAATCCAAAAACATCAAAACATATCAAAATGCAAAAAAAGTCCAAATTCATATAAAAAATCCAAAAACAGGGTCATCTTGTCGAACTACGTCATCTCTAAGCTTGAACATAGGAAAGGTTGATCTTTGATCATCCCTCGAGACATTTAGGTCAGTCCTATAGGAGTCCATCATAATAAATTGGCATCTCATCATGTATATCCTCATCTATAAATCGATCAAGTCATCAGTTGAACTACGTGGTCTCTGCGTATATAATGTAGGCAAGGCTCGTCTATTGACCAGCCCTCGAGACCCCTAGGATAGGTCTTTAGGTTAGTCTCTTGGTCAAAATCTTAGAAAATCCTAAAACATCAAAAAATCAAAAATCAAAACATTTGAAAATCTCAAAAAATACCAAAAACCAGCCTCAAAACATTGCAAAACATCAAGAACATCCAAATATTTGAAAAAATCCATCCACCTCATCTCGCTTGCACCCACAATAAACACCATCCATAATAAACTAATCGTCATCATCAACCTTTGGTAAAATAATTGGAAACAAGTCTAGCAGATTAAAAGTAGAATTCCAAACGTCAAGTCTTAAGTCTAAGCCAAGTGCATAAACAAGTTGGTCATCTCTTCGTATCAATAACACATCATCTGAATCAAGTCCCATATCAATCATCCCTTAGAGCACTTTGGATAAACGAAATGACGTGCCGCCATCCACTAACATGTCCTAGGATGAATCCTTCCTACAATGGGCACTATCTTTTGGCAATAAGTTTCAGTTCCTATCCTTAGAAAACACATCCTTTTTCCATTAGTGGTATTGAAGAGCACTAGTTTGTTTATTTACTTGGTCTTTATCTTTTTGACTTATCTTATTTGCGCTCATTCCAAGGACGTCTCAATGATATCCCAAAAAAGAGGATTTAGAAAAATAGGAATGGGGCAATGATCATTATCTTTCGTCTGTTGTGCTTGTTGGACGTTCTTGTAATATAACCTCAGCGAATACTTGCTTTGTTAGGTATGAATGGAAGAGGTCCAGGGCAACTTGTTGACTATTGTAGGGATATGTTTACCTTTCTATGTTTTGGTCTGAGGTGTCTGAAACTTCTGAAGTACATCCTAGCAAGGTTTTCGTATGTCAGGTGTGAATAAGAATGCTCCTATCTGATTGTTGAGTCAAAGTCCATCACACTAAGTGCCACGCCATCCTAGTTGTGTATACCTTGATGCCTCGTACCACGTGTGCTATCAAACATAAGAAAATTTGGCCCTTTGAAAATACCAATTCCTCGGCAAGTAATCGTCATCATCATCATCATCATCATTTACATTTGTGTCATCTTGTGTCTTGTTGAAATGACTTCTTCTTTTCTTACTAATCACACTAACAAGGTACTATGACAGTTGACCATTATCATCACCATCATCACCATCGATCCTGCATCCACAAATCATTAGCATATTGCATATCATATAGGGAACAAACGCATTACATTCCAATCATCATAAATAGGTTATCATAAACACTCTTCATAGATAGTCGCATCCATGTCAGTGCATTTCACCCATTACATTGCATCTCATGGCATTATATCAATCATTGCATAAACATTCATTTACATAACCATTTCACATTACCATCTAAATCATCACATAAGCATCTACAGAATCATTCCATAATCATTTATTGCATAATCATAAGCAATAAGCATATAAGCATTTAATTCATTAGACATATCATTGCATCACATACATCATCATTTAGGATAAGAACATTTGTTATTCTAAGCATCTCAAACTCATTGTGCACTAACACCATTTCATTAGCATCATATCATGACCATAGCATCATATCACATCCATCCATAAATCATCTCATATATAAGCATATACCATAAATCAAATCATTTCACATATTGCATTGGCATAAAATAAATCATCATATAGTTAACATCATTGCACATCACATCATAGGATATCATAATATAGATCTGTTAGTCATGATC
This sequence comes from Sequoia sempervirens, assembly GCA_007258455.2. Classification (NCBI taxonomy): domain Eukaryota; kingdom Viridiplantae; phylum Streptophyta; class Pinopsida; order Cupressales; family Cupressaceae; genus Sequoia; species Sequoia sempervirens. Next base: position 80,974,926 of record VDFB02179234.1, read on the forward strand.
ATTGCATAAACACCATTAGAAATAAATTCATCCATAAAACATCACTGCAAAACATATAGAAATAAATCATACATGCATAAGTAAGGGTACACAGTACATCGCATCAAAATTTACTCATATATATCATATCATCATGTCACTTTCATAGTACAAAAAATAATCGGATCACTGTACATATATGTCAATTAGTACAAAACACCCATTGGGATATCAAAAAAGAGCCATTAAAAAATGTATCATCTGGATCAGGTCCGATCTCCGTGAATGCTGCCCTCACCCCTGTCACCGTGACCCTCTGGTGGTCTCTGGCTGGCCCGCTCTAAGTACTCAGGGACCCAGTCTGCTCTAGGTACGGTATCATGGTAAGCCCAGTGGTAGTACTCTATCTCTCAGATAGCCTCCCTGTAAGATCACATCAACACTGCACCCTGAGACGAGGAGGTTGTCATGCTCTCAATCTACTGCCTGTGGCCTAGCTCGGTGGCTTCCTATGGCTCGGAAGCCTGTCTCTGTTGCACAGCCTGATCCCTCTCTACTCTAAGCTAATCTCTCTCAGCCCTAGCCTAGTCTCTCTCTGCGGTCACTACCTGAACCTGAGCCTACAATTGTAAAATCAAGGCATCTCATGCATCTGCCTGCCCTGCTGGATGTACCTATGGCTACACACAAACCTGATCCTCACCCTCGGCTCATGGTGGTGGGACTGGCAGATCCTACATATGAACATCCTCGTGACCTAGTGGGACTGGGGGCACCAATGGTGGATCTTGTTGGATCTCGACCCTCGGTCCTTGCCCTCATCCTCATCCTCTCCCCCTACCTCTAACCCTGCGTACCTCTGGATCCTCGCCTAGAATAGTCAATCGAAGATGAGGTCTGAACCAGTCTCTATAGGCTTCTGTGGTCCCTGGATCTGCCAAGCCCTGATCATAAGCCCATGGTCGGGCTACCAACTGCCAAAACCTGTCAACCGCATCCGCGGTAGGAATGACAGGCCCCCATACTATCTGTGTCATGTTGCGTGTGAAGACAGCTACGTAGTCACCGTCGGACCGATCTTGGGGCTCTCCAAACTAATGTTGTACGCACCTGGGCAGGTATCTCTCAATCATCGTGTGCTCTCGGCCCTGCATGTATCGATCATGGCAGTAGTAGAAGAGCTAAGTAGCATTGTCAGCCCATCTGGGCCGACCAAGGTATGGACGCCAAGTAAAGACAACCATCTCGTCTAGGACTCGCCTCTAGTAGGGGATCCCATGCTCTCCAGTGTGTGTGAAGGACACACCGCCTCTGTATAGTGCCACGAGGGCATCCTATACCCCCATCGAAACTAGAACGACCCATGGACGTAGCACAAAAATGTGTTCCCACACCCAAACATGAAGAAGTGTCACTCCAGCCCCCAATGCTCTGCCATCCATGTATACATACTCATGGAGATCCCTATAAAGTGAAGCCAAAAGGATGGGTCCCCATGTAAACCAAACTAGCCTGTCTTAGACCATCCTCTCCCAACAATAACCCTAGCCCAGATTGAAATACCGCCCTCGTCTATCTGGGGCAACCAAACCTGAAATGATCACTGCAATCACCTAGCGAAAGGGAGGTGCTATAACTCTATATCTCTCTAGCTCGATCTTACCCTCACAATAGATAATGTCTCGTGTAGCGAGGACTCTAACGCAGCACTCGCGTCCCTCCTCCATGTCATAGATCACTTGGCGGCCATGAATGGGCAATCGTAGAATGCACCAGACGCCCTCCAGGGTGACGGTCGCCTCGCTAGTGGGAAGATGAAATGATGATGTCTCACTGTGCCACCTCTCGGCCAGCACTGATAGCATCCCTAGGTGTGTGCGCACAGGCGCTGCGTATGCAATGTGCCATAGGCCAGCAACTCCTAGTCGGTCCTGGTCTCTGTCGCTCAAATCCCGTAGGATGCTCACCAAATCCCATGACCGGTGCTCCCAAGAGTAGAGCTCCCTCGGTCCATCCTACATCAAGGAAAGTCACCATGTTAAAAATTTTGGAAAAAACTTGGCCTAACGCTCCAAACTTGCATCTAGGGGCACAGTTTGTGATGGTTTTGCAGTTTGAGTTTCCTCAAACTCTGACGCTGGACCCTAAATTGAGCCAAATAGAGCTGCCATGGTGCACTTTATCCCCAGCATCACAACTTTAATGAAAATGGCACCGTCGTGGCGCACTTTAACCAAACCAGCTCACCGAGCCCGAGCCCAACGGTGAAGTATCTAAACTCCAAATTGCACCTCTACAGCACTAAATTGCATCGTTGCGACGCAAAAAGGAAATTAGCGGTGCAGTTCAAATGTCGAGCGATGCTATAATAGCATCGTTGGAGGCAAGCTCATCTTTAAAGGGCAAATAAATGCGTCAAATAAAAAAATTAAGCTTCGGAAAGGACCACATACTGGTGCACCAATGCCTAGTGGCCACTGGCAGGTCCGAACTCGATCCAAAATGTGCAGGGGAAGCTATCGTTACGCCATATCACCGAAGGGTCAAAGCTCAAATCTCAAAGTTTGCTAGCGGAGGTGTGTGAAAATGACTTGAAAATGACCCCTCAGGCCCTTTTTAAGCCTAAAAATTAGGGTTTTTTAACCATAATTGGCTGTCCTGCTAGGGTTTTTGACCCCTGAACCTATTTTTGTCTATTTGAGGCTTTTTTTTCATTGTTTTATTGTGTTTAGACACATTTTTAGCCTCCCGGACCCCTTTCGGACTTGTCGGGTACTTTATCATTTTTTTCGCGAGATCACCCAAAAAAATAAAATTTTCGTCTGATCTTTGAGGGGGAATTATATTGGCATATTCTCTTCCACCAAGAAGCAGTGGGGCAATTTTTTAATATCAATTTTTTTTTGGCTTTGATCGAGATCGTTTATTCTTTGAACCAACGCAACGAGTGCATTGCTTGAAAGAGGGGCAGAATGTAGACATGTAAAATATACTGATTGACATCGTGCATTCAATCATGACTTACTAACATCGTTTCTTCCCAAATCATCCCTCAGTCTAACCATTTAATCAAATCCCCCTATTTGATTAAATTCATCAATACCCATCTCTTAATTAAATAAATCATTTGATCTGATTAAGTCAATTCCTTCTGTTAATTAAATCAACCCGTCTGATCTAATTATCCCTATTTAATTAAATAATCAATTTATTTGATTAAATTTCTAAAGTCTATCCATTAAATTAAATAAATTAAAACCTTATTTGATTTAATCTAACACCATCCCTTTTAATTAAATAAATCAAAATCTTTATTTAATTAGCCTCTTTTCATATTCCTCTTGTTTGATTTAAATAAATCCTAAAATCTAAGTCAAATAAGTCACATCATCTAATCTCATGTTAAATTAATTAACCCTTGATTAATTTAACCTCATCTCATGTCACATCCTCTAGATAATGTAAGTTGCACATGAAAATAGATTTAATTCATTTATTAAATCCCTATTTTCTCTCACATGGCATCTTTTGGAATATTCCCTCAATTTGAATTCAAAAATTCCAAGTCAACATGTACATCCAACAAGGCAATAACTTCGTCTTACATGTCCTTTGCCTTGATCCAAGTGGCATTTATTACATTTTCCCTTCCCTCTTACATGTCATTTCAACAAATTTGAATTTCAAATATTGGCATTTATTGGCACAAACCCAAAATCTTGCACATCCATCATCCATTCATGGCTTGACAAGTGGCACCATATTATTGGATGAATGTTAGTCCCACATTTCTCAAATTTGGACTTTCATCCATATTGGAATCCTATAAGTAAAGAGCTCATATCCAAATTTGATCATCCACAATCCAAACAAAGTTACCATGCTAAAATACTTAGCCATTTCAATTCAAAAATCTTGAGTTCTTAGCTAGGTTATTGGAGATTTTGGCTTGGAGCTCTCACCATTCATCATCAAAAGTGGATCAATCTCTTCAACATTTGAAGCTTGCAATCATAGGAATTGGGAAAGGGCCAATTTTCACATCAAATTGCCACCAATTCCCCCATGGGATCAAGAGTTTTCTCTTTTAGTTAGGATTCAATCTTTGTTTTGTCACTTGCTTTGTGTTCTTCAATATTTTCTTCCTAATTTGAATGTTGCAAATGGATTTCATGGGGAATCCTTGTTTTGGCTTGCATTTCCTTGTTTAACTCATTTACTCATGTTGTTTTGCAGGTACCTAGGCTTGGGTTTGCACAATCAATATCTTCTTAAATTTTCTAATCAAATACCATCCAATTATTGCAATGCATACAATATCAAAGATAAGTAAAAGTATTAACAAAACATGAAATCACAAAACAAATGAACACTAGGATTTTTACATGGAAAATCCAAAATGGGAAAAACCATGGTGAGTGTTAGCTCACAATATAGTATAAACAGTTATAAGATATTACAAAAATTGGGGTGGTTCATTGCCAAGAATCATTTTCCAGATACAAAGGCTCACTACCTATAGAATTGCAATAAAAAAATGGCTTACAGCTAGAAAATGAACTAATAAAGTACACCTAGTGGGTGTAGATTCAGTTCCAATGAAGCTCAGTAAACTGACTTGACACACTTCATCATATTCACTCTTCTTCACATTCACATTCACAACACAATCAACACTCACTCAGTCTTCAAAAACTATCCAATATATATATATATATATATATATATGATCTCTCCACAAGCATCAATTAGGTCGGCCTAATTAGATGCACTAGTTATTTATCAAAAATACCAATTGTCAGCTTATAATCTTTCACAAAATCTTCCTAAAAAGCAATTCAAATGCCCAACACACTACATCCTATCGGTATAGACCTAAGATAGGTTGCACATAAATCAGCATAACAAAAATATAATTTTCCATTACACAATTCATCTGTTAGGTCGGCCAAGGATAGTTCTAATAGAAAAATTACAATCAACAAAGTAATACTGATACACCATAGGAGCAACTGAATATGTGAGATCTTGAATGTATGTGATTCCAAAATCCATCAATCATTTCTCAAAACTACACACAACAATAATCACTAGCAAAAAATTGTAGAACAAAATACTAGAGGATATACCAAAATACCTAAGAATGTAAGCATTCTACCAGTTCATGTATCGAACCAGAATACTAGAACAAATTTAGAATAACTTTTGCAATTGCAACTCATATATCATGGTGACATCAATGACAACACAAAACAACAAAATGATATGTTCTTCTTCATTCTTCCAACAAGAGCTTGATATTTTTCTCTAAGAAACATAACCTATGTCATTCTAGAATAATCATCAAACAAAAGCATAAAATACTGATAAGGGATACATCACCCAAAAAAAATTACAATGCTATAGCCTCATGGGCTTGATTCATTGCAAAAAAATAAACTCTAAAAAAAACCTATTATTCAAAGCCACAATATGTACTAATGGCGCCACCTTATACAACCACACTTAACCCTTTCATTTTACCTCATAACTGTCCTAGAATGTTCTAGAAAGTGCAACTTTCCCTTTTTTTTGGGCACCAAAAGTCTCACTATTTGATTTCTTACCTAGGAAGATATTTTAATGAAATTCATTTCTTAGTGGGGTAGCTTCTCGGGGCCATAACTTTTGATCTGACCATCAGATTTTCAATTGTAATATTTCATTGGAAATCTTGTAAAGAGATCTACAGTAATCTTTTTCTAGATTTGAAAGATCAAATATTTTGCACCCTGTTCTGGGGCTCCAAAGGACCACAAATTTTAGTTTTAAACTTCATTGGAGAAATTCCATAGGTTAAAAAATTAATATCTTCCAAATGGTAGAGGATTTTGAGATGATTCTTTCACCAAAAATTTTCCATTTTCACTCCTTAGGGTCAATTTTTGTGTCCATACAACCCAAATAGGTCAACTTACTAAAAATAGAAAGTGACTATTTTGGGTTGTTTCAAACTTCTAACTATCCCAACGACTGCATGAGTTTCCATGGGCCCTAATACAACTAAGAAAACTAGAAACAAATAAAAATACAATATTTTTGGGTGATACAAGATTGACCTTACACCACTAGATGCTCTTGTATCAAACACCCAGCGTAATTTGAAAAGTGACACTATCACTTCTCAAGTGTTAGAGGGAAACCAAGACAGTTAACCTCAACTTCAGATAACCATGAAGAATCTTCAATAGGCCATCCTCTCCATTTCACCAAGTACTCTACATATTTCTTGTTTCTATGCTTCTACCCACATGACTATCCAAAATTTCTTCAATATCTTCTTCTTCTGACGTATGTTTTGGGATGTTCCACTATGCCTCTATTAATTCATTATCCTTAACTCTACGATATTTTATCAAATTAGTAATGTTAAAAATAGATAAAACATGAATTTCATTAGGAAACTCTACCTCATATGCATTTCCTGAATCATGCTTCTTTCAGATCTTGCATGGTCCAAACTTCTTCATCTTTAACTTGTTGTATGTTCCAACTAGAAACCTCTCCTTTTGAAAATGAACCATGACTTCATCTCCTACCTAAAACTCTATATACCTCCTTTTCTTATCTGCCTTTTCCTTATACTGAAAGTTCATCTTATTGATATGCTTCTTCTCCTCTTCATGCAAATTCTTCAGGTGCTTAGAAAAATATTCAGCCTTAGCACTATTCTTCTCTCCTTTATCTATCTTCCTCAACTCAAAAACATTCCTCAGACTACTCCCATATACAATCTAGAATGGTGATTTACCAATACTCCTATTGAAAAAATTATTATAAGAAAATTATACTCGTGGTAAAATCAAATCCCATCCCTTAGATTTATCTTGTACTAAGCATCTCAACAGGTTACCCAAACTCCTATACACCACCTCCATTTTTCCATCAATCTATGGATGATGTGTAGAATTGAACTTCAAACCTATCTTCAACTTCTTCTAGATTGTCCTCTAGAAATAACCAACAAATTCGGTATCTCTGTCTAAAACTATACTCTTTGGTAGACCATGTAATCTCACCACCTCTCTTAAAATAAACTCTACAATATGAACATCACTGGCCTTATGACAAAGAATGAAATGTGTGATCTTTGAAAATCTATCCACCACCACAAATATGGAATCATGCCCTCTTTGTATCCTTGGCATGCCAAGAACAAAATCCAAGCTAATATCCTCCCGTGGCCTCTTAGGTCAGGTAATGTCTGATATAATACAATATTCTAACTTTTTCCTTTCACCATCTAACATACTCTACAACTTTGTGCAAACTTCTTCACATCTTGTTGTAATAGTGTCTATTAATAATTCTCACTAACAAGAGCAATGGTCTTATCTCGACTGAAATTTCCAACCAATCCTCCACTATGTTTCTCCTTGATTAGATTCTCTCTCATAGAACTTCTTGGAATGCACAATTGGCTTCCTCTAAACAACATCCCATGTAGGATTAGGAACCATCTTGTCCTATCTAATGTAACATGTTCCAAACAATCCTTCCAAGCTTCTATAAAGTTTGGATCTTCAGGATACAAACTCTTGAGTTCATTAAACCCAACAACCTCTATATTCATCTCTATTAACAAATTTTTCCTTCTGCTCAAGGGATTTGCAACTCTGTTTGACCTTCCACACCTATGTTTCAAAACAAAAGTATAACTCTACAAAAACTCAACCTATTTTAAGTGCCTTTGATTTAACTTTCCTTGATTATTGAGATACTGGAAAGCCTAATGATCAGTATATAAAAAAAATTCCTTTGGAAAAAAATAGTGTCTCCATTTCTTCAAAGATTGAACTATAGCATAAAAATCCCAATCATAGAAAAAATATTTCTTCTTAGAATCATTGAAATTCTCACTAAAATAGGCAACATGTTTACCTTCTTGACTCAAAACAACTCCTATGGCAATGCCACTAGCATCATAATATATCTAAAAGACCTTATTGAAATATGGAAGTGTCAAAATAGGTCTCTCTGCAACTTTCTTCTTCAACATATCAAAAAAAATTGTTGCTCCTATAGTCCACTTAAAATCTTTTCTATCCCCTTTCATATTTTCAATTAAATTTGCACAAATACTACTAAAACCTTCAATAAAATTTCAATAAAAAACTTGCCAAACTGTGAAAAAATATCACCTCTATAACACTCCTTAGTGTAGGCCATTCAAAAATAGCTTTCACCTTCTTTGGATCCATATTAAGAAACTCTACTAAGATAAAAAAATCCCAGCTACACCAACTCTCTCTTCACAAAACTATACTTCTTCAAATTGATCAACAATTTCTCCTCTCTCAACTTCTCAAAAAATTTTCTAATATGCATCAAATTCTTTTCCAATTTCTTGCTAAAAATTAAATGTCATCAAAATAAACAATGAAAAATTTACCTTGAAACTCTTTTAATACCTCGTTCATGAGCCACATGAATGTGCTTGATGCATTGGTTAGCCCAAAGGCATGACTAACCACTCATACAATCCCTCTTTGGCATTGAAGGTTGTCTTCCATTCATCTCCTTTCCTAATCTATATCTGGTGATAACCACTCTTCAGATCTATCTTTGTGAAATACTTAGCTCCACTCAAACAATCCATGATATCATCCATCCTTGGTAAGGGAAATCTATACTTGATGGTGATCTTGTTGATAGCTCCAAAATCTATACACATCCACCATTCCCCATCCTTCTCTGGTGCTAGTGCTATAGGTACTACACATGGACTCAAACTCTCTCTGATCAATCACTTCCACAACTCTTGCACTTGTCTATTCAACACTTCACTCTCTATTTGATTCATATGATGAGCTAACTTATTTGGAAAATTGGCTCCAGGAATTAGGTCCATCTGATGACTATTCTTTCTTACTTTTGGAAAACCTTTAGATATGTTATCAGAAATAATAGCTCGAAACTCATTCAACAAATCTGAAACCTATATAGGTACCTCATTTATATCTTCTTTATCAACTCTAGGGATCAATGCAAAAAACAAATGCTCATGCCTCATACCTTCTAGGAACTTTCTTCCATCAACCAAAAAAAATATTGCTTTATTGCATACCTTTTCTTCTACCTCCCTCAGAGGTTTCAACTTATGACAAATGCCATCCTTTTTCAAGGAATAGGTGTTAGCATGTCCATCATCCACCACTCATTGATCAAACTACTATAGTCTACCTAAAAACATATGACAAACATCCATAGGCATAATATCACACAATACCTCATCATCGTAATTTCCAATCTTGAACTTTACAAGAAATTATTCATTTATCAAAGCTTTATGGTCCTAAAACCAAGCAATCCAATATGGACTTGGATGCCTTCTTCTCTCCAACTGCATCTTACTAACCATCTCTTATGAAACAAGGTTATCAGTACTACCTCCATTAATAAAAACATTGCAAAATTTACCTTCACACGTACATCTGGTGCAAAATAAATTCTTCCTTTGAGTTGATTCTTTCTCCTCATTTAGTAAGGCTCTTCTAGTAACAAGAACCTCTCCTACTTCTGGATCCTTAGAATATGAAGACTCAACATATTCATCTACATGTGCAACTCATGCATTACCCTCAAATCTTCTATTTTCCCTTCCTTGATGTTGAGGACACTCATAGGCTCTATGTCCTTATCAACAGTAGAAATAGGTTCCATGAAAGCCACCTCTTCCTGGTCCTCGTCTAAATCTTCCTCTTCCTCTTTGGTCTCCATTCTTTTCATCATGAGGATGGTAGGTGTTATCTCCTTTCTGGTTATGGCTACTATTAGATCCTTCACCCTTCTTTTGATCTTGATTTTGACCTCCATATGACTTTCAAATAGTCTTTCCACCATGACCCCCACATTTTTTCTTTCTTTCAAACCTTCTATTCAAATTTTCTTCTACCTTGAAAGAAAAATGATATGGATATTTAATGGTAGACATTCCTACCAAAACCAACTCATCTTGAATACTCGGCTTCAACCCATTTATGTAATGAATTTTTTTTTCCTTTTTGGCCTCAAAATGGCCTATTTTAATCAGGACATAGTAAAATTCTTCTATATAATCCTCGACATATTTTCTCGCTTGTTTCAACACCTACATATTCTTCAAATAATCTAGCTCATAGTCCATGGGCATGAACTTGTTGTGCCTATAGCACACATGCCCCATTTGGAATGGGGACCCTCTCTCTTTCACTTTCAACAAGTCACTTTTTCCTTCACCTCATTTTTCATGCCCCCTATTTTGAGTCCTAAGTTGTCAATAGGTCATAAGTCTATCATCTTGAGTTTACAAAGTTTCACCACCCTTGAAATTTTCAAGTCTTCTGCCTACGTAGAGTTCCTTTGGAAGTTTTTCTTAAGTCCTCAAAATGGTCATCTTTTCCCTGATGTAGATCCACCCTTGTGAGTTTCCCTTTGTCGAATTCCATTTATCTTTCACCATCCTCGCAGCAGTTGATTCAATCCATCCACCTACATTATGGGATCCCCATCCTTCATTGTCGCTCCTTCGTTGGTTGGCCAAACAACAAGCTCTTGACTATTGCCTGCCCTACAGGCTCCATTTTTCCAATTAGTGGTTGTTTTGAAAAATGTGCCCACCAACTACACCCATTGTCATACTGGCATTAAATGCAAGAATTTAATGATGCAAATCCTATAAATATGAATTTGTTTCCTATCATTTTCTCTCACATTCTTTTTGAACCTTTTAGAGCTCCTCTTGCTTTTTTCACCTTCACACCCGCGTTGCCTTGAGGAAAAATTCAAGATTTCCCCATTGCCTTCCATCAGGTTTTTCAGGTAAGTTCTCTGTCACCCTATATTTTCATGCTCCAATTTATTTTCTTTACAAATTTGAAAATATTAAGGAGAAAACCCAGTAAAATCTTAGGAAATTTGGTCAAAAACTAAATGCCACACAAAACCCATCTCTTAAAATGTGAAAATTCCTTGAAAGTTGGCCATCTAAGGCCATGCAGGACATATCACCTCAACCAACATTCTTGACTAGGGTTGTCAAGCCCTTGCAGTCTGCAAGCCTCCCACCACCATTGCCTTAGCTCTTTGAACAATAGGCTCAAACATTGGTTATCACCCTTGTCGGCTCGTGCATGTCAGCGGAAACCTTTCTGCCACACCTTTTTGAAGCAAAATGAATCCAAGTAAAATGTGTCACTTGGCCCTTGTGGGTCTAATTTTGTGGACTTCTACATGCGGGAAGGTCATCACTATTTTCCACTTTGAGGCGGCCATCTTGTGCATGCCCTTAGGCTTGCGGGTCCGACTAGCTTCCAATCCGCCGATTTTTTTTAACACAAGAACCCTTTCCAAGTCATTCCTTGTAGATTTCTCCACCCTCATTTCCATCATTTCAAATGCCCAACATACATGGAAAGGCTAGTCCTTTCTGCCCTATGGGGCCCGGTTCCTTTTTCACCACCCCAATCACCTAGAATTCACCCAAGGTTGGAATTCATTGTAGATGAGGCATTGTCGGGGTCCATCTACAAGTTACCCCATGCTCTTCACTATTTATAAAATGGCTGAGTGCTCTTTCCCATCTACTTTTTAGACTCCACACCATCCATCTCCCTCTAGTTTCCTTCACACAAAATTTCCAAGTAAAGATGGGGAGCAAGCCCTCCATTGTGAGCCATTGTATATGGGCCACCAACCTTCAACCTCAGTTTCTAAACATCTGAGCCTATTCTGCCTCCCTCCCTATGGGGTTTAAACCTTCCACAACCAATACATTCCCCTCAAGTAGATATTGCATTCAAATGCTTTGTGTGGGATTGGAAATGTGATCCACCAGGTGTGGGATTGGTAGTGTGAGCCACCGCCTACAGGTCGTTGTCTCATCTCTGCCTTCACCAAATGTTTTATGGCCCCCTCCCCTCATCCACAGCATGGACCCCATGCCTCCCATTTCCCCTTGGCCTTTGAAAGTTAGAACGACTAAGTAAATGCTCTTGCAGGCCCTCCATTGTAGGTTGCTATTTGTGGACCTCCGACAGATGATTGGCATTCCAAGTGGCCATGTCCTACCTTCCACCTACTTGTGGAACTTGATCCTCCCATTTTTTTTTGGCCCACTTTGAATGAATTACTCATGCCAACCCTTTTACGAGCCTAGTGACATAGACCACCCAATGTGGGTCACCCTACCATCCCTACTAGATCAAATAGTTGCCACCCATCTACATCCCGCGGGTTTCTGCCTATGTCACTCTAAAGAACTTGAAACTTTGAAGCCAACTGGTACGATCCTTCCTTCCTCTGAGGCCCGCAGTGTGAGATTCTATCTATAGGATTACGCCTTACCAACATCATTCCAAATGGTGGAGCTACAAATAGCTAAAGAATTCTTAGCCTATACACCCTCTCAACTCGCATGATCAAAACAATTGAATTGAGCACTTCTGAAATCTCATGAATGATGGACCCATACACCCAAACACCCTAAAATCTTGGTGCAAGTGGATGCATGTGGGTCGTTGTGCCCTCTTTTCTATCTACCTACTACCTTCTCCAAACCAACTTCTAGCCTAGGGAAACTCACATCCTTAGGCCCGCATTGCCACATCTTCCCCGAACAAAAGCCAAATGATGAATTTTAACAAATGTTATGATCTTTTGAGGATAAATTACTTGATCTAATAATAGTTTAATAATATTTTTCTAAGGCTACCCTTATTTTATACATGAATATACTTACTAGACCTTTGCTTGCAAGATTTATGGGATTGACTACAGGACCATCAGGGGCATCCATAGAGAAAGAAAAGGGGAACACATCTACCAAATTCCCAAGAGGGAAGGAAGATAAGGACCAAATGAAATTCTAGTTCCACAGGGTAGAAATCACCTCCTGAGTAACATCTATGTGGGACTTGATATCAGATACCAATATTGGCTAGATTGACATTGATAAATTTAGATAGAGGGTTATCGCCAACCCCACTACGAAAAACACAAAGATCAGAAAGAGTGGTTAGGCCAAGGCAACTAGTTTTCCGCTTGCTCTTGTGGCCCCTAATTTAGTAATGGCATGCCGAGAAGCCTCTGAAGAGAAAAGTAGAAGGATTGTATACTGTGATGGTAGAGTGTTGTCTAACCTATCTACCAATTCCATAGGGAGAAAATTCCACATACCCACCTTTGACATAATGGAGTAAACAAAAAAAGAGTATGTAGAAAGTATATGGAAGGTTGACCCCTTAAAATGCAAGAAGTTGATCAATCAATGCTAGTTAAAAGAGAAGAGGGGCAATGAAAACAAGGTGCCCCATGAATTTTTCAAGAGTGATTTCTATGAGGATTACCATGATTTGGTGACTTTTCTAAGCAGAGTCATGGGCATCCCTACTATGGCCTACTTTCAAGAGTGGATGTTCTACTTCATAAAAGAAATTATCATAGGAGAGACTAAGTTTCATTGGGCTGGAATAATTAGTAACACATTTCATAAGCAGTTTGTAGCAGTCAAGAAGACCTCTCAATTTTACATGATCTCTTATTTGCTCTATCTTCTATTTGATCCCTCTCCATATAGAGGTCTATTTGGGGCACAAAGCCCAAATCAAGAGATAGAAAGTATATGATGGACATCCACAACTCCAATACCAAAATTTTAAGAAGGATTATTGTAGGGTGAATGGCGCCTTTATTGGGAACATCATCAAACTCCTCCAAGAGGACTTTGAGAGGAGAGTCACACACTACGCCAGTGAATTTATTCATAGGTTTGGATTTCTATTCATACAATTCCCCAAGTTCACTTACATCTAAATAGAGGGATTTACTGAGAGGCCATATAAGCTACCCCGGTACCCAAATGACTAGTTGATTTTGCTAGAAATCTTAGACAGTTACAACATGCACATACACTCCTAAGCAAAAAAATAGGCTAGGAATCCCCTACCTTGTTGCCTTTAGCCAGGGCATGTATGCTATGTTGGACACTAGGAACACTAAGAGGGGGGGTGAATTAGTGTTTGAGAATATTTGATTTTCAAGTAAGATCTTAAACTATCAACAACAATAATTAAACCCTCAATAATATCCACAACATATGAATAGAAGGAAACATGCACACACATTGATCAACACCATAACACCTGGATTTTTACATGGAAACCCTATTAGGGGAAAAACCATGGTGGAGATTAATCCACAAAGTATACCCTGTTAAAAGTATGATAACAGGGGAATGCACTTGCATTCAGGTGCACTTCCTAGAGCTCACTACTTAAAAGAGAAAGGCTCACTACCTTACAAAGTATAATTGAAATTACAACAAAATTTTGAACTGAGAGTACAACATCTACAAATGCTTGGAATCAGTTCCAATTAATCACACAATCAAATTTCAGATCTATTATCTAGCTCACACTTCTCCTCTACTTTACTCTATTGCAGAAACCCTTTTGAAAATTTTGCTCAATAGATCTTCTGAGATTAACCCATATAGTTTTTTTGCACTTTTTTCGCACAAAAACACTCTTCTTCTACCTTCATCACATGAATGCCTTCATAAAAGAAATGATTTCTCGATCTCCTTTATATACCTACTAATCAAATTTTTTTGTTTGTCAGCTTCAAAACAAAATATAATACTTTTCCTTATGGTAATGCAAATCATCAGTTAGAATTGATGCGTACCCACACAAGTCAACTAGACTAGAGTAGGGCCCCAAACCAAAATTCCAAACATACTTCACATACATCCACGACATGACATATACATCAGGTCAGCCAGAATAAGAAAGTAAGTAGTAAATCATTCTTTTGAATCTCTTAATTCATACTCTGACTATTGAAACACCACAAAAATTTCCAATAGGATAGAATATATGCTAAACAAGCTTCCTTGGGGATCCACACCACAAAATAGTGATCCAGTGAGGTATTTAGATCGACTTGTTAACCGGATGTCCTATTCTTCATACTTTCTATCGGTAGATTACAGTCACTTACTTCTCTTGATGATAGGAGAAATTACTACATTGTGGACCATACGACTGACTCCAGTTGACATCAATGACAACACAAGAAGCCAAAAAAAGTCTCTCCAAGTCATATGCCAACATGTTATCCCCACATCCCAATGTGCGGAGTATTCTAAAAAGGAAATTATTGAATACAAATTAGGTCTCGAAACTTCTCAGCCAAGGATGGATCCATACTATATGCCCACTTGCATAATGTTGAAGATTTTTGGGATAATTACTTGGAAAAAAATGAGGTTTGCATGAGACACCATATGCGCATGATTGCCTACTTTCTCAAGACGGTCAAATTGTTCCTAGTGCCAGATCAAATTGTGGAAGATGAAAACACTATCACTGATATAAGGTATGATGTTGTTGCTAACTTGCCATTACCCCTGATAGATTTAGATGAATAAGAGGTCAATAACCTTGAAATTCTAACAAAACCAATGGAGCACAAGATAAGGCAATGGATTGACACGCAAATTGCTCAACTAAAGCTCCAGGGGGTAACTCTAACTTACAATGAGCTCGAGGATGAGCTCGAGATAGAAATAGAAAGTGGGACCACTGCTCCCCAAACTATAGAAGCTCCAAAATCTCCCCCAGCCACTAGACCAAGGAAAAGAAAGCAGGAATTGGAACACCAACCAAAACATAAAGTATATTTAAGGAAGGCTTTAGAGGGTTAGACCTCAAAGAAAGTGAAGAATTCTGGTGGATTCTCTGAGATTCCCATGATCCAAGAAGACCCCTTGCATAGAGGAGAAGAAGAAGAGGCTAAGGAACCAAAGTCTCCACCTATTGCCTCTACTCTTGCTGCCACCACCACTACCATTACTATTACTCCTCTGCCAACATCTCAAGTATTACCTCCTTCCTCTATTCCCATTGTGGATATCTCAATTCACCTTGCCTCCTCCTCACCAACTACACTCATTATAGTGAGGGGTTCTTCCTTTGCCACAAATTCCCCACTCCCATCCTCCTTGATGTCTCCATCAACCGCAATTCATCTAGCCTCCACAACAACAATTCCTACCCTCACTCTTCCTAAGGCCTTTTCCTAACACATGCAAAATATACCTATGGAGCTCTCTAAAGTACTGATGAACCTTATAGTTTAGGCTACTCTAGCTCAAGCTGTTGTTGGTCTCCCTAACCCTCCCTTAATAAAGCAACAAAAAATGGAAGCAACAATGCAAATCTCAAAAGAGCTAGAGATATAAGAGAGGGAGGTAGCCAAAGAGGGAGATGATGAAACTGAAGATCCATTCAAGGATTACTACCATGAGCATCAAGAACATCAAAACTTGGTCGTTGATGAGGTAGTACATGAAGAATAAAGTTCACAGTCCTCTGAGGAAGATGTTGAAGACCCCAAAGCCAAGTATATAATGGAATCCTCTGACTAAGAACTTGAGGAAGAGCTGGCCCAACAACCTAAAGACGTTGGAGAAGAGGTTGAGAGGCAGTCTTCTAAGGAAAAGGAAGAAACAGATGAAGACATGTAGGTATCTATGGAGCCTTCGACTAAGGAACAAGGCAAAGACCTTGACCAAAGGGAAGAGATGCCTCCCACTAGGGAAGAGGAAAATAAAGAAGATGAAGAGGAAAAAGAAGAATATAAGCCTAAAGAAGAGTCTAAAATAAAAAGAAGCCCTGAGGTAGAGTACCATACTAAACTTGGGAAAGAAGAAGAAAGGGCATATGAAGGGGAAGATAGTAAAAATTAAAATGTAGCTATGGTTAGGTCACAAGAAGGGAAGACAATATTCATCTTTGAATCAAATGAAGAAGAACAAGAAGAGAAAACAAAGTAGAAGGTCTCAGGCCATGAAGAAAGGGAGATCCAACACACTCAAGGACAGGAAGGTGATCATGAATAACCAAAGGAGGGATCTCAAATGATTGAGTGGCTAGAGAAGCAGCTACAAAAGAAAACCCCCACCCTCATGAATCCAAAAGAAAGGTTGGAGACTATCCTTGCACAAGATTAAATAGGAGTGAAGAAGGAGAAGAAACTGAGAATCCTATCCCATATCACGATGGATGCATCAAGATTGAGGAAATTACAAATTTCTACTCTAGTAATGGACAAGGGAGAAGGAGTTATCTATAATATCTCAACCATTGACTTGGGCATAGGTACCAAAGAACAAAAAATTGATCATCTCCAGGGGTCGGTCGCCACTATCATGTACCAGATGAACAAGGACCAATCCTCCAAGGAGGAATTGGAGGCACAAGTGGAAAACCTCACCACCTACATATAGTAGTGGTCCTCTGTTGAAGAACTACCAATGACTTCATCGGCCCTACTGCTGCTACTGTCAAAAGATCACATAAGCAAGCTGGAAAGAAGAAAGAACTAGACCAAGGCCACTAAAGACTAGTTTTGATGGGTAATCTACAATGGTGATATGGGCATTGGTCACATTGTTAGAATAGCCAATAAGTTTTGGGAAGTAAAAAAGCAACTTGAAGGCACACAAAAAATTGTACTAACTTCCTAGAATTGTATAGGATCATGTAACCTAAGCTTGAGGCTATCCCCAAGATGCCTGAGAAGACTTGGGAGAAGGAACTGGCATTGAAAAAAGATGATCATTAGTTGGTCAAGACTTTGAAAATGGGCCTGGACCATAGAAGGGAAGTCTTGGAGCGAGTGTTCCATGAAGTGGATCTTGATCTAGAGTGGTTCAAAGAGCACAGTGTAGATTGTGAAGAGTATTTGAACCTCATGACAAATTACAACATGCCTACCATTAAGTTGGACCCCAAGAAAATAAGGTTGTATTTTCATAAGAAGATGGAGAATGGTGCTACAGACTCACTAACATTGGACTTCATGGATTTTGCTACCCGAGCCTTCTCCCAATCGGAGCAATGCTCAATAACATGCTAAAGTGTACAAAGAATTGGGAACTGATTACTAGCAAGCCTAGAAGCTAACCTTCCAAGTGCTCCAATCTAATATTATGGAATGGAGTAAACTTCAAGAATTAATAGGAAAATTTGTGGAGTATGCCACTAAAAGGAAGAATGAAGGAAATCCATTCATTGATGATCAGTTTCTCACTATATAGCTGCAACAAAAGGGAAATCATCTAGAAAATAAAAGTGCTATAGCACCAGGCACTAAAAGAAAAAATAGGAAAAATAAAAGAAATTTAATTTTAAATTGTAAAAAATTTGGGGTATGTGAAACCCTCATTTGTAGTGAATCTTGGCCACACAATGAGATTAAATCTTGTCCATTCATTTTTCTTTTTGAAAACTATAAATAGGGGATCTCCTCTCATTTTCAAAGAGAGAGTGGAGTTGTTGTAAAGACACGCTATTGAAATTCTAATAGAAATTCATTGATTTTGGTGGATTCTTGAGTTTCCTTCATGTTTCATGATTCTTCTCCTCATAGTTAATAGATTTGTGTAGATTTACTTAGTTGCTCTATGTGTTTTGCATGTTTTAGTAGATTAGTAAATGTTGTTAATTGATATTGAAGAAGTATGCTATGTTGATGCCCTTCCTTGTTCATTCCTTTTGTTGTTTATTGATGATAAATAATAGTGTAAAGCTAGTTTGAACATGAATTGATTGTTTCACTTAAATTTCATCTTTTATTCATGCTTTATGGTGAATGAATAGTTGAAAAATCTATAGACCTTAGAAGATAGCACCAGTTTCATGATACTGTTAGCTGATTTGGTTAAGTGGAACTTAGTTTCAGGAAGCCTATCCACTATAGCATCCTCCATTATCACTGTTCACTGGTAGCTTTAGGTCTAGGAACTTTCCCCTTCCCCTGCCTTTTTGTTCTTTCTTTGAAATAGTAATTTAGACAAAGTTTAAGCATCATTGTAAAGCCAAATTTGATGATGAAAGTGGAGTTTTAAGCTGCTATTTTGAACTTGCAGCAATTTCACATAAACTCTGATACCTTTAGAAGTCCATTTAAGGAACCAATCTCGCTCAAAATTGACATATGTAAGGATTCCCTATGATTACTAGAAAATCACATGAACCAACTGAGACATTCCAAGCAAGTCATGACCTGACACCCGAGAGACCTTGAGGTAATTGTCTACAACTTGTCTATAGGAGATTACCTTTCAAGAGAGGTGATGCACTTATGCTTTACCTATGTTGAGAAGTGAAAAAGAACCCATCAAAAAAATTGGCACTAGAAGGAGGGCCTTTCTTGTGCTAAGCTAGATCAAATCGGTTCATTTTTCCCTACAATATTTCTTAGAGTTTTAAGATCCACATCAAATAAAGGATAATTTCAAGAGCTACAACCCCATACCAAGGCTAAGAGAGCTAAAAGAGGGGGAGCCACTTCATCATCTTGATCTCCTCCATCCAGTTCACCTTCATCCTCACATCCTCCCTCCATCCATCTAAACCATACTCATCCTTCCTTTCTCACATCCTCTTCCTCCACTCAACCATCCCAAACTTCCTTCTAGCTGTTCACTTCCCTCAACTAGGGTGTTGCCCCTATCCCTACCCTTCAATTACAAGGCACAGTCTCAACTTTTGCTACCCTTGCACAACCTCAAGTTACTATTTCACAACAATTACAACCTCTACCTTCCTTCTTGGCTTTCCTTCAATGATTATCATGACATGCCAAAGAATCCAGAGGGCTTCTGCAAGAAGTTTCACCCTCGTGATCCATAGAGGATGACATAAGAACATATCAAAATATTTCAAACAACATTGAAAGTCATGAAATCGATGATGAGGATGTGGCTTGCTAACTATTCCCTTATTCCTTGGGGGAAGAGGCCTTCTATTGGTATATTAATTTTCCAATGAGATCTATCACCACTTGGAACCTCTTGAGGAATGTTTTCTTATAGAAGTACAAGATTCCAGTTATCCCTTTTGAATTATATCAACAATTCATGTCCATTCACAAGGAGGTCAATGAGCCAATCAACTCCTTCAATGATTAGTTTCATGAGGCATACATGAGCTTACAAGCTCCATATGTGCTCAATGATGTTACAGCCTTTCTAGTTTACTATGCTTCCCTAGACAACCTCACTACTATGTTGGTAAAAATAATGTGTCTACCACCCGCAAGGTTGGTAGATGCCGATGCTAAGACGGTCATAGCAAGCACTAACTTGGGGAAAAATATTTCTATCCCACTGCCTTCTTTGGGGCCAATTGCTCATCCAATGTAATTTCAGGGACTTACTCAGGCCTTGGCACATCAAACACCTATTATGAATTAAGTCCCACAGTTGCCTATGGTTCCTCACTCAAGATCGCCAATGAATCAGGCACCCCTAGTTCCTCACTACTTATAGTTGTAGTAACAACAAATCTATCCTTAGCTACCCCAAGTTGCCACATACCTACAAGGGCCTAAGTTTCCATCTTCCCAAAAAAACTAGAAAACAGTATAGCCAATTTTTCATCAAAACCAAGCAACACAACTGAGTGACATAGAGAAGGAATAGATAGAGGAACTAACAAAGATGATTAAAAAATGTCTACAAAGGTGACACACTTGAGAAATCAGAATAATCAGTTGCAAGCTTCCCAACTCAGCATTCAAGCCAACCTCAATTGAGATAATGGAGATAACCATGATGGTGGTACCTCATCAGGGAAGAATTATGAAAGAGGACATAATTCCAACCAAAACTTCAAAAGGGGCCCTTCACAAAGGTAGAACCGAACATGGAATACAAGGAAAAATAACGGAGGCATTCCCACCCCTCTCGACCAGCTGGCTAACATAGATAAAACAACAAGTGGAGTGTACTTAGTGAAGGAAGCTTTGTCCAGATGGTGCCAAATCCATAAAACCAATAGGCACTCCAAATTGGATTGTCCCAAGTTTTGGACAACTGCAGAAATTTTTCAAGTAGAGGTCCAGAATTCCATCGATAGTGGAGGCTATAGGGACATAGTCCCATTTGAACTTTATGATTCGTCTTTGATCATAGTCAATCAAGTCCCATTCCCATGAAGTGAAAGCAATGAACCTAAAAAGGAGATCACTCCCTTAAAGAATGAAGAAGCGAAAGAGGTAAGTAACAAAGACTCTTTATCTCAGCTCTTTATTTTAGTGGATAATGGTCCAATAGATGAAGAAGAGTCATGTGAGGACAAAGTTAAAATGTTTCATCAAAGGGAAACCCTATATAACTTGAGGAGTAAATAGGAGGACCCTTCATGACCTCTATTCCACCCAATGACTTCAGCAATCTACCTAACCCAAATGCTAATAACAATCCAAGTTACCCCCATGTGCCAACTCAATACTTTAACAAGAACAAGTAGCCAAGTCAAATGTAAAACCAATTTGTTGGTTCTTCCCAAGGAAAGTCTTGTTAGGCTGAAATTGAGCAAATGGGCGAGTATGTTGCTGAAGAGTTCAAGCAGGTCAAAATAAGTTTGTCTTCCTTTGATTTGCTTAGAGTACTAGCTGTTAGGAATTTATTCTTTATGATGATTAATGGGACTCCCTCTTCTGAGCTAGCAAAAGAAGTACCTACCAAGAGTGTCTCTTTTGATGAATCATGGCATGAGCCTATAATCCAAAAAATTTTAGGAAAGAAAAAATGGTGCACCTTCAAATTAGCAAACAAGGAAGCAACCTGCCAAAGAAAAAATTCAAGTAAAAACCAAAGAGAAGACCCAAGGAAAAGGATAAAAATTAAGTTGCCCAAGTAGATACACCCATGGGATTATTCCAGGGGAAGTTAGAAACACAACCCTTCCTTAATACTATCAAAATATTTTGGAAGAACCTACATAATTGCTTGCTTGATTCAAGAGCATAGGCTAATATTATTTCTCTCATTGTATGCAAGGCATTAGGAGTATTCCCCACTCCTTCAAGATGGAAGGTGACCTAGTTGGACAAAACTAAGGTGAACATAGCTGGATAAATCAATCGAATCCATATGCAGATCACTAGGGACCCAAGGGTACAACAAGTTATTGGCATTCAAGTAGCAGATATCCCAGACACATATGGCATAATATTGGGATGGGACTTCACCAAAGCATTGAATGAATATGTTGCAAATGATTTCTCCAACCTATGGTTGCCATGGAAAGGGCTGCCAAATCATATATGTATTGATCAAGAGCTACGCATGAAATTTATGATCACAGAGTACAACACCAATGAGGTGTTGTGTGTTGAAAGTGAGCTTGGTAATTATTCTCTCATGGCATACCAAGGACAACCAGAGCCCCAAGAAAAAGAGAGATTAAAGAGGTCCTCTTGGTGTTATGCACCCCTCCTGTTGATTTGACTTATACGCCCTAGAGCATAGAGATGTTGGTTGAGCCAGATGATGAGGAGTCCAATGAAGACAACAACTTGGGATTATTGGATGGATTCCAAGAGTTTATTGAAAAATATGTGCAATATCAGCTTAGCTTAGGATCAAGGATGGATTTCCAAGAGCTCCTATTACCCAGTTGGTGTAGGGTCCATAATGTGGCTCACTCAAAATTTGAATGCAGCCTTTTTCAAATAGCAATTGCCCGTATCATTGGATAGGTCTCACTGAGGAAGGAGCCCTGAACTAAAGAGCCTGATGCTAGCAATGTTGAGTTTCTGGCCACCCTAGAAATTGTAGATGAACGTGCACAACCAAGGAAATATGAATGCATGATTAGCCCTAAAATTAAAGAATCATCCAAGTTTTGGACACTATGCTTTGATGGATACAAGTCCAAACAAGTTGCAGGAGCTGGGTTTGAACTTATCAGCCCCATGGGTAAGACTTATTTTGTTGCTCATAGGCTTAAATTTTATTACACAAATAACATAGTGGAGTATGAAGCACTAGTCCATGGTCTTTTGATGGCCCTAAGGAAAAAGGTAAAAATGTTGCAAGTCTTTGGTGACTTAGAGTTAGTAGTAAAAAAAGCTAGGAAATTGTATTCCTGCAATGAACGAAGGCTGGAAAACTATAGGCATAGAGTTTGGGATCTTTTAGAGAGCTTAGATGCATTTAATATTCAGTTGATCCCTCGCTCCCAAGATTATACACCTGATCCCTTAGCTCAGGTAGCTAGCATCCTTCAACCTTTGTCATTGACCAGCATGAAAAGGTTCACTATTGAGCTTACCTCCACCCCATCTATGTCATATAATGTTACCAATTCTCAAGTGTTCGATGAAGAAAATCACATCTTGGATTTCATCACTAGTTCTGATGTGTTTACAACTCATATAATTGATGAGGCTAAGCCCAAAGAGGCTGAATTAGATATAGAAGGGGTCATCAACCTCAACACCAATACTATTCCTAGGGGTATGGTTCAACTTTTTGTGGATATTTAACTTGGATCATATCAGAGATCAGGATCTACAAGCAAATAGGGACTCCATTAACAATTAGTGTGACACTCATAATCTTGGCACAACTGAGGAAGTTAAAAATGTATTCACTAGTAAGGTGTGCATGCCAGAAGAGAAGAAAGGGATCCTTGATGCTTTGTGAAAGTACCATGATGTAGTTTCTTGGAGCTATTAGTATTTAAAGACATATGACCCCTCAATCATCACACACACTATTCCTCTTAAGCCAAGCGTGAGACCATTTCAACAGCAACAATGTCCCATCAATGCATTGTTGGAGCCCATTATTTATAAAGAAGTTCAGAAGCTATTGTCCACATGAATTGTATTTCCAGTCAGGAACTCCACATGGGTGGCTAATCTAGTCCTAGTCAAGTAAAAGAATGGAGAAATTAGATTGTACATGGATTTCTACAACCTGAATTGAGCTTTGGAGAAATAAAACTATCTAGTGCCCTCATTAGATGAAGTATTGTAGATAGTTAATGGTTCTTAAATGATGTCTTTTTTAGATGGATATTTTGGATACAACCAGGTAATGGTGTAATATGAGGATAGCCATAAGACAAAATTCACCACCAAGTGGGGAACCTTCACCTACAGAAGGATGTTGTTCAAACCCATCAAAACTAGCACCAATTTCCAGTGTGCAATGGACATAGCCTTAAAATATTTGATAGGAAAATACATTATCATTTATATGGATGATCTCATAGTGTTTACAAAGAAGCGAGGCGATCATGTTTCTAATTTATGCAAATTTTTCTAGAAGTGGAGGGAGTTTGAAATTTTCATGAATCTAAAGAAGTGCATCTTCAAAGTTACTGAAGGGAAGTTGCTCAGGAACATGATCTCAGAGAGAGGAATCTCAATAGACCCTGAGAATATTCAAGAAATACTAAAAATTTATCTTCTAGGTAGCAAGAAAGAGCTGAAATATTTCTTTGGGAAGATAAAATTCATCAGAAAAATCATCACTAGCTTTGCTAAAATAGTCAAGCCATTCAATACCATGTTAAAAAAAGATGCCAAAATTGAATGGACCCCAAAGGTGAAGCAAACCTTCTAGTAAATCAAGAAAGAAATTATTGATGTACCCATGTTAGTTAGTCCTGATTACCTAAAGCCATTTTATATCTACTTGTTTGCCTCAGACTATTCCTATGTGAGCTTATTGACTCAAAAGGATGATGACGGAAGTCAACACCCAATTTCCTTCATGAGTGCCCCACTGAAAGATGGAAACTAAGGTACCAAAATATAGAGAAGCAAGCCTATTCTCTAGTCATAGGAGGCAAGAAATTCAAACAATACATCTTGCGAAACAAAGTGTTTTCCGTAGTGCCTAACCCTGTAGTAAAGATGTTGCTAATGTATAATGAGTTAGGAGAAAGAAGAGAAAAATGGGTCACCAGGGTCACATTGCTGCAAGAATATGACATTGAGATTTAGCCAATGA
The DNA here is from genome assembly GCA_007258455.2 of Sequoia sempervirens. Classification (NCBI taxonomy): domain Eukaryota; kingdom Viridiplantae; phylum Streptophyta; class Pinopsida; order Cupressales; family Cupressaceae; genus Sequoia; species Sequoia sempervirens. Next base: position 80,999,743 of record VDFB02179234.1, read on the forward strand.
AATTAGTAAGAGGGTAGGCCCTCACCTGAATGATAGCTAAAGCAAGACCCGATCTTATGGTTTAGAAATATCAACTTGAAGATGTATCCTTGAGATAGTGGTATGACGACATTGTCTACTACCTGCTAAACAACAAGTGCCCATCTCGCTTACAAGGAGTTCAAAAAAATGTTCTCTAGCTAAAAAATAAATAGTTACATGATGTGGGGGTATATACTATACAAGAGGAATCATCAAGGTATCTACCTCAGATGCCTTGGAAAAGAAGAGGCAACATGAGTGTTAAAGTAGTTTCATGAAAAATTTGGCACCGGTCATGGATCTAGCCCTTCTAGTGCTCATCAAATCTTCCAGACTGGGTACTACTAGCCGACGATATTCAAGGATGCACACAATCATGTTTGGACTTTTCATGTGTGACTGACTACTACAACTAGAGAATGTATGCCATTGTCCCGCTACAACTAGTCCTAGAGGTAAGGTTGTTTGCGTAGTGGGGTCTCGACTTCATTGGTCTGGTAAGCCCACCATCCTCTATGACTCACAAGTACATTCTAACCACCTATGATTACTTTACTAGATGGACATAAGCAATTGCATGTAGGCAATGTACCACTTAGGTAATTACTAATTTCATTAAAAATTTTATTTTGAATCATTTCAGTTGCTCATCTGCCCTTGTTTATGATAATGGCCCTACCTTTTCCTTGCTCAAATTTACTAGTTGGACCTTTGTTTATGGTATTTATCTAAAGTTCTCATCCAATTACTACCCTCAAAGTAACGGCCTAGCTGAATCCATGAACAAGAACTTGATCACTATAATTAAGAAGTTGCTTGATAGGAACCCCAAAGACTGGCATACCCAATTGCATTTCACTCTTTGGGCAGATCGTACATGCCATAGGGCTTCCTTGGGTGATTCCCCATTCCATCTCATTTACACTTTAGAGCCTATGTTTCCCATCTACCTCAAGATCCCTACCCTCCAATTTATCAACACCTTTTATGAAGAAGGGGATTGTTGAGGAGTCCATTTAACTGAACTACTCCACTTAAAAGAAGTCTATGACTGAGCCATTGAAAATTTCACCAAACATCAAGGCATTGTTAAGAGATGGTTTGAAAGATGAGCCAAAGTTAAGGTCTTCAAAATTTTAGATTTGTTCCTATGTTGGGACAAGGCCCATGGAAAGAAAGGGGACATGATAAATTCAACAAGCTTCAACTTGGCCCCTTTTAGATTTCTAAAATTTTAGTAGACAATGCTTTCCACCTCAAGACACTAACTGGTGAAGATGTTTTGTTGCCTCTCAATGGGCAGCACCTCAAGTATTATTTCCTTACCTAAGCTCTTTTGAGCTAGGTCTTTGTAAATACTTGTATATAGGTTAGTTTAGGTTTCCTTGGTTTCACTGTCTTGCTTTGCTTTTGTTTTGCTCATCTCCCGACCGTCTTGTTTTGTTAGAGTGTTCCTTTGTTTTTGATGTGGTGGTTGTGGTTGGTTTGATGGATGATTCACTTTTCTTCTTGCTCTTTGTGTTCTTTGGATAAATTTTCATTCCCAACTATTGGTCTCCAATTGCTTCTATGGGGTGGTTTATTTATTTGAACTTTGACTTGGCCTAGAATGTGACCCTTGATTGAATCCTTTCACAATCCTCTCAGATCATGCACAAAAGCACACTAAATTATTTTTGAAGAACTCTATAGTGGTCGTAATGATAGCCCAACAAGTGAAAATCTTAAGTTTTCTCTAGTGACCACTATGATTCCAAACCCATAGTAAGCTTCAATGATTATATAGTTGAGCAAAAGAAAGTATACTAAAATAAAATATCTAAAAAAAATAAATAGAAAGAAAGTAATCAAAACGAGGCAACTGTGTGGGTACACAAACAACTCTATCTGGGCTATGGATGCTCGGCTGGTAGTAGAGAAATGTTTGTGGGGTCATAGCGACAAATCCATCAGGCTATGGATGACTGACTAGTAGCAGGGCAATGTCCAAGTTACTTTTTGGGTTAGACAGTTTATGTAGCTTGCTTCACCCGATTAATGATTATCTATCATAGTTTATGAAGAATGGGAATGAACTCACTATATACACAATCTTGGGATGTTTTGTGATCTAATTCAGTTAAGGATCTTGTTCTCCTATGAGTTCCTTAGTTCACTTAGGGAAACTATCTCTTGGTCTATGAAACTAGAAATTCAAGGTTTTGAATGAATCTTTATCCTTAGAATGCTCAGGGGTGTTCTCCCAAAAAATTCACCATTTTTTGTGCCTATAGCACACACGCCCCATTTGGAATGGGGGCCCTCTCTCTTTTGCTTTCACTAGGTCACTTTTTCCTTCACCTCATTTTATGTATCCCCTATTTTGATTCCTAATTGGTCAATAGGTCCTAAGTCTATCATATTGAGTTGAACAAGTTTCACCACCCTTGAAATTTTCAAGTCTTCTTCCTACATAGAGTTCCTTTGGCATTTTTCCTTAAATCCTCAAAATGGTCATCTTTTACCTGATGTGGCTCTGCCCTTATAGGTTTCCCTTTATGGAATTCCATTTATCTTTCACCATCCCCATGGTAGTTGAGTTGATTCATCCACCTGCATTGCGGGTTCCACATCCTCCATTTTCACTCCTTCGTCAGTTGGCCAAATGGAAATTGCTTGACTATTTCCCGCCCTATCAGCTCCGCTATTCCCGTAGCCAATTGTTTTGAAAAATGTGCTAGCTAACCATGCTTTTCACCTTACTGGCATTAAATGTAGGAATTTAATGATGCATATCCTATAAATAGAAAAGTGTTGCCTATTTTTTTCATTAACATTCTTTATGAACCTATCAGAGCTCCTCTTGCTTCTGCCGCATTTGTACCTATTTTTCCTCGAAGATGAATTCAAGCTTTCCCCATTGCCTTCCATCAGGTTTGTCTGGTAACTTTTCCACTGCCCTAGTTCTTCATGCTCCAGTTCATTTTCTTTACAAATTTAAAAATATTAAGGAGAAAATGCCATAAAATCTTAGGAAATTTGATCAAAAACAAAATTCCGCACAAAACCCATCTCTTAAAATGTGAAAATCCCTCAAAGGTTAGTCATCTAAGGCCATGCGGGACATGGCAGCTCAACCGTTATTCTTGACTAGGGTTGTCAATCCCTTGTGGCCTACAAGCCTCCCATTGCTATTGCCTTAGCTCTCCAAACAACAAGCTGAAACATTGGTTATCACCCTTGTCGGGCTCACGCATGTGGGTGGATGCCTCCTTTCCACCACACCTTGTTGAAGCAAAATGAAACCAAGTAAAATTTATCCCTCGACCCTTGCTGGTCTAATTTTTTAGACTTCCATGTGTGGGTGGCTCATCACTATTTTCCACTTTAACACAGCCATCTTGTGCATTCCCTCAAGCTTTTGAGTCCCGCTAGCTTCCAATCCACTAAAATTGCTTAACATTGGAACCCTTTGTGGGTCATTCCTAGCAGATTTCCCCACCCTCATTATTGTTGTTTTAAATTCCCAATATACATGGAAAATCCAGTCCTTCTTTCTACCCTATGGGTCCCACTTCCTCTATCGCCACCTCAATTTCCCAAAATTCTTGTAAAGGTGGACTTCATTGTGAATGAAGCACTACGAAATTTGTTTGTGGGCTGCCCCATTCTCTTTGCCATTTCTAAAATAGCTGATTTCTCTCATCTATCCACTTTGTGGACTCCATACCATCCATCTCTCTCTATTTTCCTTCACACAAAATTGCCAAGTAAAGAGAGGGAGTGGGCCCTCCATTGTGGGCCACTGTCTATGGACCACCAACCTTTGACCTTTGTTTTTGAACATTCGAGCCTAGTCTGCATCCTTCCTTCTAGGGTTCAAACCTTCTGTGGTTGGTAGATTCCCCTAGAGTAATTATTGTGCACAAATGCTTTCTGCAGGATTGGCAATGTGGGTCATCGCTTGTGGTTTGTCATCTCATCTCTTCCTTCTCCAAACATCCAAATGCCCCCCCGTCCGCAGTACGAACCCCATGCCTCACATTTCCCCTCAGCCTTTGAAATTCAAAATGAATAAGTAAATTCTCCTGTAGGCCATCCATCGTGGGCCGCTATTTGCAGACCTCCAATGTATGATTAACATTCCAAGTGGCCATGTCCTACCTTCCACCCACTTGGCAGACCCCAATTCTCATATTTCCATCTAGCCCACTTTGAACGAATTACTCATGCCAACCCTCCTGTGGGCACAACGATGTGGACCGCCCTATTAGGGTCATCATTACATCCATGCTAGATCATATAGTCACCACCCCACTGCATCCCATGTGTTTCTTCCCATGTTTCTCTAAACAACTTGAAACTTTGAAACTAGCTAGTGTCGTCCTTCGTACCTATGGGTCCCACATTGCAGGATTCTTTCTATGGGATTCTACCTTACCAACACCATTCCAAATGGTGAAGCTAAAATTAGCCAAAGCATTCTTAGCCTTTGCACCCTCTCGACCTGCATGATCAAAATAATTGAATTGAGCACTTCTGAAATCTCATGAATGATGGACCCACATGCCCAAACACCCTAACATCTTGGTGGGCCCCATTATGGTGAAAAAATCTTGATGCAAGTGGATGCATGCGGGTTGTTGTGCCCTCTTTTCCATCTACCTTCTACCTTCTCCAAAATGGCTACCAGCCCAAGGAAACTCACATCCCTAGGCCTACATTGCCACATCATCCCCGAACAAAAGTCAAATGATGAATTTTAACAAATGTTATGATCTTTGGAGGATGAGTTACTTGATCTAACATTGGTTTTGAAGGATTTTTCTAAATCTCCCCTTATTTTATACATGAATATGCTTACTGCACCTTTTCTTGCAGTATTTATTGAATCAGTTATAGGACCATTAATGGTGTCCATAGAGAAAGAAAAGGGGAAAAATAATACCAAAGTCTCAAGAGAGAAGGAAGATAAGGAATGTGAACCAAGATCCCTCTAAAGCCTACAAAACACCGGAGATAACCACATTATAAGATTGAAATGCAAGTTAGAATCTAAGTTCCCTAGGAAATCTATTTGCAATGCTTAAAATTAGAAAGAAGAATGAAGAACACAATGAAATAGATTAAATCCTATTAAAACAAGAAAACTCTTGATCCCATGGGGGAATTGGTGCCAATTTGATGTGAAAATTGGCCCTTTCCCAACTCCTATGATGCAATGTTGAAGATTGATGAAGAGTGATCCACTTTTTTGCAGATTCAAATGTGCTCCATGATGAAAAACCTACATAACCTAGCTACAAATGAGATAAAATGCTAAAGCTTGAGGATGTATTTGAGTATAGTAAGTTTACTTAAATTGTGGATGATCGAATGAGGAGATTACCCTCTTATTTATAGATGAGATTAATGAAGGAATTCCCAAAATAGAGCAATGTGGGACTAAGAATTAGCCAATGGAAAAGTGCCACTTGTCAACTTGTGAGTGGATGAAGGATGTGCAAGTTTTGAGGATTGTGCCAATAAATGCATATTTTTGAATTTTGAAATTGTTGAAATGACATGCAAGAGGGAAGAAAGAATGCATTGAATGCCACTTGGCTCAAGGCAAAGGACATGTAAGAGAGTAAATGCCTTGTTGGATGTACATGCCAACTTAGATTTTGAATTCAAACTTGAGGAATATTTCTTTAAAGATGCCTTGTGAGGAAAATGGAGATTTAATAAATGAACTAAATATATTTTCATGTGCAAGTGGGAAAAGCTAGAGGATGGGACATGAAATGAGATTAAATTAATCAAGGTTAATTAATTTAATGAGAGATTAGTTGATGTGAAAATTTTGACTTAGATTTGTGGATTTATTTAAATCAAATATGAGAAGGATGTGATTTAAAGATTTAATTAAATAAAGATTTTTGATTTATTTAACTAAGGGGATGAAGTTAGATTAAACTGAACAAGGTTTTACTTTATTTAATTTAATAGAAAGACTTTAGAGAGTTAATTAAATAAAATTAATTATTTAATTAAGGGAAGCAAATTGATGAATTTAATCAAATAAGGAAATTTTATTTAATGGTTAGACTAAGGGATAATTTAGGATGAAATAGTATTAGTAATCAGAATTAGATGCACAATGTCAATCGGTATATTTTCCATGTCTACAAGGACCAAATGAAATTCCAGTTCCATTGGGTGGAACTCAATATTAGATACCAACCTCGACCATATTGACATTAATGAGTTCAAATAGAGGGTCATCACCAACCCCACTATGAAAAATACAAAGAAGATCAGAAAGAGCGGTTTGGCGAAGGCACCTGATTTCCTGCCCGCTCTTATGGCCCCTAAATAAGTAATGGCATGTTAAGAAGCCTATCAAGAGAAAACCAGAAGGATTGTAGATTGTGATGGTAGAGTGTTGGCTAACCTATCTGCCAAGCCCATACAAAGACAATTCCACATACTCACCTTTGACCCTATGGAGGAAACACCAAAAGAGTATGCAAAAAGTATGTGGAAGGTCAACCCCTTAAAATTCAAGAAGTCAATCAATCAATACTAGTTAAAAGAGAAGAGGGGAAGCACAAACAAGGTTCCCCAAGAATTGTTCAGGAGAAATTTCTATGAGGATTACCATGACTTGGTGACTTTGCTAAGTAGAGTCATGGGCATTCCTATTGTGGCCTACTTTCAAGACTGGATGTTCTACTTCATAGAAGAAATTATTAGAGGAGAAACCAAGTTTCACTGGGTTGGAATGATTAGTAACACATTGCATGAGCAGTTTGTTTGGTTAAGAAAACCTCTCAATTTTACATGACCTCGTATTTGGTCTATCTTCTAGTTGATCCCTCTCCATACAAAGGTCTATTTGTGGCATAGATCCCAACTCCAGAGAGAGAATTGAAAGTATATGATGGGCATCCATAGATCCAATACCAAAATTTTAAGAAGGATTATTGCAATGTGAATGATGCCTTTATTGGGAACATCATTAGAATCCTCAGAGGGGACTTTGAGAGGAGAGTCAAACACAATTCATGTGCATTTATTCATAGGTTTGGATTTATATTCATACAATTTCCAAATTTCACTTACATTCGAACAAAGGGCTTTACTGAGAGGCCATATAAGCTACCCTGGTAGCCAAATGATTGATTGATTTTCATAGAATTCTCCAGGTAGTTACAACATGCACATACACTCCTAAGTGAAAAACATGGACCAGGCATCACCTGCCCTCTCACCTTTAGCTAGGGCATGTATGTTATCCCAACATCCCAATGTGTAGAGTATTCTAAAAAGGAAATTATTGAATAAAATTTAGGTCTCCACACTTCTCAACCAAGGATGGATCCATATGGAAAGTTAAAGAAGATGGTTGAAAGAGAATATTCCAACTTGCATAACATTGAAGACTTTTGGGCTAACTATCAGGATGACAAGGAGGTGTGCATGAGGCAATATATGCGCATGACTACCTACTTTTTCAAGATGGTCAAATTTCTCCTAGTGCTAGATTAGATCGTGGAAGATGAAAACACCATCATAGATATGAGGTATGATGTCATCCCTAACTTGTCATTACCCCTTATAGATTGGGATGAAGAAGAGGCCAATGACCTCAAAATTTTGATAACATAAGTCAAGCATAGGACAAGGCAATGGATTGAAGCATAAATTGTTTAGCTAAAGCTCTAGGGGATAACTCTAACTTACAGTGAGTTGGAGGATGAGCTCAAAAGTGAAATAGATAGTGGGACAACTACTGCCCCAAACTAAAGAAGCTCCAAAATCTCCTCCAGCCACTAGATTAAGGAAAAGAAAGGAGGTGTTGGAATTCCAACTAAAACATAAAGTATATTCGAGGAAGCCTTCATAGGTTGATACCTCAAAGAAAATGAGGAAGTGGGGTGGATTCTCTGAGATTCCCATTATCCAAGATTACCCCTTGCACAAAGGAGAAGAAGAAGAGGTCGGGCAACCAAAGTTGGCAGTTGCCACCTCTACTCTTGCTGCCACCACCACTGCCACTACGATTACTCCTCTGCCAGCATCTCAATTATTACATACTTCCTTTATGCATGCAATGGAGATCTTGGTTCGCCTTTCCTCCTCACCAATTGCACCAATTACGGTGAGGGATTCTTCCTTTTCCACAACTTCCCCACTCTTATCCTTCTTGATGTCTCCCTCAACTACAATTTATGTAGCCTCCACAATGAAAATGCCTACCCTCACTCTTCTAGAGGCCTCTGCTCGTCACATGTTGGATATACCTATCAAGCTCTTTGGATTATTGATGAACCCTATAGTTTGGGCTGCTCTAGCTCAAGTCATTGTTGGTCTTCCTATTCCTCCCTCGATAGAGCCACCAAAAATAGAAGCAACAATGCAAATATCAGAAGAGCTAGAGAGATAAGAGAGGGAGGCAGCCAAAGAGGGAGATGATGAACCTGAGGATCCATTTAAGGATGACTAACTTAAGCATTTGGAACATCAAAACATGGTCATCGATGAGGTAGTATATGAAGAAGAAAGGTCACAATCCTCTAAGGAAGATGTCGAAGACGTCAGTGCCAAGTATATAGTGGAATCCTCTGACCAAGAACTCAAGGAAGAGTTGGCTCAACAACATAAAGACATCAAAGATGAGGTTGAGAGGTAGTCTTCCAAGGAAAAGGAAGAAATAGATGAAAACATGGTGGTATCTATGGAGCCTCTAACTAAGGAACAAGGAAAAGGCCTTAACCAATAGGAAGAGATGCCACCCATAGGGGAACATGAAAAGAAAGAAGATGTAGAGGGAAAAGAAGAAGATAAGCCTAAAGAAGAGGCTAATATGAAAAGAAGCCTTGAGGTAGAGTACCACACCAAACTCAAGCAAGAAGAAGACAGGGCACATGAAGGGGAAGATATACCAAAGGAAAATGTAGCTGCTATTGTGTCACAAGAAGGGAAGACCACATTCATCTTTGACTTAGATGTAGAAAAATAAGAGAAAATAGAGTAGAAGTTATCGAGCCATGAAGAAAGTGAGATCTAGCATACTCAAGGAGAGAAAGGTGATCATGAATCATTGAAGGAGTGATCTTAGATGCTTGAGTGGCTAGAGAAGCAACTAGAAAAGAAAACCACTTCCTTCATTAATCCTAAAGAAAGGTTGGAGGCTATCCTTGCACGAGCTCAGATAGGAGCAAAGAAGGAGAAGAAACTGAGGGTCCAATCCCATATCATGATGGATGCATCGGGATCAAGGAAAATACAAATTGTTACTCTAGTAATGGACAAGGGAGAAGGACCAATCCTCCAAGGAGGAATCAAAGGCACAAGTGGCAAACATCACCGCCTACATACCACAATGGTCCTCTCTTGAAGAACTACTAATGACTTCATCGACCCCACTACTACTATTGTCCAAAGATCACATAAGCAAGCTAGAAAGAAGAAAGAACTGGACCAAGGCCACTGAAGACTAGTTCTAACAAGTAATCTACGACATTGATATGGGTATTTTTCTCACCATTAGAACAACCAATAAGTTTCAGGAAGTGCAAAAGCATCTTGAAGGCACAAAGAAATTTTGTACTAACTTCCTAGAATTGTATAGGATCATGTACCTTAGGCTCAAGGCTATCCTCAAGATGTATGCGAAGACTTGGGAGAAGGAACTAGCATTGGAAAAAGATGATCATTGATTGGTTGAAACTTGGAAAATGGGCCTGGACCATTGAAGGGAAGTCTTGGAGTAGGTGCTCCATGAAGTGGAGCTCGACCTAGAGTGGGTCAAAGAGCACAGGGCAGATTGTGAAGAGTATCTAAAGTTCATGACAGATTATGACATGCCTATCATTGAGCTAGACCCCAAGAAAATAAGGTAATATTTTCATAAGAAGATGGAGAATGGGGCTATAGACTCACTAACACTGGAGGAACTAATTACTAGTAGATCCAAGAAGCTAACCTCCCAAGTGCCCTAATCCAATATTATGTAATGGAGTAAACTTTAGGCACTAATAGGAAAATTTGTGGATTACGCCACTATAAATAAGAATGAAGGCAAGCCTATCATTGATGATGAGTTTCTCACTATATAGATGCAAAATAAGTGAAATCAACTAGAAGAAAAAAGTGCTACAACATAAGGCACTAAAAGACAAAATAGGAAAAGGACAAGCAATTCAATTTTAAATTGTAAAATATTGGGGGTAGGTGAGACCCTAATTTGTAGTGAATCTTGGCCACATAATGAGATTAAATCTTGGCCATTCATCTTGCTTTTTGAAAACTATAAATAGGAGATCTCCTCTAATTTTCAGAGAGAGAATGGAGTTGTTGTAAAGACATTCTAATAAAATTCTAATAGATTTTTTTTTTTTAAAAACAATAGTGGCAAGCCACTATAATATATTAGATATATATAAATAAATAATACAAAATCCTAGTTCAAAAGAGCATATTGAAGGAAAGAAACAAGAAGAAAACCTCTAGTTGTAGCTCAAATCATACAAAATTATACCAAACCAAGAAAGCCCATACATCCAACTAACATAGCTACCATGCCCAAACCCAAAATACAATCATCCTTCAGAGAAACCCAAAATACAACCCAAAATTCAGAGAGCCACCTTAGAGGAATTTCCTCCTTTTGTGGCTAATCTAAGCAAAATATTATGCTTGTTTAGACTATATTTCCTCATTTTTGCCTATATCCATTCCTTCTCAAAGCGAGGTGATGCCATCATGTTTTGATCCACCTCTACTAGGGGTACCTTCACCAATACATCACTAGAAAGTGTTCGATTAGACTGATCAAAACCCATGAAATTTAAACCAACAGGATTAGTAGGGCCCGAAGATGATGAGGAAAAATCAGAGATTGTTGAAGCAACAATATCTACGACACCTTGCTTCCCATATATGGGAGCTGCATCCACCAAGTTCTCTAAAATCCTATTAGGGGTGGCCAGAGGATGGACCCCAGAAGAAGAAGTATTGATGCCCTTTGGAGAAGCTTGAGATTCTACTGGAGCTTTGGGAGAAGAGAGAGGAACAATGTAGTGTTTTGATTCAACTCCATCCCACCACGAAGGCTTTCTCAAAAATTGGTTCCCAAGGGCATGCTACTTTTGGTAATGGGAAGTAGAATGATCTGTGGCAAAGCAACACCTGCATCTAAAAGAAATTTTTTCATAATCAAGAGACTGCCTCCAACATCTATTACCTACCTTCAGAAGCATCTCAGCAGGGAGGCCCTTTGCCAAATCCATCTGGATGCATATACGATCATAAGTGGAATTCTGGTAGTTGATCATTTCCTCTGCAACATAGTGATAACTTCCTAAGGCATTGCCAATGGCCCTTAAGCAATCAAGTTCCCAAAATTGAAAGGCAAGATAAGGCAACCTAACCCACAAATATGCTGAGTTGAAAATTTTCGTTCATGGGTCAAACTCCAAAAACTAGGGTTTCTTACACAGAAAATTGCCTTAGAAATCTAAGGGCCACACTCTATTACCAGCTCCTTATCTTTTTGAGAGTCAAATTCTAGAAAAAAAAACCCCTTTCCACAGGGGTAAATGCTAATCTCTCCCTCATATACTCTTGTGAGTTCTCTGTGACCCAAGCATGCAAATCACAAAGTTTTAGCCAAATCCTTGTGATTCGAAAAATCATGGCATGGTCTGATAAAAACTCTTCCCAATCAGAGGCCAGATTCTCCAGAAAAAATTTAGGAACAGAGGAAGACAGACATATTGGGAATGGAGAACTCTGCTTGAGGCCAACACCGCACCTAGGGCTAGCAAGTTTAAAGGAGACATCCCCATCATTAGGTTTTGCATGTGAACTCGTGTTGCCTGTTATTCCACCCAATCCAATGACATTCTTGAAGGAGCCCTTTGAATCCTGGCCACAACTATTCCCATTCAGAGGACACCCAAAATTTGTCCTCTAGACCCCTGTAATCCCTGCACTAAGCCCATTGATCCCCTTAGCCTCCTTTTCCCTAATGTCAAGCCCATCCTAGGCATGCAACTTATAGTCACAAACCCTTAGAACTTGATCAAAGAGCAATGGATTCCACACTGATTGTCGGGGCTTTCCACTAGCCAAACAAGCACTAGAAGTAGAGGCCCCTACGTTGAGCCCTTCTTGAGTGATCACCTTGGTACCACACACCTACAAATTTGGATTTGTTGAAAAAATATTCCATGAGAGAGTGCAAGGGTTTCCAATGGTCGAGCATGCAACAGGAATAGTGGAGAGTGGTTCCTTTTTGTGCGATGTGTGTTGAATCATCACCTTTGAAGCAATTGGGTGAGATCTGTTGCACGGAGGTGAAATGAAAAGCCCTTTGAAACACAAAGCAATTTGGGCATGGGAGCACATAGCTATCTTTTGTCTGCCCATCTAGAGACCATAGCTGGTGGATGGCATGCCATAAGTCTACTATTATGTTGGCACTTTGCTACAAACCTGAGTCAGTGAGACAAGTTGGCAGCGTCGTTACATTGACATGATGATTTATTTTATTTGGAGGCCATACAAGGATTACAGACAGTGGGAGGATGAGGCTGACCATCTTAGTTTTTGTAGGTAGTTCCAATACTTTATTGGTAAGACTATACAGAGCTAGATGATTATTAAGATATACCTGCCACAGAGGGTCTTATGATAGTTCAACGAGCAACAAGGTGTTCCTATAGGTATAGCCGAGTATGCCAAGTCATCTAGAAAGTTAGTCTGGGCTCCACCTATATCTATACCATTTTTAGAGTAGAAGATTGATGGGCTATTATCACAATAGTGGGGATGGACGAGTGGGATTGCAAATTCAGGTACTACAACCAATTATGATTTATGGTGGTAGACTCATCATCCAGTCCTTTTCACAAATATAGATGGACCGGTGCCTATTGATAGGAGATTAGTCATAGGATGGGTTTCATGAGGTGCTCAAGGAGGTAGAGCTGAAGATAGGGGAGAGGCAGAGGTCGAGGGAGAGATGGAGGCAGGGGTGGAGAGAGAGATGGTAGGAGGAGGAGGAGAGGAGGGTGAGATAGTGTGTGGCTAGAGTGACACTAGATGCTATCCTCGAGGCAACCAAGGAGGACAAGAGAGAGGAGTCGAGGTAGGAGTAGGAGGGAGAGAGACAAGAGGAGCATGTGGTAGAGGAGGAGTGTGAGGAGGAGGTTAGACATGAGATGGAGATGGAGGTTGAGATGCCACGAGACGAGGGAGTTGGAGGAGAGGAGGAAATGGGAGAGGATTAAGATGTTAGGGATGATGATGATGCCATTGATGATGTGGAGTGACTCTTGAGGTGGAGGATGGTTGAGGGGGAGGAGGAGATACCTTCAGGATCACCACTGCCACATGATGCAATGATAGATTAGCAGGTGGTAGATTTGCAACAGAGACTAGATGATAGTACAACGCAAGTCAGGGCCCTATAGGTTGAGTTAGAGGTGGTTAGGGTGGAGTGGGATCAGGAAGTGATCCGCCAATAGGAGTCAGCTTAGTGGTGCATAAAGTTTTCATAGTTATGTTCAGGAACATTAGCAGACATGACACGAGAGTTTGCCAGGGTTAGCGCATGTCTTGGACAATACAGGATATTATATGAGCAGGTAGTGCTAGCTGAGAGGAGAGATCCTACTCTGACACAAACACAAACAAGGACATGTAGTGGCAGCAAGACTAGGAGTGGCAACAACAAGAGTTAGAGTAGTGTAGGGGGATCCACTTCCTTAGGGCAATCATCAGGGCACGGGTCTAGCCACTCCCACAAGCATGCCTCAAGTCATAGATCAGGTCATAGCCACAGATCATCTAGATCATAGCACAATTCCTTGCACAACTAGCCTCTAGTGATAGACCCTTCAGTCTCTCAGACTTAGGCAACGGTGTGATCCTAGATGCATGTTACAGTTGAGATGATGCCATCAATGATAGTTCCATCAATTTCTCAAACACAGGCTATAGTGACAGATCCCTTAGCCTTCCAGGAATAGGTGACAGTACCCATGGTGGCATTAGTTCCTTTGATAGAGAATTAGTCTCCTAGATCTTCTCCTCGAGGGGATGAAGAGAACTCAGCATAGCCATATTTTATTATTATCTTGTATTAGGAAATTTCAGACACTTGTGACATTTATATTTGATCATCGATCCTGCAAACTCTTATTTTTGGGATTCCTTGTGACTCTATCCTATGACATTTGTTTTAGAGGTGATATATATGATGTAGTTTTGATGTGGCCTATATGTGTTATGTGATGTGATATGATTTTATGCATTATGATGTATGTTTATGTGATGATTATTATGATGATGCAATTATGATGACTATTTGATGCCTATGTGAATTACGCATTTATGATTTTGATGATGATGTTATTTATATGCCATGTCATGTATGCCTTATGGTAGTTATTTATGATGTGATTTCATGCTGATGTGATGTTCATTTATATGCCATGATGATTCTATGCCATGGATGATCATGATATGCCTAATGTATTTATTTGAATGGATGCCATGTGTATGCTTATGTTAATGCATTACTATGTATGTATGATGCAATATGTAATGCAATGTATGTGGTTTTAATGATATAAGTGATGATGTATGGACCTAATGCAATGCCTATATGACCATGTTCCACTTATGCTTTTGTATGTCACAAGATATCATCGTGAGATGGATGAGACAGGATGACAAGATGAAAAAAGATGATTGTTAGTGTAGAGACCACACCCTTCAACATATTACTATAGGACTTTAATAACTATTGCTCTTAATCATCATTGGGAAGATTATTGTAATGGCCAACAAACACCATGATATGACATAGATCAAGGTGTGCAAGGTTGCACCATCATGAGAGACAAGCAGTCACAGAAAAGGATGGTCACGACTCATACAAAAAGTGCAATTTCCCTAGTCTTTTTCCACAACCAACCAGAAGCATAAAAATACAAGAAAGACAAGTCATGAAACATTGTTGCTCCTCTAAATCCTATTACCAAGACATCCTCGAGGAACTAGCAACATGACTACCAAAAAAAAACAAGACAAGACAATCATCATGATACGTCACTACTTCTCTAAATCCTGTTGCTAGGACATCGCTGAGAAACTAGTAACATGATTGTCAAAAGGGACAAGACAAGACAATCGTCATGATACATCACTACTTCTCTAAATCTTGTTGTTAGGACATCACTGAGAAACTAGTATCATGACTGTCAAAAGGAAGAAGATAAGACAATCATCATGATATGTCACTGTGTGATCGAAAATAATATGCGTAATGAAATAAAATAAACACTATTCAAGCACACCAATAAGACATTGTATCAAAACATAAAATAAAAGGTAAGTAGATGCAAACTCAATATTCCACTTCGATTGTCGTCCTATTGTCCTCTATCTTCAGTGTTTTTGTTGATTCCAGCTTTTGCTCTCAAATTTATGTGCTAGGCTCAACAAACTATCTTCCTAAAGAACGAGATTTAAATATGATGCATGATGCAAGATTAAGCTATGATCTAAAATAAGACTGAGATGATTGAAGTAAACATGATGCTATGATGCTAGAATGCTAAATGAATTAAATGCATGAACTCTAATTAATTGCCTATTATCAGTACTTAGATTCACACAGGTATTTATAGAGTTTTTCGAATGATTCTGATTGGCTGTCTTGATTGACGGTTGTGATAATTCCTAGCAGATCAAATGGCTGAAGATGGATGAAACTGAAGAGAAAATAGAAAAAAACCTGAAAACAAGATTTTTCTATTTTTACGAAAGAGAAGAAGATAAGAAGATAAGAAATCATCTTTCTTTAAAAGAATAAAAGAAAAATTTAAAAGCTGATAAATAATGAATTAAAAATTCAATTATTTATTTGTGGATGATATTCAGCTTTTTCTTAATTAAATGAAATATTTAATTAAGCTTTTAAAGCAGAAGAAAGTTTGTGATAAGAAGAAAGCTTTAATCAAGATTTTTGAAAAAAGAAGATAAATATTTAATTATGATATGAGAAGAAAACATAAGATTTCACAATTAAATAAAATATCTAATTGTGATTTAGAAAGAAAGCATAAGATCCTTTAATTAAATAAGGTTTATTTAATTAAATCACTTTTATGAAATTAATTAAATGAAATATTTAATTAATTAGAAGAAGAATTAAAATAGAAGAAAGAGAATATTTAAACTTAATTAAATCAAAAGATTTAATTTAAATTCAAATAATGATAATTAATTTAAATAAATAAAAATGTATTTATTTAATTAATTAAGTGGACATATGAAAATAATTAAATAAAATAAATTTATTTAATTACGAAAGAATAAAATGAATGAACAATATAATTAAATTAATTAAATTTAATCATATGTAGAGGATTTTAGATAAATTAATTAAATAATAAATATTTAATTAATTGCCAGGATTATAGACATGACCATTTTTATGTGTATACATTTTGCCCCTCTTTGAAGTGATGTGTGAAACACATTGCTTCAAAGAAAAAAAGAAAAAAAATATTTTGCCCCTGATATGTTTCTGATTTTTGATGTCGATGATGCCCCCTCAGGAGGTAAATCATGGAAGAGGATGTCGAGAATGATAGGGAAACAGTGATTTAGCTCTTGATAAATGATGTTTGTGATGGCCCAGTGAAAAATAAAATGGAAAGAATGAAAAATGTCATTAACTCCCACCCTAACAAACCCTTAAAAGGTAAAAAGGGGTAAAATGAAGTGTCATTTTCACCCTACTGCTATAGTGAAAAGTGAGCTCTGATAGTGACCTAGCGAGATGGAGATCCCATTGCACATGCATAGATTCGAGCGAGCATGCCGATACCAGAGACCAGCTGTGTATGGACCACCGGTGAGTGATTCCATCCATTTAGGATTTCAAATTTTGCATTTTGGATCAATTTTGTAAATGTTTTAGGTCAGTTTTGAATTTTTTCAACACGTTTTAGCACATTCGATAAAAAATTTAGCGCATTCGAAAAATTTTGTAGCGCATATAGGCATAGATTAAAAATGCATCTTTATCGCTTACGACAGATAGAATAGCACATATAGGTGAAAATCGGCTAGTTTGATCCTGCAGCGCATTTAGGGAACATAATAGCACTTTTGGTTGATGTCAAAAATTTTACACAGACCCAAATTTCTAATATTTCTCTCCCATGTTGAGGAAGTGGAAATCAACCAAGTTCTTCAAGAAATCAGTCTTCAATAGGATCAAGAAACCCAAAATGAACTTAAGTTACAAGAAAAATTTAGACCGCAGAGAATTTTTGTATAAGAGTCGACACGTCTTGCTTCATTATCGCAAATTTCTCCATAGATACCAAGACTACGTCAGAGGATTCACTGATGATTATGCTGTAGAACCTTTAGCTACTCAAGCTTATTATCAAAGATTAGCTCTATCTCAATGTCACAATCTTAATCAACCTCTTGAGTTTGAGAATATACCACAACCTTCAATTGAATAATCAACACATCCTAGTCAAATCCTTCAGTGACCATAGATTTCCAAATCTTTTCGAAAACAGGGATCAAAACTTTAGGAGTGCACCTCGCAAGCAAAATTTTGAATTATTGATTCAACTTCCCTCAAACAGGATTCTGATATCCTTCATCTTTGGAAGCCACAATCAAGAATTGGGAAAAATCTTTTCATAGGATTCCTTTCATATGCCTTTTTTTACAAGATCTCAATACAACAAACTAGGAGAAGAGTCTCAACGAGAAATTCCTACCCATAACATTCAAGAAGAAGGTAAACGTGGTAATCCTCATTATAGTGTAAATCGCAATCCTCTTTTTAGTGACGACAATATGGATAATAGAGAAGTAAATCCATTTCATAAGTACAAAGACATGAACAAAACTCCTGTAGATAGTGATGATGAGCAAGAGGAAGAACTTCACATTAGAGAGGCTAAACAAGACCCCAAGTTTCTTAAAGCCATAGAAAAGATCCTGCAACGTGACAAAGAAAAGTATTTTCTCTTCCTAGCCGATCAAGGAGCTAAATTGCCTAAGGATTTTGATATTGAGAAATTAAAGAGCAAAGAAGAAGAAACATCCCCATCCGATCTTACTGTTCTTACTCAACAATTTAAGGCACTCCAAGGAAAAATCAAAGAGTTACAAGGGGGGACCACAACAAAGAAATACACTCTTGATGACATATGTCCTTATCCTTTTGATAGAAGTCTCAATATGATTCCATTTCCTAAACATTGTGAAATTCTCAAAGTTGATTGTTATAATGGGAAATTGGATCCAATTAATCACGTGAGAGACTTCCAAAAAATGACTTTAGAATTTGTGCATGAAGACACTTACTTGCTGCATTTGTTCCCTAGGAGTCTTGGAAGTAACTCTATGGAATGGCTATCAAAAATCACACCTTCTATTCAAACATTTGAGGAATTGATCAATTTGTTCATAACACAATACGCCTACAACATCCAACACCCAATCACCATGATTGATCTTTGCAAAGTTGCACAAAAACTTGGTGAACCTTTCACTACCTTTCTTCAAGGATGGAGAAGAATGTTCGCTAGGTATCCACGTCATGTTCCTGAAAAGGAAAAAAATGGTTACTTTCATCAATAGCCTAAATTCAGAAATGAGCTATCACTTAAATCTACATTGTCCACCTTCCTTTGAGAAATTGATTGAGGATGCCATCACCATTGGAGGTGCTTTGGTCAAAAGAGGGACAATAAAACTTGATAGGGACAATCCTAGCTCATCTAACCATTATAACAATCAAGCCAAGTCTAAATTTTGGACTCACAACAAAAACATTGTAAATGATGGTGTTGTAGATGCAAATCGTGTCTCAACTAAGCCATTTGTTCTGAGTACTCCAAATACTCCTCGTAACAATAATTACAACAGTGTCAATTCTGTCATGAATCAAGGAAACAATCTTCCCCCTCCAAAGAACAACAATCAAGGGACTGTCAACAACCAAAATTACAGTGGAAACAATAACAACAACACCTTAGGGAATACCTCAAAAATGAACCCACAACGCTTTTCATTCTTCTCTAGTAGAAGAAATTTCACTCCACTAGGACAATCCTTGGAATCTGCTTTCAAAGAGTTTATGGAAAAAAATGTCCTTACTTTAACACCTCAACGCAATTATGAACCTAGTGTAAAACCTCCATCATGGAATGAAGCTTATTATTGTGATTATCATAGGTGCAGAGGTCATCGTACAAACAAATTTCAAGCTCTGAAGCATGCTATTCAAGACCTAATTGACAATGGCACTATCACAATAGAAGGACAACAAAAATCCAATGAAGATCACCAAGCATTTCGCAACCCTTTGCCAAAGAGGTATATGCGCTGGAGAAAAAGTCAAATGCGCTGCAGAATACCTTTAATGCACAGAAACATAATTGATATGCACTAAACCAAGAAGCGTATGTGCTAAAACAGTCCCTAAATGCATTGGAAAATGACTCAGATGTGTCGAACCAGCTAGTGAATGCGCTAGAGTTTTTCCTAGATGCACTAAAACAGTTTTCCAAAGATAGTTTTTGACCAGTTTTGAAAATTTTCAGCTGAAGTGTTTCATATTCATTTTGGATGATCCTTTATTTGAATTAATGTTCTTGAAAAACACAGCAAATAGTCCAATTTAAGTTGAACGTAACCAGCACAAAATAAGACAAGCATAACTTAAGTTAGGCCAGGACAATATCCGCTAGATTCCACATGGGTTCTCCAACCACATATCAGTAGCGTGTGAATTCAGAAGCTTGGCTGCATGGGCTCCCCCTTATAGTGCACTCTCTTCTAAGGCCAACCAAGCTTCCAACCCCCATGAAACTCCCATGGCAGATTGATCACCTCTACTAAAGACTGCAAAAGTGTGGAAGGCTTCACACTGACCGGTGCTGGACTAGCAGATAGAAGGTTTTTGGCTTTCTAAACAATGGTATTTAGTTCGGGACCCCCATTCGAGTGGCCATCCATGGGGCAAGAGATTAATCACCATTAAGGTGGCACTCTAGCCTGAAGAGGTTAAGCTCAACAGGGTTTAAGAGAGTACAACTCCATCCGTATGACACATCCGCACAAGCAACCTTAGGTTTTCCCTTAAGGTTTACATTTATATACTAGTTGGGGGTAGCTTGGCCTTAGCTCCATTGCCGGTTTGAGTCGTGTTGAGGTGATGAAATCCCCAAGCAGGCCCAATTTCTAGAGTTAATAACCGTTTCTCTTACACCTAGGATAGCACAAGTGCACAAGGGGAGAGGATACTTCGATTATCAAGTCAAGGTTACACAGGGAAAAGTGGGTTTGGCTTTCTGATCACCTAGTTTGCACAGGGTGAGAGCATAGTCACCTACCACTTTCAAGCATAGTCAAAAAGAGTAGACAGATTCATTTTAGGTGCACCAAAATAAAAAATGATTTAATCTAAGTGAAGATTTTACTTCACAACAGACATAGGGTTCATTTTAATTGCATGATAAAGATGTGGTGGCTACCCTAGATTGATTCATTTTAAAACCAACAAGAAAAGGAAAGAAATTCTGTCTGCGGAAGGCGTCAGACTCAGAATCTCTGTTACAACCCAGATGCATGACTCTGTTACCTAGATGCGCAAAAACAAAACTCGGATGCGCAAGAACACAACCCAAATGCACAAAAATAGAACCCGGATGTGCAAGAACAGAACCCGGATGCGCAAGAACAGAACCTAAATGCGCAAAAATAGAACCCGGATGCGCAAGAAAAGACACTAGATGCGCTAAACTAAAATGCAATTTTTTTTAAAAAAATTTGAAATAGATTTAAATGCGCTAAATGATGTCCTATATGTGGTAATTAAACTCCTAAATGCTCTTCAGAAATTCCCATATGCGCCATTCTATTTCCTAAATGCTCTTCAGAAATTCCTATATGCGTCGAAACAGTCTTTATATGCGCTAGAGTACCTACAAAATGGAAAATTTTTGAATCTCCAGATGCATTGCCGAATGTCAGAAAACCTGCAAGAAAACCTGCAAGAAAACCTACAAGAAAGAAGTCTAAAATGGGAGCATGTGCCCCACGGTGGGCGCCAAAAATGTGTGATCAAAAATAATATGCGTAATGAAATAAAATAAACACTATTCAAGCACACCAATAAGGCATTGTATCAAAATAGAAAATAAAAGGTAAGTAGATGCAAACTCAATATTCTGCTTCGATTGTCGTCCTATTGTCCTCTATCTTCAGTGTTTTTGTTGATTCCAGCTTTTGCTCTCAGATTTATGTGCTAGGCTCAACAAACTATCTTCCTAAAGAACAAGATTTAAATATGATGCATTATGCAAGATTAAGCTATGATCTAAAATAAGACTGAGATGATTGAAGTAAACATGATGCTATGATGCTAGAATGCTAAATGAATTAAATGCATGAACTCTAATTAATTTCCTATTATCAATACTTAGATTCACACATGTATTTATAGAGTTTTTCGAATGATTCTGATTGGCTATCTTGATTGACGGTTGTGATAATTCCTGGCAGATCAAATGGCTGAAGATGGATGAAACTGAAGAGAAAATAGAAAAAAACCTGAAAACAAGATTTTTCTATTTTTACGAAAGAGAAGAAGATAAGAAGATAAGAAATCATCTTTCTTTAAAAGAATAAAAGAAAGATTTAAAAGCTGATAAATAATGAATTAAAAATTCAATTATTTATTTGTGGATGATATTATTTTTCTTAATTAAATGAAATATTTAATTAAGCTTTTAAAGCAGAAGAAAGTTTGTGATAAGAAGAAAGCTTTAATCAGAATTTTTGAAAAAAGCAGAAGATCTCATATTTAAATAAAATATTTAATTATGATATGAGAAGAAACAGAATATTTCACAATTAAATAAAATATCTAATTGTGATTTAGAAAGAAAGCATAAGATCCTTTAATTAAATAAGGTTTATTTAATTAAATCACTTTATGAAATTAATTAAATGAAATATTTGATTAATTAGAAGAATTAAAAATAGAAGAAAGAGAAATATTTAAACTTAATTAAATCAAAGATTTAATTTAAATTCAAATAATGATAATTAATTTAAATAAATAAAAATGTATTTATTTAATTAATTAAGTGGACATATGAAAATAATTAAATAAAATAAATTTATTTAATTACGAAAGAAGAATAAGATGAATGAACAATATAATTAAATTAATTAAATTTAATCATATGTAGAGGATTTTTAGATAAATTAATTAAATAATAAATATTTAATTAATTGCCAGGATTATAGACATGACCATTTTTATGTGTATATAGTCACTACTTGTTTAAATCATGTTGTCGGGACATCATTGAGAAACTAGTAACATGGTTGTCAAAAGGACAAGACAAGACAATCATCATGATATGTCACTACTCTAAATCCTATTGTCAGGTCATCACTGAGAAACTAGTAACATGATGAAAAAGCCAAAGACAAGTGCCAAGTGTTTACCAAGTGTGTTTGAATGCCAGGTGTCTAATGTTGAGATGTCAAGTTTGACGATGTCAAATGCCAAAGGTGCCAAATTTTTCGAATGTCAAGGATGTCATGTTTGACAATGTCAAAGTGTCAAATGTCAAAGGTTTCCAAATTCAGGAAGGACACATCCTAAATAATGAAGTTGATTAAGAGGATTGATCCTCAAATGTCAAGAGAATCGCTCAAAATGCAAGATGACGGTGATGATGCCTAGGTAGGACACATCCTAAGGTATAGATAAATGCCAAAGGAAATCCTTCAGAAGGAAATATCTAAAGAATGACCAAGAGTTTCTTGTTTGACTAGTTTTGATTAAGTTTACTTGAATTTACTAAATTTTGATTGAGTTTGACAGCATGCTGATGTTGACATGCTAATTTGGGTGACATGTTTATTAAAAAATTGTTAGAGTTTGTTTTGCTTGTTTTGAAATGACTTGTTTGACTTGAATAAATTTTGATGTGTGTGCCAGTGTAGTTATATGCACCCTAATGGACTAATCTAGTATGGCCTCTGGGGCTCATCGACATATGGCCTTGCCTATGTCATACACTCAGAGACCTTGTAGTTCGACATGACCAATGACTTTGTCTTGATGACCAAAGATTGAGCCATGATTTTTATTTTAGCAACCTAAAAGGATTGACATAATGTCTTAGGGGCTCGAAGGTGAGCCTTGCCTATGTAGAAAATGTGCAGAGACAAGGTAGTTTAGACAAATGACTAAGACTGGCTGACTCGATGGACTTGACAAGAAAAGAATTTGTTTTTTTGTTTTCGAGATATTTTGACTCTTTTGTTTTTTCTTCAAGACATTTTTTTATTTTTAGGCCTTTTTTCAAGACATTTTATGATTTTTATGATTTTTTTAGGAATTTTTATGATTTTTATGTCTTTTTTTAGGATTTTTTTGATTGTCGAGACCATGTACGATATCCACTACAGTCATAGGATGAAAATTTTTCAACTAGTTAGGTCCAAGACTAGCCAACTAGATGCAGAAAGGACATGTGTGGGGCGACGAATGGGTGATATGCAGGACTTGATGTCAATCATTATCAAGCATGGGAAAAAATGACCAGGTCTTGGTGATGGGTGTTAAGGTGATGCTAAAAAGGTAATTGTTTATTATGGACTAAGGTAGATAGAGCGACAGTAGATGGCAGAGCAATGACCGACTACACATGGCACCTGTTTGCTAGGTTTTCACCATGGTACTTATCCAAAGTGCTTGTTTACCAAGTTTTCACTATTGGAAAAATTTCTTCTCTTTACTATTGTTTTCATTTTCTCTTTTTTTTTTGGTGTCACTGAGACACCTATTTGCCAGGTTTTCATCAAGGTAACGATTTTTTTATAGTTTTCAATTTTTTTTGTATTTTTAAGGTTTTTAGCCTAACTTTCTAATGCTATGCATATAACTTGTGAAGATGTAGACTATTGATAGGCTCTGTCTGTTGTTCACCATCTAGAGTAGCTAGTTGTTATGCTCCAGAACCAAAAGAGGAGATGATTACGTAAGGACCTAGCCCATTTGGTTCGAACTTGCTAGGTTTTTCTCTGTTGGCCTAATTCTTTGGATTTTGCAAGAGGACTAGATCACTAAAGTCAAACTTCTTGACCATGTATTTCTTATTGTAACTCTGACAGAGATAGTTCTGATATGCCTGTAGATGGTTCAGGGAATTATACCTTCTTTCATCTAACATCTCCAGCTCGTGTAGTCATGACTGTCTATATTCTTCATCATCTATCAAACCCTTCGTGGAGACTCTTAAGGATGGAATTTCAACCTCGATGGGCAATATGGATTTAGCTCCAAAGACTAGGGTGAATAGAGTGGCTCTTGTGGGTGTGCGAATGTTAGTGTGGTAAGCTCACAGAGCAGGGTTAAGTTGGATGTGCCAGTTGCAGCAAGCGTCATTGACAATTTTTTTGAGAATTTTGTGGATGGTTTTATTGGATGCCTCAACTTGACCATTTCCTTGTAGGTAATATGGCATGGAGAAATGATGTTTGATATGGAATTTCTCACATAACTCACAAACATCTTGACTTTTGAACGAACATTTGTTGTTAGTGATGATGGACTACAGAATACCATACTGACAAATGATGTAGTTGACAATGAATTTGGAAATTGGTTTTCCAGTTATGTATGCAAGGGGGATGGCTTCAATCCACTTAGTAAAATACTCAGTGGCGATGATGATGAATTTGTGGTCATTGGAATTGGTAGGATGGATCTTGCCCATGAGGTTGAGTCCCGACTATGCGAAGGGCCATGGAGATGTAATCGGCTGGAGTTCTTATGCTAGAGAATGAATTAAATCACTATGTATCTAACATTGCTGACAAGTCTTGACATATTGAAGTGCATCTTTCTCAATGGTCGGCCAATAATACCCAAGTCTCATTATCTTTTTGGCCAGAGTAGGACCACTCGAATGAGACCTGCATATACCTTCATGTACTTCGCGTAAGGTTGTGTGTGCTTTGTTGGTGTTGAGACATCAAAGGAGGGTGTTGGAAAGTCTACAACGATAAAGGGTGTCACTAACGATGGTGTATTGGGTGGATTTTTGGATAAAATACTTTCATTGGTTATTGGATAGCTTGAGGGGATGGGTTTGGGACTTGAGATAGTCATAAATGTATTAGTACCAGGTATAATCAAGACCAACAAGCTCATAGACCATCTCTGATTCTGGAATGTCATATGCAGGGATCGAGAGTTGTTCTACCAAGAACTCTAGTTGTGGCAGATTGCAAGGAATTTATAGGAGTGATTTGATAGTGGCCATTGCATCTGCTGCCTTGTTTTGTGCCCTCAGGATCTATTCAAAGTAAAGACTATAAAAATATTATTGAAAGCTATCCACCATGCACTTATAGGGCAGTAATTTGTCTTCTTTAGTGTCATATTCATCTGTAACTTGGTTGATGACCAATTGAGAGTCTCCAAAAACATGAAGTGCTTAGATTTTCCACTTGATGGCCATTCAGAGCCCCATGAAAAGTGCTTCATATTTGACAATATTATTTGTGCATAAGGAAATATGAAATGACTTCATAATGGAGTCTCCCTGGGGAGTGATAAACAATATTCTTGCTCCCGAGCCATGACTAGTGTGAGACCCATCAAAATAAATCTTCCAAGGTGACAAAGGTTCTACATGAAATATGGACTCATTCAAAAATTCTGCTACCAATGGGTGATCACTTTGAATAGGTGCATCTGGTAGTTGGTCTACTATCACTTGTCCCTTTATAGCTTTTCTTTTTACATATTGGATGTCATATTTTCTCAAGATCATGACCCATTTCACCATACATCCTGTCAATGTTGCACGACTCAAGAGATGTTTTAGGGGGTTAATCATTGCTACCAACTGTGTCCTATGACTCAACATATAGTGTCTTAGCTTTTGAGCAGCAAAGACAACTGCCAGGTAAGCACACTCAATTGATGTGTAATTCAAGTCATACCCAACCACTGTTTGACTAATGTAATATATGGCCCTTTCCTTTTCTTCATGGTCATTTTGTGCCAATAATTCCCCTAGTGTTGAAATTGTTGCATAAATGTATAAAATCAAAGGTTTCCCTTTGATTAGTGGCATTAAAATAGGTGGTGACAAGAGATAATCTTTTATTAGTTGAAAGGCTTCCTAACATTTACGTATCCACACAAAGGGGATACCCTTGCGCAGAAGATACTGAAATGGTTGACATTTGTTGGCCAATTATGCTATGAAACACCAAATGGATTGTACCCTGCCTTGTAATTTCTCGAGTTCACTTATCCCTTTTGGAGGAGGCATGTCTAATATTACTTTTACTTTGGATGGATTGACCTCAATGCCTCTACAAGAAACTATGAACCCAAAAGTTTTCCTGATGTTATGCCAAAGACACATTTCTTTAGATTTAGATGGACATTATATTCTTCCAGTCTCTTAAAGATTTTGTCTAACACATTCAAATGATATTTTTTGGTCAAAGATTTAGCCAAAAGGTCATCCATGTAATCTTCCATTATCTTACGCATCATGTCATGAAATATCATTGTCATAGCTCTTTGATACATTGCACTTGCATTCTTAAGACCAAAAGGCATGAAATTCTAGTAGTATGTACCCCTAGGACAAGTGAATGTTGTTTTATGTTGGTCTTTGAGGGCAATACAAATCTAATTGTAGCCCAAGAAACTGTACATGAGGGACATCATCTCATATCCTACTGTGAGGTCGACTATGATATCTATATTTGGCAACGAAAAGTCATCTTTTGGACATGCTTTGTTTAGATCCCTAAAATTTGTGCAAACATGAATCTAACCATTTGAATTTGTGACTGGTACAAGATTGGATATCCATTCAACATAGTTGATAGACCATATGAATCTTGCGTCTAGTAGTTTCTTGAGTTCAACCTTGACTAATAGGGCAATCTGAGGATGCATTTTGTGCAGCTTTTGTTTTACTGGTTTAGCGTCTAGTAGTAGTGGAAAATGGTGCAAAACCAGTTTTGGATCTAACCCAGGCGTATTGGTATATGACCATGCAAAATTAATCTTTCGCTCTGAGAAGAATTTATGGAACTAAGGTTTCTTTTCTTCTATCATGGATGCCGCAAAGAGTACCATTTTAGGATCTTTTGTCGTTGATATGTTCACTTCCATGGTGTCCTCTATGAGCATAGATGACTTCTCTTGATTCATGGGAAGAAAGTCTGGTCCTCCATCTTTGGATTCCTTGAAGAGGTTTTCACCCGTAGATACATCCTTTATTTTCACCTTTTTGTTGTCAGAAGGCGCCTTTTGGTTTTCACCTAAAGACGTTTCATTTTTTGTTTTATTTTTATTTTTCATTTTATGACTAGAGGATAGAGCAGTCTCCCTGAACTAAGCTACACAATCTAGGTCAATGGAAAATCCAACCTTGTGATCACCACTGGGTATTCCCTCACGTAGTCCCATAAATTTTGCAATGGCCTCATCGTTCTAAAATACATCCATGACTGGGGGCCTTGTTGGTCCCAATCAATTATTTGCGGGTAGACTAAGGAGATTCCACCATCAGTATTGGTGAATTTTGGGGAGGATGCAAAAATAATGCAGATGGATTCAAAGACATTGAAAATTAAGTTGTCATCATCCAATTCCTAATCAGATTCTATCCAATATTCTCCTTCACTTGACTCATACTCATTGTCAAAATAAGGGATAAAAGGACTATCATTGTGGTTGGCAGTGTCATGTGACAACTCAGGTGAATCATGATGATGGTCGTTAAGCTCAAATGGTTGGGAAGATAGGTCGGGCATATGGCTAATAGGACTAGAAGATGACTCAAGTTTGTTAGGCTAGGAAGATAGTCTATCTTAGCTTTCTTGTTTCCTTGGAATCTTCATATTGTCAGCTATGTCAATTTTAAATGTTTGCAAAAATTTTGTTCAAAGTTAAGTTCTCCAGGTTCAAGAAACAAGTCATGAAGATAACAGTCACTTAGGGATCATTGGGAGCCAAATTCCCACTCATGGGAGTCAGTTTTGGTAGGGGATTCCTCAATAGTCTTGACACTTTTTGAAGCATTCACGCTCTCACTTGAAAGTCCATTGGTACGTCGATCGTCATTGTCGGGTGGAAAATACCCTAACCCAAGATACTTTGGTCATTTGGAAGGTTCTATGGGCTCTCTTTGCCCAATTTTATTTCTGCCAAGGCCGCTAGTTCCATCATAACCATTAGCCTTCATCATGTCATATACTTTGCCATATATCTTAACTGGTAATGGGGGTAAGTCTTTAATTTCTTTATAAAACCATCTTATTATGTCGGCAAGGTCTTATTTACTCATGTCCCCCCATTTTATGAAAACTATTTTTGGTGGAACTTCAAAGATTTCTTTAGGTTCCATTCTGAAACATGATTGACCATAGACCTTAGGAGACTTGGGAATTGTCGTGATACTATATGTCGTATTCAGTTTGAACTCTCCACATCCTAGGTCCTAGATCTTGGTAGTAGACTTAGACTTAGGAAGTGAGAAAGATGATGACATGGTAGAGGATGTGAACAGAGTGGACATGGATGATGATTTAAGTGTGGATGGGTTGATGAATTTGGAAGAAGAAGAGCTAGGAGCCTCTCGGTTGATGGGCACTTGATGTGTGGAGATACCCCTTAGATTGGTGCAATATTGAAAAGGGTTAGGGTCTCCATATATGGTGATCTCTATGCCGTCAAAGGGAAAATTTAGGCATTGGTGGTAGGTGGATGGAATAGCTTTTAGGGTGTGAATCCAAGGTAAGCCAAGAAAAATGTTATAAGGAAATTCAAGATCTGGGACTTGGAAAGTTGTGTCTACAATGAATAGTCCAACTCTGATGGGAAGAGTGATCACACCTCAAGAGGAACGTTCTTCATCATACACCTTTATGACTATGCTCTTTGTTGTGTCTACACAAGCATCAAAAAATCCTAGAGCCTTAACCAATTTTAAGGAGCATATATTTAGTCCTGCTCCACCATCTACAAAAACTCATATGACTTTGTACTTATGGATAAAGACTTCAATCTATAAGGTGTCATTATGGTTAGACTTTGGTGACGAATAATCTCGGTCAGAAAATGTTACGTGATGAGGTGTAGTGAGATATCCCACCATGGCCTCAAACTAGTTGACATTAATGTCCTAAGGGACAATAGAATCTTGCAAGGTTTTGTGTAGTATTTCCTTATGCACAAGAGAAATGCAAAACAACTCAAGTATGGAAATCTGCACAGGGGTTTTTCCTCGCCAGTCAATAAGGTTAAACTAACTCTTGGGTTGGGATGAATTTGTAGATGGGCCTCATTGTGGTTGCTTTGTGGATGGACCTGGTATTGTAATTTTTGGTTTCCAAGGAGGTGGAGCAACTATGGTGATTTTTCCACTTCGAGTAGTGGCATTGCATTCAGGTTCTCTTTTGATATTTATGGTGTTGATATATTCGTCATCAGTTTGGACATTATTAATGATGGTTCCTCCTAAATAATTAAATGCAGCATGAGTATAATTGGCTTGATTGTTATTAGTATTGGGACTTGATGTGGAGGCTTTATTAGAACCATGGTCTTGCAGTGGGTTCTTGTGAATGGTATGGTTTGCATTGGATGCAAATTGTGGCCCACCCACTTCAATTACATGATTTTCAATAAGGTCTTTCACAATTTTTCTTAGTTCCCGACAAGAAGATGTTTTATGTCATTTAGACCGATGGTAATCACAGAAAGCATTATCGTCCCACCATGATGGTTTAAACTATCTTGGGTCATATGGTTTAGGGTCTTCAAGTTTAATGAGACCGCTTTGAAGGAGCTTTTTAAGGATGTCCTCAATTGCCTCTCCCAAAGTAGTGTATGTGCATCTTCTCAGGAATTCTCTTGTATGGCAGGGTTGTCCTTGACTTTGATATTTTTGACCATTTTGGTTATTTTGAGTGACATTGGTGGGGGTGTCAGTATTGTTGCTGGTTTGTTTTGTGGCTAAGCTCCTTTAAGAGTGAGTACATAACCTATCATGTTTACAACCTTTGCATCAACAATGTCGACATTAGTAATATGTTTATTTTTTAACCAATACTTATTTTTTTCTATGGGTGGATTTTTGTTTGTGTTTTTAGGGCCATATTTTAATTCACTTTTAGCAATGAGGGCTTTCTCAACTTGGACATCCCTTTTGACTAGGTTTGCAAAGGTTGTGCAACAATTAACTTCAATCCATATTTTAATGGGCCTAGGAGTGTTTGGAAAAACATGTCAACCTTTTCTTTCTTAGGTATGTCAATGTGACAGTGACTTGCTAGACTTCTCCATTTTTGGAAGAATGGGATAAATGTCTCACCAGCATCTTCTTGTGTAAGATTGCATAGGCTAGCGATGGAGGTGTCCATGTCAATGTTATATGAAAAAAAATTTATGAATTTTTTTTTAAGTTCGTCCCAAGTTTTTATCCCTTTCAAAGTGGAGAACCATTCAAGTGCAGGTCCTGTAAGACTCTTAGAGAAAAGTCTCATCAAGTAAGTCTGTTCATAGGCAATGTCCATACATTTGGTCATGAATTCTCGAATATGTTCAATAGGATTCGTCTTGCCCTTGTATTTGGTAAAGTGTGGTGCCACATATCTAGGAGGGTATGGTGGCATGTATAAATTTGTGTCAAAAGGATATAAGGATAGGTCATATGACATTTGTGACTTCTTGTCAGATACTTGCATGTTTTCTATGGCCTTTTCTAAATCCATCACCTTAGCTTGTAAGGCATCAATTATAGGGTTATTTGTGGCACCACACGTGGGAGTGATAGATATGCCATGGGTCCCCATTTGTTGTGAAAATATGTTGGGGCTCTACTGTGGGATGTGGTGTTGTGAGACGTATGACGTGTTTTGGTTGGTATGTTGTTGGTATTGAAATTTTGGATTATGGATTTGTTGATGAGTGTGAATATGTGATGAATATGTCAGAATGTGTCCCCCAACCATTTGAGTAAAAATTTGGGGAATATGTAGACCATGAATATTTTGGTGTCTGAATGATGCCATGTGTTGTGTGTTCGGATTTCCTTGTCCAAATTTTTGGAATTTTCAATGGGGAATGTTCATGTATTTCCCTTGGGTAGTATTGGTATTGAATTGTGCTGACGTGTTAACATTTGGTTGTGGTCCTCGAATAAAGATACGTCATTTACTTCCAAGGGGGTTAAATGAGGTACCAATGAGAGGATTTGATGATGATTCACCCATGGTACTAGATGAAGCTCCAAACAAAGGATTTGAAGAGCCTGCCCCCATTGATGAGGACCCAAAGGTGGCATCAACTGATTGTGAGGATATTGTGGACATTATTGGCATTGCTTGTGACAAATCTTGTGACATGGTTGGTGTCCCTCCAATGGATGTTGCATTGATTGTATTAGAATTGTTTTGATTGGAGGCATCATTGGAGGTAGAATTGATAGTACTTGTGGCAATTAGTGATGTGGCACCAACAAAGGCAGTGTTTGTGTTTTTTTGAGGTTGATTAGTGTTGGATGAATTGTTATTTGGATTGTTGGCATTATGATCGGGCGATGTTGGTCTCAAAGTATTAATGTCAAAGCCATGTGTAAAATTAACCCTTTCATCTAAGAGCATGGCAATATACCTTTGAGGATCATTTAGGACTAAGTCTTCTACAAAGGAGGCTACATCAAGATTTTGCGCTACAACTTCTAAATATTCTACGTATATTTGTCCATTTTGGTCTCTTTGTATGAATTGTTCAAAAGGATTTCGTGATGAAGATGGCATTTTCATGGAAGATTGTATGTTCATGTTGTTAAATGGGTCAGAAAAATTCAAGTGTTGGTTTGTGTCATAAGTGTTATTGTCGATGTTGGGATTGGAATCTTGTCCAAAGTTTTCCATTTGTCTTCTCTTTCTTTGAAGCCTAGTCTCAACCATAAAAGGAAATTTCTCAAATGTGGGTGATGAGAATGAAAACTAAATGCAAGGATGACACTAGCCTATGTTTTTGGATTTTTTTAATAAAGGATGACAATGCAAGACTTTGATTTTTGATAAAGGATGACAATGCAAGACTATGTTTTTTGGATTTTTTTGATAATAAGGGATGCAATATGACAATGTCTAAAGGAAATGACTAAATTCTAAAGGATAATGAAGACTAGGATGACAAGTTATGACACTAATTTTTTGTTTTTTTGTATTTTTGAAGGATTTCTATGCAAGGTGATAATGTTATGAAATAACTTGCACAATAGAAGAATATGATATGAAATATGCTGCAAATACTTGATAATAACTAAGAATAACAAGCCACTTCGAGGGGGAAAGCCTCCAAATATCTCTAATGAGAACACACTTCACAACTTGATGATGAAATAAGACTCACAACCTCCTATATATACCTATTTTATGCCAAGGATATCACCTAGGCCGACTTAGACACACCTATATAAGACTTAGGCCGACCTAAACAACTAAATAACAATATACTAATGATAATATGACTTAATAGAGAGTTAAGATAGCCACAAGCTGACTATTCATAACCCGATGTACAATAATATTAACGTTGCCCCCCTTCTTCAAAGAAGCATTGTCCTCAATGCTAATCAAGTTTGGAAACTTTTGAATGAACTCCTCGTCTTCCCATGTGGCATCTTCAACTGGTAAATTCTTCCATTGGATGAGATACTCAGTGATAGTTCTATTCCTCAGCTTCTTTGTGCATGTTTGACGAATGCACTCTAGTTCCAAAATGATTCTCCCTTCTTCATCCAGCTCGTGAAGTATTGTTTGAGTGGGAATATTATGCCCAATTACCTTCTTCAAATAGGAAACATGAAAAACTGGATGTATCTTTGTTGTGGTGGCAACTCAAGCTTATAGGCAACACTACCGATCTTCTGCATGATTTGGTATGGACCATAATACTTTGGCGACAACTTATTATTCTTTCTTTGCTGCTTTAGTGAGATTTTCTTATAAGGCTGCAATCGCAAGAAGACCCAATCCCCAACTTCAAAACTTCTTTCACTACGATGTTGGTCTTGTTGTTTCATTCAATTTTGTGCCATGGCTAAATTCTCCTTGAGTCCTGAAAGTACTTGTTGTTGATGAAGCAAGTGGTCTTCTACTGCCTTGAACTCTTGGGACACCTTAATTGATGATGTGATGGAAGGAGGATGATATCCATAAAGTGCCAAAAATGGAGACATTTTTGATGAGCTATGAAAAGAAGTGTTATACCACCATTCTGCAAGTGGTAGCCAATCTACCCACTGGGATTGTTTCTCTGAAGTGAAACAACGTAGATATCCTTCCAAACACTTATTAACAACCTTTGTTTTCCCATCTGATTGAGGGTATGAAGAGCCCAATTGACAAACATGAGAATAAATCTTTCCAAAAGTGACTAGTGAAGATAGGATCACGATCACTAACAATAACTTTAGGTGTACCATGTAGCTTTTGGATATTCTCCAAAAAAGATTTAGCCACTGCACTTGTTGTAAAAGTATGTGCTAATGCAATGAAATGTGCATATTTAGTTAGTCTATCAACCACCACCATGATGACATTATGACCTTTAGATTTGGGAAGCCCTACGATGAAGTCCATGGATATCTCTTCCCAACGCTGGATAGGAATAGATAAGGGTTGCAAGAGACCTGGTGTCTTAATTGTCTCCCCTTTATGCCTTTGACACACCAAACATTCAACCACAAATTTTTGAACATCACCCTTTAGCCCTTCCCAAAATAAATCTTGCTTGACTCGATGATATGTCTTCAAAAATCCTGAATGACCACCCACTGGAGACTCATGCAACTCTGTGAGAATCTTGATTTTAAGGTTGGAATTCTTGTAGAGATACAAACGCTCTTTATACCAAAGAGTATCTCCCTTCCAACAAAACTTATCTGAACTACTAGGATCACTTTTTAATTGCTCGATGAGATTACTTGTCGCAACATCATTTTGCCACTCTGCTTTGGCTTCCTTGGCTTCCTCCACCCAATTTTCTTATAATATTGAAAGGGCACACAATAAGGCTTCATCTTTCTCATCCTTCCTTGACAGTGCATGTGCAATAATATTTTCTTTCCCTTTCTTATATACAATCTCAAAGTCATATCCTAACATCTTAGTGACCCATTTTTGTTGCTCTTCTGAAGATAGTCGTTGTTCCAAAAAATATTTTAGGCTATCATGATCTGTCTTAACCTTGAAATTTCTACCCAATAGATAAGGCCACCATTATTTAACTGCATGGAGTATTGCTAGCATTTCCTTCTCAAAAATAGGTTTTAGTAGATTCTTACCTTTTAATTGACGACTCTCAAAAGCAATTGGTCAACCTTCTTGCATAAGCACTGCTCCTATCCCATTTCCAAAAGCATCACATTCCACAATGAATTCCTTGGTGAAGTCAGGAGTGGCAAGTACCAGAGTTGCACACATAGCCTCCTTCAATCTCTCAAATGTTGTATTGGCAGACTCATTCCAATTAAAAGAATCCTTCTTCAATAGAGTGGTGAGAGGTGCTGCTATACTACCATAATTCTTCACAAATCTTCTATAGTACCCTGTCAATCCCAAGAATCCTCTCAGTTTCTTAATGGTTTTTGGAATAGGCCATTCCATGATAGCCTTAATTTTGTTAGGGTCCACCTTTACTCCTTCATGTGAAACTATGTGTCCCAAATACTCCACCTCTATAAGACCAAAAGCACACTTGGATGGCTTAGCATAGAGTTTATGATCTTCAAGTATTTGTAATGCTTGGTCCACATGTTGCAAATGTTCTTCCCAAGTCTTGTTGTAAATCAATATATCATCAAAGAATACTAATACAAACTTTCTCAAGAACTTCTTAAAAATGGAATTCATCAAACTTTGGAATGTAGATGGTGCATTGGTAAGACCAAATGGCATCACCAAAAATTCATAATGACCCTCATGAGTCCAAAATGCTATCTTACAAATATCTTCCTCCTTAATCCGAATTTGGTGATAACCATATCTAAGATCTAACTTGGTAAAAAACATAGCTCCATTTAATTCATCTAGCAAATCATCAATGACTGGAATTGGAAACTTATCTTTAATGGTGTACATGTTGAGCACTCTATAATCTAGACACATGTGCCAAGTATCATCCTTCTTACATACCATCACCACCAGCGATGAGTAAGCACTTTGGCTATGCCTAATGATTTCTGCCTCTAGCATCTCTTCAACAATTTTTTCTATCTCACTCTTTTGTATGTGTGGATACCTGTAAGGCCTGATGTTCGGTGGCTGGCTCCCTGGGACTAACTGTATGGCATGATCATGATCCCTCTTAGGAGGAAGTCATTTAGGAATATCTCCAAGAACAACTAAGTGACGATCAATTATAGCTTGCAAATCTAGATGAGTACGAGTAATAGATTGAGAGACTTCTAATGAACATAGTTGGGCCACAAATCCATCCACTCCTTTCTTAAGCAACTTTTGCATTTGATGAAAGCTTACCATTTGTGGAGATTTTTCCTTCAACCCCCTTAGCTCTACTAGCCTTCCTTCTGATTGAAATCCCATGAATAGTTCTTGGAAGTTCATCTCAATTGTTCCTAATGTAGTAAGCCATTGTACTCCCAAAACAATATCTGTTGCACCCATGGATATTGCATACATTGGGGTATCAAGTTGATAATCTCCCATGGATAATTTAATGCTATGACACTTCCCTGAACAACTAACTGTACCATTATCTGCAATCAAAACTTGAAACTCTGGAGCTGGATATATGAAACAATTTAGACCAGTAGCTAACTTTTTGTTGATGAAATTATGAGTACTACCTGAGTCGATCAACACTGTTACCTTCTGCTTCTTTAGGAACCCCACCACCTTGATATTTTGTGGAGCACTAAAACCTGAGAGTGCATGACAAGAAATGATTGGTTGAGAATCATGTGATTCCTCATTTGACTCCCTTTCATCTTCTAGTATGGGTTCCTCCTCTTCTTCCTCATTGGGACCTTCAAAATAAAACAATTTCTTTTCACTACATTTATGTCCTCGACTATATTTGCTATCACAATTGAAACACAAGACTTTTCTCTTTTCTCAATTTGTTGTGGAGTCAACTTAGTAGGTTGTTTTGAATATCCTTTCTCTCTTGTCACATTAGCCCCTTGCTTCTTAGGAATCAAATATTTCTCCTCTACCCTGCGTGCTAAGATAAAAGACTCATTTATGGAACTAGGGCTAAACATGTGTACCTCATGTTGAATGTGATCCTTGAGACCACCCAAGAATAAGTCATTCAAGTTTTCCTCCATAATTGAATCCACCCTTAAGGATAGATTTTGGAATTGCTGAATATAATCCTTAACTGATCCTATTTGTTGAAGTTTAGCTAGCTGGCTGAAGAAGTTGTCTGTGATGCTATTGTTATATTGTGCTTGGAGTTCCTCTGTAAAAATTGACCATGAGACGATGAGCCCCTTTTTACCTCGATGAGTGCAAAGACAACGATACCAAATGAATTGATCTAGTTCTAAATATAAGGAAGCCATTGTGACCTTTTGTCCATTTGGGATTTGGTGTACTTCAAAAAAATTCTCCATTTGGTTTATCCATGTTAGAGGATCCTTACCATCAAACTTGCACATATCCACCTTTGTAAATAAATTCCTAGATCCCATAGGAGTACTAAAGCTTGTGTTAGTAGTGGCTAACCTATAATTCTCACCTTGACCGCTTGAGAACTCCTTTCTTGATTCAACTATGTAGGTGCTTAACATGTTTCGCATGCTCGACATATCTCCTCTTAGGTCACACATATCCATCTTAATTGAGGAAATTTCTTCCTTGACCTTATTTATTTCTTCATTATGAGTAATATCCTCAATTTTTTCACCATCCTTATCAGGAGTCTTCCCTGGAGTGACAACATTCTTTTTACCCCTTGTTGCAGGCCCCGTCATGATGGAAACCACTAATGTTGAAATA
Organism: Sequoia sempervirens; assembly: GCA_007258455.2. Lineage (NCBI taxonomy): Eukaryota > Viridiplantae > Streptophyta > Pinopsida > Cupressales > Cupressaceae > Sequoia > Sequoia sempervirens. The sequence continues at coordinate 81,036,886 of VDFB02179234.1, forward strand.
AATTACAAAAATGAAACTTAAATTATCTCAAATTTTTACTGTAATATCCTTTATTATGTCTTCAAAAACCCAATAAAAATTAGACTCCAGTTCAACAAGATGTGCGAGATATGTAGATTCCAAAAAAATAGTGTAGAAACCCTAATTCTGCAATAATTCGCTTAATTATACTCCAATTCTTCTAAAATCTCGACTGTATCTTCTTTAATATGTTTTTCAAAAACCCTTTAAAAATCAGAAAACAATTCACCAAAATCTGAAAGATATGCTCTTCCCAAAATCGCCTCCAAAATTGAGAAAAACCTTGCCTCTATGGTGCCAAGATCATGCTCTGATACCACTTGTTATGAAATAACTTGCACAATAGAAGAATATGATATGAAATATACTGCAAATACTTGATAATAACTGAGAATAACAAGCCACTTCTAGGGGGAAAACCTCCAAATATCTCTAATGAGAACACACTTCACAACTTGATGATGAAATAAGACTCACAACCTCTATATATACCTATTTATGCCAAGGATATCACCTAGGCCGACTTAGACACACCTATATAAGACTTAGGCTGACCTAAAAAACTAAATAACAATATACTAATGATAATATGACTTAATAGAGAGTTAAGATAGCCACAAGCCGACTATTCATAACCCGATGTACAATAATATTAAGGGCGTAGCAGATAATGACGTTTTCCTAAGGGAAATGACTAATGCAAGTTGATAAAATTGTCAAGAAATGATGCCAAATGCTAAGGTGACAATGAGGACTAATGTGAAAATGATTACTAAGGAGATGACCAATGTAAAGTCTAGATGCCAAAGGAGGACTATGATGATGATATTTTTGGATTTTAAAGATATGCAAGGTGAGAACTGAAATTATTTGAATGTTTAAGGTATGCAAATGCAAAGATCTAAAATGATTTGGAATAAGGTTTCCTAACCACCCTAAGCTTGATCTATGTCTCAATTTTGGAATATCAAAGGACTTCTTTGAAGGCCTAAATGACAAGGACAAAATGACAAGTGAGTCTTCCTAACTAGACTTTTGAGTTGGAAGGATCTCACAAAAGGACAATGACTAAAGAAGATAGTGATGACTAAGTCCAATGATAACCTAATTTTGAAAGTCAATATTTTGTAAAGTATGGTAAGGTTTTCCTAGTCCAAAATATGCAAAATTACATGAGGACCTAAGTTTTGACTAAAAATGAAAACGGTGAAGCCTAAGGATGAGACTAAAATTTGCAAAGATGATCCTATGTTAAGATGCAACCTAAAATGTGCAAGAAATGAGAGATTTGAGCAATTTTCTAATCTGGTTTTTGACAGAATCTTCTAGAAAAAGAAGTCTATGGATAGTTTGGACAAGCTTGATTTCAGTTTCTGGTTTGTGACAAAGTTTTTTTTTGTTAGGCGAATGTGTGGTTCTAGGTCACAGATGCATCTTAGTTTAGCAAATGCGCCTTAGTATCAGTGAATGAAGCTTAGTAATGTGAATGCGGGTTTCTAAAAAGCAAATGCAGTGTGAAATAGGAAAATGTGGTGTTCTACAGAGTGAATGTGGTACATCATAGTGAATGCATTGCAACAGATGCAATACAAAAATTAAAAAGTCTAATTTTTTTGCAATTTTGATCACAATTCTGAGTTGTTTGATGTTGACTATTTGTTTCTAGATCTAAATGTGACATTTTTTTTTGTTTGAATGTCTAAAAACACTTGGAAAGCATAATATTTTGTCTTTGAAATAAGTACAATCCTAGGTTAGGCTAGGACAATATTTGTTAGATTCCAAGTTGGTTTCTCCAGCTTCATATTCTTAGCATGTGAATCCAGAAGCTTGCCTGCATGGGCTCCCCCTTACATTGCACTCACTTCTCAATCTAACCAAGCTTCCAAACCTCATGAAAATCCCATGGCAGATTGATCACCTCTACTAATAATTGTGAAAATGTGGATGCCTTCACAACGACTGTTGCTACGCTAGCAAATAGAAGGATTTTGGCTACTACACAATGGTGTTTAGTTTGGGACCTCCGTTCGAGTGCCCATATGTGGGGCACAAGATTAAGCTCTATTTAGGAGGCACTCCAGCCTAAAGAGGTTAAGCTCAATAGAGTTTTGGGGAGTACTACTTGGTCCATATGACACATCCACAATTGTAATCCTAGGCTTTCCCTTAGTATTCACATTTATATACCGGTCGGGGGTAGCTTAGCTTTAGCTCCATTGTCAGTTTGAGTCACCTTGGGGTGAGTTCTTTTTCCCACCAAGGAAGGCCCAAATTATAAAGTCAATAATTGTTTCTCTTACACCTAGGATTGCACAAGTATGCAAGGGGAGAGGATACTTCGATTATTGAGTCAAGGTAAACACAAAAATGGATGGGTCTATTTTTTTATCACCTAGTTTGCACAAGGTGAGAGCATAATCATCTACCACCCCAAACAAAATCAAGCAAAGGACAAGAAAAGTTCCTTTTAGTGCACCAATTGAAGTTTTTTCTAATCTAGAAATCAACAAGCACAATGTTTCAAAAAGATAGCCTTGGACAATCAAACCTACAAAACCAAAAATTAGTAGTTTCAACAAGAAAATTTCTTGGACCCATGAAAAGACTCAAAGCCACATGCTGCAAAAACCCATTAGTAACCAAAAACCCACCTAACCTACATATTGCAAAAGGAAAAACCAAATGCAAAAAGAAATCAAGTCAAATCTAAAAAAATCTGATAGAAAAAGTTCACCAGAAAAATGCGTCACAGTAGAGTGATTATGTCATTCCGTACAGCGAATGTGGCTCGGCTCTGCATTCTGGAATCTATCAGATGAATGCAACTTGGTTCTGTGCTTTGAAAATTGACAGAAAAATGTGGTGACCTACACATCAAATGTGTTGCGACCAAGAAAATGTGTCGCTATGCAAAGTGAATGCGGCTTAGAATAGCGAATGCGGAGCTTTGGGAAGAAAATGCTTCACAAAATATTAGATGCGCTGTTAGGAAAAGAGAATGTGTTGTGGGCATACCTATAGCTGTAAAACATAAAAATGTCATACGAAAAAATAAAATATGTGTGATTTTGGTGTCAGTTTAACCAATGTAACTAAGGGTATTTTTCCTACGGTTAGTAGATTAAAGCAGTAACATAAAAACACAAAGTAATAATGAAGTTCAAAGGAAAAACATGAAAAAAAATGAAATAATCTCACCCAATGTCTTCATTCTCCATGGATGACCTCCATTACACCTTCTCAACTTGCTACAAATATGATGTTTCCCTCATATTTATGATGAGCAATCTAATGACAATGACAAGCCCTAAGCAAATGTTGAAGTATTTGAATGACTATATGCAATACTAAGCTAAAATGAAACTAGTAAGCATCTAAATTATGTCTAAATTATGCTAAATGAGATGTAAATATGCCTATGACAAGAGCTAAGATGATAAGATTGCAAGAAAATGACAATAGTTCCTAAACCAATAGTGCATGAGAACTAGATATCATGAGGTTTCCTAAAATAAGATTGCATGAGATGAGAAAATGAGACCAAAATTGCCATTTTATAGAAAATGCAATTTTGAGTGAATGGCCAAGATCAAAAGTTGACAAGTGCCCTAGAATCAATGGACAAGATCCAATTTGACAACCCACAATTAGGGTTAGGGAAACATTAGGTCAAATTCAAAATTAATGGACAAGATTGATTTTTAGAAAATCAAATCAAGGGCTAACAATGCATGTGATAAGAGATAAGATTGGCACAGAAAAAGAGAAAGTTGTAAAATCAAATAATAAATAGAAATTATTTTATTTTTGAGGAAAAAGACTATTTTGAATTAAAAATCAATTTAATTCAAAAGGTGGGACCACATGACAGTAAATAAATAATTTAAATTATTTACTAAAAAGAGGGAAATGACAAATAAGATAATTAAATAATTAAAAATAATTATTTAATTTAGAGAATGTGACCAATAATTAAATAAATTTAAGAATATATTTAATTATAAGAAGACTTAAAAATTAGTGACATATTTAAATAAATAAATAGAATTTATCTATTTAAATAATCAGGAAGAATTATTGGACAAGGATAATTAAATAAATTAAGAAATTTATTTAATTATAGAGAGACTTTAGACAATTAGTGACATATTTAAATAAATAATCAGGAGGAATAAAGGGACATGAATTAATTAAATAATTATGAATTATTTAATTAATATTTGAAAGTGAACCAAAAATGTAAGGGTATGTGTAGGATCATCATGAAAAAAATAGGCCCTTAAGTGGCTAAAAATTTAGAAAAATCGGAGTTAGGCAACTTGACATAAAAATTTGAATAAGTTATCTCTATTATTTAAAAAATATGTAAGAATAGAATATGTAGAAAATTTAATATAGTTTCTAAACTACTAGGTTTAAAAAATATATATATATATTTGGTGAAGTTTTGAAATTTCAATGCAGTAGTACTTAAATTTCAGAGAAAAAATAAGAAGTGGGTGTCTGTTTGACCACCCTAACCACAATAAAATGATAATATTTTTTTATAAGATTTTAGATATAAGTAGAGGACTCCTGTTTGGATGTGATGCATATTTTTTTTGTAATTTTTTTCCAAGTAAATAATTAATTATCATTTTTTTTATAAAAACTTATAAAAAATATAAAAAATCGTATGTCTAACCACCTTAACTTGGTCAAAACTTCATTAAATTATTTTTTTCTTTTAAATCCTATAGTATGCAAAGCATAGAATGTGACACATGTTTCAAATTCAAAAAATGTGACACCGTGTAAAAGCTATAGATATTTTTCCATTAGCCTATCAATCAGTTCTTTAGTCATTATTCAAATAGAAAATAAATAATAATTGTTTATTAAATTCAAAGTAAAGCATAATTTATATTGGCAGAAAACTAAGAATCTCCTTTAAAAACCATTTTCATTTCATCAATTTTGGGTTAAAAAAAGTCGTTAGCCACATACCCTATGCATACCCATCATATCACCACTTTTTGGCCAATCCTGATCGTGCACATACCCATAATTAAAATGTTTTAATTATGCTAAGAAGAAGAAGGAGAAAAATAGAGCTTGTAGGCCTAGGTCATTTTTAAGTGTCTACACTATTGTAAAGAGCCTAGAAATATTGATATGAGCTCTTGAGTGACCTAGGAAGAATGAGAGCAAGGTTTCTAGCCTTTCAAGGTTCTTGTTGTGTGAATATTATCATAAATGTGTATTTTGAAACTATGGAAAAAAAATGTGTATATAATCATAAAGATTCCAATGTGTATTTGGAAGAAGCTTATGGTATTTTGCATAGGTGCATACATTCTTTGTAAGGCTTCGTTTTGGGTGGGCACAAACAATTCATGACATACCTTCTTCCTAATTGTGGAAAACCATTAGAAAGACACATTTAGGCTAAAAAATATGAGGCACACATACTCGTAGTCATTGCTTCTTTGGGTGATATGGAATTAGGTGGATACCATGGAATAGAGTACATTATATGCTATTTTATGTATTGGGGAAACTTGTGTCAAGATCTGAGTAGATAAATGATTCTTTTACTAGCAAAACATTATACCTTCCATTCTTAGTGTATCTGCTGCCATACCTCTTACTAACATTGTTATTTTATTGACACTGTTTTCCTACTACCTTTGCAAAAGAGATCCATTTAGAGGCATCTTGACTACATATTATGCACAATAAAACTCTACAAGTGCAACAAGACATTTCCAAGAAAAAATATGAATTCACTGAAACATTACTGTCTAAGCAACATAATATCTTCAAATGAAGGAGGATTGTAACTATGACTCAGAAAACACTATGTAGGAATTGTTAGCACTGAGAAATTAAAAAGATAACACATTGAATTAGGTGACTGAGATCACTAAAAGGAATATCATTGTTAGAGAGTTGCAAACTATGAATTCTCCTCTATCCTATAAGGTTGAGAAAAGAAGAACACTATCAAAAAGTGATTGAATCATAACAAATAGTCCCAAAAAAATGAAAGTTACTGTCGAATTGTAACAAATATCTATCCTCTAAGTCATTTGCACATGGTGATTGAGAACACAATAAGTAAGAAGTAAAAGAGAACTAGATCATAGCACTACAAAATGGTCATGAGTTATGCAATGAATTTAGTGTTCTTTTGATCACAAAGGAGATCAAGATAATAACCAACATACTGATGTGCATAGAGAATGTTCATGGAGTGCTAACTTCCTTACAAAGCAATTACCTTAGCACAGTTTGGGTTGAATTGCACCTAATATTTTATGTTGATATGAATATGTTCTAACCTGTAATTAATTGTTATAGCATAATAGATAGGCTAAATAGTTATTCATATACCATTGAACATTCAAATTTAAAATTGATGGCTCTTTCAAAATTATTTGCTTCATTTATTTGATCTAAGACAACCCATTGTATAGAATATGCTCTCAAAATCATAGTAATATCCCTTATTCTAGGAAGACTATTTAGAATCTTCCCATCATAACAATGAATAGAATCATTAGTCATTAACCTAAATTTTGCAAGAGTTTCATCAAAATTTACTTTTCCACTCTCTTTTCCATTCTGAATTTTATTCCCAATTTCATCCATGAAGAACTTCCTTAGCCTGTAGATCCTATTGTTAGCCATAACTCTACTAGGTGTTGAGGATAGCTTTGAGTTCTTACCCAAGAATAAATTTAAAAAATTAGGCCTTACCAAATACAATGTGTTGAAAGGCTATTTGAAGTTATTTTGGAAATGAGTTTTTGAGAGTATAATGCATAGTTTTGAATTAACCTTTTTGCATGAATTCGATATCTTTGATTAGCTATTTGTAGTATAGGAAAATGGATCTTTGGAAATTTTCACACTCATTTGGGTCTTTCTTGTGGATGTTGGCCTAGTTTTGCATTGATTTAGTGTTGTAATGTGAATAACAATTTCACATTAGGTCTTGGGCCCTTGTGAATTAATAAGAATTTTATGATGCCTTGCAAAACTGTTGTGAAGTGTTGTAACACACTTTCACACTTTTCTAGGATCTTATTATTATATTTCACTTAAATAATCTCTATTTATCATTTACCAAGCCTTATTTCAAAGTGTTGTAAAGTGTTATAACAAGCTCTTACACTTTTTTATCCTTGTCATTAATAATTTGACCTTTCTTATGCTTTAATTGGCCACATTCTATGTCTACAAGCCTTACTTAAGTGTATTTTTGAGAATAAACCTAATAAAATTCATTTAAAATATCTAATTTCTAATACCAACTTAAAATTCCTTGAGTGGGACCCACTTGCTATTAGGGGTGAGTGAGTCCCCTTTGGCTCAAAAATCAAAATAAATTCAAAATTATGGTGGGTTTTTATTTTCTAAGACCTAAGGTCAGCCTATGATGTTATATTTTTAGGAATTAGGTCATAATTGTGTATAAATGAAAGTTTTTTCTACTCATTTCACCCCCAATCATCCAACTAATTAGTTAATCAATCATTCAAGTATTCTAGGCATTTCAAGCATTCACAGGGGTATTCAAGTGTCTTCAAGAGCAAGATTCTTCATCACTTGTTGTAGCACTTCAAGATCCATCATCATGGCAAGGTTCTAATTCCATTATTTCATGTTCATGATTCATCTTATTTCTTCATTTTGGTTTAATTACCTAAATGGGGTTTGACCAAGGCAAACCCCTATCCCCTAACATTCAATATTTCTCTCTCTTTCTTTGTATGGTTGTAGATCTAAATACTTTGAAGGCTTGGAGATGATTGAAAAATAGGTTGCAAAATTGTTGAAGTCATCTCCCTATTGTAAAGTTCAAAATTTTCATAAAAAGTCACTTACAGTGACGAAAATCATGGTTTCAGACCTAGACACCTGGAGGTATAGATTAAGCAAGTCAAGAGCTACAAATTCCACTTTTGAGTTTTCAGAAAAGTCAAAATGGAATCATTTTCCATTAACTAGTGGTAGATGAGTCCCACTGTACCTATATTTTAGAGATTTCTATAGATCTAGATACCCATTTGTCTGAAACAGGCTTTGGTGTAGTTTTCTAGATCTAGGATTGATTCGCCCAGAATGGCAAATGAGTCCTAGTAGGTCAAAATTTTAGGATCAACATGATTTGTAGTCTTCAACACATTCTAAGTGTACACTTTTTGTTTTACTTTCCTATTTTGTTTTTTATTTTGGAGTCCATCATCATCCTAGAATTATCTTGCATTTTGCATTAGTTAATATGCATTCTATGATTTTAAAATTTTGGATTAGTGAAAGTGCATATAGTTTGCTTTTTTGCATCTCAAATCATTAAAAAACATCTAAAAACTACATTTTGCTTTAGTCTTCAGGTCATACAACATAAACAACATCAAAATTAGTTATTTTTTTTTTAATATTAAAAAAAAAAAAAAAAAACTTAATTGGGACTCATTCGCCATTCTGGGCGAATTAGTCCTTGTCTAGATTTTAAAGTTCTATCTATTACAACATTAGAAACATCATTTATATGCTTCCTAATCCTCCTAGTAAGATATACTATAAGTTTGGAAAATTTTGGGAACATTTGTTTAATGCATCTAGGTCAAAAACATCAATTTAGGGTAGTCATTTGTGAAATCATTTCAATTACAAGCATCATTAGATCTGAAAATGCTCACATTTCTAAAATTTTGTATAATATGGATAAAAGTAATTTTCACTTTTTCATACACAATATTTCTATTCATAAAACTTTGAATAAGTTTGATAAAAGTTCTTTTCATTCTTGCATATACATTGTTTACATTCTTAAAGCTTTGCATATATTGGATACAAATGTTTTTCATCTTTGGATATACATTGTTTACATTGGTAAAACATTGGATGAAATGGTTACAAGTTATTTTCATTTATGTTCAAACAATGTTAGTATCTCACATAACTAGACATACTAGAAAAAAGTTCATATTCCCTCCCTATGAGAGATTTTTAGTGAGAGGTAATACAACCTTAGATATTCCTAATTATAATATTTGTTCTTCTCCTAATATCTCTTCTATTGGTGCTAGAAGAACCAAATAATGAGAGTTTTGAGAATCCTAGTTGTTTCTCTCCTATTACCTCTCTTAGTGGACAAGAAATTGATAAACAAGACAACATAACCATAGGTAATCATGACAATAACATTTATTCTTCTCCTAGTATCTCTCCTAGTTGTGAAGAAGATGCTTTGATATTAGACAACACAATCAATGAAGGTCCTAAGAATCTTAGTTGTCACCCTTCACCTAGCGAAACCATTATTGAGCAAGAAAATTCAACCATTGATCATTCCCCTACTTGTGATGAAGTCCTGTTAGGAGAACCGACCTTTGAATTTCAGTAACATTTGTCTTGTCATTTTTCTAAAAAATGTCCTCCTAGGGAGAATATCATAGTGCAAGATAATGTGAACATTGACACATATCCTTCAAACACTAAACCTTCCCTAGGTGAAGATAATAAAGTGGCATTATAATCCCCTTCACTAACAAATCATGCAAATAAAGACAAGATTCTTGAGGTTATGGAAACACAAGTGGGATCTCCTTTAACTAGTGAGATCCATAAGTCGCCTCCCATTAGTGAATCATATAAGAAAGTAGAATTTTCTTGAAATCCATGATACAATCTAATCATAATAGTGTTTTGCAACAACTAAGTTGTAACTTAGTTTCTCAAACATGTAGGCAACCACACATCACTTCCACTCCATTAACTTTTCCTCAACATAGTGTTCCTAGTGTTGATGACCTTAAAAAGTCTCCTACTAATATATCTGTATGGCAACTTATTCAGCTAGCACCTACATTCAAGTGTCTATTTCAAGAAATGTTACAAATAAAGCAGGAGGAGATCCAATCTCATATAAAATAAAATAATGTAACATCCTCCTGTTGTCCCATTCAAGTCACCCAATTAGAAATCACATTCCCTAAACATTAATTACCCTCACTTGAGATTCAAAAAGAGAATGACCCCTTGCTGATAAAGGTGATCATTAATGAAACATTAGTTAGGAAAACTCTCATAGACAATGGAGCATAAAATAATGTTTGTAGCATGGACCTCCTAAATAAAATTGGTATGGAAAAAAAGCTTATCCAACTTAATGATGTTCATATTCATGGCTTTGACAATGTTAATAGGAAACCACTAGGGATGATCACATTACCTATTGAGGTCAGATCTGTAGTGTTGCCTACCTCTATACATATCATGCAAGGACCACTTCCATACAACCTTCTCCTAGGGAGACCATGGATCCCAACTATGAAATGAGTCCCATCTACTCTCCACCGTACAATGAAATTTTAGTACAACAACAAGATATACACGATTGATGAAGATGAATGAAGCTATGAATCAAATGATTACAACACTTACAACTCCCCTAATACTTTCATTCCTAGATCAAAACTTGAACCTAGACAAGTTGATGCTAATACTTTGCCTACAATAAAACTCTTTAGTGATAATTGGGGGTCATTAGATTCTACGCCTCCTTCAATAAAATTTATAAAATATCACCCTCATGGTCCAAAGATTCACATACAAACAATTCATTTTTGAACACAATTTTTAGTAATGATTGGGGTTTCACACCCTCCTTTAGGGAAGAGTGAAAAATATTACAACCTAAATCAAAACAACCTTGTGTTTTATATGCTCAACTTCATTTTACTTCAACAACATTAACCTATGATAATGACAAGGGCTATCTAAATCCCATCCATCATGGGGATATGACACATAACATTAAAACAGATTTGTGCTCTTGTAAAGAAGACAATCCTTCTCAGAAGCATAAAACCCCTTCATATAACTTGGATGATTGTTATGGTATCAGATACAATCTCCCTCCTACACATATATACAATGCACACACAAAGAAAACTGATATATCATACTCTTTCAAGAAATATCTAGGGTTATCTCCCTTACCTCTATTTTCATCTAAGACTTTAAACAAAAAAATTCAACATCTCAAGGAGTGTGGTGCTCTTCCCTATGTTGAAGCACCTAATTCCTCTAACTGATTCTTATTTTCATCCTATTTGGCTCACCCTTGTCCTACACTAAGTGGGGAAAAGGAGTTAGGTAGAATTTTCCTCATATGTCATTTTTTAATTTTCTCTTTTGGCTGGTTGATCACCTTTCATGAACATATCAGAGCAAGCTTAAGATGTGGACAACATGCCTTAAGCTGGCTCGCATGTGACATACTACCTTTTTCATGACGTAGCTTATTGGAAACATATGAATTGGCATAGGGCTTCATGAATAAGCTCTCATATCTTCTTCTACTTTAAAGAAATTTTTGATATTAATGGTATTAGCAACCACTTTAAAGTGGGGGAATACATCGACACTCATATTTCATTGTGTGATTTCTTTCTTCTAGTGATGTTTCCTTTTCTTGGTGATGTCATTGAGCTTGATTTCCTCCAAAACTGTGATAATTATTTGAATTTTCCTCTCTTGGAAACAAGATGAGATCTTTTGTGCTTTTCCTCTCTTGGAGACATTAAACACAATGTTCCCTAAGATGAGACCTTGAACAAAATAAGAAAAATCCCTTTCAAAATTCCTTCCACTATATTGCATTTACAATGCCTATGAGTTTCAAGCATACGAAGTTTTGCTTGCCTCACAGAGCTCAAAGATCATTTTTTTGTGGTACCTTATCAAAGTTATCAAGAGGTATAACTTTGGTATGGTTTGAGTGAGAAGCCCATTCTAAGGCATGACTTTCCCCATAGCTGCTTGCATGTGTGTAAGTGCATACCAACCATGAGTATATGTGTCTCACCTTTTAGGAATTCTCACCTAGCAGACAACCAAGAATTCCATCGCCTCTAAGTGAGAATGCATTTTTTGACAAGCAACCTAGATCTGATTCACATCTTGTTGGAAAAATAGTCGAAGCTTGATCCACCTTTTTATTTTTCCTTATTCTTGTTCTTCTTTTAGTTCTTGAGATTATATGATTGTTTATCTTAATGTTGCATCTTGTGCATGTCCTTTTGTGCTTATGTTGGTTTGACTTGGGATCTTGGATTCTAGGGGCTTGACTGCCTCCTTCATCTTTTTTATCCTAGACCATCTACATTAGTACAATTGGATCCCTCTTGAATTTCTACTTTAGTGTGAGTTTGAAGCAGGTTCATCCTCTCACTAAAGTGGGGGCTAAATGTAGCGTAGAAAAATGGATCTTTGGACATTTTCATACTCATTTGGGTCTTTCTTTTATATTTTGGCTTAGTTTTTCCATGATTTAGTGTTGTAATGTGAATACCACATTCACATTAGGTCTTGAGCCCTTTTGAATTAATAAGAATTTTATGATGCCTTGCAAAAGTGTTTTGAAGTGTTGTAACACACTTTCACACTTTTCTAGGATCTTATTATTATATTTCACTTAAATAATCTCTTTTTATCATTTAACAAGACTTATTTCAAAGTGTTGTAAAGTTTTGTAACAAAATTTCACACTTTTCTAGGCTAGTCATTAATAATTTGACCTTTTTATTGCTTTAATTGGCCCCATTTTACGTCTACATGCCTTAAGTGTATTTTTGAGAATAAACCTGATAAAGATCATTTAAAAATAACTAATTTATGACACCCACTTAAAATTCCTTGAGTGGGACCCACTCACCATTAGGGGCAAATGGGTCCCCTTTGGCTCAAAAATCAAAATGAATTCAAAATTCTGATGGGTTTTTATTTTTGAAGACCTAAGGTCAACCTATGATGTTGTATTTTTAGGAATTAGGGCATAATTGTGTATGAATACAAGGGTTTTCTACTCATTTCACCTGCAATCATCCAACCAATTAGTCAATCAACCATTCAAGAATTCTAGGCATTTCAAGCATTCACAAGGGCATTCAAGTGTCTTCAAGAGAAAGATTCTTCATCACTTGTTGCAACACTTCAAGATCCATCATCATGGAAATGTTCTAATTCCATTATTTCATGTTCATGCTTCATCTTATTTCTTCATTTTGGTTTAATTACCTAAACGAGGTTTGACCAAGGAAAACCCCTATTCCCTAAAATTCAACATTTCTCTCTTTCTTTGTGTGGTTGTAGATCTAGGTACTTTCAAGGCTTGGAGATGATTGAAAAATAGGTTGCAAACTTTTTGAATTAATCTCCCTATTAGGAAGTTCAGAATCTACACAAAATGTCACTTATAGTGCCAAAAATTAGGGTTTCGGATCTAGACACCTAGAGGTATAGATTGAGCAGACCGAGAGCTACAAATTCCACTTTTGAGTTCTTAGAAAAGTCAAAGTGGACTCATTTTCCATTAATGTCGAATGAGTCCCATTTTACCTTTTTTTTAGAGACTTTTGCAGATACAGATACCCACTTGTTTGAAATAGGCTATGGTGCAATTTTCTAGATTTGGGACTAATTCACCTAGAATGGCGAATGAGTCCTAGTAGGTCAAAATTTTAGGATCAACAACATTTCTAGTCTTCATTCTAGTCTTCAACACATTTCTAGGTGCACACTTTCGGTTTTACTTTCCTGTTATGTTTTACTTGCATTTCTATTCATCTTTCTAGGTCTTTTTGCATATCACATTATGTTTTCAAACATCTTGCATTCTACAAGTTTACATTTGGTAGTTAATCTCTTTTATCAATTTTTATCCTTCAAGACAATCCTCTTTGTCAGATTTCAATCTTTCTTGCATTGAAATATCAAGGGCTTATTCTTGAGTGAGCCATTAATATTTTTGGTACCTCTCTCCTTTTATGTGCAAAACCATAGAAATGTAAGAGAGCCCCCATACCCAAAAATCTTTGGTTTACTATTTCGAGCGTGATGAATTTCATCAAGAATGATTAGACCTATGCTCTCTAAATTTAGTTTTCCAGTGTGATTTTAGAGATCCCAAGTCTTCTTGTTCTTGATGAATGTCATCAAGCTTGAAATAGCCGATCAAGGATATGGAATTCATGCAAAAAGGTTAATTCAAAACTGCACATTATACTCTGAAGAACTCTTTTCTAGAATAACTTCAAAGAGATTTTCAACACATTATATCTAGTCAGGCCAAATTTTGTCAGTTGTTGCTGGTGCAGGAGCACCTAAAACACATGATTGCAAAATCCCATCAAGTGTAGGTTGGTCTAGAAATTAGGGGGGGTAAATTGTTAATAAAGGTCTAATAAGACCACTTTCAATGTATTTTGGGGTGAAAGTATTAGTTTGATTCAAAAAGTTACTTAATTATCAAAATAAAGTGCAAAATATGGAATTTGAGGGGGTTAAGGTAGTTTTGTGGTCAGTTATAGGAATTTCAAAGGTAGTTTGGAGTTGAAAATGTATAAGGGGCCTTTTGAAGGCTCGAATGGGGGTTGTTGAAGCCAAGAAAATGAAATAAATCTTGAAGTATCACTATTTTCTTATTGTTTTTCACTACATCTTCAACATTCTTGGATTGTGTGTAGGCCGTATAGGCTCCCATGTGTTGAATTTATTATTTTTCTATGTAGATAGGTGTTGTATTTTTCATTTGGTGCTTTGACAGAGGTTAATATATAAATCAGGGCTTGAAAATATCTTATTCTTTCCTACCGGGTTTGAGCAGTCTCAAGGGTTTTGAAGCCAAATTGATGTCAAGTCATCATCCCACCTACTGTATTTGATTGTAACTCAGTGGGGTGATGGAATAGGATGTAGGGAATTTTATCATAGTGGTAGGAGGCATTCAAGGATAGAAACTTGGCGTGGAGCATGATGAGTAGGCTGGAAACATGTGGTTTTCCTTAAGAGATTAATGGCTCAGTCCTAGGGTTTGATGAAACAACATTGTCAAAGGCCCATTGAGTGTTCTCTAAGCATTTGGGGACCTAATTAGACATGTCTGAGTAGTTGGGTTGTTTAGGAAAGGTCTGGAAGTTGGAGAAACAATAAGGGAGCACCAAAAATGTAGTTCCTTGAGGTTTTAGGAGGGTTTTTGGATTTGAAGTTTGATTGTGCACTTGGAGGTCTAAAACCTCAAAAATCTCTTGTTTTGGATCATTCCCCAAGACTTTTTTTTGGTTTGGAGATCTGGTGAGGGAATTAAAAGGGGGTCTCTTTGTAAAAATGGCCTAATTGGAGGCCTAAAACAGTGAAAATTTTGAATTTGAAGTCTCTGGTTCAAAGGATTGGTACTTGGTTTTCTATAATGTTAAACAACTTTGAAATGGGTACTTGAATCCACATTTTTTTTCTTTAGTGCTTTGGAAAACTTGTGAGAAAAATCTCAAAAACTGGGTTCCTGCTGCTACAAGGAATAGCTTGTGTCAAATAGTGAGTTTTTAAGGATTTCAAGGAACCTGGCTTGGAGGTTATCTTCAAATGATCTAGTTGTCACTATATGCATTTGGAGTGTCTTTTTAAGGGTCTTGGTGGAGATTGGTAGTTGTTTTTGCAAATTTGAAGGGATGAGACCCCTGAGGGTGTGTTGATGCTTGAAGGTTGAAGGTGTTTCCAAGAAGATTTTGTTGTTTTGAATTGACACTTGGTGTTGTTTTGATTATTCTTCACCTTGAATCTGCAGCAAAGTGGTATCAGAGCGAGGAAGTAGATCTCTTGAAGATTGCAGGAGAAGCATTGGAAGATACAAGACACTATGGACTTTAGAACCCTGGATGAGAAAGAAGGAAAAATGAGGCATGCTACCTTCCAGACTAGATGCAAATGCAGAGGTAAGATCTATAAAGTAATGATTGATTCAGGTTCCTTGAGTAATGTTGTTTTAGAAGAAATGGTTGAAAAATTGCATTTGACAAAGTTAAAACATGAATCACCTTATAGGGCATATTGGGTAAATGATAGTCAACATGTTGTGGTTAGAGAGCAAGCATTTGTAGATTTTGAAATTGGTCCTTATAAAGATGTTATATTATGTGATATTATGCCTATAAGGGATTGTCATATGATATTGGGAAGGGTTTGGCAATATGATAGATTTGTTGTGCATGATGGGAGGCTTAATGTGTATGAAATTGAAAAGGATGGGAAAAGGTATATTTTGAGTTGTTTGCAGGAAGAAGGGACACAAAGAAGGATAGGCATGTGTGGAAAAAGAGAGTTGCTAGAGCAAAAGGAACAAGGGGAAAAGGAAGAAATTGAGTTTTGTAAAGAAAAGGCTAAGGAAGTTGAGGACAAAAAAAATGAAGTCAAGATAGTGAAGAATAGGTCTGCTACAGTGACTTGTGAAGAAAGCAGCTTTAGGACAGAGATCCCTCAAAGGGAGAAAGGTAAGAGTGAAGAAGAGTTGATAATAGAGAGGCAAGGCGGGCCTAGAGAGGTCAACAAAGATAAAAAGCAATGTCCACTGAATGGATAGAGTAAAGAGAAGCCACAAGAGACTAATAGAGGCAGAGATGAGTTGCAGCAGTAGTATGTTGACATAAAGGATGGAGGATTTAATAATAAAGAGATCTTGAAGACTGAGAATGCTAAGAGTGGAAGAGGAGATATAGTCAAGACAAGTGAGAAGGCTGGAGAAAGCCATGAAAGGCTTGAAAAAAATGAAAAGATCATGATTGGGGTAATGGAGTGTCCCCTAAAGGCAAATGCAGATGAAAAGAAGACAAAGGTTGCAGACACAGTGGACTATATATTAGAGGATATAGAGGTAAATGAGGCAGTGATGATGATGCCCAAACTAAAGGTAAAGGAAATTGAAGAAGCAAAGAAGATAGAGGAAGAAGAATATGTCTTTGAATATGCTACTGAGGAGTTTATGGATGAAGAACAAGATAAGGAAGAAGAAAAGACAGTGAGTCAAAGAGAAATGCAAAAGATAGTGAATGGGTTTGTAGAAGAGTATGCAAATGATGAGAAAGTTATAGTCACCTTGGAGGGTGAAAAAGACCAAGCAAAGTGGATAAGTGAAGTTCCAAGAGAACCTGGGAAGGAAAAGTTGATAGTGAGCAGCCTAGTGAAGGCTAGAGGAAGGGAATCTAAGAATTCTCCACTTGTGATGGAGGAGAAGATAGAGGGCATGGACTAGATAGAGGTTGTGTGGCAGATGTATGCTACTGTGGGGATGGTTCTAAACATAAAGAACCTAAGAGAGGTTGTGAAGTGGAAGGGTAAGAGGCTAAAAGGTTATCTCCCTGATTTGTTCATTCTTCTGATAGAGGTCAGGCCAAGGGTTAAAATGAAAGTGGAAGGACACAAATGCAGGTTATATTGTAGAGAGTGAAGTTGAAGGGCAAGACTACATGTATAATTGGCTCATGGAAGAGCATGCAACATGGATACTAATGCATGGTTGTTTGGTTTGGTGTACTAAATTTTTGTTTGCAGATATCAATGAAGACAAAATGCAGCAAGAAGATCCCATTGAGCAGGATCAAGTATGGCAAGGTAAAGTCAAAGCAAAACATGAAGGGTACAAAGTTCCTTGGAGGAAGATTTCCATGCAAGTGACTTGGAGCAGGTTTGAAGGGATTGTCCAGAAGGTTGGAGTAGTCCTATGGAGTGATTTATGGGGCATAAATCTTTTGTACCCGGGGAGTATGGTGCAGGAGCACCTAAAACACATGATTGCAAAATCCCATCAAGTGGAGTTTGGTCTAGAAATTAGGGGGTAAATTGTTAATAAAGGTCTAATAAGACCACTTTCAATGTATTTTGGGGTGAAAGTATTAGTTTGATTCAAAAAGTTACTTAATTATCAAAATAAAGTGCAAAATACAGAATTTGAGGGGGTTAAGGTAGTTTTGTGGTCAGTTATAGGCATTTCAAAGGTAGTTTGGAGTTGAAAATGTATAAGAGGCCTTTTGAAGGCTTGAATGGGGGTTGTTGAAGCCAAGAAAATGAAATAAATCTTGAAGTATCACTGTTTTCTTATTGTTTTTTCACTTTATCTTCAGCATTCTTAGATTGTGTGTAGGCCATACAGGCTCCCATGTGTTGAATTTATTATTTTTCTATGTAGATAGGTGTTTTATTTTTCATTTGGTGCTTTGAAAGAGGTTAATATATAACTCAAGGCCTGAAAATATCTTATTCTTTCCTACCGGGTTTGAGCAGTCTCAAGGGTTTTGAAGCCAAATTGATGTCAAGTCATCATCCCACCTACTTTATTTGATTGTAACTTGGTGGGATGATGGAATAGGATGTAGGGAATTTTATCATAGTTTTAGGAGGCATGCAAGGACAAAAACTTGGCGTGGAGCATGATGAGTGGGCTGGAAACATGTGGTTTTCCTTAAGAGATTAATGGCTCAGTCCTAGGGTTTGATGAAACAACATTGTCAAAGGCCTAATGAGTGTTCTCTAAGCATTCAGGGACCTAATTAGACATGTTTGAGCAGTTGGGTTGTTTAGGAAAGGTCTGGAAGTTGGAGAAACAATAAGGGAGCACCAAAAACGTAGTTCCTTGAGGTTTTAGGAGGGTTTTTGGATTTGAAGTTTGATTGTACACTTGGAGTTCTAAAACCTCAAAAATCTCTTGTTTTGGATCATTCCCCAAGACTTTTTTTTGGTTTGGAGATTTGGTGAGGGAATTAAAAGGGGGTCTCTTTGTAAAAATGGCCTAATTGGAGGCCTAAAACAGTGAAAAGTTTGAATTTGAAGTCTCTGGTCCAAAGGATTAGTACTTGGTTTTCTATAATGTTAAACAACTTTGAAATGGGTAATTGAATCCACATTTTGTTTCTTAAGTTCTTTGGAAAACTTGTGAGAAAAATCTCAAAAATTGGGTTCCTACTGCTACAAGGAATAGCTTGTGTCAAATAGTGAGTTTTTGAGGATTTCAAGGAACTTGGCTTGGAGGTTATATTCAAATGATCTAGTTGTCACTATATGCATTTGGAGGGTCTTTTTAAGGGTCTTGGTGGAGATTGGTAGTTGTTTTTGCAAATTTGAAGGGATGAGACCCCTGAGGGTGTGTTGATGCTTGAAGGTTGAAGGTGTTTCCAAGAAGAGTTTGTTGTTTTGAATTGACACTTGGTGTTGTTTTGATTATTCTTCACCTTGACTCTATATCAGTTGCTTAGGTAAAAACTCAAAGCTATCCTCAACACCTGGTAAAGTTATGGCTAATAGCAAGATCTACAAGCTGAGGAAGTTCTACATGGATGAAATTTGGAATAAAACTTAGAGTGGAAAAGAGAGTGTAAAAGTAGAATTTGATGAAACTATTGCAAAGTTCAAGTTGATTACTAATGCTTTTATTCTTTTTAATGATGGGAAGATACTAAACAGTCTTCTCAAAATAAATGATTTTACTATGAGTTTGGGAGAATCTTCTATACAAGAAGTTGTCTTAGATCAAATAAATGAAGCAAATAATTGTGAAAGAACCAAAAAATTTGAATTTGAAACAATTGTGTCTTACATATAGACTCACCCTATGATTTTCTCCTAGAATAAGGTATATAAATTTTGAATTAGAATATGAACAATTAACTATCTCTTATGCTACAAAAATTAACTATAGACTCTTACTTTTGCTATGAGTATGAAAATACCTAAGCTTCTGGAGTTTCTATACAGAACCTATAGCAAAAAAGTGTATCTCCATCTAAAGGAACCATCTTCGGAGCTCTTCCCTAAAATGAGGGTTAAAAACATTAGAAGAAAATAAATACTATAATTCTAAAGTAATAATTTGTATCTAGCCAAATGTCAGAAAGTATAATTAAAAAGACAAATCCTTACAATTGGACCTCAAATTGGACCAAGTAAATTTATGATTTTATCTTTAGAATGTAGAAACTTTCTCTATTAGAGCTTTAAGACCTAAAATTGGATCTTCAATTGGACCAGCAGATTTATGATTTTATCTTTAGAATGTAGGAACTTCCTTTGTCAGAGCTTCACGACCTCAAATCTGATGTGAAATTAGACCAATAGATTTATGATTTTATCTTTAGAATGTAAAAAATTTATCTATCCGATATTCACAACCTCAAATTGGATCTGAAATTTGACCATTATATTTATTATTTTCTCTATCCACCAATGTTTGTATTCCTACACTCGAGTTCTTCTTTTGAGTGAAAAGAATCAGAAGTATTTTAGACCAGCTGAAAGAACTCTCCAACCTAGTTATTTCACTGATAGCAATCCAAGTTTTCCTGAACCGTCCATAATTGAATGTTACATCACAATCTATTCTTCTTACACATAAAAATTCCAAATATTTACCCATTCTAAATAAAATTTTGAATCATCATAAAACCATAATTAATAAATCACTTTAGTTTTAGAAGGAATCCTATGTCATTTACTATCAAAACAAAATCTATATAAATCACAAAAAAAACATGAAGCCTCCTAAATGTAGCTTAAAACAAGTTTACAAGATGGTTTTCAGTATAAGAAGCTTTCTACTAAAAATCTCAATGAATGTATTATAAGAAGAAAAAAAATTCTTCATAGTTGAAGTAATGCAGTCAAAAATTTATTCCAAAAGTATGTTTGTAGGAGTTAACTAAAAACATAATTAATTTTTTATCAGTTTCTTTTAGCAATATGCTATGTGGAAATGGAATAATCACTAAGAAACCCTAACAATAAAAATACAAGTAAAGGTTCAAGAAAGGAAATTCCAATTTACTATTGTGTAATGGTGATGAAGGAACTTATATGAGCATGACCTGCATACAAATCCCTACAATTGAATTACCATCCATCCAAAGAGAAAATAAGAAATGTAGGGATTTGAGCAATAAAATTCCAAAGGGTTATGTTGTAACGATAATGGAATCACCATAAGAGCACAATCAAGGAAAAAATTCTTGTGACTGTAATTATGTGATCCATAACTTTATTGGTCATGTGGCATAGTTGCGCTATAAAAAATACATGATGCATTCATGTGTGACCCAAGTTTAATGTGGCTATGTCATGATAGAAATGGAGGCACTCATATGAGCACAATTTATTTACAAATTAATCAGTGTCATCATAATTAGGTGTCAATCATCATTAGGCACATTCAGGTTAACTCAAGTTTAACAAGTTACAATGTAATGATAGCGTGATCCAAGAGAAATTAACTCTTGTTACAATAAAGAGCCTATAACTCTAGTTGATATGTAGATTGGTTGTTTTATATCAATTATGTAGTGCATTGAAGCACAAACCATGTGTAATGGGCTATTCTAGAGAGTGATCAATATTTTCTAAACCTTCTGAATGTTAATTAAAAGGCTTGTGCAAGGGAAGCGTTCATATATAAATGATAAGGTATTTTTTATGCCAAAAGACAATGAATACTTACAATGAGTCCAGTGATGAATGAGGACAAGAATTTTGCATATGATTCATCACTATGATAGTGTCAAGTGTAAGCTACATGGAAAACTCTTAGCTATACCTTGGATTATGAGAGGTTCATGAAGACATGAAAGCAAAGTTTTGAAGAGGATAGTGCTCTATTAAATATAGTCATGTTACAAATGGAAAATGCTTTCACCATGGTATCATTGAGAATTCAATAGTGGTAGACCTATTAACAAAGGGAAATGATTTTTGTATAAAAATTTATAAAAAGGTAGATTGTAGATAATAAAACACAGTTATAAGACAAAAGATGATAGTCGTTGTCAATGGATATAAGGGAAATCCATATGCAAAAGATACTCTCTATGACTGTAATAAATAGGACAAGTACCATGATGCTAAGGGAAAATCAAGAAGTAGGGACAATTACTATAACCAATGATAGTGACAAAATTTTATGAGGATAGTTAGCTCATACATGATAGTAAATATGACCTTAGTCATAGTTGAAGCTAGCATAAGTGGATATAAAGTGATTGCATTGGTATTGACCTCATTTAAATAGGATAGTAATGGTTATCTATATTTATAAGACATGAAAGGAAAGAGCATAATTATCTTGAAGACTTCCAAATTTGCATCTTCAGATATGAATGATAGTAATGAAAGATCAATCATTAAGGATTCATGGGACAATTATAGTGATGTGACAATGGGTGATAAGGGAGATCTAAACACTTGTTTATTTAGTAGAAAAGGATGGATAAAAAGAAAGAGAAGATATAGTCAAGATAATTTAGATAAAGAAAACATGTAATGGTAGGTTACTTTTGAACACCCACATCAAACCCTAATGAGATTTATCTTGAGCATTTATTTTCAAATGAATAGATTTGAGGAAAAAAACTCATAGATTATTAGTAACTAGATGAAAAAACCTCTATAAGTCTTTTAATGACCAAGGATGAAAACCTATTGGCCAAAGAAGTGGTTCTCACCCATAGGTCATGGCTAAATTTTAATGATGGTTGAAATTGGTGATATCAAGATAGTAAAACATACATATTACCATTTATTCATCATTATTTTCCTTACAAAGAAATAGATATTGCAATTCATAACTAGAAAAAATCCTCATAACCAATAACACCCATTGACACTTCAACAATGAGACTACTGTCATGTATTAAACATATCATGGCCCATGATCTTCTCAAATGATTTGCATTATGATATGAAATTATCACCTATCAACGTGGTTTTTTTCCTAATAAGATCTTTGACTTCCTAGTTTGGGCTTATGATAGGGATAAAACCTTCATGAGGAGACAAGAAAGCTCTTCCTCAAAACTTAAAAAAAAACTAAAAAACCCTAATGACATAGAGTATACCTAGAAATATGTGAGCATGAAGGCTTCCAAAAGGCCATGAATATTACTCAACTTGGACATGCTCTATCCTCAAAACCTTGGAAAATCTCCTCGTGCATGCAACATGTATTCAAACCCTTGTGAATCTTTGTAGTGTGGATGAATTCAAAGCCAATAAAGAAATGTTTCTTCAGATCAAACTCAACATGCCTTTATCCTAGGTCTTCTCAACAATGTGGATAGATGATGGTGCAACCAACTACTAGTTCTATGCCATGCCCTTGAAAAATCTTTGGACTTCTTCCAACCAGAAAACTAAAAAACCCCTAACCTTCCTCTTGTTACATGGCTCAATAGACACAAGGAATGAAAATTATCTTTTTCATTGTTTGGCACCCAAAAAGATTTATTCTTTCACTAACATCTACTTTTTTTTATCTGATGATCAAATTAGTCATGTATCTAGTCATTTATTGTTGTGTTACAAAAATTGACTAGAATTTAATCATTTTTAGTTATTGTGACTAAAATTTCTAGTCATGTAGTCATTTATTTTCCAAATTCTACTAGTGTATTCACCTCTTTCCCTTTAGTTAACATAGAACAAATGAAGCAAACACTGGGAAAGACTCCTATGATTCAAGAGGAAAGTCTTAAGCTAAATGAAAAAATAATTAAAGAACAATGTGAGAAATGGACTACCATAATATAACAAGTAGAAGAAAAACTATCTAAGGACAAACCCATGGTATAGCCAATGGTGGAAGAAGTGTCAAATATAGGGTCAAGTCCTATAGATGTTGAAGAATAATTCATGAGGAACACTTTCCCAAAGGGTGGGAAACCCTGAGAAGATTTAGGAAAGAGGAACAAGGAATATTGCAAGTCAGAATCCTATAGATAATATTATTAATGAAGATACAATTAATACCCAAAATTTGCTAGGAAGTAGTAGAGAACAACTGTAAATTTTTGAGAATTTAGGAGAAGACCAGGTTGAGAGTGAGAATGTATACCCTTCACAAACCTTGGATGGTGGAGTAAGAAATGAAGAGAATCTCAATGTTTCAAGACAATAGGAAAGTGATACCGCCTAGACAAGAGAATATAAGTCTTGAGAATGAAGAGACAGTGATAAATTGAGGTAATCTAAAATCCATGCCAGTGAGAAATGAATATTTTCAAGTTCCAAGAGGTGTGACAAGAAATGCTGATGGTTTAAGAGGATAAGTTCCTGATCATGCGGATAATCAGGAACAAACAAATGTTGAAGAGGCTAAACATAATGAAGAAGTTCATAACTTGTTAGTCGGGGAAATGGCTTTGTCGTTCGAGGTGGAATTGGTGCCTCTAGATATTAGAAGTTTAATGTAAGAAGTGGAAATCCCTAAAACTGTGCAAAGATCAAAGACAAATAATTTTATGTAAAGGAATGAAAATGAAAGGAGAACAATCCATATAGCTATCATGATGGTAGATAAAAGAAAGCATGAGATGACACCTAGGGATATTAGGATGACAACTATTAATGTCAAATATTTATCTTGGGGACAAGAATTAGAAGATATGAAAATGAATTTAGAAACAACAATTGCTTAGGTGTAGAAAAGTAAACAAAAGATAAGAGAGCTAGAAGAACAAATTTCCTACTTGGAAAACTTTATCAAGTCATTAACCCAATTTGACCAAGCATAGGTTGAATTTCCTCAAATCTAGTACTTATATCTAAGGAGTAGGTGCATGCTATTTCAACACTCTTCCATAAGCTAAGAGTATTCAAAGAATGGATGAAATACTTGGTGAGGAAAGGAGAATAATTAATAACAAATGCAATTAGGAAGCATAAGGAGGCACACCGTTGGTGTGAAAATTCTGAGACTAGAAGGAGAATGCAGAATTTTCCAAGAACAAACTAATGCAGAGAGGTGAAACTTAAAAGCTATTATTCAAAAAAAAAATTGAGAGTTGATAAATGAGAATATAACCATAGAATAGGAGGTTCTAATGTTTGAAAAGTGGAAGAAACAAGTGAATTGGGAAAGTGGTGATTTAGTACAATGTGTGGAAGGATTTGAAAAGGTCACTCAAATTTGTAAGAAGTTGATTAATAGAGATCAAAATTTTATTGAAATGCTAGCACAACAGAAATATGATTCTTCAACTTTAGGGTAGGGTGATAAAGAGATAAAAGCTTTCAAATAGTGGCTTGAAAGTGTAGACAGTAAAAATTGTTCTAGGCTTGCAGCTTTAATTTCTTCATAAATCTGCATCTTCATCGTCTTAATTAAATAATATTAATTATTTAATTAATTCATTTTACCTTTAAATCAATCTTGATTAATTAAATAAATATTGTTTATTTAATTACGTCACTAATTAACCCCCTTTCTTTTAGAAATTAAAATAAATTCTTATTTGTTTAATTTATATCCACTTGCAACTATAATTAAATAATTATTTAAAATTATTTAATTATTCACTAATTTTTTCTCCAGTTAATTAAATAAACTTTATTTATTTAATTTAATTCTCCTATTTCAAATGTTGCGTTAAATAATCATTTAATTCATCAACATAATTATTCTTGACATATTCTTCTATGATTAGATAATTGTCCAGTTATCTAATTTTTCACCCACCTTTCATGTCAAATTGCATTAAATCAATTAGTCATCTCCTGATTTAATTTCATTGTTTTTAATGAACACATCTTCTATCTTTCTAAGTCAGTTATCTAACTCCATTTCTATCAACTATGTGCATACATTTATTAATTAAATAACTTTATTATTTAATTATTTTTTCTGTGCATGCTAATAGACTATTTGTCTCATAATTAACCCCATCTTTGCATACAGATTGTATTCTCTCTATTTTGAAAAAGTTTTGACTAAAGATTAAATAATTGTTTAATCTTTAATTTCCACCATTTATGCATTTTAACATGAACTAATTCAACTCTAATGCATCTCAACAGTTGAATTGTCATTCAATCTTGGTCGATCATTCAATCAATCAAATTTCTTTGAATTAGCCTAACTCTGATAATTGTGAATCCTCCTAAAATCATGTGAATTTTTGGAGAAACTATCTTCTAATCTTAAATATTTCATTGATAATCATATCTTTGAAGCTATACTTGCACACATTAAAAATCTGAGGGCAAGAATACTATCATGATGAAATGGAGAAGGACAATGAAGGTCATCCATGGAATTACATTGACTTTTGGTAAGATTGTTTTATGTTTTATGCATTCCTTTGTGCTTTGTTGTTAGATGTAGGTTTAGTTTAGTATTTTCTTTGAATTTGCATTGATACTAGGTTTAATGTTGCTTTAAATCTGCTTTTCTTGTGTTACATTTTGGTGAACTCGACGTGAAGAAACAATCTTCAAAAATCTATAGATTTTTTCTTTTCTTTTTTTAGGTATCATACAGAACGACGCTTCTAAAGGAAAAAAATGACACAATTAATTAGATGAGCCACATATGACAAAAATAGAGACACAACTAACAACATGAAATGCATCTATGACATCAAGCAATGCATCTAACTAGTAAATCCATGATGCATTTGTGGTCCTACGTGGCGCATCTGACTAGTAAAATTTTTTAGTGCAAATACCAAGGTATTTTTTTATGATTTTAGTATAGCTAATCTTGGATTTACAGCATGGAGTTAGCATAGTGTTTGTAGGATGTTGTTTAGAAGACAATATATACAAACAAGTATGTGTTGGATGATCAACGAAGATGAAAATCAAATTACCAATGATTTATTTTGCAGGACGAATGTCGAAGATCATTTTTAAACAAGATTGTCTGTTTAGAATAAATAACATTTACTTTGGTGCATAAAATTAACATTTTCTTACATGTCTGGTGCACTTGCACACTCTATGTTACTCGATCAGTGTGTACATACACACTAGTATTTTTATTTTTAAGAGAGGCTTCCTTGGGGATTTCATCACCTCAAGATTTGACCTTAAGCACATTTTCTAGTGGGCTATATCAAAGGGGGGAGAACAAAAGTTGTACCCCAAGGAGCGGCTAGTGTTGTTCAAAGCCAAGCCGTGAGACCCTCAATCCATTGAGACTCATTGGTGCGAAGAGCGAGAGAGACCCTCCCAATCTCAAGCTATTTTAGGTAGGCTCTTTGTTCATTGACTCCCTTACTAGACACCATTTGTTTGAGAAGCCCAAATCCATCCATCTACTAATACAGGAGGTCAAACCTCTAAAATATTCTCATGTCCATGTGGTTCTTAGTAGAGATGGAAAGTATTTCATGGGAGTTTCATGGGTACTGAAGCTTGGCTTCCCCAGAGAAGTGAGTGTCATGGAGGGGAGCTAGTGGGGTCAAGCTTCTAACCATCTACTCTAAATAAGAGCAACTAGGGAAACCCAAGTGAGAATTCAATAAGATACTGTCACATTCAAGCCTTAGGATTGTACTTGTTTTCTAAAAATATACATGTTTATGGTCATCAAAATACATTGCTTTCTAATTGTCTTTGTTTTCCAAAACTTGATCACAAAACAGAGTCAGTCCAAACTATCATTTACTAGAAAACCACAACTTTTCACCAAAAAACAATAATTGTCAGATAGAGTCACATCCATTCTCCAGTCAGTCGCAACTGTCAAAAACTAGGTCTAGATTCTCAGTCTCCAAAAAATAGAGTTGTATTTGATCACTAGTTAACTACATCTTCTTCCTAAGTCGCATTTGCAAAATTTAGAACTGCATCCAATATCCTGAATTGCATATGCATAGTCTATTGAACACCTTTTATACAATTAGTCACATCTGTCAAATCTTGAGTTGCATTTGACAACCTAAGCCATATTTTTCAAATCTTGAGTCACATCTGACACAGAGAGTCACATCTACTAATTCTTGAACCACATCTGATACAGAGAGTTGCATCTATCAAATCCTGAGTCGCATCTGACATAGTGATTTTATTGTCTTGACATAGACCTAAGACATAGTTCACCAGAAACTCGCATATGATCTAGAAAACCGCATCCACTGAGTTCTACGATGCATCTTCCTTTCTGAACCACAACTATTTGATTACCAAAAAACTAGAATTCATTGTCACAAACTGAAACAAAATTGTCACATTAGTCTATAGTTTATCCTTTTACTGTGATTCTTGGACAGAAACAAGAAAATTTTCTCATACCTTACACAATTTCATCCTTTAGGAATCACTTAGTCACAATGATAGGTGTCCATAATTCTAAATTTTAGTTTCATTTTTTAGGAGTCTCCATTACCTTTAGATCAACTAGGTTTTTAGGAAGATCACTTTTTACAAACTTTACAATAGGTCAAGTTTCCATGTTTTGGGTAACCCTTGCTTTAACAAACATTTTCATTGAACCTAGTCTTGTTACACATATCCCTTGTCATTTATGTGAGTCATTCTAGCTCATCAGTCTAGTTTGGGAGCCCACCTTGACTTTTGATCCTAGTCCTATAAAGGTTCCTTGATAACACTAAATTGAAGCCTTGGTTAAACTTTAGGTGGTAGGTAACCTCTTTGTGTATGGTCATATTAGGTTAACCTCATTTTAGACATTCCTTATTTGCAAGAAAATACCAAAAAAAAATAGTTGCATTCATCCTTTATATCCAAAAATTCCAAAAACATAGATTAGAGTGACATCATCCATAGACTTAGTTTTTACATCATGTGCACTTTGACCATACCTTACATGGTTGAAACAAGATCCAAAAGGAAACAAAGAGAAATGGATGATCCAAAAGACCTTGTCAATCCATTTTCTAGTCTCCCATGAGGAACATCGAGACTTCACAAAAATTTACTAGACAAATTTGGCACTAGAGACACACAAGGACATATAGTAGTTGAAGACCTAGATGTTGCTGCACAGGACCCTAAGTTTGCCTCTTTTGTAAATGAAAGCCTCGCAAATGATCCTCAATAATACTTGGAAAATTTGTGAGTTAAAGGTACCACAATACCCCCTGGGTTTGACATTTGTACCTTACAAACTACATCTACTCAAGGTACAAACACAATGACTACTAGTGGTACTACACCTCAAGTAACTACAACTATACCATTTGGAACACCCGCACATAGTGCTACAATAATACATATGTCACCATTTGGTTCATATAGCCTCACACAAGGTCTAAATTTCACCATAGAGACGTCATCATCCAATCCCTTCAGTCCTCTTGTTGGGAGAAAAAGACATAAAATAAAAACTCCTATACCAAGTGTCAATGTCTCTAGTACCATACCAAAAATAGGGGTCTCACAAGTAAGGAACATACCCTCCATTCAACACATCACTATCTTGAATCAATCAATGACAATTCAAAATCTATTTTCACAAAGTCTAGTTCAAAACCTAATTTCCAACATTCTGACATTCAACCTAAATTCTTCACAAAA
Source organism: Sequoia sempervirens (assembly GCA_007258455.2). Lineage (NCBI taxonomy): Eukaryota > Viridiplantae > Streptophyta > Pinopsida > Cupressales > Cupressaceae > Sequoia > Sequoia sempervirens. Next base: position 81,066,031 of record VDFB02179234.1, read on the forward strand.
TGTTGGATTCCAAAATGCGTACGTAGACTCAAACAATCCAACTAACACATCACTCACATAAGTTGGCATCTTGTAGACACAAATGCAAGCCCTTCAAACACAAATGGATAATATGGTGATATCAAACAAGACATTTTCAGCAAAGGACTTATGTCCCTTTCCCTTCGATAGATCACTATACATGACACCTTTCCCACATGGGTATGTCATGCTAAACTTTCCCAAGTATAACATAAATCATAATCTTGTTGAACAAAAAAGGGAATTTTCAAAAATGTGCATAGATTTCGCATATCCCCGCCTATCTTATGAGGTTGTTTCCACAAAGTCTTGTCGGGATAGCGCTTGAATGGTTTGCTCAATGTACACTTGGCATAAAATCCTAGGGTAAACTTGCTGAGAAGTTTGTTGAACATTTCTCCTTTAACATTGAAAATTACATTACCATAGCAACCTTGTGTCACACTACATAAGAAGAAGGAGAAAAATTCATCACCTTCTTCCAAAGGTGAAGAAGTATATCCAATCGATGCCCTATCGAAATGCCTAAGAAATAGGTCACCATATTCCTGGAAAATATTAATTCTAAACTGAGAAATGACTTAAGAGTACACTATTGCACCTCCTTTGCAAAACTAGTGGAAAAGGGCATCATAATAGAAAAAGGTCTTATTGAAACAGGAGAACTCAAAATTCCAAACAAAAATCCAAATGTGCAGAACACTCCTAATGATAGATACAAGTTTTGGTCTCAAAATAAGAGCATTACCAATGATGGGATTGTTGATGCTAAAACTCTACAAGCAGGACCATTCATCACACTAAGAGGATGTAACCCCTCTACCAACACACTCAAAAATTTCAATCAAACTCCCAACACTATCCAGAACACCCAATGACCACAACAACAAAAGAGATTCCCAAAATGAGACTTCACTCCCTGAGGGGAACCAATCAAATTAGTTTTCAAACAACTGTTGCAACACAACCTCGTACAATAGAAAGAGCCAAAATAATATAATCCAGGATAGTTCAAACCTTTCTAGTGGTATGACAATTCCTTTTTTTATTTCCATCAAACCAAGGGACATACCCTACAAAATTTCTAACAATTAAAAAACATCATACAGGATCTTGTTGATAACAAAACCATTGAAGTTAGTGGACAAAAATAGACCTCCTCAAACACTGATCACAAGGTTTTTTTTATCCCTTACATGACCATGGAAGAGGAAAAGCCTCTAGTTCAGGTAATAAGACCAACAATTCCTCTAGCTATTCCAATGTAAAGCATGATTATAGCATCCCAACCATAAATCACATCTAAGCCGTCAATGAGAATGTCAATACAATTACCATAAAGAAAACTCCTAAGTGTGTTGTCAACACTCATAGAACCAAAATAACCATCCAAGTTCCTCCACCATAGCAATAACCACAGTATTCTAAGCCTCAATATAACTTACTTGATCAACTGGGGAAGACCCTAGCACAAATTTCAATCCTAGATTTGTTGCGTATCTCACCTGATCATCGAGCCATTCTAGACAAGGCTTTGCAAAACACCACCATCCCCAATAATCTAGAAGTCAATCATTTCCAAGATATGGTAAACTACCTAACCAATAGTCATCATTCCACCTTCTCTAAAAATGATTATGCAACTGATAAGACAAACCACAATGATCCCTTGCACCTTGAGGTTATTGCTCATAAAATGAAAGTAAGACTAGTTTTGGTAGACAGAGGAGTAGGGTTGAACATTTGCACATTAGCATTGGTTAAGGAATTAGGCTTCCCAAAGCCATGCATAGACACCACTAAAAGTATTATCATCAAGGCATATGATGACCAAGAATGATCATCCAAAGGAGTTGTAATGCTCCCTGTTAGAATTGCTCTTGTAGTTATGGATACAACTTTCCAAGTCTTGGATCTCGTCCTCCCATATAACCTTTTGCTAGGCATGCCATGGATACATGCTATAAAGGTAGTCCCCTCTACTTATCATCAATCTATAAAATTACCGCATGACAGCATTGAGATTACAATAGATGGTGATCCTAATCCTTTCAAGTATTGCACTAACTTCTGAGAGATATCCTGATGACATGTGTCTGTAAACTAGGAGGCTTCATCATCCAATTCATCCCACTACATTGATCCATCCAATCTTTCCAAAAAATTCACTTTCCAATCATTACCTTCCACTCCTAAGGTCAAGATCCAAGAGAAGGGTTGTGGGGAGTACCATATGAAGACAACTTACTATGTTAGTCATTTGAATTCTCCTAAGTCATATTGTTTACCAACAACAGACAGTAGATGATTAGTGGTCACCGTAAACATTCCTCTTGCGACAATTTTCAAAAAATGGGGAGAATTGAGTAAAGAAGTTGTACATGAAGAAGATGTGGCCTCTTAGTTGTATAAATATGACAATGAAGAACCTCCTCCACTTGTTCAAATACCCACACATCAATATGGAAAGGGTTTCATGATAATGCAAAGAAAAGGTTATAATGGACATAGTGGGTTAGGACTACATCAAAACAAGAGAATTGAACCTATCATTGTCTCTCAATGGCCGAAAGGCCTAGGGATTGGGTTTCAACCACTCTAGATTGGAATTTCTAGTATTGCATTTCCTTCACAAGAGGAAGTAAGTGTTTCTAGATTCATCAAGACATCCAACAAGCCATCTGACCATCCATACTATGATTCCCTGGACTCTAACAAATATGAGTGGGATTCCCTATCCTCCACTTCTATCATGGACCTCAACAAACTATTTGGGGAACTTAAACAAATGCTTAAAATCTCACAAAGTCCACTAAATCCTTGTCCACAACCATCCTTGACAAAAGAGGAATGGTCCCAAAATTACTATTGGGAATCTCTTGATCCTATCTCTTGGAAACATGAAAAATCCATCATTGATAACTAAACCTTGAAAATTGGCCCACCACAGAATCTATCTAGTCCCAAGAAAAAGAGTAAGGATGAGTTGGTAAGAAAATTTTGTGACTATATGAACAACTCAGCCTTCGCTTTAAGTCCTATGAACTTTGACACTTTTGATGATGAAATGCCTCTAGTATATCCCCAACTTATCGATTGGGATCAACAAGACACACCTGTCTTAGATATCTTTGAGAACGATGAAGAAATAGTTGAGTTCCTGGGACTACGAGAAGGAATATCTGGTGGTGATCATAAGGCTAGATTTACCATGGACTTGGATAACACAACTTACTTTGGAGAGACCCTTCAACCCTCAAGTCAAAAAAATAAGAAGAATAATGAAAAGAACGAAAATGACGAGCCCCTAGGTGAAAATCGAAAGGCAGCTTTGGACCATGAAAAGGTAAAATTAAAGGATGCATCCAAGGGAAAAACCTCTCTAAGGCACCCAAGGATGGAGTTTGGACATTCTCCCCATTTTTAAGGAAAATTCACCAATGTTAATTGAAGAATCAATGGAAATCAACATAGGCATCGAAGAGAATCCATGGCTAGTCTATCTTGTAGCATACTTGACAAAAATAGAGCAACCCGAGTTCTAAAATTTCTTCACAAAAAGATATATTAACTTTGCATGTTCATATGACAACATGCCTAGATTGGATCTTGAACTTGTATTACATCATTTTCTATTACAACCAGGTGCTAAACCAATGAAGCTAAAATTAAGAAAAATGCACCCACAAATTGCTCTATTAGTCAAGGCTAAATTAAAGAAACTATTACATGTCAAATTTATCTGATCAATTAACTATGTAGACTAGATTTCCAATATTGTACCAGTGAAAAAACCAATAGGGGGCATCCGTATATGTACAAACTTCTAAGACATAAACAAAGCATGTCCTAAAGATGACTTTTCATTGCCAAATATTGACATCATTATGGACCTAACAGCAGGACATGAAATGTTATCCCTCATGGATGATTTCTCAAGATATAATCAAATCAAAATTGCACCTGAGGACAAGCATAAGACAACTTTCACTTTCGTATGGGGAACTTATTGTTGGAATGGCATGCCCTTTGGACTTAAGAATGCTAGAGAAACATATCAATGTGCCATGACAACTATTTTTCATGACCTCATACACACTATCATGGAAGACTATGTGGATGATATGATAGTTTAATTAGTGATAAGGGCTAAGAATTTATAAGTTTTAGATAAAATCTTCCAAAGGCTAGAAGAATACAAAGTGAGGTTAAATCCAAAGAAACATGTATTTGGTGTGAAATCAAGGAAAATTTTAGGATACATTGTTTACAGATGAGGCATTGAAGTTGATCCAGTAAAAGTGAAAGCTATATTGGATATGCCTCCACCAGCTAGGATAAGTCAAATAAGGACACTACAAGGGAGACTACATTCTATTAGATGGATTCTAGTGCAGTTAGCAAACAAGCTACATCCTTTCCAACACCTACTTAGAAAAGGGATACCATTTGTATGGACAAACAAATTTCAAGAAGATTTTCAATAGATCAAGGATTACCTACTCGAGCCACCAGTATTGATACCACCTGTTACGAGAAGACCTCTGATACTCTACATTTCAGCAACCATGTCAACACTAAGAGCCTTACTTGCACAAAATGATGATGAAGGTTGTGAGAGGGAAGTCTATTATAGAAACCATACTTTGGTAGGTTATGAGCTAAACTACAGTTCCATTGAACATGCTTGCCTTGCGATAGTGTTCACTACTCAAAAACTTAGGCATTACATGTTAAACCACCAAATACTATTGGTTACAAAGATAGATCCTCTTAAAAACCTCCTCAATAAAGCAACATTGATAGGACTACTGGCTAAATGGGTAATGATACTGAGCAAATATGATATCTAGTACGTGGAGAGAAAAGCTATTAAAGGATAAGTTATTATTGACCAACTGGCTGATGCACCAATAAAAGTAGATCATCCTCTAGTCTCATATTTTCTTGATGAGTTTTTATTCACTCTTGAAATATAAATGACATGGAAATTATACTTTGATGGGTCCCACACAAATCATGGTTCAGGGGTTGGTATATTGTTCATCACACCACAAGGTGATACCATTCCTAAGTCATTCAGAATTTCTTTTCCATGCATGAACAATATAGTGGAATATGAAGCTCTCATAATAGGATTACGAATGGAAATCAAGTGGAAGATTGGATAGCTACAAGTGTATGGAGATTCTCAACTGGTAGTCTGACAAGTGAATGATGACTATGAAACCAAGGATGAAAAGCTTACTCTATACAAACAAATGGAAGATATCTTCAAACAATATTTTGACAAGACTGATTTCCATCAGATACCTCACATATAGAATAAGGAAGCAAATGCTATGGTAACTATTGCTTCACTCTTGGACATATCTAGCAACATTCCTAAATTCAAGTTTTTGGGAGAACAACTTTTGATTCTTGCCTTTGACGTCCTAGATTCGGAGATGGTATGTGAGATTTTTGGTCCCAATTCCCCATGGTACAAGGATATATATGACTACCTCCATACTAAAATCCTACTGCCTGACCTTTCAAACAACCAATGTAGAAAATTTATATGTAATTCAGCGAAGTATACCATCATCATAGATACTCTTTATAGACATGCCCTAGAAAATACCATTTTGAGATGTCTTGATTTTGAAGAAGCACAAGAAACCTTGTGTGGGGTAAATGAGGTTATATGTGGATCCCATTCTAGTAGTCCTACTTTAGCCAATAATATTATGAGATTGGGTTATTATTGGCCTACAATGGAAATTAACTCATATATCTTTGCCAAGAAATGTCGCCAATGTCAAATACACAGAGATTTGATACACGCACCAACACGTGAGCTTCATCCAATAATGTCACCATGGCCATTTTCCTAATGGGGTCTAAATTTCATAGGTAAGATACATCCTACATCATCCAATGGTCATAAATTCATCATTATCATGAATGAGTACTTTACTAAGTGGATTAAAGCCATTCCTCTGACTTACATCACCGACACACAAATTTTCAACTTCATTCTCAATTATATCATTTGTCGGTATGGTGTCCCTTAGTCCATAATCACATATAATGGTTGTCCATTTAAGAACAAAGAAGTTCATCACCTTTGCGAAAAATTCCATATCCAACATCATTTTTCCACTCTATACTACCGACAAGGCATCTAATAAAACAATCATCAGAATCGTCAAGAAGACTATCAATGATGTTGGTCATGATTGGAATCTATAACTTAATCCTGCACTATGGGCCTACCACACAAGCATCCGTACACCCTCTGGTGCCATTCCATATTCCTTGGTATTTAGTTTTGAAGCCATCATACCTATTGAGGTCGAGATTCCTTTCTTAAGGGTATCTTTGAAGGGACATATCGATGATGAAAAGTATTGTGTGTCATTACTACAAGAGTTAGAGCTCCTAGATGAACGAATACAAAAGGAATTAGATCACCTCCAAGCATATCAAAATTGTCTTCATCATAGCTATAATAAGAAAGTCTTGAATTGAAATTTTGACATTGGTGACCTAGTATTAATGGAAAACCCAAAGAACCAAGCAAAAAGAGAAATGCCAAGAAAGTTTGAACCAAATTGGTTTGGACCTTAAATTGTCATAGAAGTCTTTGGATTAGGAGCATACCAACTCTCCACTCCTAAAGGAGAACTATTATCAAGACCAATCAATAGCCTTCATCTAAAGAGGTTCTACACATAGCTTATGAGAACCTAGCCTTAATCATCAAAAATACAAAAAAAATGGAAAAAAAAAATTACCTAGGTGAAAACCTAGCAAACAGGCACCTTGGTAATATAAAAATAAATTAAAACAATCAAGAAAATAGTAAAGAGAAATAAGTCTTCAAATAGTGAAAACCACTTTGGTGGCACTTTGGATATGTACCATAGTGAAAACTTGGCAAACAAGCGCCATGTGTAGTCGACTCTGCTTCTTTGTCTACCATCATTCTGATCTGACATTTCAGTCATACCACTCATAATAAAGAGGTATCATTTCCATGGATTGGAACGATTGCAATCAAGAGTACCTTACATCCCTATTCCATCCCATTCATAATAAATTAGTCTTAAACCCGACTGGGGGAAGACACTTAACTTGTGTCATTGCAATGGTTGTCCTAAAATCATAGAAATTCCTAAACAAAATACAAAAAAATCATAAAATTTCTTCAAAAAAATCCAAAAAAAATCACAAAATGTCCTAAAAAAGATGAAAAATAGTAGAAAACCTCAAAAAGAAAAAAAAAATAAAACATGTCAAAAATCCTAAAAATAGAGTCCATCACATCAGTTAGTCTTTGGCATTGTAAGACTACATTGCCTCTATGATTGGAGGTAGGCAAGGCCATCTGCCTATGTGCCCCAGAGGCATTAGGTCAGTCCTCTTAGGATTGCCATTATAAAATCATGGCTCAATTCATTATCTATATGGTAAAGTCATTGGTCATGTTGAACTACGAGGTTTTTGTGTGTATAACCTAGGTAAGTCCATCAATCGATGAGCCCCTGAGGCTGCACTAGGTTATTCCTTTAGGGTTTACCATATGCACTATCACATATATGCCATGTACATCTTTTTATCAGTCTATCTTTTCAGTCCAAGTTTGGTCAAGCTACGAGGTCTCTATCTGTATAACATAGGCAAGGCCATCAATCGATGAGCCCTCAAGGCCACACTAGGTCAATCCTTTAGGGTTCATCATCAAGCATAGTCAATTGTCAATGCATCACATCAAGTCACACATCAACAAAGAAAAATAAGTCAACAATGTCATAAAGTTAATCATACAAATTTCCAAACAAATAAACAAAAAAAATCAATATATGTCTGCTACAGGGTGTGTCCTTCCTGAAAATAGATATTTTTAAACCAACTAACTTATGTCTACTATAATATGTTTCCTTCCAGAACATAGAAATCATCAAAATAATCAGTTTATGTCTCATATAGGATGATTCCTTCCTATATGTAGACATCATCAAAACAATCAATTTATTCCTTATTCAGAATGAGTCCTTGAATACAGACACTATCAAAAAAACATCATAACCTTACATAGGTTGTCAGATCAATGACATCAGACTCAATGTCTTATATGGTATGTGTCTTTTCTGAAACTAGACTTCTGTCACACCTTATACAGATAGTCAAAAAATTGAAACCAAACTCAATGTATTACACAATATGTGTCCTTCCTAAGATCAGACTTTATCAATCAATCATTTACAATCAAACAAATAGATCAAGTTTTGGAAAATATTCCTACTGGCTTGTGACTGTATGGGTTATTTTATTTTATCTTTTCATTTGGCTTTATATATGAATCCAGTTACTAGCTTTTTCAACTATGTCCCATGAAGGATTTAGAGAAGCACCGATGTATCATGACTCTTTTTCTTTGACTACTATTTATCAACTATCTTTTGGATTTTTTTTTGAGTCATATTACTAGCTTCGTTGAGGATATCCCATGAAGGATTTAGAGGAGCAATGATGTCTCATGACCCGTCTTTTATTTTTTTGTTGTCTCTAGTTTGTCTTGATGAAAAGACTGGGGAAACTTTTCCCTTAGTATGAGTTAGGACATTCCTTGTCTATGACTTTCTATTTTTACCAAATGGATGATCTTGCAAACCTTGATCTATCTCATATCATGGTGCTTGTCTCCATTTGTATCATTTAAAGCCCAATGATTATTTAGTGCAAAGCTTCTTATGATTTAGTGAAATATTGAATATTTCATATATCGAAGATTTATGTTACTAACATTCATGTATTCTATTTAATCTTTCAACTTCTTCACGCACTAACATTTCTTCCTCCTTGCATTATGATGAAGTCCTATGCCACACAAAAAAATATCATCCTGCACATACATTCATGTTATAAATATCATTTAAACATCATCATCCATATTCATTCATATTAAATCATATATACATATTACATGATACATATATACTGCATATAAAAACCAAAAACCAATATAGGCATCCATGACATTTAGGAATCCATGGCATAATAAGCATACATTATATATTGCATAACATATTATCATACATGTACATAACATTGTAACTACATACATCACATTGCATCCACCATCATAAACATGCATACATCATATGGCATCTCATTATCTTGAACATAGTATCCATACATGACATCACATATCTTCATCAACCTAATAAACATACATCATTTAGATTGCATCAACATCATAAAGTAAACTACCATAACATGTGCATATCATATAGAAGATAACATATCATATAGAACCCATGCTTAAATAAAAGAATGCATAATCATAAATAGAACTGCATATCATATATCTCACTGCCAAAATCATATATATATATTGCTCAAAAAGTGTCACAATACAATGTCAAATGTATATCTCAAAATAAAGGTCGTGGGCTCTATGATCAAAATACAATGTCCATAAATACAATGTCAAAACATGTCTCTAGCCATAACTACCACTTCTCCCATGTGGTGAATGTGGAGGTGATTGATGACGAGATCCTAATGATCAATGAGTAGAAGGAGCCCTATCATAGGGACCAAATCTGTGTGGTCCCCCAACACCCTCTGTACTTTGAGTCCCACTCTAAGTCCTACTTCATGACCTATTTTTGTGGACCTGTGAGTAGCTGGGAGCCTATCTCTCAAGAGGAACCTTGCTCTCATATATATCTCTATAGTATATCTCCCTCTCACTAGCTTTGAATAGCTCACGAGTGAAGGCAATGGTTGACCTAGTGCAAAGAGTTGTCACCTGTGCAAGTCTTTGTTTGGTCTCCTGCCTCCGAGCCATAGCCTGATCTTTTTCCATAAGTGACCTGTCCCTCTCAATCTACATGGAATCCCTTAGCCACTCCTCTAGAGACTCTACCCTCACCTGAAGATCTAACAACCATTGATCAATAGGGCCTATCGCCTCCTCTTATGGTTGGTCCTCCACATCCATGTCCCACTCCTCTATGATCCCATCTTGGAGCTCTCACTCTGTATCATCCATCTCCTCATCCTCATCATCATCCTGGTAGCCTACAAGCATACCAAGAGCATCTATATCCTGCTCCCCTCCAATGGCCTCCTCCTTAGCATACTCCACTCCAATGTCCTCTGTCGCATGCTCCTCCCCTCCCACTCCACCACCAACATCCTCTTGGTATGGAGGATATAGATGCTCTTGGTATGCTTGTTGGCTACTAGGATGATGATGATGAGGATGAGGAGATGGATGATGTGGAGCTCTCGCTCCACATCATCCATCTCCTCATCCTCATCATCATCCTAGTAGCCTACAAGCATACCAAGAGCATCTATATCCTGCTCCCTTCCAATGGCCTCCTCATCAACATACTCCACTCCAATGTCCTCCTCTGTTGCATGCTCCTCCCCTCCAACTCCACCACCAACATCCTCCTCTCCTCCAACACCAACATCCTCCTCATCTCCTCCAACCTCTAACAGCATTATATCCTCTCTCTCCTTCTCCTCTTCATGCATAGGTGATAGATCTAGCCCTCCTCCTATCTCACCCTACCAACCTCGTCATCCTCATCTACCACTTCCTCCTCTCCCATTGCCTCCACCACCTCTCCCACTTCTGCTACCTTTACCACCATGACATCTACCCCTACCTATCCCCCAAGTTCCTATGCCATGCCTCTCCATAGGTGCACCCTGCTCTGAATCTATGAATGGCACTGGTCTGTGCACCACCTACCATGCATCATACACAGCCGTCATCCCTAGATTTGTGGCTTTGTTCCTCCATCCCCACTGCATAGGTTGTGGAGCATTAATATTTTCCTCCTTTATAGGCCACTAGAACCTATGAACCCCACATAGGAACCTCCCTAGAAGATGTCACAAACTCTACCTAGCCTCGAGGCTCATCCTACACCTCACCAGACTATCTCAAGACTTTGTCCGGAAGATGCCTCTCAATGACATGTACATAGGACACTGTCCTCCTGATCAAGTATTGCATCTTTCTATAGAAGGGAAGGTGATGATCCTCATCTAGGCATTGCACAACATCCATATATGGTCTCCTTATGAACTATAACATGGTGTCAATGGCATGTCTATAGAATCTAGTATCCCCTACATGTGTCTAAGTGTTTTCCCCTGCATAATGGAAGGCAGAGGGAGCTCCCTGCTCAAGCTCAACTGTTACAGGTGGATGGAATATAACAATGTGTTCCAAAACCCATACCATAAGCAATGTGGTACTACAACTCATCGACTGTGCCTCTCTATAAGCTATATCATGTAAATGAAAATATAACATGGGAAGAAAACACAACCCACATGCATATACGACCCATCTCTCTAGCATACCCACCAACATCTTCCCCCATCCTACAAGAAATTGATGACCTCGATACTTAGGAAGAACTATCCCCCAATCAGAGTGCATAACATACAATCTATCTGATCATATAGACTAGCTAAGACATGCCATCTAATCTCATAATGATCTATACCTAGCTATCTAATATCGTCATGGGGATAATATCAACACATCTCACTGAATCCCCAATTGGTATTATACATCACCCTATACTCAAAATCCTATAAACATCCTCTAAGGTGATAATAGCCTCACCTATAGACAAATAGAAGGAGGATATATCAAAATTCCAATACTCGTAGAGTGTAGTCAATAGACCTCTGTTTGCCCAAATGGTGCACATATAAGTGACATGATGTAAACCAAGGTGCCATAGGAATCGTCTCTCTCCACTCCGAAACTAACTCTAGAAATAAAATGTCAATGGCCTCGACTCCCAAGTGTAAATCAGATCCAATACAACTTGCAAAGGAAAAATTTATGTCTTATGTTAGAAAAACAAACACATTTTCATAGCCTAAAATTTCTTTTTTTTTGATAGGCAAATGCGTCAATTTATAGCAAATGCATTACAAATTATCAAATGCATTAATCCATTTTGCTAATGTGTTTCACAACATCACATGCGTCAATATATCATGCAAATGTGTTACAATGATGCACATGCATCACAAACTCAAACACGCCAAACCATCCATGTAAATGCATACCATAATAACAAATGTGATACATTTTCCTACATGCGTTACACATCCTAACATATGTGATACATAACTGCACATGCGGTCCATAAAAACTCAAATGTGATCATCTATTTTACATGCCTATGCTACCCTATATGTGTTTTACCAGGTGCGGCATTCCGCAAGCAAATGAGTTGATTACACATGCACTTGCATTGATTTACAAAGTGGCACATAAGAAAAATAAGAATTAAATGCCTGAAAAACTGTGAAAAAGAAAAATTCATAAGGAAATTTATGACTACATACCAAGGGTCCCACATTTTTTGGTCATCTGAATGCCCAAATCCAATATTTTTGATGTTGTGAGTGAGGAGCAGGAGACATGACTGCTAGGAGGTCCATCACAAAAATCACAATTTCTAAACTTGAGGGTTGAAAATGAATTGGGTTTTCACCCAAATTCTATTTATACCTAGGGTTTTGGGTGGCATTTTCTCCAACCATGTCTATTGGATGCACATTTTCCCTGCTTTTGATGACCCATTCACCTACTGAACCCCCCAAAACTCATTTCTTTCACCACCATCACATTTTTGGCTATCAAATTAACTAATTGGGACAATTTCCAAAAAAAATTGGAATTTTTTGAAAATTTGTCATTTTTCCCGAGGGGGCATACATGTGTTTATTTTACACTGGGGAACGACTGGGGCATTGTTTTGACTAATTTCTTTGACACAACACTGAAATTTCATTGTTTCAAAGAGGGGCAAAATGTTGACAGTAAAAATTGGTCTAGGCTTGCAACTTTAATTTCTTCATAAATCTGCATCTTCAAATCATCTTAATTAAATAATTTTAATTATTTAATTATAATCTAAAGTCATTCACCTTCTATTAATTAAATAAATTAAATAATTTAATTAATTCATTTTACCTTTAATTCAATCCTAATTAATTAAATAAATATTTTTTATTTAATTGTGTTGCTAATTAACCCCCTTTCTTTCAGAAATTAAAATAAATTCTCAGTTATTTAATTTATATCCACTTGCAACTATAATTAAATAATTATCTAAAATTATTTAATTATTCACTAACCCTTTTCTTCAATTAATTAAAAAAAAAAATTATTTAATTTAATTCTCCTATTTTGAATGTTGAATTAAATAATCATTTAATTCATCAAAATAATTATTCCCGACATATTCTTCAATGATTAGATAATTGTTCAATTATCTAATTATTCACCCACCTTTCATATCGAATTGAATTAAATCAATTAGTCATCTCCTGATTTAATTTCATTGTTTTTAATGAACACATCTTCTGTCTTTCTCAATCAATTATCTAACTCCATTTTTATCAACTATGTGCATACATTTATTAATTAAATAACTTTATTATTTAATTAATTTTTCGGTGCATGCTAGCAAACCATTTCTCTTGTAGTTACCCCCATCTTTGCATATAGATTGTATTCTCTCTGTTTCGAACAAGTTCTGACTAAAGATTAAATAATCGTTTAATATTTAATTTCCATCATTTATGCATTTTAACATGCACTGATTCAACCCTAATGCATGTCAATCGTCGAATTGTCATTCAATCTCGGTCGATCATTCAATCAATCGAATTTCTTTAAATTATCCTGAAATTCATCATCATGACTCCTCCCAAAATTGTGTGGCTTTTTGGAGCAACTATCTTCTAATCTTCAACATTTCATTGATAATCATATTTTTGAAGCTATACTTGCACACATTGAAAATCTGAGGGCAAGAATACTGTCACAACGAAATGGAGGACAATGGAGGTTATCCATGGAATTACATTGAATTTTGGTGAGATTGTTTTATGTTTTATGCATTCCTTTATGCTTCATTGTTATATGTAGGTTTAGTTTAGTATTTACTTTGAATTTGCATTGATACTAGGTTTACTGCTTCTTTAAATCTACTTTTTTGACATTACAAAAAGAGTAAATAAGGACCATGTTCATTCATTAAAATAGGAGGTTATTGATGAGATTATAAAGTGTGGGAATGCCATGGTCAAATATGAGACAAAAAAGATGCAGAGGAATGATAATATCATTCAAATATCAGAATATTATACTAGGCTTAAGTATAACTGTAAGGTGATTCAAGGAATTCTAAAAGAGTGTATGCATCAATTATTGATTGCTTTTTGGGATTATTAGTAGAGGAAGGGTGAAGAAGAGTATTTAGATTTAGAATTCAATAAAGAAGGATAAATAACCAAATATTGGATACTATATGTTTAATACATGGATTTGGTTTTGGGATGAGTTTTTGATGCAGAGGTAATGGTGGGATAACAGACTTAGGAGGCACAACTTCTTTCAATTATGACTCTTCAAACAAACTTTCAACTCAAGAGGCTTGTTCCTAGGCTTCCAAAGGCCAAACTAAGGAACTCACAATCCCATTAATACAACCATAGACAAGATGAATTATACATTCCCAAAATACTCACATAACACCCTCAAAATGATCACCATGATTGGTGGAGACAAGATTCATCCAACTCAGCACTCAGACCTACTAGGCTTAGTCAACACTGTCAGGAGGACAGTAAAATTTTGGTGGCCTAAAATACTTCCAAGAAGGCTCAAAATATGGATTTATACTTCCCTATGGTACCTACACACCATCAAAATAATTGGGCAAAATTCAAAAGGAAACTAGGGTTCCTAGAACAAGACAGTTTGCTCCAAAGGGCCTAAATAGGTCTAAGAACAACAACTTCAAACTACCTAGGCTCTCCCCTTCACCCCAAAGCCTCAAATTAGAATCCTACATGCTAATTACACCCTTCCACATCATTTACAACTATCTCTAAAACAAAATTTCCAAAACTCAAGCAAAAATCCACTTTTTTTGCTTATGAATTGGGCTTGCCACATAGAGATGTCAAGCCAAAAACTTTGCACCACTTCCTCCCATGAACTTTCCATTCTCCAAAACACTTAGGTAATAATGGTACAGGGTTAAACCTTCCATCCCACCAAGAATACATGGATCTAACACGTGGGAATGAAAGAGATTCACATATTTCTCTCAAAACCCTATTTTTAAGGGTTTTCAGAACACATGATAAAGAATTGGGGATATCTTCTTTAGTTCTTAATGAAAATTCACCACTCCAATGCAAAAATGAAGCTTCTTCAATTCTCTTTCCAACCATCATACACTTGGAGCATAACTCAAAACGTACAGGCCATACAAAGCACATGATCAACAAATTTTGTTTCAGAAAACAAAAAAAACAGCAAGTTCTTTATTGAAAATTATTTCCAACTTCAACAACAACCTTTCCTCAACCAAGAGAAGAATATTTAAGGTCTCCAAACTTCCTCCAACATCCCCTAATTGGAATTTTAATCATTTGGTTGTTGGAACACCAAGAGACTCTATATTTTCCTTTAGATGCTTAATTAAGGTAATTTGAAAAACTTACCTTAATGCACCTACAAAATACCTCCAAAATGTTTGAAAGGAATCAAATCCCACTCAAATGAGCAAGGTGACTCCCCTCAGGTGTCTAGTGACATCAAGGCATCTTTATTTCTTAATTTTCCAAGATGCACTAAACTTACAAAGGAGGATGGAGGCCTTGTTATACAAAGAAGTTAATCATCAAAACCAAAACTCAACAAGAAACCTAGGAGACCTATTAAAAAACATTTGAAATGGCCCTTAGGACCTTATTCCATTCAAAACCAAAAAAAAAAAAAACACAACCAAAACATTCTAGGTCCATTAGACCCATGGGTGCTCTTGCACCAATTTTGTAGATTTGTTCCTAGTTCTAGTGAAGATGGCTTGTTCCAGAGTTTGAAGAGTACTAATGGTTTTGTTTTATGTGGAGAATTTGTGAGCTAGAGTTGAAGTTGAAGATTGATGCTAATGAAGAAGTCAAAGTTTTGACTTTGTCTAGAATATTTTGATGACAACTATCACTTTCCACATGTATTTTAATTTATTTTTATGATTCTCTTTGATGGACCTACATTTAAACTTTGGGCCTTGTTCCTATAAAAGGTCATTTACTGCTTTATTTTTATTTTAAGTTCAAAATTTATGGATGTTGGAGAACCAAAACTTTTTTAAGTTTTGCTCTTTTTCTTGTTTTTTGTTCCATTCCAGATGAAAAACTTGTATGTTTCATTAAAATCTAATTAATATTAGATCCAATTTAAAAGCTATCTTCTTATATGAAATATTACATAGCTAATTGTTTGTTCCTATCAGACAAGCTTGTGTTCTACACCGTTTAAGGGTGAATACTAACACAATCTGGTGGCAAATGATCCCCCCTCTTTAAAATATTACATCATTCAATGTCTAGCTATGAAGAAATCTAGTGATGCATGGAATGGTTTGCTTTGGTTTGGCTAATTCTTGAGGCATGTGTGGATAATACCTAAGAGAAACTTTACTTTTTTAGTACTTTTGATGCTTTTTTTTCACTAGTAGAATTTGGAAAAAAAATGACTATGTGACTAAAACTTTTAGTCACGTCACTAACACTAGTAGAATATTGCAAATAAATGATTAATTTGGTTATTTATAAGTGACTAATTTGGTCATAAGGTAAAATCAAAACTAAATGACTAAATAAATGACTAATATCAGACAAATAAAAATGACTAAATAAATGATTATTACTCTATTATTTTTTCTTTCGAATTTGATCATAATCCATAGAGTTTAAGCCCCCCTCATGGGACCCCTACCTAAGCTTGTTCCCCTCCCAAGGGAAGGTTCTTACGTATTACTCACCCATTCGCCAGTGGAAACACCACTTCTTGTCTGACTTACATGTGTTAAGCATGCCACTAGTGTTCATCCTGAGCCAGGATCAAACTCAATGAAATTCAGAGTTTCATTACTTATTACTTATAGCTCCCTTCTTCGTGGACGAAGTTGATTCACGAATTATCTATCATCTATATAATATTAAGTCCTCTATTTAATAGAATCTATATATAGATTATATTAATTCATGTATATAATATTATTATATTATATTATATTAATAATAATATTATAATATAATATAATATAATATAATATAATATTTATATTATAATATAATATTATAATATTATAATTTAATATAATATTATATTATATTAAATATTATATAATTTTATAATATTATAATATTATATTTATTAATAAGTTTGCTATCTATTAATCAAAAACAATGTTTACAAAATTTTCAATTTATATTCAATTTTCTAAAGTGAAGTTGTAAAATATCTAACTATAGATATTACAAAAATTATTTATTGTCAATATGAATGGTTAAAATATTGTGTATTAGATTGATGGATTTCAAGGAAAGAAAATAATATCCTATTATAACTCAAATTCATGAGAGCTTCCATATATTTTCAATCTTAAAACACTTAATATCCTTCTAACGTAGCTTTTTGACAAATTCCAAGCAATTTTTGAGTTGTGTTTTCACATAAAACAAACAAGTACTAATAAGTAGTTATCTGTTATTTTACATGGAAATGTGAAAAATTATGTTGTGCCTGTCACTTTTTATTCTCACCATTGCAGCCTCTTGCAAAACTTTAAATATAATACCTAAAAATATCTCCACTCATGGCAGTTTGATTTTCACGATCAAGGAAATTTATTGTTTGCTCTTTCACTACTTGCATAAGCTCAATGTTGGTTACATGACCACCGTGAGAGTTCAAATTGCAGCAGGACTATTTAACTTGCAAATAAATATAGGCATGTTTTTTGGAATTCTTCTTCTATCTACTCCTATCTACTCGTACAATATAGGGTTGCAAAAAGTCACTGGTTATTATTATTTATGTACTCATCAGAGGAAGAAGAAGAAAGTAGAAGGTATGTTCTATCATTGACTATTTTAGGTTATCAGATAATTTTTTCCTATCATCCGTACGATTTTGTTATATCCTTTCTTTTTTTCTTCACTATTTGTGTGAGGTTTTTTTACTTTGTGTTTTAGATAACTTCCCTGATGTAATTTCCTTTTAAAATAGATGTAAGGGTTGATATTATTATCAAGTTTTCAAATATCACATTCTTTAAAACAAATTCCTTGTAAACAGGCACTATTGCTACATCCTTGAGACCCCCAAATAGCTAAAGCTAGTGTAGCATAGAAAAAATCAGGCTTGAGAAATGTCACAAAACTGGAGTAGCTACAGTTTTTTATGTAAATCATAGCACCCACAGTCTTGGAAATTATGTAGAAAAAAAAATCACTACAAAAAATAATGTTCTCCACTAAAGGAATTTATGTTTGTTGCCCTGTATTTTTTCATGACTAGTCGCAAGAGTCCCAAATTTATATGTTGATATCATTTGCATTCCATCTGTCCCCAATGCCACAAGTTTTTTGCACCTCTGTTGGTTTCCTGTCTAATGCCTTTTATCTTTCTTTCTTCTTTGAGTAATAGTACCCTAAGAAGGAAGGCCACCATTAATAATTCAGGCTATGATTTTAACCTATTCCAGAATTCCTTTCACCGTTCAGCTTTTACCTTTTGCCTCTGCTTTTGTCATTGATAAACTAGAAGTCAGTGGGTAGAACTTGTGCTAGTGGATTGTAAATGTAGTGTAAATTTATATGAACCTATGTCTAAGAAAAATAGTCCTCTTCTTGATGTCTCACAGGAGACCTAGGGGGTCAGCTGGAGATTTTTCCATGTTTGCATGAAGACATGAAATTCACCACTTTTAGGAATGCACCTCACAACTAGACTTTCGTGAATTCTCTGATTTTGAATGTTTCTTTTAGACAAGTGTGCCCCTATCTTTTGTATTCCTAAATTTAAATTTTAAAATAAAATTCTCTTATTGAGATGTACACTTCATAATGTAATTTGTGAATTTCTTTTTGAAAATCTATTTCCTTCATGTAGGTGCACACTAGTATATGTGATTTTAAAACTAACCTTAAGTTTCATTTTCTCATTGTTAGGTTTGCATCTAACAATACAATTTTGGCTCCAAAATTAAGTGTTTAGTTTCATATTAGGTTCCTTCGTAAATATATTTTTCTTCTACTATTTTTTATATTCAAAATCTTCGTATCTATTTGTTTATCTTTTATTTTCTCTACTAGTTGCACTAATGTTACATTCAAAATATTCCTATATGTTTGTTTTTCTTTTATATTTCAATTCCTAATCATGTTCTCTAGGATTTTAATCTGAAACTCCTTGTGGAAGAAATGTTACTTTACCACATTGGTTCACCTCATTAGACTAAATAGCTAGGGTGAACATTAGTGTAGAGCTAGTAGAGAAAATGAGGATGGCCTTTGGAACTTGATATGGTTACATTTGACCATTCCATAAGTTGGCCAGTATAGGGTTCCCACCCTTGGGAATGGAACCTTCACTTGTAGTAACATTAAATCATACAATATATAGAAGTAAAATATAAAACCATCAAATAGGAAAAATTTACTTTAACTAGAGAATAATTAGTTTTGTCTTTTGCAACAATTTATTTTTTCTTTTGTTTGATTCCAGCTTTCTCATGTGGAGAATTTGTCTCTTACTCTATGATATACTTAGTAGCCAATGTTAAATGTTTTTTTTAGTTAGAACATGCATACAGAGTAAAGAAAAATGAGAATGCCTATAAAAGGTATAATTTTCTACTGTTAGGAATGTGCATCCACCTCAATGTACATATATCTCTTTGCATTTTTTTTATTTTCTGATTTTGGACATTGTGATGACACCTAGAATGGTCAGAGAATGTTTTGTGATAGATAATGGAGGAGGCACATTAAACTATCAAAAGTAAAACACTTTCAAGCTTCTAAACTCCACCATGCAAGTCAATTGCTCTTACCCAGGGGTGATTTGGTACTTGTTTATTATGAGGAAGACAATGCTATTTTTGTCAGGTGGATTTCATGTGAGAATTTAGTTGGGTGGATTTAACACGGGATAGTACTAGAATTAGTTCTACTTGTGAATCTCTACAAATTTTTATTCCCAATATTTTTGAAATGGGATTGCTTTTCCTATAATAATTTTGTCATTATATAGCTAGTGTGTGTGTTGCTTTTTTACTAAAATTAACTAGGAGCTCAACTTTTCTTTTCCACACACTCTGGTCTATTGTATGTTATTCACTTGGAGTGTTAGAAGTCAGGCCGCTAGTTTAAAATGGATTGTCCATGTCAAAGTGTATAAATTTATCAAAAATGTAGAGGGCAACTTCCAAAATGCTTCTTTTTCAATACTATCCTATAGTTGTATGCCACAAGTTTCAAACTAGTATACTTGATTCTGATTCTCACTTTTTCATTTAGAGATTTGATTTTTTAATAATTTTTCGTGTTTTGATATATGAATTTTTGAGTTGTTAGTCATGTAGGACAACCCTTGACAAAGGAAAAAGGGTTCCCTCCTCCCAAACATCATGAAGGTCACTGTACCAACACACAATACTTGATTATATCCTTAACTTGATCCAAAGTGGCAGGGGAAGCAACACCTTTTTCCAATAGCTTCTCTCAATGCACATATCAGCTTCACTATTCCTTTCAACAAGCAACTTGATCACCCAACTCAAATCACACACCCAAACATGTTTGAAGTACTTGGGGATGCTATGTACACTCTCAACATGTCAAAATAAGACAAAATATCCTAACTTTACAATAAAAAAACTCCTATTCTCTCATCACCCTTACACAAGCCCATGCAACTTTGCAACATTGCCAACTAGGACAGTCAAAATAAAAATTCATTAAATGCATTAACCAAAAAATGAAATTAGGTTTTAGACTTCTAACAAGATTCCCTACAGGTGCACAAATGCATAGGATCAAACTCCACAAATAGATGATTCAAAATATTATTTTTTCAAGCCATAAGAAGGCTTGGTTTAGGACTATGTACATAAGGTTTGACTACCAAGGAACACCCCAACACCCCTGAAGCCTTTATCAAGTTCAAAAATTCTCCCCAAGACCCAATTCACACCTTACATCCATTCTATTTACTTAAAATACTCAGAAATCAAAAGAAATGCTTACAAATGATCATTTTATGGATTATTTCAAGGTAAAACCAGACCTAGGGCATCACATAACTTTTATAAACCTCCATATTTCCTCCTAAAACCAATTGCATCATTTAAAGGACCCTTAAATCTACTATTCCACCAAAAATTAGAATTTTCCTACAGTGGAATGGTGAATTATGAACATATTTGTGAACAAACCCTTGTTTTGTAGGATTTCATACCCTCTGGCAGTAAAATGGATGTAACTTGCTCAATTCTTAATGAAATTAACTCAAATCATAGCTAAAAGAAAGAATAATCTCATCTCTATTGAACCATATGCATTAGAGGGCCTTACAATGCTGCTACAGGCCACACCAATTGAAAGAATAGTAAAAAATGCTATAAAAAATGGAAAAATAGAGTTTTCTTCTTATTAAAATACTTCAAAACTTCAATCTCTCCCCTGCCTCAACCCAATGGAAGCTATTTAAACTTTTCCTCATCATTTGTAATGGCCCTCAACTGATTTTTGAAGAAGGCAACCATTTTTTAGCATAATTATATCATTAATGTTGAAATTACATTAAATTGCATTATGGAAACTTTCAATTCTAACACCTATGAATTCTAAAAGCATTCTAATGGATTCAAAATAGCCTTATTATATCCTTAAGACCTCAATCTTTCATATCCAAGTACAAATTTAGGATTTTTCCTTCTCAAGGCTACATGACTACATTTAGTGAAAGATTGCAATATTTCACATTTTGACTCCAAAACTTAAAAAATCAACCTAGACCTATCCAATGGTCTTATTAGACCTTATTGAAGATGAAAAACACTCAAAAGACTCATTCTAACCTATTCACCATCTATTTCCATCAAATGATCAAAAGAGGAGGATGAGGTGTAGGTGCTCCTGCACCATAACTTCATTCTAAGCCTTACATGAAATCATATGAAGCTTTGGAAGTCTCAACCTAATGCCAAAAAATTAAAACATTTTGTACGATAAACATTTTCCTTCATTTTCCCTATGGTCAAAGCATGGACAATATGTGATGGCACTGCAGGAATGATAAATTACAGTTGTATATGCCTTAACAGATGTTTTATGTAAATGTGCATTTTGTAATAAAAAATATATGTGGTGGTGTACATCAAGAGTCAAAGGATCCAAAAGGTTATTAAGGAAGTGGTATTGTTAACGCTCAAAATATTGTCCCTAATTGTCTTGTAGTAGGGAAATTTATCACTTCATGTCAAACATGTTTGAAATCCTCTCTTTAAATTTGAGGGGAAACAACTTGATCTAATATATTCTTAAAATCTAAAATAATAAACAAGATCACTACTTATGTACACTATACAATTTATCATCTGGGGTTTTTCATGAAGGAAAAAATAATTGAAAGAAAACTCAAACTATCCTTTTGATCTTGGAGTTTAGAGCACAAGAATTGAAAGTTATTTATCTCACCATGGGAAATTTTTTGTTTCTGTAGGTAAACAATAACATGAATTGGAAATAAATGCTATCCACTAGTTAAAGCAAAGACTAACAGATTAACAACAACAACATGAATAACTTAAACAAAGAAGCACTTTACTAACAATAAGAGATGGTATGAAAGACTGAAAACAAGCAGCTACTTATTATAGGGAAACTTATCATTCTCATGACTCTTCCAATGTCTTTGATTTTTTTCATGTTTACTGTTGTGTCTCTGTAGCTGATCTCTTTATGCAAACTCTATTGTTTACATGTATCTCAGAAAATCTTTGATTCTAAAGGTTTCCTTTGTTTGTTCTCTAGGAACATTTGAAGGCATCAATTTGATTATAGACAAGTGTTTTTGTTTTGTAAGGTTTTGGTGTATGAGGACATTTTTCAAAATTTCTCAAAGGTGATTTTCATTAAGCAGGCTATATATCCTGCAAACTTCTCTAATTTAGTAACTAGAAAGATTTCAGTGTTACATACTCACTAATTTACCAATGCAGCAAACCTGTATCTATGTACCTAATATTTTTTAAATTATTTATCCAAAATGTAGTACCTTCATCATCTTGTTTAAATAACCCATCTAAATCTATTCTAGAACTAGCATACTCTTCTCCAATTATTTGGTCATTAAATGTGTCTATCAATAGTTGGACTTAAGCAGTTTTTATTGGGAACATACCCATACAACAATGCCAACCGCACATAAAACTCATCACAAACACAACCAACCTAATAGTACAAATAGTTCTAGTTGCCATTGTTTGTCAAAATTTGGATCTGTTCTACTTAATTCTCTTAATCCACAAAAATAATAGAGTTGAAGTTTTTGAATCTTAAGGAATGTAGGTAAGTATATATAGAATAAAATTGTAAATAGGGAAGAGGTCAAGCTACTCCCTGTCCTAGGTCTAGTCAAGACCACCCATGTACATGTGTATGTCTCAAGGGCGATGCCAATAGGTCTTGTGAGTAGGTTACAAATTATTTTAATATGGAATGTTGGACAACTATGTTGGATTGTGGACTATGTGTGGTCTTCCTTTCTTAGTTATTACAATTTATACAATTTATTTTTTATTGAATTGAATTTCACAACTATACCATTTATAAAATTCTTAATAGAAACTTTTTTTGTCATTTGCAAGAAAAAAATAAACTATTACAAGCAACAACTAAACTTGCAGGTTAGTTGAACAAGGGTTTTAATTTTTCTTATTATTACTAGATTCAAAAAATAATAAACAAGGTTTTTAATTATTCTTATTATTATTGGACTATTGTACATATTACAGTATAATCATTTGGTAATTGATGAATATATTTTCAGAGAAGTGAGTATGAGATTGACTTCTCAACTGCCTATTACAAACAACAAATAAACTTCTAGGTTAGCACAGGAAAGAAGGTCAACCATGCACACATAATGATCAACTGTAGGTGTAATGCAATACTGCTTACTCATGTGATTAAAGTATGTACAACCCTCATCCACTAAACCTCCATGGTTGCATGCACAAAGAATACAAACAAAGATTACAATGTTAGGATATTTTTTAGAGTGCTTCATTAATTCAAATATTTTGAGAGCATCCTTGCAAAATCCATTTTGTACATATTATGCAATTATTGCATTCCATGAGATGACATCTCTTTGAGGCATTCCTTCAAAGAGTTCACATGCCTTGTGTACGTTTCCACATTTTGCATACATGTCTAACAGAGAATTTCCAACCATAATATCTGACAAAAATCCCCCATCCATTATGCTCTAATGGATGTTCATACCCTACTCCAAAGCTCCCATTTTGGCACAGGAAAGGAAGATGTTGGCATAGGTTGTGGAATTTGGCTTCACACCTGCTAATTGCATTTGCTTGAAAGTTTCTAAATACTTTTCAACAAATCCATTTTGTGCATATCTCACAATCATTGTATTCCATGAGATGGCATCTCTTTCAGGAATTCTATAAAATAGTTCACATGCCTTGTCTATGCTTCCACATTTTGCATACATTTCTACTAGGATAGTTGCAACTACAACATCTAAGAAAATTCCTCTATTATTTATGCTTTGATGGATGTTCATAACTTGTTCCAAAGCCCCCATTTGGCACAGGTAGGAAAGATGCTGGCAAAGGTTGTGGAATTTGGCTTTATACCTGCAAATTGCATTTGCTTGAAATTTTCTAAAGCATTTTGAACAAATCCATTTTGTGCATATCCAACAATAATTGAAGTCCAAGAGATGACATCTCTTTGAGGCATTCTGTCAAAAACTTCACATACTTTCTCTATGCTTCCACATTTTGCATACATGTCAACCAAATCATTTCCAACTATAATATCAGACAAAAATCCCCCTTCTATTATGCTTTGATGGATGTCCATACCCTATTCCAAAGCTTCCATTTTGGAACAGGCATAGAGGATGCTAGCAAAGGTTACAGAGTCTAGCTTTAAACTTGCAAATTGCATTTTCTTGAAAGTTTCTAAAGCATTTTCAATAGATCTAATTTTTGTATATCCTACAATTATTGCAGTCCATGAGACCAAATTTCTTTAAGGCTTACACTGTTCAAAATACTACCAGTTGGTATTATTAACTTATATTTTTACGATTCCTTGTGACTTGAGTTTTCTAAGTAATATCCATCCTTACATATTGGACTATTGTTGTCTTACTGTGCAATAAATTTTATAATATTTAAACAGGCAGGTAAAGGCAAGACAAAATAAAATTTCAAGGTTGTTAACAACAATAAAGGAATAGAGAAAGAGAGAACATAGAGATTAGACAACCTCAAGTTTACATCTAGGACACAAAATCTTCTTGCTATGAATTGAAAAGCAAAAGGAAATTCTAATGTAAAGTTTACTTCTAGTTTTTGTACATTGCTTATGATATTATAGTTTTCCATGTGTTGTTCTCTACGAAGGTTTTTGTTGAAAGGATGGGAATCTCAGGTTTGAAGGCTGCAAATGTTGGTAATAGTGGAAATGTTATTGCCAACTATACTATTGAGAATGGCATGGTAAAATTAGGTGAGTTCCTATGCCCAATGCTGCAGTGATATCTTGCAATATCTATATTCCATGTGCTTTCTAAACTTTTTTGACTCACTTTCTTTGCTTTAATGTAGTTTATTGTGACAATTGATAGAAAAATCAAAGTGGTTGTCATTATTGGAGTTTGATAGAATCTGGAAATTTATGGGTGTTATTGTTAGGGATCTTTCTAGATAGAATCACCTCTTAGTGAAGATTTGGATTTGATTAAAAATATAATTTTGTAAGACTCAGAATTCTATGGTAGATACTCTTTATCCAGTTACATTAGTCATCACTTAAATGGTAAACCATGCAAATAAATTTACAATTGTTAGCTTTGATTGACATATTAAAATATGACACTCTTTATTTAGTTACTTTGGTGATCCTAATCCTAGAAAATATTTGTGGAACAACACTCTTAGAACCTAGATGTGTTATATGCAAAGGAAATGTTAAATAATGATATAAATGATAAAATATTGTATACATATTGTTTTAATTTTCTGAGGACTAAAGAACTTTGATTTCATTTTCACACTACACAATATCATACAATCTCTCAAATGAACACCCATGTTGATATTTATGGCAGCGTCAATATTATTCTTCTAGTGATATCCTTTACATCATAGGTTAAATTAAATTATAGTCTTGGGGCTATTTAATTTATAGAAGATTGTGATTGCTCAAGAGGTGCGTCATTTATTAATGATGATTAATATTTATTTGTGGAGGCACAATTTATTAAGAGGGCGACTTATTGATCATTGGGAATGATTTATTGAAGGGGTGCAATCTTCTATGAAGGGCCAACTTATATTGAAGTGTGAAGACCTTTCACTTGCATATATATATTTGCCATCTCTCTTTGGTTATTCATTTCATTGATATACATTCATCCTTTGCAAGTGATATTTCTTCTTAAAGGTAGGTCAACATTGTTAGTGGCTGAGTTTTTCATCTACAGTTTGCTACTGTGATTGCATTTAGATTCTACATTAATCTCAAGCTCAATTCACATAAGTGTGTGTTTGTCTTCAAGAGAAGTTCGAGTTTCTGTAGGTGGCTGAGTTTATTATCTATAGATTGCATCATATTGTTTTTGTGTTTTCATTAGGTGGTGATGCTTATTATTGGCCTTCCTATCAGCCCATTGTAAAGGAGACATTCTTTGTGGTATTCAATATATAAGTGATATATTGTTGATGGGTTTTTCTCCCTCAAGAGGAGGGTTTTCTGAGGGTATCTGCTATGTTATTGTTTTGAATTTTGAATTAATTTTTTGTGCTCTAATCTGATCATAAAACTAACATGGTATCAGAGCCAGGTTTGAAGAAGATCTTGATTATGTTTAATATTCCTTCATTAAGATGGTGAACGAATTCAAGATCGAGGACAGACTTGAGGGAGCAACAAATTTCACATCTTGGAGATTTAGAATTATGCTCACCTTGGAGGAAAATGAATTGGTTGAGTTCATAGAGATCAAAGTCCCCAAGCCTATAGATGAGGAAGAGAAGGTTCAATGGAAAAAGAAAGATATCAAGGCAAAGAAGATGTTAGTTGATTCCATCAAGAATCATATTGTTCTTATCATCTCAAAGTTGAAGATAGAAAGAGAGATGTTTAAAAATTTGGAGAAGATGTATGAGATCAACAACAAAAGTCAGGCACCTACACTGAAGTAACAACTTCATCATGTTAAGATGGTAGAAGGAGAATCTATCATCGCTTACTTCATGAAGATTTCCAAATTGAGAGATCAGCTTTCTACCATTGATCATTTTGTTGATGTCAAGGATTTGGCCATGCTTGCCCTTAATTGTCTTCCTTCATCTTGGAAGTCTTACATTCAAGGAATCAACGGGAGATCGAAACTTCCCAAGTTTGATCATTTGAGGGAAGACTGTATTCAAGAAGAGTTTAGATTGGCTGCGAGAGGTAATGGTCGAAGCTCTACAAATGAAGACATTCATGTTCTTTCTGCTCAATACTTGAAGAAGAAAGGGAAAGATGGAACGAAAGGATACTTCAAGAGGAATAGGGATAATGGAGTTGATGGTTCTCTCGCATTCAAGAAGAAGTGGGACTTCTCCAAAGTCCAATACTTTTGTTGTGACAAGTTTGGTCACTATGTAAAGGATTACCCAACTAGGCCTAATCAACATGCTTCATTTGTGGATGTGGATGAGATCTCTCCTTAGAAGGATTCTAGGGAATTTCTATTCTAAGACATGGGCCTGTGTTCAAGCCATGAAGGTTGTGTGCTAATCTAAGCGCAAGAGCAACGTATCTTACTGTGTCTAGTATTTGCATCCATCAAAATATTTAAAGAGGTAAGTATTATTTGTTATATCATTTAGTTGGATCTTGTAATTAGAAAAGAGAGATAGTGGTTTCTCTTGAATAGTGGTCACTAGCATAAGATCCTTTGAAAATTCCATTTAAAGAGGTTATTTCATGCTGGTTGTGAAGATTTATGAGTGTGACTCTGAAATAAAAGAGAATTGCAATTTCGATGGTGATTAGTTGGTCACATTGATATCATTCTCTAATGCATGAACTATGACAAAGCCTTGAACTCTTGGAGAGAGTTGGTTCTACATGCTAACTGCATAATGCATTCAAGAAATCTGTAGTTGTGTAGATTGTTTTTTTTTGGCTGAGTTTGGCACTCTCGAGAGGAATAAAGATGGAAGAAACAGTTATATAAAATTTCAATAAAGATATGTTTCTTTATCCCTTCATTCTAATATTTTGATATATTTCTCTTTAGGATGATTTATTTATTCATGTTTTAATATTGTTCATAAATTCTTATGTATTCATGCTATAACCTGAGATAGTGAACTTTGTATGATTCTAGCCTTGATATTTCTTTAGATAATCATAAAAATTTAGTAATATCTCTCTAAAATGCTTCCAAGATAGATCTAAGAGAAAGAAGGTGACAAGAGATTTCTTAGTGATGAAAACCTTAAGGCATCTTATGAGGAAGTCATGCCGACCAAAGAAATGATCAAGCATGGAATCACAACTTGCAATTATGGGATTGAGTTGGTGGCTAGAGGGAGTTCACTTCCAGAAGTATTCTTTGCAATCTCTAAAGCATGGATCAAGAGGGAGTTTTGTAACTCACTGAGATGAAATGAAGATTATTGTATTGCAATGCTAGGTGCTAAATCCTTAGAGGGTCCCTTTAGTTGCTGAGATCATAACTGTTCATGACTATCATCTAGATTTGATATTGGTAGCTCTGCAAACCTATTCAAAATAGATTGATTTGCAATGAGTTCAAGGAGATTCACCTTGAAATATCTACAGTATTAGAGGTGTGCACTGGAGAACATTTATCTAAGGCAAGCATTATAGGAAATATTGGTCAATGAGGTCAGAAGGTTGATGCAAGTACTTAAAGATTCAGAGGGAGCCTACTGAACCTAAAGAAGATATAAGTATACTATTTAGATTTGTTATTATGGATTTCAAATCCATGTCTACGCCTATGAAGACCAACTTGCACAAGTTGAAAGAGGTTGCAACTAGTTTAGATTGGGTGGATCCCATGATGTACATGAAGTTGATTAGATTGTTGTTGTATCTAGTCAATACTAGACCAGATATTAGCTATGCAATGATTGGACTTAGTCATTTCATGTGTGAACCAAGGAAAATACATCTAGTTGCAGCGAAGCATACCCTAAGAAACTTGTGCGGCACAGTTGGATATAGCTAAGATATTCTTTAGGTGTGGATTTGAAGTTACATGGTTATACTGATCTTGATTGGATAGGGTGTGTCACTAATCAGAAGAGCACCTCTAGATGTTGCTTCAGTTTTGGGTCTGATATGATATCCTGGTGTAGCAGGAAACAATCATCTATAGCATTTGAGTACAATAGAGGCAGAGTACATTGCAGCTTGTGTGGCAGCTTGAGAAGCAGTGTGGCTTCATAAGCTACTTGTAGGATTTTTTGGACAATAAATGGAGCCTACTATCATTCATTGTGATAACTAGAGATGTGTGAAGCTTTATGTCAATCCTATGTTTCATGATTTCACCAAGCATGTTGAGATCAATACCATTATATCAGAGATATGGTATTGAGGAAAGCTATACAGTTGAGGTATATCAACACTGATGAGCAAACGACAGACATTCTCACCAAGCCTCTCTCAAGGATAAAGTTTGTGTACTTTTGAGATAAGCTTGGTATGGTGGAGAATTCAGCCCTAACTAAGAAGGATTCTCAGTATCAGTGATCCTCTTTAATGAGTTCTTATCTATGAGAGAAGTTCAAGGTGAAATCCCTTGTTAATGCATACTTCTCTACAAGAGAAGTTTGAGGTGAAAGCCCTTGTTTCCACCCTCTAGGAGAGCCATGGTGGATGTCATGTGTGTGACTCCATGACAACATCACGTGAGAGAGTTTGTGATTATTTTTTGTACTTTTGTTTCACCCTCTGGGAGAGCCATGGTGAAAGTCATGTTGAGGTGACAAATGTCATGTAAGTGATGAACACTTGTACATAACATACATGGTTGTAGCCATTATGGTTGATATCATGATGAGGTGATATCTGATATCATGATGAGGTGATATCTAATATCACGATGAGGTGATATCTTTATTTTCCACATATGGTTGTAACCATTGTGGTAGACATCACGATGATGTGAAATGTCTTGTGCAACTAGAAGTATACACCCTAGCTAAGAGTAAGTGTTGATGTTTATGGCAGCATCAGTAGTATTCTTCCAAGGATCTCCTTTACATCATTGGTTAAATTAAATTATAGCCTTGGGGCTATTTAATTTATAGAAGATTGTGATTGCTCAAGAGGCACGTCATTTATTAATGATAATTAATATTTATTTGTGGAGGCACAATTTATTAAGAGGCCAACTTATTGATCATTGGGCGTGATTTATTAAAGGGGTGCAATATTCTATGAAGGGCTGACTTATATTGAAGTGAGATGACCTTTCACTTGAATATATATATTCACCATCTCTCTTTGGTTATTAATTTCATTGATATACATTCATCCTTTTCAAGTGCGAGTTCTTAAAGGCAGATCAACATTGTTAGTGGCTAACTTTTTCACCTACAATTTTCTACTGTGATTACATTTAGATTCTATATTCATCTCAAGCTCGATTCACATAAGTGTGTGTTTGTATTCAAGAGAAGTTTGAGTTTTTGTAGGTGGTTGAGTTTATTATCTGTAGATTGCATCATATTGTTTATGTGTTTGCATAAGATTGTGATGCTTATTATTGGCCTTCCTATCAACCCATTCTAAAGTAGACATTCTTTGTGATATTCAGTATATAAGTGATATATTGTTGTTGGGTTTTTCTCCCTCAAGAGGAGGTTTTTCACAGGGTATCTGTTGTGTTATTATGTTGAATTTTGAAATAATTTTCTATGCTCTAATCTAATCATAAAACTAACAACCCACACTAGCCAAGGGGGGTTGCAATAATCAAACTTTGAATATATTTGGCTTAGACGCTCCATGAGGGTTATGGTACCTATAGCCAGCCTCCTATTTTTGTCACTCTTAACATAGAGTAAGCCCAGGGATCAAAACTTGGGTCATTGTCTTGGAAATTGTCTTGCCTTACCGGTAGGCCATAGGAAGATGATGCAATCAAGACTATTTTATGAATATCATGATTGTACTTTTTGTTACTTGTTCACAAAAAAGAAAGATTTGTATTAGTATATATATACCATCTAAAATAGAATGTGAGCTAGATTTTTTCACCTAAAGGAACCATAACTTTCTAGGGATTTTGAACCTAGTAGTCAAGATTGTTCAAAGACTATTTGTTATGCTACTACTAAAGAAAAATAGCATTTTTTTTCCTTGTTGGAGTTCTATAAGATAGGCCATTGTGTCTACCATTTTATCTCCAAAATTTTAAAGCATCAGAATAATCCTTGACTAGAACAAGAGATCATAACACATAATTTATGGACTATGCTACCATAGTATTTGTAGACACGTAAAATGTACCGATTGGCATTGTGCATCTGATCCCGACTACTAACAATGTTTCATCCTGAATCATCCCTCAGTCTAACCATTTAATCAGATCTCATTATCTGATTAAATTCATCAATATTCCTCTCTTAATTAAATAAATCAATTATCTAATTAAGTCACCTCTTCTCAATAATTAAATCAATCACCCTGATCTAATTATCCCTATTTAATTAAATAATCAATTTTATTTAATTAAATCCCTAAAGTCTATCCATTAAATTAAATAAATTAAAACCTTGTTTAATTTAATCTAACAATCATCTCCTTTTAATTAAATAAATCAAAATCTCTATTTGATTAATCTCTTATCACATTCTTCTCATTATTTGATTTAAATAAATCCATAAATTTGAGCCAAATAAGTCACTTCATCTAATCTCCTATTAAATTAATTAAACCTTGATTAATTTAATTTTTCATCATGTCCCATCATCTAGATTATGCAAGTTGCACATGAAAATAAATTTAATTGATTTATTAAATCTCTATTTTCCTCACAAGGCATCTTTTGGAATATTCTCTAAGTTTGAATTCAAAAAATCCAAGTGGACATGTACATCCAACAAAGCAATAAATCCATCTTACATGTCCTTTTCCTTGAGCCAAGTGGCATTTATTAAATTTTCCCTTCCCTCTTTCATGTCATTTCAATAAATTTGAAATTCAAAAATAGGAATTTATTGGTACAATCCTCTAAGCTTGCACATCCTTCACCCACTCGTAGATTGACAAGTGGCATCTTGCCATTGGATGAATGGTAGTCCCACATTGCTCAAATTTGGACATTCATCCATCTTGGCATTCTATAAATAAAGAGCTCATATCTTCATTTGACCATCCATAAATTATGCAAAGTTATTATGCTAAAATATTTAGCCATTTCCATCAAATATTATTGAATCATAGCTAGGTTATGTAGGTTTTTAGCTTGGAGCACCCAATCTTCATTGAAAAAATGGATCATTCATCAATCATCATCAACACATATCAATCTTGCATCATAGGAATTGGGAAAGAGCCAATTTTCACATCAAATTGGCACCAATTCCCCCATGGTATCATGAGTTTGCAAATTTAAATTAGGATTCAATCTAGTTTGTTGTTTTCATTATGTCCTTCATTGTTTATTTTCCTAATTTGAGTTTTGTAAATGGATTTCATGGGGAATCCTTGTTTTAACTTGCAATCCCTAAGCTAACATGTTCATTCTTATTGTTTTGTTGGTACAAGGACAGGGGTTCTCACAGTATTAATAGCTTCCAAACTAACCTCTAGTTTCCTCTATTTAATAAATCCTTATTGTAGACACCTAAAAATGGTCTGGAGAATCTAATTAATTAAATACGACTTATTTGATTAATTTATCTTAAATTCATCTACTTAGTAAATAAATAGAAATATTTATTTATATTAAGTTCATTATTAATTCTTCTATTTTCTCTCTTAATTAAATAAACAAAATTAAAAACTTTGTTTTATTTAATTATTATCATTTTCATCATATTATTTCTCTCTTAATTAAATAAAAAATTAAAAACTTTGTTTTATTTAATTATTATCATTATTACTTCTTTTATATTTCTATCATAAATTAAATGCACAACTTAAATAATTTGTGTTATTTAATTACCTCATCACATTTCTTCTTAATTAAATCAAGATATTCTAAAAATCTTTTATTTAATTATCACTTTTCCTTTTTATTTTAATTTAATAAACAAACCCTATAGTTTGATTTATTAAATTATTCAATCCTCTTTTTGCTAAAATTAAATAAATTAAATTTATTTAAATTTATGCATAAATTATCTACCACTATTCACTCACCAATAAAATTAAATTTTCAAAATTTAATTAATTGCACTGTCATTCACGGGAAGAGCTTCGGGGACAAACCTGCAGGAAGTTCTCTCAACCACCTTCCACCCACCTCCCCTCTTATCTTTCCTGGTGTTTTCACGGGGAGAAACAATCCTCCATGATCAGCTCCATCTTCTCATCCCATGCCATTCAATTCTCCAGATTGAATCACAGCCCCTTATCCCGTATCCCTGTGCAAATGTGTTGCCGTGAAAGTTATAAATACAACTCTTTGGCTACAGGAAATGGATCCCAACTTATGCAATCTTACTCTATAGGTTTTCCAAAGCATCCAGCATTCATCCAGCATCTCAAGCATTCAGCATTCACTCAGCATCCATCCAGCATCTTAATTATGGCAGTTTACAGTAGTTTCTTTCTTAGAAGCTTTGTTGTAGAATCATTTTAGTTGCACATTTAAATCATATAAGAATAGAATAGTTCCATTCTCATTCTATAAGTGTCATTTCAATAGTTTAATTAGCTTCAAAATCTGAGAGCAAAGTAGATTAGAGAGATCTTAAGAGTTAGAGAGCAATAGGATAAATTTATGAAGATTTTTAGTTTAAATTAGTTTAAATTCATTAAATCTTGGATGCAATATCCTATTTAGAAGTGTAGAAGCATGTTTAGTTTGTTTTCCCCATTCTACCACTTACAAATTGGTGCCCACCGTGGGGCATAACCCCATATTTTGCTTGATTTTTGAGAAAAGTGTCCTACAGGTATCGGCGTGATAGTTTTCGCGGAACCGTGACTTTTTGCAGTGCGCCAGTTGGATTTTATAGCGCGTCGGTGGTCTATTTCAGCCCGCCGGGTTTATGTTATAGCACGTCGGGTTACTGTTTCAGCGCGCCGCTTCACTGTTTCAGCGTGTCGCGTCACTGTTTCAGTGCGCCGCTTCACTGTTCTTAAAATCATTTTTTTAAATCTGGATCCGATGCGTCCATGGCCATATTTTGTTTTTGTCTAAATTTTGGATAAAATTTATCAATCCTAGGATAGAAATGGATAAAATTTATCAATCCTAGGATAGAAATGGATAAAAATTGATCAATCCTAGGATAGAAACTTCACATTTTCTTGTGGGATTAAAATTGAACATTATGCTATTATGGAGCAATATCTCCATATAGGTTAGCTAACTTGTCATTTGGGTTTTTAAAAGTGAACAAAATTTCTCTGCTGTAATTGGGTGATAGGTTTATGTTCTCCCCTTTACTGGGTGCATTAGAATACCAGACTCACTTTTCTTTATGCATTTTAAAGCTTTTTAAAACCTTTAGACAGGCCTGTCGTAGTGGGAAAAAGTACTCACCCTACGGGAACGACCTGAGTGGGGACAGCCAAAATCCATGGTATTCCAACCCACTTAAAAATTTATGTGAATTTGGGGAAACCCTCTTTCAATGGAAGTGTGCAGGATAACCATCCCCAAAATCTTTTTTCTAAAGATTGGGAGGTCTCTCAAGGGAGTTTATCCATTTGTCGCTCCGAACAGAAATCCTATCTAAGAACCTAGAAATAGAAGCACGCTTGTCAGTTTCTAAACATTGTAATACTCGGCGGTGCAGGGGCGGGGAAGAATCTACCCTCAAGCACTCACCATATAATTGCCAAGGACTGTTTGCTCAGGGGATCTGGTATCCACTTCCGTCACTCTGAGTACGCACCTGGATAAGACAAAAACATGGGCGCCCTCTAGGGGGTGACATGGCTATGTGAGTCGACGCAATTCCAAGCTGTGGGCCATTCGAGTATATAACGATGACCTTTTGTCTCTAGGAGTGAGTCTATCTGAAGTGTCTTATCTATTATAAACCAGTGAAAATAAAAAAGAATCATGCTTGATTCTTAAGAACATACACTATTTGTTTAGATTCTAGGATTTTTAAAGTCAACCATTCTATTCTTGCTTGTTGTGTTTTCTCTCATTAAATTCAGATAAGATCATCACAAAAAACTTCAAAATCAAAACACTTGTGGAATTCTCATGATTTGAGATTGGGTATCCACCAAGTTTGTCAAGAAATCTCTTGTCAAACGAATCAAAAAACCAAAGAAAACACTTGCATACAAACAACTTCTGAGAAATCAATGATTTCTATATCAAAGCAGGAAAGTTCTACTCCAACATAGGACTTTTATTCATAGGTATCACGATTTCTCTTGAGGTTATACGAATGACTATGTTGTAGTTCCCTTAGATTCACAAGCATTTTATCAAAGAAGGGCTCTTAGGCAACACCACAATCACAATCAAAGAATTCATCCAGAATACATCCCACAACCAGCCATACAATACAATACTAGACCAAGTGAGTTTCATAGAATAAGATAGTTCTGTCTTAGCACCTCATGGTTCTGTTTTAGTGCTTTGATTTTCTGTTCCAGCATGTCCCTTCCCTGTTTTAGCGTTTTGGGTCTCTATTCCAGCGCGTCAGGTCTCTGTTTTAGCACTTTGGGTCTTTGTTCCAACGTGTCCCTTCTCTATTTTAGCACTTTGGGTCTCTATTCCAGCGCATAGAGTCTCTATTTTAGCGCTTTGGGTCTCTGTTCCAGTGCGTCACTTCTCTGTTTTAGTGCGTCATGTCTCTGTTTTAGCGCTCGAGAAAGTAAAAAAAATAGAGAGTTGGTAAGACATTTTGTCAGTTTTCCCATATCGATAACAAGGTTTTCATCAGTCCAGAACATTTCTTTTTCACAGTCCAAAACACTTGAGTCATACAAAAGGAAAACTTTACCATTACACCTAGATCTTGAAACATCTTGCAAAGTGTCCTTATCACCAAATCTGAGATTTTCTGTCAAAGTTTCCCTATCAAGGATTTTTATTATCCTCCCATCACGAAACTAGACACGACTAAATCATATTTTAAATCAAAAACTTCGACACTTATCCGATCAAAAAATCCAAGATCAAAGTCTAAAGTAAAAAGTTTGTATGCCTATTTTTACACGATCAGAATATCAAAGACAACAACAAGAAGAAAATGAAAGAATAGCAGCCATGGCTGAAGAAAACCCTTGGGGACGATATAG
This sequence comes from Sequoia sempervirens, assembly GCA_007258455.2. Classification (NCBI taxonomy): domain Eukaryota; kingdom Viridiplantae; phylum Streptophyta; class Pinopsida; order Cupressales; family Cupressaceae; genus Sequoia; species Sequoia sempervirens. The sequence goes on from VDFB02179234.1 coordinate 81,102,700, forward strand.
CAACACTGATCCTCTCACTAATTCACATGAGAAAGAAATAACTGCAGAGGAAATCGAGAAAGTTCAACAAGACCCTCATTTCCATAAATTTATGGAAAAGATGCTAGAGCAAGATATGGAAAAGTATCTTCTATTATTAGCTAACAAAGGTGCTAAGCTTCCTAAATACTTTTATGTCAATCAACTCAAGGAAACGACCACACCCTAGACAACTAGTATGGAAAACCCAAATCAAATAGATGCTTTGACAAAACAAATCCAACAATTACAATTACAGTTCCAAAGTATCCAACAAGGGCCAACAAAAAGATATTCCTTACAAGACATTTTCCCTTATCCATTCGATCCAAGCATTAACATGATACCATTTCCACAGTATTGTGAATACCCAATGTACAACAAATACAATGGAAGAACCGATCCATTTGATCACTTACGGGAATTTCGAGCCATGAGCATAGAGTTCGCACACGAGGACTCTTACTTACTACGATTATTTCCAAGAAGCTTAGGAAACACTTGCATGGAGTGGTTTTCTAAATTGGAACCTGGGATTCAATCTTTTGAAGAACTAATCAGTAGGTTCATAACGCACTTCTCATTCAACATCCAACATGGGGTAACCTTAAAAGAACTCTACAACACCAAACAAGCAAAGGGTGAAAAGTTTCTTTCCTTTCTCCAATGATGGAGAAGGCTATTTGCTAAATACCCTAGATCTATTCCTAAAGAGGAGAAGATAGAGATGTTCATTGATAACTTAGTGGATGGCATGAATTATAGATTGGACTTACAATGTTCATCTACATTTGAACAAGTTATCGAAAAGGGGCTCAAAATCGAAGAGGCTCTAATCAAAAGAGGAACAATCAAACACTTCATTGAAGGTTCAAACAATAACAATTCCTCTAACAACAACAAAGAAAAGCCAAGATTTTGGCAAAAGAACAAGATAACTGATACCATGATCGATACACACACATCTAAACCAGTATTCACCTTGACGCCAACCCCTACAAACAAACAAAACAATGGTCTTAATGTCAAACAAAGTAGTGATCAAGGGAATAATCATAACAGTGGAGAAACAAAAACCCAATCATTCCAACGACCATCCAATAAAAAAAAAATCACGCCATTAGGACAATCATTGGAATTAGTCCTCAAAGAACTTTTAGACGAAAAACTCATTCAAGTACAAGAGGCTAGAAATTGGGACCCTCAAGTCAAACCATCATGGTGGAATGACTTACATTACTGTCACTATCATCAAAATAAAGGCCACATGACTAAAAATTGTTGGCAATTAAAACATGCGGTACAAGACCTCATAGATCAAAAGAAAGTATTTGTAGAGGGACACCAAACAAACAAAGATCATACGATGTTCAAAAATCCTCTACCCAATTATCAGAAGGGAGAATCTTCTTCCGCAAACACCAAAGGTAAGAATGTCGGTTATGTTTATGACACAATGATCCTTTGTTTTTCTGCTGCCAAGGAGGATGAAGAGTTATGCAACCAAATCGATTGGAGCAATGACATTACATCTACCAATTTGGTACAACATATGGACAAATCTGAAAACCAAATTAACGTAATCACACTCAAAGGGAAACAAGAGTACCAACCGGTTAATGCCACAACAAGGGCACAATCCAAAGTTATATTGAAAGGAGCATCAATATCATCCCCATCTGTGGATCCTCCCTCTAATCAATATAATCTCATCAATCAATTGCAGAAAATACTGGCACAAATATCCATCTTGGAACTTTTAAAGATTTCCCCATCACACAAAGAGGTTCTTGAACAAGCTCTTGTATCAACCACGGTACCTAACAATTTGGATGTGTGTCAGTTCCAAGCTATGGTGGGACATCTATCTGCACCTCATTGCCTTTCATTTTCTGAACATGATGATGTATCACTCACCCATCCACATAATTCCGCCCTTCACATTGAAGTCCTCATCCATAAACATAGTGTAAAGCGTTTCCTAATAGATGGAGGGGCTGGTTTAAATATTTGTACCTTAAAGCTAATTCATGCATTAGGATACTCAGATGAAGCCATTGATACAAGACGAAAAATCACAATCAAAGCATATGATGAAGAAGAAAGGTCCTCTAAAGGGTTGATCATATTACCCATTCAAGTGGGACCTATTGTCCAAAAAGTGGTTTTCCAAGTCTTAGATAGGGAAATGACATACAACATACTGTTGGGACGCCCTTGGATCCATGATATGCAAGCAGTACCTTCTACCTATCATCAATGCCTAAAATTTTACCGTCAATGGACAGGAGGTAACAATCACAGCAGACTATAATGACACCCAAGCTTGTCATACATTGAAGACATCTCAGGATACATTCATACCTCACAATAGAGAAGTTAGCACATCAGATGGTGAGCAACAGCAGAACTTCATATCAAAGTGGCTTCCAAAACAACAAAAATCACAAGAGATAAAGGTGGCACAATCTAACCCTTCAAGTGTTGAAGAACAATTGGCTCCACTCTCACATCAATTCACCAAGGAAGTACAGATAAGTGACGAAGGAATAAGTGAATATGGTGTTGGACACTCATTTCATCTATCACAAATGTTACCCTCCTTACAAACGTATGGACAGCCATCTACAATCACCCAAAATTCAGAACAATCAACAACAGCATTAGATGGCAGATTTGTAAAAGCTGGGAACTTAGATGAAGAATCAGAAGATAAGGCCATACTAAATTGGCTTTATAAGGATGAGGAAGCTTCCACTTCCACAAGTAATATCATAGAGACAAATCAATATGGAAAGGGAAAAACTATTTTGGAGAAGATGGGATATTCAGGACAGGGACCTCTTGGGTTAAGGAAACAAGGCATAACAGAACCAATCCAGCCTCTTACGCTCCAACATAAGGATAAAATAGGACTAGGATATGCAACAGAACAAGGATCTCTTGATCGAGGGAAACAAAGTGTAATAGAACCAATCCAAGTCCTCACAATTCAGCAAAATGGTAGAACTAGACTAGGATACACCGAAGAAGCAAGAGCATAAATCACCAATAAAATGAGGAGCGTATTCTTTAAATACGGGATAAATTTGAAATGGATTCAAATGAATATGAGTGGGACAACTTATCAGATGTTTCCTATGAAGATATTCAGATCGACATTATCAAAAAGTATACCCCCAAACGCGAGGAGGGTCAAAGCTTGAGTTTTAATCCTATTGTCTTTGAAACACAAAATTTTGATGACTCAAGTGAAGATGAATGGACATCGATTGAGGTAAATGATGTGGAAGAAAATACCTTTGTAGGCCTCGACATAAAAACTAACAACCTAGACAACATTTCCGTTCGAGCTTTCAAAATCGCTGACCTCAACCCATCTAATGATTCATTGCCTTTACTGCATCCTGAGCTTATTGAATGGGAACCCCAACACCCTATTAATCTCCCTGTTTTTGACAATGATTCCACCATTATTAACTACATTTGTTGTGAGGAATCCGATACTTGTTCTACCAATACTTCTTTTAATGATGCTTTTAGGCAGGAGGATGCCAAGCCTTCCAGTTGCAAAAATATGAAATTAAAAAATGGATCTAATGGTGAAAACCATTCTATGGCAGTATTTGATCCTAAAATAGTAAAAACAAAGAACGCATCCAATGGTGAAAACCTCATTGAGGCACCAAAGGATGGAAGGTTTGACATTCTCCCACAACATTACCAAGAAAGATCATCAGTGTTGATAGAACCCACACAGTCTATTGATATTGGCACAATAGAGAAAGTAAGAATCCTACACCTGGCAGCATCCATGACAAATACAGAAAAGCTAGATTTTATCAAATTCTTTGAAGAACGATGCATCAATTTTGCTTGGGCATACTCTAACATGCCAGGCTTGGACACAGATCTCATTATGCATCACTTATCCTTACCAGCTGGCACTAAACCAGTAAAAAAAAAGCTGAGAAAAATGCATCCACATGTTGCATTATTAGTAAAAAATGATTTGAAGAAACTACTAGATGCTGGATTTATCAAATCTATTGATTATGCGGAATGGATATCCAACATTGTACCTGTTTCAAAGCCAGATCACACCATTAGAATATGTACTGATTTCCAGGATTTAAATAGAACATGCCCAAAGGATGATTTTCCTTTGCCAAACATAGACATGATTGTAGATCTAACAGCTAGCCATCAAATGCTATCACTCATGGATGGATTTTCAGGATACAATCAAATCAAAATAGCTCCTAAAGACCAATAAAAGACAGCATTTACATGTCCATGGGGTACCTTTTGCTGGAACATCATGCCTTTTGGGTTAAAGAATGCAGGAGCTACATACCAACGAGCTATGACAACAATCTACCATGACATGATGCACACCTTTATGGAGGACTATGTGGACGATATCTTAGCCAAGTCTCACACCAAGGAAGGACATCTAGAGATATTGGCCAAAATATTTGACAGGTTGGAAAAATTCAAAGTCAGATTAAATCCTAAGAAATGTGCCTTTGGAGTAACATCAGCAAAACTCCTAGGATACATAGTTTCTACAAAAGGAATTGAAGTAGATCCAACAAAAGTTAAGCCATTATGGAAATGCCACCTCCTAAGAATATCAGTACATTAAGATCTCTACAAGGCCGACTACAGTCCATCAGAAGATTCATCTCTCAACTAGCAGATCGGTGTCATCCATTCAACCATCTTTTGCATAAAAATGTTCCTTTTAAATGGGATGAACAGTGTGAGAGTACTTTCAATCAAATCAAGCATTATTTGATGACACCACCAATCTTGGTGCCACCCAGTGAAGACAAGCCATTGTTGCTATATGTTGCAACAACAGATATTTCTTTAGGAGCCTTGCTAGCACAAGAGGATAAAGAAGGAAAGGAACAGGCTATATACTATATCAGCAGGACACTCAATGGACATGAAGTAAACTACACCTTCATTGAAAAATCATGCTTAGCAGTAGTATTTGCAACACAAAAATTGTGACACTATATGCTCACTCACACTGTCAAGCTCGTTGCAAAAATTGATCCTCTCAAGTATTTACTGAGCAAAGCAACTTTAACAGGAAGGTTGGAAAAGTGGGTCATGCTCCTTAGTGAGTTTGACATTCAGTATGTTGAAAGACGAGCTATCAAAGGACAAGTCATCGCCGACCAATTAGCAGAAGCTCCATTATCATATTGTCATCCTATGACCATAGAATTTCCTGATGCAGATATCCTCAATGTTACAACACAACCATGGCAACTCTACTTCGATGGATCCTACACACATGGATCAGGGGCAGGAATTTTATTTGTCATACCTCTTGGGTACACAATTCCACGATCTTATAGGCTTACCTTCCGTTGCACTAACAATATGGAAGAATATGAAGCTTTGATCCTTGGAATTAAAGTGGCTATTGACTGGAAAATCACAGAACTATAGGTGTATGGAGACTCCCAGTTAATCATCTATCAAGTCAACAATGATTACCAAACTAAGGATGACACACTGATTTTATATAAGAGACTGGTAGATGATCTAAGAAAATACTTCATAGAAATCAAATTTGAGCAGATACCAAGATCAGAGAACAAAGCAGCAGATGCCATGGCCACAATAGCATCTCTTCTACAAATGCCTGAAATGCAAGATCGTTATCGATTTATTGTAGAACAAGTGTCAAATCCTGCATATGCAAATCCCAAATCCCAAACCATAAGCCTTTTGGATAGTGCCCAATCTTCCATTTATGGAGACATTTATACTTATCTGAAAGATAATATCTTACCGCCAGATCTTTCTCGCAACCAAAAGCGCAACTTCATATGCCAATCCACCAAACATACCATTATTGCTGACACCCTTTACCGTCGAGGCCTAGATGGTACTCTTTTGCATTATTTAGAACATAAAGAATCCACTTCCACTTTACATGAGGTCCATGAAGGAATTTGTGGTACACATTCAAGTGGATTATCTTTAGCCAAGAAACTCCTTCGTTTGGGGTATTACTGGCCACACATGGAGCAAGAATCTTATAAGTTTTTCATGAGATGTCCAAAATGCCAAATTCATGGCAATCTTATACATGCACCGGCACAAGAGCTCCATCCATTCACAACTACATGGACTTTCTGTCAGTGGGGATTAGACCTAGTAGGGAAAATTAACCCATCTTCATCTAATGGACACAAGTTCATTATCACAGCAATAGAATATTTTACAAAATGGGTGGAGGCGGTTCCCTTAACCACAATCACTGGGAAGAAAATATCATCTTTCATACTTAATTATCTCATTTGTAGATAAGGGATACCCCAGTCAATCATTACAGATAATGGCAGGCCTTTCAAGAACCAAGACGTCTGAGAGTTGTGTGAAAAATTCTACATCCAACATCGCTTTTCAACCCCGTATTACCCTCAAGGTAATGGACAGGCAGAAGCTTCAAAAAAACAATCCTAAAGATTCTCAAGAAGACTGTAAATGAAGTAGGACGTGATTGGCACGTTCAGCTTAATACTGCTCTTTGGACTTATAGGACTAGCATTAGAACACCAACAGGAGCTATGCCATATGCTCTTGTTTATGGATCAGAAGCAATATTACCTATCAAGGTAGAAATTCCATCCCTTCGAGTTTCACTAAAGGGACTCATTTTAGATGAGGATTATAGGATCTCTAGACTTCAAGAATTAGAGCTACTTGATGAACGTCGACAACAAGTTGTCAATCATTTGACATCCTATCAACAAAGAATGTCTAGGAACTATAATCATAGGGTTAAGCCTAGAGTCTTCTAGATTGGAGACTTGGTCCTATGAGAAAACCCTAGAAATCAAGCAGACAGAGAAAAGAAGGGAAAGTTTGAACCTAACTGGATAGGGCCTTATGTTATCATATCAGTCTATGGATCAGGAGCATACTGGCTATCTACACCAGAAGGAGACATGTTGGAGGAGCCCATGAACAGCATTCATCTCAGGCGATTTTACACTTGAGGATATCTAGTGCACGGTCAATAAAGTTGTCTTGATGAAAACTTGGCAAACAAGCGTCATGATGATAGAAAAAAACAAAAAAATAATACAATAAAAATAAAAATACAAAGAAAAAGAAAAAGGACACAATAAAAACAAGTGATGAAAACCTAGCAAACAGGTGCTACTTGTAATTTTCACCAAGCTCTTCTATCTATTAGGTACATTTTTGTTATGATTGTTTCCTTTCATATCATTTCCATCTATCATTTGAGATAATCACTATCACTATCCATATCATAGCAAGGATATCATGTTTTACCCTGGCTTGGGGGAAACATCCTAGTGTTATTTGGTACAATGGACTTTCAGCTTAAATGGAAAGGCAGTCAAACATGACAACACTAAGTGACGATACTTGAAAAAATCCAAAACATTAGAAAATCCATCAAAATCCAAAAACACCAGCAAATCAAAATCCAAAAACATCAGAAAATAAAAATCCAAAAACATTAGAAAATCAAAATCCAAAAATCCATGCAAAAACATTCATAAAATTAGAAAACACAAAAATAGAGTCTACATCAATTGAAAGTGGAGTCTGTTTCAGTTGAACTATGTGGTCTCTGCGTGTATAACATAGGCAAGACTAATCTTTGATCAGTCCCCGAGACCCCTAGGATAGGTCTTTAGGTTCCATCATTTGGTCAAACGTCTGGGAATATCATGCAAACATCAGCACACACATTTCAACACTGATGATCTAATCTGAATAATGATTTGAAAATACATTAAGTAGAATTTGAATTGTTGTGCTTTTTATTTTATCATTTGCTTATCATTTCTTTGGAGCTACTCGATGACGTATTAAACTAGAGAAGCAAAGAAGGAGAATGATACCTTTTCTTTGTTTGATGTTTGTGAGTTAGTTATTATTATTTTGTGAATTGTCGCGGGAAGTGCTCTACCAAGTATCATGGATGACATTTTGATTCACTTAAGAAAATAATTAATTCTTGTCTGTTTATGCAAGAAATGCTCAGGTCATCATTGGTCTATCTTATACCTTGATGTTTGTGTTCGCTTGCAATATCAAATATCATGAAAGAAATACTCAGGTCATCATTGGTTTATCTCATATCATTGATGCTTGTATTTGCTTTCAACATTTTAAAAGCTCAGTGATGATACAAAGCAGAATAAAATGATTATTGAAATGACACTTAGGTTTGCATTGATAAAATAGGTTTGCATGGTAAATATAGATTGCATTCATAATAATACATCTACACAGTACTGGTTGCACAAGTTACAAAGATTCATTCACAAATAATGTTATCTTTTCTTATTAAGGATTGAGTATACTTGACACATACAATTTTCATAATGACATGCATATAAAATCATTTCTTCATCTCATCATAAATTTCACAATAAACATCTCATTTTGTGGCATCATATACACGTTATGTTACATCATGCATTTACGTCTCATCACATTGTCATTATCATGTAGTTGCAAAATCATCATTCATTGCATACATATAGAATACATCATACATCATTACATTTTCATCATACATCATTACATTTCATCATACATCATTACATTTTCATCATACATCATTACATTTTCACCATACATCATTACATTTTCATCATACATCATTACATTTCATTCATACATCATTACATTTTCATCATATATCATTACATTTCATCATACATCATTACATTTCATTCATACATCATTACATTTTCATCATAAATCATTACATTTTCATCATACATCATTACATTTCATTCATACATCATTACATTTTCATCATACATCATTACATTTTCATCATACATCATTACATTTCATCATACATCATTAAATTCTCATCATACATCATTACATTTCACTCATACATCATTACATTTCATTCGTACATCATTCATTTACATTTCATTCATACATCATTCATTTACATTACATACATTACATTTTATCCATTATCATTTCATTTACATCTCATACATTACATTGTCATCCCTACATCATTTATTTACATTACATTTCATTCGTACATCATTCATTTGCATTTCATCCATCAATCATTCATTTACATCATACATTACATTTTATCCATTATCATTTCATTCATCATTCATTTACATCACATTTTATTTATCATACATTGCATCTCATTAAGAAAAGAAATACATCATCAAATATCATATCACATCATCATTAATACATCCATACAAGCTAGTAAAATAAATCATCATAAAACATAGAAACTAAAATGCATCCATCACATAAATCATTTAAAACATATCATAGATCAATCGAACCGTTGCACATATATATCTCATCAAGTGTCAAGTATACAATGAAGTCTGTAAAGGATGAAAATAACATCATGTCAAAAACGGCTGTATATGTCTCTCAAAGGGTACACAACTGATATCAAGTGGTACTCGCACCAGAAGGAGCAGGTCTCGCGCCAGTATCACGACCACCACCAGATGTCCCAGGATCTCTCAGATCTCTCAGATGCCTCGGGAGAGGCTGTGTCACACCTCTGCTCACTGTCCTCGAACGAGTCCTCTCTGAGCGAGACTGGGCATAACTAACTCTCTGCTCTGGGGGGCAAAGCTCATGATAGTGGCTCCTATAAAACTCAATCTCAGCACCTGCCCACATGGCCTCTCACATGTAATCTACCACAGAGGTCCCATCTGCCACTCTCTACAGTAGCCTGTGCTGTCTCTGTTTCCTGTCTGATAGTGTCTCGCTTGGCAGTCAAGGCTGTGATCTATGCCTGGGAAGTGGTCAACTGTGCTTGTACACCTGCTAGCTAAGTTTGTGCTGTCGCTGCTACCTGTAGGGCCTCATCTCTCTCACCAATCAGAGAGGTAATATGTGTCTGTGCAGTAGCTAGCTGTGCCTGCATCTGAGCCTGTGTCTGTGCTAGTAATCCCTGCACCTATGCTAGCTGTCCGTGTAAGGTCTGAACCTGCACCTGTAAACCTGCAACCTCTCATCGCTCTGCCAACGAGGAAGCAATAGCCTACCTCTTACGAGACACACTAGTAGATGGCTCTGTAGTACCTGCTATGCTCGGTCTCCCCCCATCTCCACCATCATCATCACTGCTACCATCACTGCTATCCTCGCTGCTATCAATACTCTCATCACTGTCAGTCTCCTCGCTACCCTCCATGTCCACATCAACATCCTCCTCTCTCCCCCGTCTCTGACCAACCTGACCACCCACTGCTGGTGCTGGTGTCGCTGCTTGTGTTGGTACTGGCTCATCCAAAATAGTAATACATGGAGGAGGGTGCAAAGCCAAATATAGTCCATACTCAGGCGTAACAGGTGCCTCGACAATGTCCCATCGCATATCCCATGCTGATGGCTGTAGAGTATGATAACCCTCAACAAGTGCCCCATAAGGCAAACTAGAACCCCAATCACTGACATCTATCCGTTGTCGTCCGTAATGCACTACTCCCTGTGGCATGCACTGAACAATCCCATACTGTCTGTAGACATGACAAAATAGGAATCACTCCAGGACCCTAGGGCTCTTCTCGATCAAATACATCGAATTGGACAAGAACCCCAACTCAATATCATCATCATCCCAGTCATCACAGTCTAAATAGGGATGCCAAGTCATTGCCTCCACATCATCAATAATCCACCTCCAATAATCTAGCTTACCCATCATATGCTGGGTAGGCCTGCCTCTGTATCGAAACACATAAGGTCTCATTGCTGGTCTCGCTAACACCAGCATTAGATGCGTAACAACAATATTCTCCCATGCCCATACTTGAAGAAGGGTAGCTCCCGCCGATAAACTGTTGTCTCCAAGGTACACGATCCAGTGTAAATCATGATAGAGTTGAGCAAGCATGCACATGCCCCAAGCATATCTCGTCCTATGGACCACCATACCCTCTAACACCCAACCTCATCCAAGAGATAGACCCTTTGACCTTTTATCAGGACAAAGGAATCCACCAATAAAGCCGGCCAAAACTGAAGGAAGTGGAGCATATGAATCATGAATCTCTACTCATGGAATCCACTCTCCCACAATATGGGGATCCTAAAAAACTCTCTGCATCAAATCTACTCCACCAACCTCCTCTGAATCATGCACGAAGATCTCCCTAACAAAAGGAATGCGAAGAATACGCCATACATCCTCTAGTGTCATAGTCATCTCGCCAGAAGGTAAGTGGAAGGTGTTGTGGTCACTATGCCACTGCTCTGCTAAAGCCATCAGTAGACCCCTATTAAGTCTAATATGGGGCATATCCAATAATGTTGCTAAACCACAATCAGTAATATGTTGTCTCTCGTCTGGTGAAAGTCGTGGTATCATATCAAAGGGCCAAGGGAACTTCTCTCGCACCTGAATAATATCTAAATGCTCCTGTTATCATACAAAAAGAATATTTTATAGATCAATACATTATCAATCAGAATATCAAACATCATGAGGTCATCAATTACTAAAAATTGTGCTTTACCTATCAAACGATCAATTTATCAAGAAGGAACCCTCATCTATCAATCAGGTTCATTCCTTCAGACATTCTAAATTATTCCTCACCTATCATGAGGGTAATTATTATCAAATCAATAGATCTCGCCCATCATGAGATCGTTTACCATTTATTTAGTTAGGTCAAACTAAAATGAATGGAGTCAACAATAAATCAATGAAATAAAAAGAAAAGTGCACAATTTTTCATCAATCTATACCTCCAAGCGCTACAAAATCAACCTAAAGCGCTACAAAATCAACCTAACGCGCTAAAAAGTCTAGTGCGCTATAAAATCCTACTGACGCGCTGCAGATTTAACCCTGCGCGCTAAAACTATGATGCGCTACACTAATCTATGGATGGGCTACAAAATTCAATTGGCGCACTAAAACAGACTATCGACGTGCTAAACTGCATCTATCACGTGCTAAAAACATAAAAATGTGCAAAATGACATAAAAAGTACAGGCGCAAATTACGAGAAGAATTTGGGGTACGTACCGGAGGTCCATAGTCGGTCGGACGCTGGTGACGTCATACACGCTCGAGTTGGTGGGTGTGGTAAGGGATCAGCATCCTGAGGCTCTAGCACTCTGAGGGTCTCTATTACAAGATTGTCAAAGTCAAATGCACAAATGACTTTTGAAAATGACCTTTTGAGCTTTTATAGGTTTTTTTTTTTGGGATTTTCATAGAATTTATTTATTTTTCCTTCTGGGGAATTAATTCTTATCTATCACAGGGGCATTTTTGGACAATTTTTTCAGGAGATAAATTGTTTCTTCACCAATTCATCATCAAATCACCATAAAAATTCAAATTTCTTGAAAAATCATAAAAAAATTCAACATTCATCAATTTATCTCCCAAGGGGGCATACATCGCTATCATTTCAAAATTCAACATCTAGGGCAAATCAGGGGCATATTTTAAAAACTTTTCGTCAATACTGGCAGTTGAGGCAAAATCATTCTTTGAAGCAATGCGTAAACACATCACTTCAAAGAGGGGCAAAATGTAGACACCTAAAAATGGTCTGGAGAATCTAATTAATTAAATACGACTTATTTGATTAATTTATCTTAAATTCATCTACTTAGTAAATAAATAGAAATATTTATTTATATTAAGTTCATTATTAATTCTTCTATTTTCTCTCTTAATTAAATAAACAAAATTAAAAACTTTGTTTTATTTAATTATCATTATTACTTCTTTTATATTTCTATCATAAATTAAATGCACAACTTAAATAATTTGTGTTATTTAATTACCTCATCACATTTCTTAATTAAATAAAGATATTCTAAAAATATTTTATTTAATTATCACTTTTCCTTTTGTTTTAATTTAATAAACAAACCCTATAGTTTGATTTATTAAATTATTCAATCCTCTTTTTGCTAAAATTAAATAAATTAAATTTATTTAAATTTATGCATAAATTATCTACCACTATTCACTCACCAATAAAATTAAATTTTCAAAATTTAATTAATTGCACTGTCATTCACGGGAAGAGCTTCGGGGAAAAACCTGCAGGAAGTTCTCTCAACCACCTTCCACCCACCTCCCCTCTTATCTTGCCTGGTGTTTTCATGGGGAGAAACAATCCTCCATGATCAGCTTCATCTTCTGATCCCATGCCATTCAATTCTCCAGATTGAATCACAACCCCTTATCTCGTATCCCTGTGCAAATGTGCTACCGTGAAAGCTATAAATACAGCTCTTTGGCTACAGAAAATGGATCCCAACTTATGCAATCTTACTCTACAGGTTTTCCAAAGCATCCAGCATTCATCTAGCATCTCAAGCAATCAGCATTTACTCAGCATCCATCCAACATCTTAATTATGGCAGTTTACAGTAGTTTATTTCTTAGAAGCTTTGTTGTAGAATCATTTTAGTTGCACATTTAAATCATATAAGAATAAAATAGTTCCATTCTCATTCTCTAAGTGTCATTTCAATAGTTTAATTAGCTTCAAAATCTGAGTGCAAAGTAGATTAGAGAGATCTTTAGAGTTAGAGAGCAATAGGATAAATTTCTGAAGATTTTTAGTTTAAATTAGTTTAAATTCTTTAAATCTTGGATGCAATGTCCTATTTAGAAGTGTAGAAGCATGTTTAGTTTGTTTTCCCCATTCTACCACTTACACTTACCATTGTCAAAAAATTTGTATGTCTTCCTCGTGCTTTCTTTGTTTGAGTTTGACATACTTTAGTGGCATCCACAGCTAGGATGCCAAGCACATTGATGTCAATTTGGAGGTTTCTAAATGTTCTGATGTTGATGTTCAATATTGACATTTATTGCAATGGTGATCATTGGGAGCTGCTATAATCTCTTTGGAAGTTCATATATAAATTCTCTTAAGATATAAAGATATCTCCTTGAATTAATAAGCTTATGAAGAATATCAAATATATATTTAATATTCTTCCAATTTGAGACATATACTTTCAATTTCGTATTCAAGATGTTAATGTGGTCTTTCCCTCTCAGGCTTGAAGTTGGTTGGGGGCCATCTTGGTGAAGTATGATTGTGATTGTAATTGGAAAAATTATTAGCAAATTGTGGACCACCTTGATCAATATTTTATTATTTAAGTCCTCTATGGACTTTGAGTTGCTTTTCTATTGGTAATTTCAACTTTAGTTTTCTTCATAACATACTTTTCCAAAGCTAAAAGTCTTCATTCTTTCATTTTAAGTTGTCTTTGAGATAAGAGCTACAAAGAAAGTGATATATATTCTATATCAACTAGCATCCTTTTGATTCTCAAATGCTGGTTCATTTTCTTTTTCCTTTCTCTTCTACTTCTAGAGTTTGTGATGCTTTGAGTTTTTAAATTAAACTTTCTTCCCTTCTTTTTGGTTAGAGTGTAGCAAACCCTAAAAAAATGAGTTTTGTTGACAGTAAAAATGCTTGTCTATACTAGAAACATTTAGGAAACCCTCAAATGAAGTTTCCAAAGAAAAATCTACTGGAAAGATTTCTTGAAGTATCTAGTACATTTCTAGGAAATTTCCATTTTTGAAATGTTTCTGAGTAGAAAATATTAGGGAGATGGAGGTTTTTAGTGTCACATCATCTCTAGATACAAAATTTAGTTTTCAAATCTGCAAAATGCTTTACTCCATTACAATTGTATTTTATATTCCATGTTTCTTAAGAGTTCACCTTTAGATTGTTCTCCTTTGCTTGAAATATTCTCATGAAACTTTTTTGTATTTTCTTCCATTTTAGAATAAATTATAATAGCAGCTAAGTCAATTTTTGTAGCTCGATTAATTACAATTTCGACAGCTCTTTCATCCCACAAAGCTGGTTTACAATTTCTGGGAGGAACTGATTTTGGCTGAAATCACATATTTTTAGAAAATATAATGATTTAACCCTTAAAAGGTTCCATTTAAAGAATTCCAATTGAAGAGGGTTTGATCAAACTACATTAAATCAAACCCCCTTGGATAGAACCCCTTTAGTTTTAAACCATACCTATAACAGAGTCTCCTTTACACCTATCAAAATGCTGATAAAAAACCACTTTTGATTTCCCTTTTGGGGGATCAAATGAATTCATTTTAATTTTTTCTTTCAAGTATGTAGTCCTTATTATAAGCTTCCCAAAAATTATAATTTTTAAATAAATTTAATTTTATTATTATATTTATTTTTTATTTCTCGTGAATGTAGGTTTTTCACCGAAAATCAAGCTCTTTGTTTTGCACATGTGGAAAAATAGTAGATTATTAAAAAAATTATATATATATATATATTATTGCACCAAATATTGAAGTCCTTGATCCAACAAAGGAAAAAAAATTGAATTTTGATACATACAAAAAAAGTTACGCGTTATACGGTCGCGCTATGTCTGAATTATAATTGGTTTGAATTTGAAACTTGATTAAAGAAAAAATATTCAATAAAGAGCCATCTAACCAAGTGGAAGCACTAGATATCAGAGTTAAAAATCTAAATTCGAGAGAATTAGAATTCTATCCTTCATGGAAAAAAATTTATGCGTTATACGGTGAGCGTCACTTTTTTAAAATATTGTTTTCTAAAAAAAACTAGTTTTGAGGGAGATGGAAAAAGAAGTGCAATTTGATTCCAAAAATTTTGAAAAAAATATATTTAGAATCTATAGACAAAATTCCATGAAACTCTAGTTTGCATCATCTTCAAATTCCTCATGGTTTAGCCACTATAGGTGCCCGAAAATGAAGATTTAGTTAAAAAAATTATTCCAGTGTCCAATTTGGCCAAAAATTGTAAACCACTATTGTGGGATCATGTTCCTTGGATTCTGGATTTAGGTATGCACACCAACATTTGGTTTTCTAGATGATTCATTTGATTGTTATTTTTATGTATAATGCAGATCAAGACAGGCTCAATGCTGTCAATTTGTGTACTTTTTCTACTTCTATTTCTTTGTGTACTATTTTTATACCCTCTTACCAATTTATCTTAAGAACTTTTTTTTGGAATCTTTGTTTCAAAACCTAAAACTAGTTCTTTTATTTCCTTTCTTAATTCTTATTTAATTTCTTTCCCTTTCATAATCAAGAGTGTTGTCTTTGTCAATTTTTGGTTCTTCAAAGAAAACATTTAGCATGACAGTTATCCTATTCAGTTTATGAAAGCTAGCAGACATTTATTTGGAAGCAATAATTTATCTGTTTAGAGGATTGATTCCTTGATTCCTTTAAATTTTTTGCATGGCTATTTCAATTATGTTCCTTTCGGTGCTATAATTTAAGCATTTGAGAACTTTGTATTAGTCTGTCTAGGAACTAGGCTAGCAATTTTGAATTAGCTTCTCTGGTGTTAATATTAATTTTGTGTTCTAATTCTTATGTAACCATATAATTATTATATTTTATATCATAAAATAGATCTACCAAGTTTAGGTATATTGACAACCTTCTAACTCATTAACTTGCATTAGTTTATGTTTCCACATTGCTATTTGTGTTTTTACATCCTAGAGCTACGCTTTGAATTAGACCTTTCCAAGGCAAATCCTTTTGATGGGTGAGTAGAGGTGTAAGTATTGGGCCTTCATTGTTCACAAGGCTTGGACTATCTCTATAGAAATTTGGAGTATTTTGTGTGTCATGAGATCTCTCACCAATGAGTGATGTGTATCCTTCTATTAGATACTGTGAACAGAGTGGCATTTTGGTGAATTAAGCTTTGAACCTCATCGGCATAAAATGGTAGAAAATATCCCTAGAATAGCTATCCTGGCATTGATATGAAAAGATGCTTTGTTATTACTTTAGAGCATATGGTCTCTTATCTATTGTTTTATTTTTATAGGAACTACAACCTTGAATTAGCAACACTCATTCCATTGCCTTGGATTGGTCCCTCTGAGTTTGGTATTAATTAGGAGTACTATTTTAGATAATGTGTTTTAGTAGCATGCGAGAACCCAATGAGTGTATTGCTTAGTTTCATTGTTTGATTTTGGTTACTAGAGAATATTGATATAATTTCTTTATGGTTTTTGTCCAGGTGTTGTTTATTCATCAATACTCTGGAGGAATTACTATGCACACCACTATCATTGTATCCTTTCTCTATAGTTTTACTACTGCCAATCTTCTTTACGCAATGCAAATATATGAGGGCTTACCATCACCATCCATGACAGTGATGCAAACTAAACTAACAAAGTTTTTCTACAAGCATTTGTACTCATTTTTATGGACTGTGAAAACCTCTTGTCTGCAAGTATTAGTGATTTTAAAACATATCTTAGATCAACTATTTAGTGTAATGTTCAAGTAAAAAAATTTAAACATGCAGCCAAGAAAATTTACAATCTACAATGATTGAAGTGATTGTAATTTTAGTACTATGGTCTTACTTTTTATTCATGGCTATACAAATCTATAGTCCTAGAAGAGAGAGTCCTCAAAATAGTGTAGGCCCAAGATTTTGTGAAATTAAGCTATTTAGCCCAAGGATGTCCAATTTTGGAGAGGGTCCAAGGACATCCACTTCTACTAATTGTTTAGTTGACCATTGAATGACTTAGTAGAACCTATGCGAAAAATATTTTGCATTTGAATACAACATATTTGTCATTATTATTGCTAGATAAGTTTGCTCTTATGTATTTGTGGATCTTCAGATCTTTCATTTTTAAAGGTTCTTGGTTCTTCTTATTTCACTGAGAAAGCCCAAAATGAATGTTAGAGATCAAAGCTCTAAACCATTTGTTCTTGTTACAAAATAGTCCCATCTCATCAATATTGTAGCTGGTGATGATTTGTAGACTCATGTATAAGTTTATATTGACATTTTCTTTAGATTTTCATATCAATAATTAATTGTTCTTTTTGCAAGTGTATGATGTTGTCATTGTACTATTCCATTGACTTATGTTATGGTGTTTCATTTAATTTTAGTACATAATAAACAATCAAGAACTTCCTTTCCTATTAGCTCTCCTAACCCATAATCACAAGAAGAGCATAAAGAAGGAAACTTGCTAGACCATTTCAATCATAACCATAGGAAACAAAGAACAAATTCAGGTCTTTCTATTTGTTATCTAGTCTAGAGAAGCACCTTTGTTGAATGGTGTGAAACTATATTATTTTAAGGTTTGCTATTTGTTAATGGATATTTTGGTTTTCAGGTTGTGATTGATGCAAACATCATTCCTCCACTTGTTCAGCTCCTTCAAACTGTTGAGTTTGATATTAAGAAAGAAGCAGCATGGGCCATACCAAATGCAACTTCTAGTGGTACACATGAACAGATCAGGTATGTATTATTTTAACATATAATTGCATGTATATAAATATATTATTAATGTAATGGGATTATCTATAAAAGTACAAATCTTAGGCTTACAATGTTGGAATCCATAGCTTGTTTGAAAGTGTCGAACCCCAATCCAAATACCTGCAAAACATAACAAAATAACACATTAGGAGACCATATGCAAGTAAGAACAAGGATTCCCCATGAAATCAATTAGCAAAGTTTTAAATAGGAAATAAAGCAAGAATGAGATGAAAGAACAAGAAAACAAGCTAAATCCTATTGAAGACAATGCAAACTCTTAATCCCATGGGGGAATTGGTGCCAATTTAATGTGAAAATTGGCCCTTTTCCAACTCCAATGCTAGATTTGATGTGTGATGAAGAATGTGATCCACTTTAATGAAGAGTGATGGATGCTTCAAGACAAAAATTTGCATAACCTAGCTACAAATTTGATAATATGGATAAAGATGGCTAAATATTTGAGCATAGTAAGTTTACTCAAATTATGGATGATGAAATGAGGAGATTAGCCTTTTATTTATAGAATGAGAAGATGGAATAATGTCCAAACTAGAGCAATGTGGGACTAAAAATTAGCCAATGACAAAGTGCCACTTGTCAATGGGTGAATGGATGGACGATGTGCAAGTTTTGAAGATTATGTCAATAAATTCATATATTTGAATTTTGACATTGTTGAAATGACATGTAAGAGGGAAAGAAGATGCATTGAATGACACTTGGCTCAAAGAAAAATGACTTTGTAGGTGGAGTAAATGCCTTGTTGGAAGGACAAAGTCCACTTGGAATTTGAATTCCAACTTGAGGAATATTCCTTAAAAGATGCCTTGTTGAAGAAAATAAAGATCATTTAATAAAACAAATAACTCTATTTTCATGTGCAAGTTGTAAAAGATGGAGGATGGGACATGAGAATAGATTAAATTAATCAAGGTTAATTAATTTAATTCAGGGGTTAAATGATGTGACCTATTTGACTTAAATTTGTGGATTTATTTAAATCAAATATGAAAAGAATGTGATAAAGGATTAATTAAATAAGGATTTTTTTTTATTTAATTAAAAGAGATGATGTTAGATTAAACTAAATAAGGTTTTAATTTATTTAATTTAGTAGATAGACTTTAGAGATTTAATCAAATAAAATTAATTATTTAATTAAATAGGATAATTAGATCAGAATGGTTAATTTAATTATCAAGAGAGGGTGAATTAATTAGATAACTAATTTATTTAATTAAGAGAGGAATATTGATGAATTTAATTAAATAAAGGTATTCAATTAAATGGTTAGACCGAAGGATGATTCAGGATGAAACGATGTTAGTGGTTAGGATCAGATGTCCAATATCAATCAGTACATTTTACGTGTCTACAAAAAGCACCTATTTTGGGCTTTTAGCCACAACAGCATGGCAATGAATTGTTTGATAAAATGCTTTGGTAGACATGTATGAAAAATGTGGTAGCATAGACAAGGTAGTGAATTGTTTGAATAAATGCCTCAAAGGTCACGAAGGTCAACCATGCACACCTAATGATCAACTATATATGTAAATTGTAATGCAGTAAGGGTTACTGACGTGTGAAGTATGTGCAACCCTCATCCACTAAACATGCATGGTTGCATGCACCTAGAACCCAAGCAAAGCTTACAATGTTAGGATGTGTTCTAGAGTACTTCATTAATTCAAAGATTTAGAGAGGTTCCTGACAAAATCCATTTTGTGTGCATTCTACAATCAATCATTGCATTCCATGAGATGACATCTCTTTGAGGCATTCTGTCAAACAATTTAGGTGTTTTGTCTATGATTCCACATCTCGCATATATGTCTACTAGAGTATATCCAATTATAACATCTAACAAAAATTCCCCTACCATTATGCTTTGGTGCATGTTCACAGCCCATCCCAAAGCTCCCATTTTGGCACAAGCAAGGACTCTGGCAAAAAAAAGTTGGCTTTATACCTGCCAATCGCATTCATTTGAAATTTTTGAAATCCTTTTCAATAAACAATTTTCTGCAAAACCTGCAATCATTGCATTCCATGAGATGGCATCTCTTTGAGGAATTCTATCAAACAATTCACGTGCCTTACCTGTGCTTCCACATTTTTCATGCATATCTACCAAAGCATTTCCAACCATAATATCTAATAGAAATCCACCTTATGTTATGCTTTGATGGATGTACACACCCTGTCCAAAGCTCCCATTTTATTACAGGTAGGGAGTATGCTAGAAAAGGTTGTGGAATCTGTCTTTATACGTGCCAATTGTATTTGCTTGAAAGTTTCTAAAGCATTTTCAACAAATTCATTTTGTGCATATCCTAAAACATTGCAATCCATAGACCACATTTCTTATAGGGATATTGTCATGTATTATCTATGCATTGATGAAGTGTAGGAATAACTAGGGCCATAAGTCTTCTTATGTTCAAATGAGTTTGTAGTTTTTCCTTAGGATTAGAAGGTTCAGTTGAGTACTCTCAAGAAAAATTACATTGATTCTATGTTGTGCATGTATATTCACCACAAGGGTCATTTTATTTTGATGTGTTGTTCTTTGTGTTTCGAACTCGCTTCATTTGGAGGGTTGACAATAAAAAAGGACGAATATAACTAATTTAGTTAGGATTGATGACAATTTTTTATTTCTTGAGTTTAGCTAGTTAAAATTTGTTTTGTCAATATATTGAGGTGAGAAAAGCTTTTTATTATCAATCAGAAGTGCTTTGTTTTTCATATGTTTTTGTGAATTTTTCTTTTAATTAAATTTTAAGATGACTACTTTTGACATGAGCCTATTCTTTTGTGTTATTGGAAACAAATTGGAAAAAAATGCTTAAATTGAACTTATCTCATTCTGTAATTTATATATAAGCCTTTTTTAACTATTATTGGAAACAAACTAGCAAAAAAATCTCAATTTGAACTTATCTCATTGTGTACTCTATATACATATGACCTTTTACAACATATGCATGAAGAAAGTTGAAATTTATTTATTACATGCTTGGATTTGATGACTTGGAACTAGTCTTCCCGCTCTACCAGGACACCTGGTCATTGTGATTGTCACATCTCAGCCCTGATGCAGGTTGCTTTTGGATTTGTGTGGATTTGTTACATGTTTTGATGTGTGTGGTAGAATAATAATTAATATGATGGTGTTTTGGTGTGGTGATATATGAAAAGTGTTTATTTAAATTATGAAAAGTTGAATAGTAGTGAATGTGTTTTACTTTGAAAATGAAGCAAAATAGAGTTGAAACACTTTAATTTATGTAATATATTGCTTTATTTGTATCTTTATGTGATACTATTTCAATTATTGTTGTGTGCCTAAGTGAACTTGAGTTGTAGGAGGTCGAAGACCAAGGGTGTGATTAAGGAGAGGAGGTTAGCTTCTTGATAGGACAAAGCAAGATGTTCTCTCGATCACACACATGCACTTGGATTCATATAGATTGCATTTAGGAATGTCTAATTTTAGTGTGTTTTTTTTGAATTATTTTCAAATTAAATGGTAGTTAGTAAATTAAATAAATGATGAAATGAAAGCATGATAAAGTAAAGGAATTAAATATTAATTATAGTTAATTATAAATTTTGATTTAAATGCTTATGCATTCTACTCTTCTTTTAATTTGTGTTAATCTTTGAGTTAATAAGTTAACTAATAGTTAGAAGATAATTATTTTATTATTGGATAGATATTTTCAAAAGGGGATTTACATGCAATTAAAATAAACATTATTCTTATTTTAAAATATAATATGTTCAAGATTAGGGTAGGAAATGAAAAAGTGAAAGATTATTAAAAGGAAAAGAACTTCCCGAGAGAGGCAATGATTCTTGAAAACATTCTTGAAAATAAGCTCTACAATTTTTCTCTCATGGCTGCCAAGAAAATGCTCCATTTATCAAATTTAGAGGTTTTCGATTAAATCCTTGGGAAATAGTAGGAAAATGAAGAATTTGTGAAGCTACAGGAAAGGGGAGAAGAGGAAGAAGTTTTTTCAGAAAACTAGATCAAGAGGAGGCAAAGAGAAGAATTGGCTAGAGAGCAACTACAGCTGAAAGTGAATTATCCAGGTTTTCTATTCTCTTTTCATGAATCTTGATTGCAAAATGTTAATACTGTTGCTAGAAATTGAATACTATGTGCTTGAATTTTGTTTGCAAAACTGAAGAAATTGGGAAAATATTTTCACTCCTTCATATGCGTTGAAAGAAATTGCATAATTTCTTCATTTCTAGATTGGGGTTTCTCTTCTTTGTAAACTGTAGTTCATGATTTTGCTTCTCAATCTTTATGTTGTGATTCTATAAATAAATATGCATATATATACATATATATATAGATATATACACACATATATTTTTTGTGCATATATATATATATATATATATATATATATATTAACATTACCTTATACCTGTTTGAATTTCGCAACAAACTGTATGAATTTCTGGAAGGGTGATGTTTTTTTTTACATAGTATGAAATTGATTATTGGAGAGTAAACCCCAGCCCCTACCGATAGAGGAATGGGAGGCACTGTGAAAGGGATAGCACCCAAGGCCTGTGGAGGAGGCGCTGCCCCCTCACAGGCAGTGCCTTCCCCTATGGGGAGGCATCAGCCTCATTTACCTTACAAGCTGTGATTTATGATAAATGCAATTCCTACGTTGGAAATTTTGTGGTATAAAAAACTTTGTATAAATTATATAAATCAAAATATATATATATACACTCACAGCTATATATATATATACACAAACACATGCATACCAACTCAGACATTTGTGAACTCTGTTTTCTCTTCCACATAAAATATTACTCTTTGTCCATGGAATTACACAGAAAATATATATGAATAAATTTATATTTATATATAAATATATATATATATATACTCACAAATATATATATATATATATACTTGGTATAAATATCATGTTATCTACAGGAAACATAACTTTCTATCATTGGTATTAAACATAAAACATAGCTCAGTATATACATTCAGCTATAAGTCTATTTAGTATTTATATTAAAATATATATAGATCTATACGAAGAACTTGAATATCTAAAAGATGAAACTCAGGAAAGAAGTAGAGTAAATTCACATAAATAACACTGTGTACAGTAGCAAACTTGAATTTATATGAAAATCTAGTTATTTACATTGTTTTTCTTTTCTAAAACTATTATCTTTCTGAATTTTGATGCATTGTATGAGTCACCATATAACTTTCTTGAACTTAGTGAAATACACATAAGGCTATGTTAAAAGCTGAAGATGAAACTTTATAGCAAATGTAGGCTATTGAAAACACATTTAAAATTAGTGAATTTTCTGAAAGAGTGGATTTCTTTTTGCTAAATCTAACAAGTCTATTTACTTTGATCAAGCTATTTTAGAAAACAGAACTTGGTTTGATTTTATAATTGCATAGTAAATTCCAATAGAGTTTGTATAGAAGAACCTCTCATTATGAATGTATGTTTGAAAAGTTATTTTAGTAATCTTTGTGTGAGCATTGGAAAATGATGGAATTATTTTGGAATTAGAAATGGCTATAAATGAAGGAAAACTTAGATGGAAATTGCATTATTTACTGTATTTGAGAAACTTCTGGGACAAAATGCCGAAGGTGGACCCACAGAGACAGTAGTTTTACTTTTTCTAAAAATATCATTTGTTTTATTTATGCTTGGCCAAGCACATGCACCACTGAAATAGATGGAATTAAAAGCCTAGAAATAAATGTATATAGGTCTCTAACACCTCTTGTTTGCAAGAAATATGTGATTCTCATGTTAGGAATGCATATAGGCATCAAGCTTGCATTGAGAGTTCCCTCCTACATTGTTGTTTCATGTTGATAGGATGCTCATGTAGGGCCGGGTATTTTTTCAAGTTACGGAGAAATTCGGGGAAGTCATGTACCTCATGGTTGGGTGGAAAAGGCGCTTTAATCACACTCTTGGCCCTAGCTTGCAAGAAGACCAGTGGTGTCACGGTAGTTGAGGTTTAGAGATTCACATGCTATAAATGTATTCATGTATTATTTTGAATGGCTTGTAAAGCCCACTTGTAAATGTAATTTTATTTTTAATTCAGTATTGTAACATTGAAATAGATGTATTGATTGAAATTTAATGATGTAATTGAAACTTGAATGAATTTATGGAAACTCATTGATATGCAAATGGCATATATATATATCATTGCAATGATCCTTGTTGTTAATGCAATTTAATTCATTTGCATACATGGAATGAAATTCATTACTGAATTTTCCTTTTTAGCATTTATGGAAAGATCTTGATCTATGTATCCTTTGTTTTTAATATACTTGGAATGTAATGAGTTTTGACAACTTATGTGGCTAAATGAACATCATCTCTCGAGCATTACAATGACTGTTAAGTTTATTTTTATGATACAGATACTTCTAGGAGGGAAATATGCAAACATGTGGCCTGACTTTGTCTAAGAATTTCTACTGATAAAGATGCACTTAAATTTATATAACTGACAATCTTTATATTGGGTTCAATTTGTGACCTCAATTCTTTTCAGTCTTTCTATACATGCACAAGCTAACTTGTGTGCATCAAAATCACCCTATCATTTGAAATTGCAAAAAGGGATGAGGTGATCTAACTCCATAGGGGTTCAAGAATGCACCCAAGCTTATATTAGCAATCAAAGCCCATCAACATTGAGCTCCTATCTTTGCACATTTATGGATGATGGACTGTTATGTCACATATTCTTCTTGATTTTAAACTTTATCTTATCCACCTTCAACTTAAGCCTCTTTGCCTCTAATTGTAGCTCACTATCTCATTCACCCAATTGCCTCATATAGCTGAGGGACTTTAAGACTCTGACTCTATTAGTGTCTACTGGATTTTGATGGACAATTTATTTCTTTTGTGGAAAAAACATGTATTTTTAATAGCTCCCTTCTAGTTCATAATGCTTCTATTTATGCTTGTTCACATTGCCTTCCTTTTTAGAATGTGGTGACTAAGATTGAGATTTTTATGTTATCATTGGAAAGGGAGGACAAATAAACTATCTTTGGTGGAAATTGAAATATGAGGTGCTCTACACTTTTCTTAAGTGTTTGTTGTTAATTAAGTCTTATTATTATCCCCTAAGTTTACTATTAAACACTTTTAAGTTTAGAGTTTTATGAGTCATGGTTTGGGCTTGTAGAACATTGTGATTGTTTGTGAGCCTTTTGAATACAATACATGTTCTTTGCAGTTTTAAATAAAACAATAATTTTGTTGGAAGCTTAATTGTATTTTTTCAATCCTCTAATAAATTCAGAGGTGGATTAAAAATTATTACTAAGGAATTTATCATTAGCATTTGAGTTGTCTTTATCAAGGTCTAAATGTTTGACACATAATCTTGTAATTATGACCTACATCTCATTCAATGTAGCTATCTACCATTTGGAGGGGGGCCTAAAAAATGTGTTGGCGATATGTTTGTTACATTTGAGGTGATTTGAAGAAACATTTTTCTTTTGGAGAGTATCTAAACATCTTAGGACCTTGATAATTATTCCTAATGCAATTATTAGATGAAATAAGAGTCTTAGAGATAGCTAGGCAACTTGTTTACTCACATGATTAATTGAATGATCCCATCCATTATATTTATTCTTTATTGTTGTATATGCAAATTTTGTCTTTTTGTTTTCATTTTCCTAGATTTTAGTTTGTCATTTCCTTATAATACTAATATTTGGGTCTATCTTCTAGATTCTTCTTGAGGGTAGAAGATATTTGTGATATCGTAGAACTTCTTCAGCCATAAGAGGAGTCTAGAAGATAGACCCAAAACATAAAGTTGGTATTATAAGGAAATGCTATTATGAAATCAAGAAAACTAAAAACTAAAAATGTCTTATTGTGGAAATTTGAAAAATCTAATTTTTGTTTTTTTTCTCTTCTTCATTTCTTAAAATGTGACTCTCTGACTTATACTTGAAGTAAGGAAGCCTTTGTTTCTTCCTTGTCACCATTTACTTATCACTACAAGGCTAGTGGATATTGGTCTTTTTCTAACTTTCTCTTAATTGGTTCTTGGTGATTTTAGCCTCATATTTTGCTGGCAGGTGTACACATTATTGTTCTTCACCCTTCATTTTTGCAAATGGTTGCATATTCATGTAGAAATTGCTTCATTTTTTTAAGCATATTCTACCTACTTCTATCTATGTGGTTTTGGTATTGATGTCCAATTTACTGAATCAAGAGCATATCACCACTCTATTAGCCTCTATGTATTTTGTTGTAATATCTTAAATCCTTGGTGCATTGGTCTCAAAGTTGTTAAATGTTATCAACATTACTACCAAGTCTCAATTCATTCATGGTACTTTTGACCTTGTTTGTGGCATTATTAGCTCTTTTGACCTTAATTGTGACATTACTAGCTCTTTTAACCTATTCACTGCATCGTCATTTTTTGGGCACATTTTTGGTGTTATATTTGCAAATAGTTAACAACTGCAATGTTGATCAAGAGATTCAATTTTGAACTTTCTATTGGAGCTCCACCTATAAGTCAAGTTGCATGTGTAATATCTTATTCAACATGTGACTAGAGGAAAAAGGACTTTTTACATGTTGTCAAATGGATACCTCCTCTTAGGCATGAGTGATGTTGAATGGTATATTTATTAGTAACTCTTCCTATTTATGTAGGTGGGAATGACAACTGGGGAAACAATTCATACCACTAAAAGCTTAAAAATGACAATGACAAAAAGAATTAGACCTCCAGTGATTCTAGTGATTGAGGCTTCAAAACTCAATATGGTTGATGAAAGTGGTTTAATGAAGAGCTATAAGACTTCAAATGGACCTGTTAGTGTTGAAAATATAAAAATAAATGAAGGTAAACTGAATAAAAATGAGATAAATAGAAATGAGATTCCTTCTTATTACCTATAACACACGTATTTTGGTTGATTTAGCTGGGATGGGAGATACTTTGGGAACGAAAAATCATGGCTTCTCTTGTAAGGTAGTTCTGCAATTTGTGTCAAAGATTCCATGTCATTACAGTGCCAAAGGCATTAGATAGGCACTTTCATCTCTCTCTTCTACCATGTTAAGCTCTATGTACCAAGCATTACACATAGTAAATTTTAAGTAGTTGCTACCAAATATAAGCTAATATATGGATGTATAGAACAATGCAAAATTATGTGTCTACTGACTTATCCTTACTTGCATAGAAATCATAAAGGCTCTTATAGATTTTTTGTTTTCCCTCTCCTTTGTGTCAATCTCAAGATGATGAGATCTTAATAAAAATTCTAGATTCCCACAATTAATGCAAACACATCCATAAATACCTTCATATGTTACTTATCCTTCCTTACCACATACAATTGATTGACTTTCTTTATAGAACCATTATTTTATCTTGTTTACTTCTTGAGAAAATATATACATCTTTTAAAATGTTTCCAATTTTCTATGTTCTATGTATTTTTATTTTATTTTGCATTCGATGTTTGTTATCTGCACTAGGATTTTGTCTTCTTAAATTGATTTTTCTTGTGCTAGGTTATTGCAGTTGATGCAATTCTACTTTTTGCAGCAAGGAACAATGTCAGGAATACAAGCATGTTTGATTTATAGGAAGATCCAATTGTAGCAAGCATTGGGAAATCATCAATGAGGATGGCAATTGTTGAATCATCTTTACTAGAAAAGGTGCTTTTGCATGGCATGTTTTTATTTTGTTGTTGTAGAATAGTAGGTCCAATGTATGACTTATATAAGAACTATCTTTTCCTAGTACTGAACTGTAATCTTACAAATCCTGCATTAATGATATAAAATGCATGATGGAAGTACACCAATGATCATCATATAGGTAGCAGTGCAAATCAATCTCTACTTCAATGCATAGTGTCTACCAATGTCTTCTTTGTATCCTTTATTCTCAAGTTAATAGTTTAAAGTAGTACCGTAGAGGGTTCAAAACTTGAGAATACTAATTCCATAACAAGCATGAGGTTATTTGATTGGAACAAAATTTGAGCAACAGTAATTCAAAGGATGCATGTATCTAAGGAAAAGACTAAAATTTCCTATGCCAGGTGATAATACCTTATTTGATGTCACCATGCTTGCATGGTTAAAGAATTTATTGTTTCCATATTATATTTGTTGGCATAGTTCACCATAATTAAATTTTCAGCTGATATTTTGATGGATATTTAAGGAAGTGTTCTTATCATCTCCATTATCCTAAGAAAAATTTAAGTGTTCTTATAATCTCTGTTGTCCTAAGAAATATTTAAGTGTTCTTATCATCTTCGTTGTCCTAGGAAATCTCACAGAACCGTTGAAATAGGTAAAGGATGCCATATTGTAAAAATCTAAATGTACTCATTATTAAATCTTGGCTGTATTTTCATTTTAATAATTGTATTTTCATTTTAATAAACATATTCTAAAAACCTCATTGAAATCTTATTTTCAGGTTGCAACTCATCAAATTGGAGAGGTGAACATGCACTCTTTACTTTCATTTGACCATGACCAGTGAGATTTCTAGATAGGAAGTTTCCATCCTTCTCATTTGAATCCTTCCAATCTTCTCTCAAGGGTTGTCTGATTGGAATGGGAGGGCAAGGTTGCTCTGAATCGGGCAATATATGCACCAAAAATAATATAACTACATTTACTATATATTTTCATGTCTTTTCTCCCTTCAATGTTTGTAGCATTTGTATCTTATTTTGGATTTATCTTCCATGGAAACCAAGAGTGTAGTGAAGGATGTATTTATTGGATGTATTTTCATGTCTTTTCTCCCTTCAATATTTGTAGCATTTGTATTGTATCTTGGATTTGTCTTCCATGGCAACCAAGAGTGCAGTGAAGGAATTATTTATGTAGATGTATGTTGTTTTTAATTCCTTTGGTTATGCAGTTGTTTCTATTTGTATATTCTTTTTTTTTCATGCAATACAAAAAAACCATTTGAATATCTATGATATTTGAGCTTTATATGCATAAAATTGTTTGTTGATTGCATATTTTTTTCATTTTAATCCAATACAAAAAAACATTTGAATATCTATGATATTTGAAGTTTATATGTATAAATTTGTGAGAATTAATTAAGTTAGATTTGATTTATAATTTGAATCATTGATTCACTCAAATAAATGACTAAACCATGACTAAATCAATGACTACTATGACTAAAATAAATGAATACAATGACCAAATATATGACTGCAATGACTAAATATATGACTACAATGACTAAAATAATGACTAAATATATGACTAAAGTAATGACTAAATTAATGAATAAATATATGACTAAATTAATGACTAAATATATGACTAAATATATCACTACCATGACTAAATAAATGACCAGTTAACAACAATCAATGACTAAATTAACGACTAAATCAATGACTAAATCAATGACTAGATAAATGACTAAAATAGTTTAGTCATAAATTTAGTCACGTTATAAATGACTAGCAATAAACTACTAATGGTCACGTGACCAAAATTAGTCATTTATATGCAATTTTTAGTAGTTTATTTAGTCATATATTGTTGTTTTTGTACTAGTGTTTAGACTAGATGTTTAAATTTTAGAAAATGTTCTAAAAAAAAGATGAATGCATTGAGTTTTTTATTGCAAATCTTTTGATTCCACAATATTTTTGAATGCTTAAAGCTAAACTTAGTTAAGTGAAAGAAAGTTTTTTGAAGTTCAAGAAATGTTATTGCAAATTTGTAAAATTCATGAAGTTAAATGATCAAACTGAGATTATCTTTTGTTGATACCTCTAATTCCTCTAAAAATTTCAAGAACCATTTACCCCTCATGATTAACAACATTATCACAATGAACCTTGATGCAAACCTAGTATGGTGAAGACTAACATAAATGATCCTTGGGATTAAGCTGAGTTTTCCTAAGATTTAGGTTGTCTTGGTGCAATCTTTCAAGTAAAGAAAGGTTCATGTGGTGTGTCTATGAGGATTTATTTACACTATTGGTGTGCAACTAACATCATCATCCACAAAAAATAGCACTAGAAGGAGGGTCTACAGTTTTTTGGTTTCATTAAGAGAGAAGCTACAGTCTTGTAGAGTGACTAGGTCTTGGTATAGCAATCCCTATGTGACATCAATCAAACTTAGTGGTCAAATGTCATCTAGACCACAAGGGTCCAGAAGTGCAAGTGTGATACCACAAAATCTCATTGTTGTTATACCACCCCCACCCCCAATGATGGATTTCTTTAATCTAGAGTCACTAATTCAAGTTTTTGCATATAATGATCTTTTGAAGAATCTAAAAAGGTTGTTCCCTAAGTATTATCTTTAGAAATATATTGAAGAACATATTAGTATCTTTAGGGATACATGTTATAGAGAAAGGATACAACATGAAGATGTTGTATGTAGGTTGTTCCCTTATATTTTGAGTGAAAAATTTTACTAGTGGCACATCAACCTACCCTATAATTCAGTTAGAACATGGAAAGATATGGAAAGTCAATTTTTAGTCAAGTTTAGAACACCAGTTGATCTTTCCTTATTGTATCATCAATTTTCTCAAATCAAAAGGTTCAATGGTGAACCTATAACTATTTTTAGTAACAAGTTTCAAAAGGATTACTCTATGCTACAAGTACCTTATGCAGTGGATAATTTTTCCACCATTTCTATTTACTATATGGAAATAGATCCTTTAACTACTATGTTCATGAAATTAAAGGAAAATCCTCCTACTACCCTATCATAAGCTTATGTTGAGGTCATAAGTGTAAATATAGAAATGAAACACCTTAGAAGTGGATCACTTATAAATGGTAAAAATGGATTAAATAATTATCCTTCCCTAAGAATGAATGAATCTCCATTAAATCATCCAATGGATCCTAATTATTTTCCTTCAATGGTCTATAATGGGATATTTCCTCAAAACAAATTCTTTCAACTAGGAAATAGTCAATCTCTAGTCCCACACCTCAGTCTAGCTATCATAGAGTTGCATCCTAATGGAAATTATTTCTTCTCATAAACTCAAGAGAGTCAAAAGGTCAAAGCCTAGCATAAAGAAATTAAGGAAATTAAAACTCAACTTAAAATATTAACCACAAATTTTATGTAACTAAGAAATCAAAAATTTTACTCTTAGAGTAATAATCAAAATTTGTAAAGTCGAGCATACAATGCTCCTAGACCACCTAGACCTTGGAATACACAACCAAATAATGGGGGGTATCCATTCCTTTAGATAATGATAATCCCTCTAATGATAGGTCTATGTAAAAGGTTAATTTAGTTGAATTTGCGATGAAAAATTGGTTTCAAATCCACAATAAAAATGCTCATGTGGAAGTGGATTGTCTATAGTTTAAAAGTGTGTCAGATATTTTTCTGGCCACTATGCATTATAATGAACAATGTGACTCTCATCCTCCCTAGGGGAATGAATTAGTTCTAGTAGGATATTACTCTACTTTAGTTCTCGAGAGTTACGAATGTTTTGCATCACCTACTATCATCAAGAGTCAAACTTATGAACAAGAAGGAGATAATTCAGCCATGACTTTTAAAACTTGCACATTTCCTTATCAAGATGAAAATGAACCTCAGGATGAAGTTGATGAAATTCATGATTTTCAACAACATCTAAAAGGGCACAGCTACAACTTGAGAAGTAACAAAAATTGTGGAAGTAGATTCAAAGGGCCTTTGACCACGTCAATCCCGCCAAACAAGTTTAACACTCCACTAGATAATAAATCAAGTAACACTCTAGGGTTCCCAAAGTGACCTCTCAATATTACTCATCAAATGTTCCACAGAGTGAAAAAGTAGAACCCACTAACCAAAAAAATTAACTAATTATTTCGCAGAAGAAATCAAAAAGGTAAAAATAAACCTCTCTTTATTAGAATTGCTTAAAACACCTGTGCTTGAGAAATCTTTCTTGAATACTTTAGAATATTTTTCCAAAGAAAGCAAGTTTAGTAAAAAATCTCAGGAAAAGGATAAATTAGTTAAGGAAAAAGACAAAAATATAGTTCCTATGGTGGATGCACAAGTAGCCTTTTACAAAGGAAAAATAGAATCCTCGCCATTTTTTCTCACACTGAGAATTTTTGGTAAAAATCTCCATAATTTCTTAGTAGATTCTAGAGCATCTATCGATTTGAATCCTTTGTCCATCTGTCAGATGCTAGGTCTAACTCTAGAAAACTCCCCGAAGAAAGTCACTCAACTTGACAAAACTAAAGTAAATGTAGTCAAATAACTAACCAATATCCATATGCAGTTAGCATCAAATCCCTGGATTTAGTATTATATCAATATTCAAGTTGTTCAAATACTTGATACTTATGGGATGGTATTGAGTAGGGACTGGTCAAAGAATTTGAATGGATATATGTCCACAATTTTCTCACATATGTGATTACTATCGAAAGGAGTTCCTAATCAGATCAGGATTGAGAGAGAGCCGCACATGAAATACACGATCACCAATTATAAAAAATGAGGTTCTATACATATATATAGAAGCAGTAGTTTATAAAATTTGAGGTTCTCGAGTTAAACAAGAAGAATTTTTTAAGTGCAATGCTAAAAAGCATAACCAAATAACTCTTAGAATGGATATGTTAGTAGAATTAGATTATGATTCTTCCAAAGAAGAGGAAAGTCATTTAGATAGATTTTGGAAGAATATTGCTAGAGAAGCTTGAAAGAGCGGGAAAATTAAAGATTCACTAAAAAGTTTCTTGTTGTAGGGTTGGTGTAGGTTACACAATTCTACACATTTAGACAATAGTTGTGTGATGTGCGTACAAATCATTCATAGAATTGAAAGTTAGAACTATTTAAAAAATACTGTTCTTAATAGGTTTGGGCATGAAATGATTGAAAATAAAATGTAGGATAGATGAACCAAAAATATTAATTTTCCAACTCTTAAGAATGCTAAGCTCAGAGTTTCTGAAGATCAAACTTGGATCCTTAAATTTGATGGGTCAAAATAAAAATATGGAATTGGAGTTGGAGTTAAGCTTATCAGTCCTCAAGGTAATTATTTCCTTATTTCTTATTGATTACAATTCCATTGTACTAGAAATGTGGTAAAATATGAAGCTCTCATTCATATTTTGATGCTCACGATAAAAAAAAAAGTTAATATTCTTAAGGTATTTGGTGACTTGGAGTTGGTGGTTAAGAACCTCTAAAAATAATATGTTTTTCATTACAAAAATTTTTCCAATTATCATCACTGAGTGTGGGACTTGATAGAATATTTTGATGCCTTTAACATTACTGATATCCTATGAAGATCCAATCAGAGAATAGATGATCTGGCTATTACTAGTGCTCTAGAACCTTTGGATGCTTCCAATATGAGGAGGTTTATTGTTGAGCTAGTCCAGTTTCCCTTAGTTCATGATAATGTTACAAATTTGTAGGTGTTTGAAGATGATCTTCATATTTTGGAATTTATCACTAATATCGGTATCTTTGAGGCACAAATTACTAAAGGAATGGATTTCCCAGATGGTGAAATTCAACATGAAGAATTGGCTCAAGAGAAAGATAATAATATTTTGAAAGGAAAAATTGAGCTAGAAAGACTATTTGATGTAGATTAGACAGTTCAATAGAAAGACCTACAAAAAAATGATGGAGGATAGTCTGAATTATATAATTTGAATACTGAAGAAGATCCAAGGAATGTGTTTATAGGGAAGGTATGTACTAAGGAAGAATGAAGAAATATTTCTCGGGAACTTAGAGATTATTGGAAAGTTATAGCATGGACATACAAATATTTGAAGACTTATGATACTTACTCAAACAATTCCATTAAAGTCTAATGCAAATCCTTTCCAATAGAAACAATGGTGCATAAATGCACTTCTGGAAACTTTCATCTAAAATAAAGTACAAAGGCTTCTCTCAACCTTAATAATTTTTCCTATTATACATTCCACCTAGGTGAAAAATCTAGTGCATGTCAAAAAGAAGAATGGAAATATATGGCTATGTGTGGATTTCTAAAATCTTAATAAGGCATCTGAAAAAGATAATTATCCCCTACCTTCATTTGATGATTTTTTACAAATTGTTAATGTTTCGTAGATGTAATCAGGTAATGGTTGTGAAAGAAGATCATATGAAGACATTGTTCACTACAAAGAAGTGGTGTCGGTTAGATTGATAAATGTCGGAGCCACATTATAAAGAGATATGGATCATGCCCTTTGATATTTGTTAGGAAAATTCATTATTATATACATGGATGACCTCATGGTATTTTACGAGAATAGAGGATATCATGTTTGTGAACTAAGAGAAATATTGCAAAAGTGTGAAACTTATAGAGTTTCATTAAATCTTAAGAAATGTATTTTTGAGGTAACTAAAGGAAAGTTGTTGGGAAACATTATTTTTCAAAGAGTTATTTCAATAGACCTATACATAGTAAGTATATTACTCAAGCTACAACCCCTCGGAAGTAAGAAAGAATTAAAATCATACTTTAGTAAGATCAATTTTTTCTAGAGATCTGTCACCGGATTTTTTGAAATAGTGAAACCACTCAATGATATGCTAAATAAAGATGCAAAGATTGAGTGGAAAATTGAAGCTAAGCTAACATTCAAGAATATGAAAGATGAAATTGCAAAATCCCCAGTGCTGGTAAGTCTAGATTACACTAAATTTTTTTATATTTACTCTTTTTCTTCCAACCACAGATGTGCAACAATATTGACACAAAGGGGTGAGAAAAAAGAAGAAAAGTTGATTGCTTTCATGAGCGCTCTATTTAAAGAGGTAGATCTCATATACATGGATATTAGAAAACAAGACTTTGATTTGGTTAAAGTAGTATGAAAATATCAACATTACATTGTCAGAAGTATAGTCAAGGCTATTTTCCCCAATGTTGTAGTAAAAATGTTACTAACGTAGAGTGAGCTCAGAGAAAAGAGAGATAAAAAAGTTATGATTCTACAAGAGTTTGATTTAAATATTATACCCATGAAGTTGGTTTGTGGGGAATACTTAGTTAAATCCATTGATGAGATTGATCCACAAATCTCTATCCTATAGTATACTCTAGATGTAAAATTAGTATTCAAATATATGGTACTGTCTGGTTAGCAACAACTCCCCTGATCGTATGCAAAGGAATCAAAGAAGATCCTTGAAGATTAAATCTCAGAGTTATATTATTAAAGGAGGGGTTCTATTCAAGAGAAATCACAAAGGAATTTATTTAATATGTTTGAATAAGAAAAGAAAGTGAGGTTTTGTAGGAATTACATGATAAGTTCAACACATCTCATGGAGCTCCTTTTGCTACTACACACCCCATCCTAAGAGCTGAATATTACTAGCCAACTATTTTTAAAGATACTTATGAGCATGTAAAGCATTGTTACACATGTCAAGTTGCTACAAACAAAGGGATATTTAATGATCAACCATTATATCTTGTGATGGATATGTGTCCTTTCTTGCAATGGGGATTAGACTTCAATAGTACAATCAATCCTCCATCATCCCCAGGTCATAGGTTTGTGTTGACTGCCACTGATTATTGTACTTGATGGACTAAGGTGTGCCATGGAAAATAATGCACCTCAGTGATAGTAATCAAATTTTTAGAGGAAAATGTTATTACAAGGTTTATAGTATCGTATACACTAGTATGTGATAATGGCCCTACTTTTTCCTCATTAAAATTTTCTAATTGAGTATTTGAATATGGTATAGCATTGAAGTTATTTTCTAGCTATTATATATAGGTAAATGGATTAATGGAATCATCAAACAAGAATATATTGGATATAATCAAGATATTAATTGAAAAGAATCCTAGAAAATGGAATTCTCTATTTAAATTTTCCCTTTGGGTAAACTGCACTAGGATGAAATTTGCATTGGTAAATTCTCCTTACCACTTAGTCTATGGGGTAGATCATATATTGCATATAAACTTGAAATTCCTACTTTGAAATTTTCCCAAGAGTACATTGGATTAGATGATCAGACTGAAGCTTGATTCCTACAAATGATGCACTTAGATGAAAAATGTACCAAAGCTATAAATCATTTTGCTAGGCACTGATCTATGGTAAAATAGTGGTTTAACAAAAGGGCTAGATTAAAATATTTTAGATTATATGATTTAGTCTAGTATTGGGATAGAGGCCATGAGAATAAGGGTGAATATGGTAAGTTCGACAAGTTATGGATTAGTCCTTACCAGATATCTAAAATTTTAGGTGACAGTTCTTATAGACTTAAAACTTTAACTAGAGAGGATGTTCCATTGCTTGTCAATGGACAATTGTTGAAACAATACTTCCAAGCTTAGTGTTGGGTGCCCATCCTTGTTAGTTTTGTAAATAGCTTTTCTTGTAAGTAGTTTGTTTTGTTTTTTTGGGTTTTTAGGTGCTTTATTTTTTGTTTCCTTCTAAGGTTTTGTTTGTTAGGGTATATAGTAATTATCAAACTTTGATGATGGTCAAAATAGTAAAATGTCAATTCTAGAAATGTGATCCATGCTTGGACTAGATAATTGGGGAATTTTTTGGTTCCTTTTACTTCAGTTCACATAAATCATTTAGTTTATGTTGAGCTACAAACACCCATATTTTAATCATTCTACTAAAATTTGGGATAATGGTTGTTTACATTGAGTGAAAAATAAAAAAGTGACCTTTGCTACATCTATAATTTCCAACCTAATAGTGGGATTCATTCCCTACGAGTTGAAGCAAATGAGCTTACAAAGAAATATCAAAAGAAAAAATGAATATAAAAAGAAACATCAAAAGAGAAAAAATCAACTCTTTAGGCTAACCAAATATCTCTACCGAGGCTATAGACGCCTATCTGGTAGTAGAGCTATGTTTGGGGGAATTATAGAGATAATCTTATCAGGGTTATGGACACTTGACTGACAACAAGGCTCTATCCAAGGTTGGCTTAAAAGAAAATTTCCAAATTATGTAGGTCAATGCAAACATCTACTATGCTCTTAATTTACTATAGTAGAATAAATCAATTACACACATGTGAGCTCAATAAAATTTAATTTTGTGTTGGAAAATATTGTCATTGATATCAATAGGAGACTATTGGTGTTGGAAAAATGTGGTCATTGATGTCAAAGGTGCAATAATGATTAGTGTCAATCATGCAAATCCAAAGGAAATTACAGTGATGGAAAATCTGGTTATAATGTTATAATTCCTCATTGACTAACTATGATAGGTTGTGTGTTAGTTTTAGTGACAACTTATGTCATTAATATTGTGTTGGTGACTAGCCCTATTGCCTAGGTTGACAGTGTTTGGAGGTGTGTCAAGATGACTTACACAGTTCAAAGAGATTCATTTAACTGTCTCTTCAATCATACAATTTGTAATTGGATCTGTTTGAGTTGGTTACATTAGAATGATAGGAGCCTTTCGGTGGGACTTGTATTGGAGTCTCTTCGATAGCTCAATGATCATCTCATTGATGAGACACTAATATATTGATAGGAGTCTTGAAGGACTCTCTTTGATGGAGAGTTAAGGAGGAATATAATCTCATCAAAGTGACTAAGGAATTTTGAAGAGAGTTTCATTATTGTCCCCTCGATCTAGAGAAGAGTGAAGTCAATAGATTTGGTGGACTAACAGAAGTGTATACATGGAATTTTCCTACCCACCCGCTAAGAACTTAGTGAGACTAATGTGAGACTCGCGGGGAAGCAGTGAATGGTGGAAAGTATTCTATGGTGGATAGAACGTAGCAGTGGGAAATAGTGACAATGGTGACTATCGTGCATCGTGAAAACCTTTTGAAAATCAAGTTCGTGTTTAGTGATATGTGATATGATAATAAAGTGATAGAGATCAAACAATATGTAATCTAATAGTGAACACTGGGTTTACTCCCATCATAGTAATGAATGGTGAAACCCAAGATGTTATAGTGATATGCGATAAGAATATCACTATCACCGAAATGAAAAATAAAGTCTTATCAAAGCATTGATATGGTGATAATGAACTAGCTAACTATTGACATGAATATGGAAGGAAAATACAACAACGACACATAACAATCAATCATTTACTATTTTGCATTTTTGTTGCCAAAACAATATTTAATCAATCGATATAGTTGATGATGGAGATCTACTAGATAACCCTAGTCAATGAAAAAATGAAAAATGACATAGCTAGGGCATAAAATCATGGTGCAGGAAGACATAGGTGTTGATACGATTCCTTAAGAAAATGAAGACAACTATGAATTGTTCAATCCAATGGCAAAGTAATGGCATAGATTCTCACATTGAACAAGGGATGGGATCAATCCAAGGAGCATAATCGAATAAAATCTCCTACAAAATTTTTTAGGTCAACATCTAGCAAGGATTTTGATAAACTATTGGATGATGATGTTGATTCTAAGGAAAAGAAGAACACACAGTTTGAATTTGAACTCATTACATAGGAACATGGTGAAATGGTATACAAACTATAGAAACAGCTTGCCAAAAATTAATTGGTTCAGTTTTGAATTGCAATTAGGGTTGCAGTATGATTTGAGTTACTCCTTGGTGAAGAAATAAATTATTATATATTAGTAGATTAGAGATATGAACTACTTGGTTGAGTGAGTGAAGAGAAAATATAGTCAATGAGTGAAGTGTGTTACTATAACAGAAAGTTAATATCTAAAATTCTTTATTCCAGTTGTTTATAGTGGTTTGAGAGTGAATAGAGAGATAAAGTATTATGTACTAAATTTATGCATTATAGTTTTTGTAGAACCAGTTTATGCATGCTTGAATTTGTAAATCTACAAGGGTTGTAGCCTCATTATACTGAGTTGTAGTCTCCTTGGAGTTGTATCTCCTAAATCAGGATGTTGTAGCTTCCTTGAATTTGTAGATTCTAAAATAGGGAGTTGGAGCTTCCTTAGGGTTGAAGCCCATAAAAATTGTATTTGCACTTCATTGCTTGGGAGGTTGGATTAGAATAGTAAATCCTAGCAACATTTCTCATTGTGGTTTTTGCCACTCTGGGTTTTCCATGTATATCTAGTATTATATGTTGTTTTATGATGTGTATGTGATTGCTATATTGGTTTATGCTCTAATATACACATTAAGAATTTTAAGAATGTATGTGCTTGGGAGTTTAAGGATTAAAAGTTTTAATATCTAATGATTCACCCCTTCTGAGTAGATCATTTTACTCTAACAATTGGTATTAGAGCATAGGTTCCCTAGGATAAGCTTTATCAACTCAAGTAGATCTTAGATTAGTGAACACAATAGCAAGTCAAGAAGGTTCATGCAAGCCAGCTAGGTTCGATGGAAAAAATTATGCTAAGTGAGGATCATTAATGAAAGGATACTTAGGTTCTCTTGGACATAATTTTTGGATGTCATTTAAGAAAAAATATACCATCCTTGCTAATCCTCTTACTGATATTGTAGGAAAGAAGGACTATGAGAATAATGAGAAAGCTTGGTTCACCATTATGAACACCTTATTTGATTAAGTGCATAACAAGGTTATACATTGTGAAATAGCTTATGATGTCTACGAGAAGTTGAATAAGATCTATGAAGGAGACACCAAAGTAAAGTTGGGAAAGCTGCAAGTGCTAAGAGAAAAATTTGAAGGATTGAAGATGAATGAAAAGGAGAAAACTATATAATATCTTTTGAGGGTTGATGATATAGTGAATACTATTAGAGGTTATGGTGTGGAAGTAAAATAAAATGTTTTGTTGAAAGTTCTGAGGTCAACGAAAAACTAAATACAACTCCAAGATTTATGCTATTGAAGAAGAGAAGTTGATAAACTCACTCTTAATGAGTTAAATGGAATATTTACAACACATGAGATGAGAATGCCAGATGTTAAGCTTTCTAGGAGTGGAGCTACAATTAATATTGATAAGAAAGAAAAGGATGAAGATGATAAGAAAAGAAAGGTTGTTGTCATTGCATCATATTATGAGGAGACTAATGAGGAAGAAGAAAACTTCATAAGGAGATTAAGGAGAGCATCTAACAAATATAATGGTAAGTTTCCCTTTAAATGTTTAATTGAGGTAGAATAGGTAATTTTTCTTGAAAGCATCCATATGTTAAAGAGGATAACTCCATGCATGAAGGGGATAGAAATAATAAGAGATATTTCTATCCTAAAATAAAATTAGAAAGAAAAATAAGAGCTTGTGCATTCATGAAGAAAGTGATTCATCTAATGCTAGTGATATTTTAGATGATTATCAAGGTCATGCTCTTGTAATGAAAGAAGTTGGAAAATAATTTATCTTCATGGAAAAAGAAATCAAGGATCAGAAGGAAGCAGACGTTAAGAACTCACATGAAGAGGAAGAGGAAGTAGTTGTTTATATTGAGGGAGAATTGATTAGTGCTCTTGAAGATATTAA
Source organism: Sequoia sempervirens (assembly GCA_007258455.2). Lineage (NCBI taxonomy): Eukaryota > Viridiplantae > Streptophyta > Pinopsida > Cupressales > Cupressaceae > Sequoia > Sequoia sempervirens. The sequence goes on from VDFB02179234.1 coordinate 81,143,661, forward strand.
GTTAAGAGATAAATATGATGACCTTAAAAGGGAAAACAAGAAATTGAAGAAGAATTCTTAAAATTAAACTGAAAAATTAACTCAAGAACTTAACAATCCAATCAACTAGTGGTGAATCTAAAACTTTAGGTTGAAGAATCTAAAAGTGGTAAAGAAGTAATGAATTCTAAGCTAGAATCTAAAATGGAGAGATGGTTGAAGCTTGAGGTAGAAATAGTTACCTTAAGAAAAGAGTTGGAGAAAGCTAATGAGAACATTAACAAGGGTCTAAAATTAAAAGGTGGTATTGATATTCTTGATGAATTGTTAAGTACATAAAAGTTAGCTAATAAGGAGAAATTAGGCTTAGGACTTGAAAAATGAAAGAGTTCATTTTTTCATGCCTTTGCAAAACTTTATGAAAGATTTAGAGTAGAAGAAAAGTCAATCCTCAATAATGAAAAATCAGAAAAAGGAGAAGCTTCTAAAGATGGAAATAAATTGGTTGTGGTTGAGAAAATTTATAAAGATAAGGAACCGGTTGAAGACAAGAAATACAATAGAATTGTCCCTAATAAGCAAGAGAAGAAGAAAAACAAAAAAAGAATAGACAATGATGGATTCACAAGAGTACAATTTTCAAGGAGGCCTAGACAAAGAAGATCTCATCTAGCTGAGAGAATTTCCATGACTAGGTACTCATCATACTTTAATGGGTATTTCTATACTTGTAACAATTTTTGTCATAAGGATAGAGAATATAGAGTCAATTCAAGGAATGGTACAAATTTTGTAAGAAAAATCCCATTTGCTCCCTTGCTTGACATGAATATAGTTTTTTATAGTTGCAAAAAATTTTGTCATGTACCTAGAAATTTTAGAGAAAAATATGTTAAAACACAATGATCTACTAAGAGAGGGGTGAATCAATAGATATAAAAAAAATTTAGACTTGAAAACCTAAATGCAAATTCAACCTTACAACTCAGATGTCGAGATAAAAATATAAACCAATATAACAATCAAATGCACATGAAACAACAACTCATAACACGAGATATACATGGAAGAACCAAGATAGGAAAAACCACGATGACAAAAGTTGCTTGAGTCTACTGCTCAAATCCAGCATCACAAACAAAATCTTTGTTACAAAGTTTAGGGCTGCAACATAAGGAACCTTCAACTCCCTAATTTAGAAGCTACAACTTCAAGGATGCTACTACACCCTATTTTAGGAGCTACAACTCCAAGGAGACTATAATCACCTTATCTGAGCTACAACTCAGTTCAATGTGGCTACAACCTCAACAATATTACAAGTTCATATGTGCATACAATTAAGTTCTACTCAACTTCAAAATGCACCATTACATATAATGAATTGTTGCACACCCTGCAACTTACACTACTACTGTTGAATATGCACTCTTAGCAATACACCCCTACTCTATACTCTCTTCTACTCTATACTCTCTTGTCTACCGTATTCTCAGTTGTACATCGCTCTGTCAAGCACTCTATGCACTAGTAGAATCTTCACACTTCTCCTCATTTTCGAATTCAACACATCACACACAACTGCTACTACCCTTGGAAAATCTTCCAAATTATCTTTTCTCATTGACCTCCATTCAATGCCTTGAGATTCTCACACATGATTAGATGTTCTCTAATCTTCTACTAGGGTTTTCTTAGCTTTCAAAATTTATCAGCAAGCTACCTATACTTTGAGCAACATGTACACACCACTGTCCATCTCATCATAAATACATCTGATAATACCATTCCCTGCATTGAGCTACCTAGCATTAAATCTCATGCAAATGATTTTCCTTAATTCTCTTTATTAAACCCTAAAATTAGATTATGTATTTAATGCTCTCTTCTCATCCTTTGATCTAATTTTGATCTCAATCACTTTTGCAATCTATTCCACCACCTAACAGATCAAATCTTCATTCAATTGGTTGCTTGGTGCATCTAGACCCATAAATTCCTTCCTATGTGTCAATTACTAGTCAAAATCCATGTTCACATGGAGTTAGCTATTTGTGATTACTATATTCAAATTTGGGTTGTTGATCTATAGATTTTATGCCATGATCATGTGCTTTCCATTCATCTCAACACCTTTAAATCACCACCATTCAACCAGCTTTAGTTTGACTATCGCCATTGATTCTCATCTCATGCCAATCACTTATTGCCATCCGATCTTTGTTGCTTGATCTCCACCTTTGATCAATCATATCACTCTGTCACTAGGAAACTTTACCAACTTTCTCTAAAACAAGCAGGTCACACCAATATGCTTGTATTTTTATCTGATCATGCCCACAACCTACATGTCTTCCATGTAATTTCCACCTAATTTGCAATAGCGATGTGAATTAGTACACCGAGCAATCATTCTTTACCACCTATCAACCTTCATCACAATCAAGTCCCATTGGATTCTCACCTTATCACTCCATTAGAGGCACATCTTCAAGGCTCCCACTGATACATCAATGTCACACCAATGAGAAATCCTTTCACCAACATCATTTGATCTATCTCGTGTGATCTACACCATTCATCGCTAACCTCGTAGGTCTTGATCAGGTCCCACTAGAAATCTTGCGAGGTGTATGACCATCATCCAATCTTGACCATTGTGAATTAATCTCCATCGTTCCTCATAGACCTTGCAGGTTGTGATTGATTCTGACTAACATCTCACTGGGGTATGCGAGTGACTATCGTGTGTACACCACTAATGTCAACATCTCATCAAGTCCCACTTAGCATTTCACCTTATCACCCTGTCGAAGAGACATTCATCAAATTCCTACCGAACTATTAATGTCTCAGCGATGAAATAAATATCAATTTTTTGAGGAGATATCATTCAATGTCCCTCTGACATCACTTTATCTCACCAATGTGAAGTTCATCATATTTTCAAAGAGACAATCACAAAACTCCCTTTGATCTGCATCTCTCTCTCCAATCAAGCACATATCGAACTATTGAAGAGACATCCGATCAGGTCTCACTGACAACCATCAATCATGCCAATGAAGGCCATTGATGATGTCACCTATCCACATCATCACCATGTAACTTCATTGTAATTTACAACAAGGATGTGGATTACCATTTATTCATTCTCATCATGCAATGTGTTATCTTTGTCATCACTATCACCCACATTATTATGATTGGGTCCCACAAGAAAGTGTAGCCTTCACATCACCATATCAAAGAGACATTGATAAAAGTATCACCGACACCATACAGTCTCATCGACAACACTTCCATACTCCTTATTGCTCCATCGGTAAGTCGCTAAAAGTCTGAACATAAGAACCTCTAGTCATAGGTTTTGAAATTTTGCAAACTTGCGACATGCTGACATATAGCTATCTCTTCGTACCTTTAGGACCAACAACCTAGGCAATGGAGCTAATCACCATCATGACTATAAAGACATATGTTGCAACTAGTACAACCAAAAACCATTGATACCAAGTCAACACCAAAATAGAAATTTATTCTGAATGCCATGACTACAAGTATCCTTAGGGTTTAACTAATAAACCCTAAGACCAAAGAGCAAAAATAAAACACTTCTGGGTGCATCCTCACTTTATCAACCTACACAATATTTTTTTGCAAATCTCTTAAGAAATCCAAACCAAATCTTCCATTAGGTCCACTACTCTCACATTCATCCTTTGTCATCATGCAAATGATCTCCTTTACCTAATTTTTCCCTTTTCACATCAATGATAACTATATGCCAACAATCTCCCCCTTTGGCATTCATGGAAAAACCCTAACTAATCAACCAAGCACCACTAAAGCTCTATACCAATTTGATTATTCACACTATAACACAACAACTCCCCATATAACATACATATCATCTCTTTTCAACAAGATTCTATTTTGCATCACATTTCTCCCCCTTCAACATCAATGGAAAAGGGTACACTCCCCCTATTATGAATTTTGACAAACTCTACAACCATCAAGATTATAAATTTGTAAAACAAGATTTTACATTACTTGATCATACTATTCTTAACCAGGGTTGCATTAATGATCAATGAAGATCCCCTTGGATATATTCCCTATCACTAGAGTTTAGTGATGTGAGGTGGGAGAAACTACTCCCAACTTCTGCCTCAGGTATTCAAATTACTCAGTGGGAAGAGGCTTTGTAAATATATCAGCCACTTGTTCCTTGGTAGGAACATACTCCATGTTGAATTCCTTATATGTAATTTGTTCTCTGATGAACTGATACTTGATTGATATGTGCCTTGTTTTGGAGTGCATCATTAGATTCTTTTAGATATTAATTGAACTTGAGTTGTCACAAAGAATCAAAATAGGCTCATTGTACTCTACCTTGATGTCCTTTAATGTCTACTTCATTCAAATGACTTGAGTGCAACACACAATTGTTGCAACATATTCTTCTTATGTAGTAGAAAGGGTAACAAACTCTTGCTTTTAACTCATCCAAGAAACTAGTCTATTTCCAAAAAAAGAAAGCTCCTCCACTAGTACTCTTTTTGTCATCCACACGTCCCACCCAATCTGCATCTTTGTATGTTGTTAAAGTGAAATATTTGCATTTGGGATACAATAAACCATAGTCAACAATACTTTTGATGTATTTGAAGATTCTCTTTATTGCATTGACATGTGATTCTTTTGGTACTATGTGAAACGTAGCTACCATACAAACTACTTGCATTATATCAGGCCTAGATGTAGTTAAATATAGTGGACTTCCAATCATTGATCTATACAAATTTTGATTTGCATTAGGTGACTCATCTAAATTACTCAAATTTCAACCAATAACCATGGGAGTACTAAATATTTTACAATCCTCCATGCCAAAAATTTTAAGCATTTCTTTTGCATACTTGGTTTGTGATATAAAATACCTTTATCAGTTTGTGTAATTTGTAAATGAAGAAAAAATATGAGTTCTCCTAACATGGACATTTCAAACTCATCTTGCATGTTTGTAGAAAATATTTTGCACATTACATCACTACTACCACCAAATATAATATCATCTACATATACTACAACAACGATCATTTTCTTACCTTCAGATTTGAGATACAAATTGCTATCAACACAACCTTTCTTGAATCCTTGTTGTTGTAGATATTGATCTATTCTTGAATACCAAGCCCTTGGTGCTCGCTTCAAATCATACAATGCTTTTCTCAAATTTTAGACATAATCATCATTTTTTGATAGCTGAAAACCTTTTGGTTCTTTAATGCATACTTCCTCTTCAAGTTTTCCATTTAGAAATGCAGATTTGACATCCATTTAATATACTTTAAAACCTTTATACACAAAAAATACAAGAAACATCCTAATAGCTTCTAATCATGCAACTGGAGTAGGGTAAAAGCACAAATATGTGTCACACTTTCATCCAACTTATCAACACAACTAAATTTAAGTATTTCTAACTAAAAATCATTTTTGGTCAAATATATGATCTAGTAAGTTTCATTCTTGCTAAGCTAGATACTTCCACAACATTTTCAACTAAAATTGTTGGCTAAAAATATATGGAGCACCACTTTGAGTCCAATTTACCCCAAAAAAAAAATATTTGAAAAACTTGAAGTTTCAATAACTCTTACTAATGTAAATAAATTTTTTTAAAATATATAAAAATACTCATTTGTAGATCCATAAGTGTAGTTTTCAAAAATATATTATTTTACTAGTTTAATTACTATTTATATTTTATATTTTATTTTTACTAAAATTAGGTTATCAGCACAAAATATTAGGTTGATTACAATGCCAAGGAAAAATACTAAAATTATAAAAAAAAAAATTAAAAATATGATGCACTAGATAAAAGAATCTATTTCAAGATGGTATAATGTTTTTTTATTTAGATAAATATTTAATATGAAAGTTTACATCCAGTGGAAACAACTGTTTTTTGATTCAAACATATTTTAATATTATTTAAAAAATATATATTTATCAAAATTAGAAAAAAAATATATCCATGTACTAAAGTTTCAAGTTATAAATGCACACAAAAAATTTGAAAGAAAAAAAAAATTTACTATAAAAAGTTTGATAGCTCATGCAACTTATTTTTCAACATTTTTTCAGCAACGAAATTATACTGTTAATTTATTAAAAACTAGTTTAAAATAATTTTTTAATTTTAATTTTTTAAATACAAACATAAAATATACTAAAAAATACATATTTTACTAGTTTACATCATTTCAAAATTTGAAACATATATGCCACTTTTTAGTGATTCAAGTTTAAAAGTTAAATCAGTGTTGGCCGTTTCTTTTATAAAGTGTGACACAACTTTGTGCTTTTACCCAACAAATGTTTCTTCAAAATCAATCCCTTCTACTTGTGTGTATCCTTTGCATACTAATCTTGCTTTTCTTCTGACCACAGTTGCATCTTCATTCAACTTATTTTTGAACACCCATTTAGTGCCAATTACATTCTTGCTTGATGGTCTAGGAATCAATTCCCATGTTTTGTTCTTTCCAATCTAATTAAGTTCCTCTTCCCTTGCTTTTATCCAACTTTCATTTTTACTGACTTCATCAAATCTTTTTGGTTCAATCTATGATAAGAGGGAAAAGTTCACTTGTTCCTTGTTCTTTGCAATCCTTCGTCTAGCCTGCACATCTTCATCTTATCACCAATTATTTGATCTGTAGGATGATCCTTTTGCACATGTTTTGTAGGTGCTCATTCAACCTCTTTCTCATTCTCTTCTTCATGTTCTTCTTCTTCTTCTGCTACATTCATATCTTTATCATCTTATTCTCTTTCAAGATTGTTTCTATTAGACTTGTCTTGAATTTCACCAACCTTGACATGTACACTCTCTATCATTTTATGCAATCTCTTGTTGTAACATTTATATTCTTTGCTTTGATTGGAATACCCTAATAATATCCCTTCATCACATCTTGACTCAAAACTACCCAAATCTTTAGCTTCTCTTTTGATATAGTGTTTGCTACCAAATACTTTGAAATGCTTCACCGATGTAGGCCTACCAAACCATGATTCATATGGTGTTCTACCACTGTTAAATCTAATAAAAGCTCTATTTTGAATGTATACAATAGTTTGTACTGCTTCTTTCCAAAATGTATCTATCAAGTTTTCCTCATTCATCATGGCTCTATCCATCTCTTTCACAATCCTATTTCTTCTCTCTACCATGTCATTTGGTTGCATTGTTCCTGGGGATGAATAATGGAATTTAATTCCATGATCTTCACAATATTCCATGATATTCATAATATTCATGAATTCACTTAACATAAATTCTCCACCAAAGTCTTATTTGAGACATTTGATTCTTCTCCCAGTCTCATTTTCTACAAGCTTCTTTTAGATTTTAAACTTTTCAAATGCTTTAGTCTTCTTCAAAAACATGACCCATGCCATTCTCGTATAATCATCAATCAACAACATGAAGTATCTTTCCCCTTGAAATGACCTTGTTCTCATTGGACGACATAGATCAATATAAATTATCTCCAAGGGTTTTGTTGTTGAATAATCCTTTTGTAGGAAACATAAACTTCATTTGATTTCCTTGCTGACATCCTTGGCAGATGATATTACCAGGCTTTGCAATCTTAGGAATATTTCTAACTAATCCTTTTGAACTTATCTTTACCAAATTGTCAAAGTTTACATGTCCCAGTCTTTTATGCCACATCCAACTCTCATCTGCTTGGCTAATTAGACATGTTTTGGCCTTCCACTTCACATAGATTATAGAGATCACTATTATTCCTTATCCCTTGAGAAATTGTTTTAACATTCATTATTATCTTGCAGCCTTCAAAATCAAATACAACTATTGTATCCATTATCACACATCTGGATGACACTAAGAAGATTATGTTTTAGAACTTCCACATAGAGCACATCTTTAATTTTGTTCTTCCCATCTATGCTCAGAATTCCTTTACCAAAAATCTTAACAACAATATTATCACCTAGGCTTACTAATCCTCCTTTTATCATTTCAAGTTTAATTAATTAATTTTTATCTCTAGTCATGTGCTTGGAGTAGCCACTATCAATTATCCATAGATCTTGTTCCTTTGAATGCAATTCTATTTGAGAAATCATAGACTTGGTAGAATTCTGCTTCTTCTCCTTCAATACCTTCTTATGTTTATTTTCAACCTTTTCTTCCTTTTTCTTAAGGACCTCAGTTTTCTTTTCATCTTTGGGAGGTGTGTTTTTCTTCTTCTTAGAATGAGAATTTGGTATTACAAATTTTTCTCTACAATTTCTAGCTATATGACCAAAATTATTGCAATTGAAGAACACTGCATTCATATCAATTTCATATCAATTAAAGGAGTGAATGGATTTTTACTTATGAAATTTGTATTTCTGCTTGGAATGAATTTACACTCTCTAGACCTATGACCAATTTTTTTACAAGTATAGCAATACCCATTAAATTATGATGAGTACCTGGTCATGGTGTTTCCTTCGACTGGATGTGGATATATTATTTTTCAAGGTCTCCTTAGATAGTGTACTCTTATGAAACCATCATTGTCTATTCTCTTAGTAATTTGCTTCTTCTTTTTTTGATCAAGAATCAACCAATTAACTTTCTTTTCTTCAATTGATTCCTTCTCTTTAACAGATTTCTCAATTGCGGTTAACTTCTTTTCATCTTCAAAGGCTTCTCCTTTGTCAAATTTTTCACCATTGGGGACTAATTTTTCTTTTGCTCTGAATCTTTCATAGAGCTTTGAAGAAGTATCAGTAAATTGAATTTTTTTCCTTTTTCAAGTCCCAAGCCTGATTTCTCTTTATTAGCTAGCTTTTAGGTACTTACCAGTTCATCTAGAATATTAGTACCACCTTTTAACTTCAAACCTTTATTGATTTTCTCATTGGCATTCTCCAATTCTTTTCTTAAGGAAACTATTTCTACCTCAAGTTTTGAGCATCTATCCATCTTTGACTGCAATTTAGACTTCATAACATCTTCAACTCTTTTGAGTTCTACATGAACTTTCAGACCAACTATCACCTTATTAGATTCCTCAAGTTCTTGAGTTACTCTGTCAGTCTCCTTTTGAGCCTTTTTTTTTAGTTTCTTGTTTTCCTTCTTAAGATCATCATATTTATCTCTTAACTCATCAATTTCTTCAAGAACACTAATTAATTCTCCTTCAAGATCAACAACTTCCTCCTCTTATTCTTCAATTGAATCTTCAATTTGTGCATCTTCCTGATCCTTAGTTTCTTTAGCCATAAATAGAAAATATCTTCTATCTTCTCTCATTACAAGAACCTGATCTTGATCCTCTTCTAAACTATTACTGGCATCAAATGCTTCACATTCTTCATTGATGTATATACTCTTCTTCTTTCCAAAGTTCTTTCTTTTTAGAAAAATCGTTTTCTTCTTTTTGCTATCTTCTTCTTGCTTGGAACTGTCTTCTTTAACATATGGACACTTTGAAGAAAAATGGCATATTCTACGACAATTGAAACACTTGAAAGGGAGCTTACCTTTATACTTGTAGGATAATCTCCTTAGTATTCTTATGAAGTTTACTTCTTCCTCATTGGTTTCTTCATGATCATATGCAATAACCACAACTTTTTTCTTTCTTATCAGCTTCATCTTTTTCTTTCTTGACAATCTTAAATGTAGCTTCTCTCCTAGATGATTCAACACTTGGCATTCTCATCTCATATGGAGTAATTATGCCATGCACCTCATCAAGAGTAAGTTTATCAATTTCTCTTCCTTCTTTGACAATAGAAATATTGATATCATATTTAGTTTTCATAGACCTAATTTCAACACAACATCTTCTTCTTTCAGATCTACTCCATATCCCTTAATAGTATTCAAGTCTATATCATCAACTCTCAAAAGATAATCTAAAATTTCTTCTTCTTCAATCATTTGCAAGCTTTCAAATTTAGCTCTCAGTATTTGTAGCCTTTCTAGCTTCACCTTGGAATCTCCTTCATAGATAATATTTATTTTTTCCCAAACATCATAAGCAGTTTCACAATGCATAACCTTGTTATGCACAGAATCAAACAAGCTTTTCATGATGGCAAACTAAGCCCTCTCATTATTCTCATAGTCCTTCATTGTAACATCAGTAGGAGTAGTTGGAAGAACATATTTGTTCTTAACTGACATCCAAACATCAAGTCCAAGAGAACCTAAGTATCCCTTCATTAGAGAGCTCCATTTAGCATAGTTTGTTCCCTTGAATCTAGTTGGCTTGCTTGAACCTTCTTGACATGCCATTGTGTTTTGTTTACTTTTTAAGAACCAAACTGATCTCCAGAAATACCTATGGGATTTTCAATTTCCAATAATCAGTACTCTAGAGGGATTGGCCAACAAACAAGTAGAAGTTACAAGACTTCTACTCCTATAATTTGGGCCCTGTAAAACCCAGGAGGGTGATCCCACAATGTATAAATAGTTCACATAGTTTTAACTAAATGCATTCTTAATAACATATAATTCTCACAAAATTACTCAACAACATATTACATAAAATAAGTTGGAAACTTATTTATCAATGTAATATACTTGGAGCATGAGAGGGAAAAACTTCAACACAAGACAACTATGGTGATATACATTTTAGAATTTGTTAATTAAAAGTGATTAGTTGATGAATCAACACAGATACTAGACCACAAGTACTTTGCACGAACTAGTGCCTTTATCCCAAGCACGGAGTCAATATAAACCTATGTGATCAGATAACAACTTAAACAATGGTATCTACAGTCTTAAGAAACCCTACATTACAACATTCCTCTATGACATTCATGATCATTACTACTTACAACCATCCTAGCATCCAGTTCATACAAGTTATTAATCTCACCAGAGCACTTATATTAATTCATTGAACTAATAAGAAAGCATAAAATTAAGCATCCATTGAGGAGCAACAAAGAAAAAAAAATCCTTGATTTCTTCTATTCATAACTCATAAAATGCATACAAGGAGAGTCAATAACCATGAAATTGATATTACTCTATATTGTAGTTTCTATACTATTATCAAAGTTACATATATGATAATAAACTATGAAGTCAAAACTAGATGCACAACATGCTATATATTTCTCCTACAATTTCATTGTGTTAACCCAAGTTTTCAACTAACTCTTGCTTCTGACCTTGAATTTTTTCTTATAGAGATGAAAGAACAAAATAAGCCTCAGGAGAGGAAGCACACATTTCAAAATTTCATTGGACCACTGCAACAAATATTTTTTTTTAGTTACACTTAAGTCTTCAGGTGGTAAGAATAAACATGAGGAAAAATTAGCCTCAACTTATTGTAGAAAATAGGTCCCACCTCAAAAAGGCATCATTTTTTTGTTACAACTTTAAAATATTCCCCATGTGCTCAAAAACACCCATTGTGGGAGAGACAAACAACAAAACTTACAATGCAAGAAAAAGAAATAACATAATAAGTAAAAAAAAAATTATCCATACCAACACCATGTGCTACCCATTTCCAATTGAGGAGAGAACAATATTTTGCAATATTTTTTCAAAAGCCTAATCTATATTATATTTAGGCTATGCATTTTTCTTATCCTATCCTTTATTTACCTTGTTCATTATCAATCCCCACACTAATTTATTCTATGTATTTTTCCAACCGAGTATTATAATCTTCTTCTGTTGCCCACTTCAGAATCAATAAACCTTGCACCTTAGTACTCTACTGAGAGTATCTAGAATCAATTAAGACAGTGACCTCTTTAATAAAAATGTACATCTTTGTTTCAATCTCTACCATTGTATCAATATTTGGATTTAGAAGGATGTAGTCAGTGATAGTTAATGCGATCATAGCTGATGCAAGAATCCCTCCCAAATCTTTTTTCTAGGTGTCAAATGGCTACAACTCACCTTTTGGACTCAATATCTGAGGCATACCACATTCCTCTATTTCTTTAAATATTTTCATCTTACTTTGGAGCTGCACACCTAACTTTCTATGGAAAGTAGTTATCTCATTAACCGAGTCAATAATTTGTAAGATTCAAGAATTTTAGTAGGTGCCTCAGGATCTTCCTTCATTTTGGGCATCATTTCTCTTAAAGCATTCACCCTAGTAATCCAATTATTCCATTCATTCTTGAAAGCCTCTTTTACTTGTAGATACTTTTTGTTTGCTTCATGAATATTGTTATAGGAATCCCAACCATCATCAACCTTGTTGAACAACTTGGTCACCCTATGCTTTAATAAATCCTCAAAGATCTCATTTCCCACCTTAACAGTTTCAATCTTCTCCTTCTTGACATTTTCTTTTTCAGTATTCAACTGATCATTCAAATCTTTAATTTTCAAGGCCAAGGTTTCCTTATCCTATGTAGACAAATATAAGGAAAAAGAGAATGGTAGAGTTATTGTAATTTTTGAATGAGTAGCCTAAAAAGTGTCCCTCATCTTATTTATCTCATCAAAGGCCTTATTGTACTCCATCACTAAAGAATCATACTTTTTTTGAGAAATCTATGCAGTATCCACACTAAGCATTGTAGCATGAGAAATTAACTTAGATGCTTGGACATGAGTTATATCTATGACTCTTTTGACCACTAAGGAACCAATAACCTCTTCAATAGGCCTAGAAATATCATGCTTACCAATATTAGGTGACATAGACCAAATTGCAAAAGTATGCAACTTTGGACTATATCTAGATCCAAACAACTTATCCTCAAACTTCTCCTCAGATATTGAAGTCTGAGGGTCTTTTCTTATGGCATCATATGCTATAGTAACAGTGATAGTGCATCATGATAATAACAAGATTCCACTATATGTGACAATTTTACTAGCCTCAATGGGATTAATAGCTACAATTTCAACCTTGATCTTTTCCTCCTCTACTTTCTCAGCTTGTTCTTGATGAGAAGGTTCAACATAAGCTCAAGCTAATTCAAGTCTCTCCTTTATCTCTTTGCTCAGCTGTTGAATCATAAATTCCTAAAACTCTTTGGACTACACAAATTTATCATCAGCAAGGAATTCATCACATTCCTTGATCTTGGGATCATCATCACTTTCCTTATCATATTTCCATTTGACAATTATGTTAGGGTGAACATTTGAACTATGGGTTTCCTCAATATGAGAAGGGAATTTCTACTCCACCTTCTCATTCCCTGGCACATGTTCTGCCAATTGTTCCTCCCTAACTTCTTGAACATTTGTGCTACTTTGGGATATCCATATATTCTTGTTGTTTTAGGAGAGCTTGTGCTTTATTGGCAGCCTCCTTCACCTTCACCTTAAAATCACAATTATTATAATCCCTTAGCATAGTGAAAGCTATTTCAAGAGGGTCAACAATTACATCATATGGACTTATATAAAAGGCATTCCTCTTTATGATACTTTCTTGAATGTTCATTATAGGTTTCCATTCCTTCTTTATAGTCATGACAACTGCATCACTTGTCAAATTCCTTAATACATCTTCTTTTTAGAAGAACTCATGGCATATTACTGATAAGTTTTTGTCTCTTCTTCTTCCACCCACAAATCCTTCTGGATCAAAAATCCTAATCTCAATAAAAGGCATTTTGAGGTTATTCACCATGATCCCAAACTTTTCATACTCCTCAAGGGCAGTAACTTTGAAGTAGGAAAAAGTGCATTGGGGATGCACCATAGTGCCCTTCCTTAGCTTCTTGAACATCTCATAATCCATAACATCAATCTGCCACATAAGTTCCATAAAGGCCAATCAGTCTGAGACATACAGGGTAAAATAATGAGGTGCCACTTTATCCCCGTAGGCTCTAATCAAAGTATATTCTGAATGAAGAAACCAATCTACCCAATTATGTGTTGCTCTAGATCCTGGTATATCTTTTAGGTGCATGATATTTCTGATTTCTAGAGAAAGTGTATGAATAGGTGCTACACCCAATGTTTCTAGGATACCATATCTTATAACATTAGCAAACATGACATAATTGGAATTGGAATAGTCCTTATCCCAAATGTGTGTCCACATTTGTACTAGTAAAACATTATTTTCATTGTCCCTAAATCTCAATTCCAACCTCTTTTTCTAGTCATAATCACCCTCATATAAGAGCCTATGCATTAGTAGAGAATAATGATGGAAATGTAAAGGAAGCACCTCCTTCTTTGAATTGAGGAAATCCTCATGCATTTGATCAACATAGTTGGCATAATAAAAACCAATGTTCTAATTATGACCCTATATATCTACTACCATTACCAATAAGTTAGGACCTATCCTTACCTCAAAATGTTGAGCCAATACTTGATTTAGGCAATAATAAGTGTTCTTAATATAATCCACAAACTCCTCACACTAACAAAGATTAGCATCATTAGGGAGGAATTTCTCCTTGTTCTTTCTATGTTGAACAAATAGTCTATTTCTATATGCAAATCTATTATTGTCATATTCAACATATAATTCGGCACACCTAAACTTCATATTATAATAGGGATTTAACCCAAATACTTCCACCATCTTGTCCTTTGTCACTTCAAGGACCACATCACCATTTTCACTCTGGATTGTTTTGTCAATGGGATGATAGTTCCTAGCTAGTTCCATCATCAAGTCCGCCTCTACAAACACACTTGACACAACCAAATTTCCAAGGTTCAACCCCCATAAGTAACATGCAAGCTTACAAGAATGATGCCTATTAAAATCATACCGGAAAAGCTACCACCTACTCTGAGGCTGGGCGTTTTCACCAATTTCACTCTCACCATCAATTAACCTAGTGGTTGTGAAAACTTGACCTCTAGGTATTTTTCCAATTTGTGACTCTCCTTCCTTTACATCTCTAGAAGCCTTGTACATAAACCTTTCCATTTCCTTCTTTGTATTTATGGACCTAGTAGACATTGCAAGATTACTTGGTGAAGGGTTAGATACTACAAGTGGTTTCTACTTAACCTCAAATGAAACATCCTAAGTTTTAAGTCATTTAACCCTCTTTTGTTTTTATTTCCTCTTTGGTCTAATACTAGATTCACTATGCTCTAGCTTACTCATGTTTGTAATGCAAGAGAACTAGGGTTTATAGTTTCTTACAGTTGAAAAGAAACCCTTTCCAAGTATGAGAACACAAGGCACTACTTATAGAACATAAACACCTCTCCAAACTTGACCCAACACTTATCAATAAATTGAGGCTATCATCAATAGACAAGAAAAATGGGTATGTGCAGGATCATGATGGGCCAAAAAGTGCCAATATGATGGGTATGTGGCTAACGACTATTTCTTACCCAAAATTGATGAAATGAAAAGGGATTTTCAAGGAGATTCTCAACTTTCCACCAATATAAAGTATTCTTTACTTTGAATTTAATAATTAACTATTATTTATCTTGTATTCAAATTACAACTAAAGTCCTGATTGATAGGCTAGTTGATAAACATCTACAACTTTCAAACAGTACCACATTTTTTGAATCCAAAACATGCATCACATTCTATGCTTTGTATACTATAGGATTAAAAAAGGAAAATTGAATTTCATGAAGTTTTGACCAAGTTAAGGTGGTTAGACATATGAGTTTTTCTATTTTTAAAAGGTTGTAATAAAAAATTCATAATTAATTATTTACTTGGAAAAAAATTATAAAAAAATGTGCATCACATCGAGGCATGAGTCCTATACTTATCTAAAATATTATAAAAGAATATTATCATTTTATTTTGGTTAGGGTGGTCGATAGACACCTACATCTTATTTTTTCCCTGAAATTTAAGTATTATTGCATTGAAAATTCAAATTTTCACCAAATAGATTTTTTTTTTTTTAAACAAACCTAGTAGTTTAGAAACTACATTCAATTTTCTACAAATTCTATTCTTACATATTTTTGAAATAATATAGATAACTTATGCAAATTTTTACGTCAAGTTGCCTAACTTTGATTTTTATGAATTTTTTTCCACTTAAGCGCCTGTTTTTTCCATGATGACCCTGCACATACCTAAATATCTCCCCAATTCCCTATCATATTTCTAATGTATTTCACCTTAATACTTCAACTCAAAAGAGATATATAGTTTTCTTACCCAAGTGAACAATTGCCACACTTTTTGTATTTACTGGAGCTTCCCACACAATTTCCTCAACTTCAGGCATTCCTTTCTACTTGTGAGTAAATCTAAATGCACAGGCAACCAGGTATCTACTTTCTTTTATGACCTAGAGATGAGAATGACACCATTAATGTTTGATAATATGTTCACACAAGTGAAATGAAATCTATTTGTTCACATTCAAACCCTAGTTGTCGATCACTCTATTTTTAAACTATATCAATAGTTCTTAATTCACCTCACTACTTTCTTCATTGCTTTATATGATGTCCTTAGGATTCTACCATGTTTCCTTTTTATGCTATATTTTTTGCTTATCATTGATATATCTCATCCTTCACCAACTCTATTAGCTATGCAAGCATCCATACAATGAAATCTCAGCCCTTGGATCTATTGCCCATCTTTGATCATTTTCATTTTCCCATCGCACATCGCTAATTTAAAACTCACACCTTGGAACCTATTAGAAATGGGAGATACAATGAAGAGATCAGGTTAAGACACGTACACCTGCATGAAAATCAATGATACAAAAGACAACGCACATAAGATCTTTTCGAATTAGTGAAAGAATTCCATCGCTCATTGCTATTTTGGAACTTAAGCTTTGGAATGAATTTTTGATGAGTGATAGAATACAAAAGAATTAAGCCATTGATCATTGCTAATTATCCTCATACATTTTTCAAGAAATTAGCAATGATGAGATTTACAAAATGACATTGAATAAGTGTATTAGATATTGCTAATATAGAACTTAGCACTCAAAACTTATCCACGATACACAAAGCACGGGAAATCCATCATATCACTCATCACTAATTGAAATTTATCATTTCATAATCATCCATAATGAGTGATGAGGATAAGAACATAAGACCAAAGGCCATCGCTTATTGCTATTACAATATTGAAGGCTCTAAATGCATTAGTGATAGGTGAACCTTCAATGATACAAGGAACATTGCTCATTGCACATTGACACCAGGAGCTATAGAAGCTATCTGCAATGAGCGAAAACAAATAAATACCACTCATCATTTATTTCCAATTTGTTGCTTACACTCAAGATGTAATTCATGACTAACAATGAGGAGAGATGGTTGATGAAATTTTAAGTGGAAACTTTTAGGCATGTGCTCATAAGTGTTTCTAATTAAGGGGACCCTCTAGGATGACATGAAATAAAGGTTCAAAAGCTTCTAAGTCAAAATGTAAAGGAATTAAAGGCCTAAAAGGATCTTTACTTAACCTTATAAAAATAAAAAATTCAGACCTAGGCATGGGGGACCGGTTACTCGACAACTATGAATAGCATAAGGCATTTTAATGTGACTGGCTATAGGAAATAGGAAGTCAACAATAAACTACAACCCTTCAACAGTGATGAGAAAATAATCTTTAATCCTTTAGGTATCAACCAAAAATGTGACAAGCTTTTGAGGTGGAACATCAAAATTTTTTTAGTTCCATCAATGGCTTTGACTAGGGATGCATGCCTCTCATAGGCATGGCAAGATCCTAAAATATCATGTTTCATAGACTAAAACTAGGGGACAAAGTAAGATTACCAAAATAAATACAACCAAACAAACACACCCATATACACAATGTACAAAACCTACAACACACATGGAAAAATAACATACTTAGGAGAAGTATGACTTTAAGAACTATCCATGTACTGGTAGTTCAAAAATTTCACCTGTTAAGCTTTGAAGGAAATAAGAATCCTCCCAATATGTGTTGGCTATCAAATAAGTTCCTACCCATAATGATTCAAACTTTCCATGTTTACCCTTATCTTCAGCCCTCACATTCAAGGCTAACACCATACTATTTACCTCAATTTTTTTGGGAGATGCTCTCTTATCATATAGATGTTTAACTTACAACTACATCTTCATATTCTTAGCATGAGATTCTCTTCTAGTTTCATCCAATCACACCAGATTATTTATTTTTTGTTGCATATCATCACATATCACTTCATCATACTCCTGCACAAACTTATACATCTTCAACAAGTTATTCTGTGGCAATCTAGCATCTAGACCATATACTAAACCTAATGGTGAATAACTAGTAGCCTTTTCCATATGTTCTCTATCTGCCTAGAGTGCCAATTTTAGCTTTGAGTCCCAAGATTTTTTGTTCTTCTCCATCACTCTCTTGATGATTTTCATCAAGCTCTTATTACTAGACTCAACTTTACCATTTCCTTGAGGATGGTAAGGTGAAGAATAAGAAAATTGTATACCATGTTTCTCACAAAAGTCCTTGAATTCACCAGACTTGAAACACATAGCATTATCTGAGATAATCTTCTCCGGGACTCCAAATCTGATGAGAATATTATTCAATAGGAAATCCACAACCACCTCGCTTTTTGCTTTCTTTTTGGGTATGGCTTCTACCCACTTTGTGAAATAATTAGCGGCAACAAGGATCCATGAGTGATCTCCACTATACTTTTCTAGTATCTCTCCAATGAAATCAATACCCGATCATTGGAAAGTGGCTTGAACTATCATAGGCCTAAGTGCTAAATTCCTTGAAAATTTCAACTTTCCTACAAACCTTTGACAAGCATCACAAGTCTTACCAAACTTGTGAGAATCCTTAAAAACAATAGGTCACCAAAATCCCGCTCTTAAAATATTGTGTGCAGTGGTATTTTCCATGTAATGACCACCACACATCCCATTATGCATTTATTGCAAAAATTCTAATGCCTACTTTCCATCTACATATTTAAGAAGTACACCATCTAGAATTCTCCACCACAGTTCATTTTCAATAATCACATACTTAGTGACATGCAATTTCAATGTCCTCTTATCATTTTCAATGATGTCTATAGGACACTATAGAGTCTGTAAGTACTAGAAAATTCTTCTATACCATCCTCATGTTTTCATATCATAGATAGGTGCAACATCAATCAATTTTGCTTGATTGATCTAGTTAGCCTCCAAATTAGCTTATGTCATTAATTTAGCTAGGCCTTGACCTCTTACTAATTTGGTGATATAAAAATCAATGTTAAATTTTTGGATCTTGTTGATCCATATACACCTTCTTCTTGTAGTCTCTTGCTGAGTGAAAATATCTTTCACAGCAGCACTTGGTATAAAAGCTATGACATTAGCTCCTTGTAGGTAAGTCCTAAATTTTTTTACAGCTTTACCAAAGCATATCCTTGCTTCTTAGTAGTGTCATAATTCAACTCTATAGCTTATAAAGACTTACTAAAGAATGCAATAGGTTGTTCAAATCCCTCCTCACTTTTCTATAACAAAACAACAACAATGGTATGAAAAGAGGCAAAAGAGAAAATGTGCATCAGTTTAGATAAGTTGAGGGCCTTCAAAACTGGGGCCTCTTTGATAGCTTGTTTAATTTGATTGAAAGCCTAACTAGGCTCCTCACTCCAAAGCACCTTTTCACCCTTCTTCAAAATCTTGGAAATAGCTCTTGTGATTTCTACAAAGTTAGTTACAAACCTTCTTAAAAAAATTATGTCTAAAAAATGACTGAATGCCCTTGACATTTTTTGGCTGGGGGATCTTGTCTATGGCTGCTAGCCTTTCAAGGTATATCCTTACTCCTTTTGACACAATGTGCCCTAGAAAATTTCCCTCAATGACCCCAAAAGCACACTTCTTTGGATTCAAATATATTCCATAATCTAATGACCTGATAGATACTTTTCCTAAATGCATACAATGATCTTCTTCTTTGTTTAGAATAATCAGTCAAGTCATCTTGATATACAACCATAAATAAATCAATTAAATATGAGAAATACACATCCATAGCCCTCTGAAAAGTGCCACCTACATTTGTTAAGCCAAAAGGAATTCTGACATAAACATAGGTGCCCCAAGGAGTAGTAAGTGTAGTCTTATACTGTTCAGATTCCTTTACCTTCACTTGATTATAACCTAATAAGCCATCCATCATTGATAGTAGCTCATAGCCAGCCACCTTTTGTAACATAGCTTCCATGTTGGCAATGGATAATTGTCCTTTAATGAGGATATATTCAAGTCCCTAAAATCAACACATAATCTTATGTCATCATTCTTTTTTCTTACTGGTACTAGATTGGATACCCATGAAGAGTGTCTAATGGGTTTTATAATACCAACATCTCTTAACTTCACTAACTCCTCTTGCATCTTGGGAGCTGAAGTAAGATTAATTGTTCTTTTCTTTTTCCTGAAAGTTTTAGCATTCTCCTTCAAAGGTATTTCATGCTAAAACAATTCCTCTCTGTAATCTTTCAAGTCATCACATGACCAAGCAAAGACATTTTTTTATTTTTTGAGTAGGGAAATTAACATTGCCTTTACTTTTGGCTTCATCTTCTTTCCTACATAAAATTTCTTAGGGGTATTTTCAGTCCCCAAATTTACTTCCTCCAAGTCCTCTAGGTGAGCAACAGTTGTCTTTTCCTTGCTTCTATCTTGGCTATCAAAGAAACTTTCAAGAGCTACAAGGCCTTTGGGGATTTTATTTGTCTTTAACTAGATGACCTTTTTCCAAAAACCATGTCCTTTCCATTAATATTTTCAAAAAATCCACCAAAGTCGATCTCCAAGCCTTCATATTCATCAACATAGTTCAAAAATATTAGAATATCTTTATCATCATTGAAGATCTACCAATTGTACACATTTTCAAGGATGGAAGGCCTTTTCTATATCTCAACCTTAGATTCTTATGAAAGTTATATCATCAAGTCTCAATGCAATATTAGCAAGTAAATCGGCTACTCTATTATGTCCTCTTTCCATCCAATCAATTCCAAAAGCATCAAACTAGTCAATGTAATCCCATACAACATTTCTATATTATTTTATTCTATTATTTTTTTAGGAATATTTGGCTCTTACTTGGGAAATCACAAGCTTGGAATCACCAATTACCATCAACATTTTTATTCCATGATTCTTAGCCAGTCTCAATCCCAATAATAAGGCTTCATACTTTGCCACATTATTTGGACAGGCAAAAGACAATGTGAAAGAGAATTTATAAGTACTGCCACTAGGTGATACTAATAAAATCCTTGCACCAAATCCTTATTTGGAACTTGCACCATCAAAGTATATTTTCCAAAGTCCATTTTTGTCAGATACTCTTAAAACTTTGTTTTTTATATGTGTAGGACCCCTATCAATCTCTCTTGGTACTTCTTCTATCTTGAACTCACTAATATCAATATCTATGAAAAGAATTGTGTCATATTTAGGAACATGCTCCAACATATGTGGCACCCATGGTTCTCTCATCACTTGAACATCCTTACCATCAATCAGAAATGTGGCATAAGACATGTCACACTACATACTACCTCCCATAGATGCACTCCATTTCCGAGATAGAAGCATTCCATAATTAGTTGTGATATCTACTACTACCACACTCATTTTGAATTATTTGTTAGGTTAGGCTAATAGCCTATAAGGAATTTCATTTATCACACCGATGATAGGGACTTCTCTTTAATCCATGGCATAGCACTTTCCATGAGTTCTATCAACTTTTAATCCTAGTGCATCCATGATTTTATTTAGCATAATATTTTTGGATGCTCCAAATTCAATAATACAATTATTTTTAAAATTTCCCCCAACCACCAAGGTGAGGAAAAATGGGTCTATCTTATTAGTGCAAGAATTTAAAGAATTTCTTAGTAAAATATGGGGAATCTCAGTAATTACTCCCTTGACTTCCTTACCTTATATTTTTCACTCAGTTTGGGTGGAGTGAGTACCACTAAATCATTATAGGCCATAGAAACACCATTGATAAAGGCTACTGCCTTTTGCTTATGTTCCTCTATTCTCATCATTTCAAGGAAAGGTATAGATACTTTTACTTGGCTAAGTAATTGAAACATATCAATAGGAGTATACTTGGGTAATTCAATTGGGAACATACCTTGTTCATTGTTGTTATCCTTCTATTGATATTTTGTTGTGTTCACCCTATGCTTAGTATCCCTCCTTTGGACTTCAAGATTTTTCTTTTGTTTCTTTATCTTCATAGCAAGGGATTTGAGTTCTTGAGTAACCTTTGGTTGTTCTGCTCTCTTAGCCCAAATTTTATCTCCACTTCCTTCTTTAGCTTTGAATACTTCCACTTTTCCATTGGGCTTGTGTTCTTTTCTCTTGAAACTCTTCTACTTGATGAAAAGACTATTAGGACTACCTTGTTCATCATCTACCATTTTGTTCCTCAAGTGATAGGATCTTCTAAGTTAGACAGCCAAGACTAATATATTTTGCAATCTCCTCTGAGGGTCTTCTTAATGAAACATCATCTTCTATTGCTTCCAAATTGTAAACCTCAACATCACTATCAACATCCTCATCAGAGAGAACTTGCTAATGATATGCACTAGCAAATTTTCTTTGATTATCAACATCCACTTCATAGGAATCCATATCAGAATAGCATTCACTGTCGGCAACATCAAAATCACCCATAATCATAAGTATATCAACATCCTCCTCATTTTACTTATCACAGTCCTCAAGCATTTCTTCCTCTACTTCAACCATCTAAGCTACTAAACATTGCTAAGAAGAATGTGTCATTTGGAAAATCATGCACCAAGGTGTATCCTCAACAAAATTTCCTTAATTCTTTTGCAAAGGATCTGGAGGAACTTTATTCTGGGTGTTCCTCTGATTATTTAGAACAAGCTTCCCATTATACCAATTAGTATTATGTGGGTGGTCTTGCAACCTAGGAGGTCTTTCATTCCTTTGATAATTTTTTGGTTGAGCCTTTTCTTCGTTTACAATTTTTTCACTTATAATCTTCATAAAATTATCAATCTTATCCTTCAGAGTTCCCCCTTTAGCACCTAAACTCTTATCTTCCTTTTTTGAAATTTTGAAGAGTTTTGGATCATCTCTTCTACCAACTTTACCAATTGCTCTGCTAATATTCTTAATATGCTCCACCATCTTGAAGGCTTCCCTCAATGACTTGGGATTCTTATCTATAAGCAGTAACTCATTTTTGCATCAAAATAATTATAGTGCTTTACCAAGCATACATGATCATTCAATTATAATTGAGAAGGAAAACTCTTCCTAGTGTTCTAGAACCTTTTATTGAACTCAGCAATAGATTCATTAGAACCTTTAGAAATATTATTAAATTGATTCAACATAAAGCTTGAATTAGTCTTGTCACCATATTGCTCTCTAAAAAACCTCTTGAATTCCTCCCAACAACCAATGCTCTTGGTAGGAAAAATTCTATACCACTCTCGAGCATCTTCAATGAGGGATTGCATAAACAAATTCATCATGAAATCTTCTACCTCTACCTCAAAATAATCCATAACATTATAAAATTATTTTAGATGGTCTTCACCACTCAAGGAATTATTATCAAAGAATCTAACTAGAGCATGTCTAAAATATTTAGGGAATGGGTTTGGGTAACCAAGTATTCTGGTGAAACACAATTGTCGGTATCTATCTACTTGGAGTGGCCTCCTAGTATGTTGATCCCTATGAACATCTCTTTTCTCATCATCTTTTTTGTTATCAGAGTGGCTATTATCTTTACCCTTCCCACTATCACCATCACCACCCCCTTTCTTGCTTTCTTCATCATCCTCAAAAACAATAATTAGTATTCTTGTTTTTCCCTCCACCACCACCTCCTTGATCTCCACCACTACCTCCACTAGGAGTATGTTCATCATAGTTCTTCTTATGTGACTCATTATTAGTATTTCTAAAGCTTGAAGATTCTAGAGTAGATGTGGGCATTTTAAGGAAATAAATCTTCCTAGACATCTCTGCATTAGAAGCTATTATTTTAGCTTTCTTCAAATCGTCTTACAACTTTTCATTTTGCAATTGTAATTTCAATAACTCGGTATTTGGAGTGTATTAGATGGAGTTGGATCAACTTTGGCCTTCTGTGTGGGGATCTCAACAGATGAGGTATTGGTATTGGTATTGGTATTGAAGGTAGTTTTCTTAGGTTTTTCAATGGGTTTCTTCCCATGATCTACAAGTCATGTCTTCTTAGTAATTAATAGGAGGATCTAAGGCTCTAGTAGTTGAGATAGATTGTAATACCCCTCTGTTTTGCATTCTGGCTGGACTGTGTGTCCTTGGTTGCTTTGAGGTGCTTTTTGGTTATTGAGATGTTGTATCATGTGTGTACAATTTGATAGATAATTATAGAGCGATAGTTTAATTGGTGTGATGTGATGTATCTTATTGAATGATTTATTTGTCATGCTTTAAATTGGTGTAAGGATGATTAGTTATTGTAACATGTTATTGCATGAGATATTTGTTTATTATGGAACTGTTAGTCTATGATGAGTGTATTGGTGAAGGGGATGGGATTGTATCACTCGCTTATGAGCACCCTATGATTCTGAGATGTCCCCCTTCACGGTGTGTTTTATTATATCATATATATGCATGTTCGATATGCTCTTTGTTCGCAAGTTGACAGGTACATGACATCGACTCCACCTAGTTCACAGGTTTGAGCATGTCCATTCACCAACGGTAATTGATTGGGAGATAGTAGCTAGGTTTTCTGTGCCAAGTCGTCACCCTAGTCATAGTGTGTCGTCGGGTTTGAGTCGGGTTAAGTTGCTTCTTTGTTATTCTCTCTCCTTTTTTTTCATTTAAATTTCAAGCGAAAAAGGTAGACAAGTGGTGTTATGTACTTAAAATCGTTTATTAAATTTAATTAATAAAATGATCTAATATGAGATTAGATTTATTTTATGGATTAATTAAATTAATTGTGTTGTAATAAATCAAGTTATTCTTTTAGAAATTATAAAATTAAATTCTTTTGGAAATTATAAAGTTAAATTCTTTTGAAAATTATGAAGTTAAAGTCCTTTGGAAATAAAATTGTTAAAAGCATTTAAATGCATATGAAATAGAAATTTCAAAAATAGATAATAAAGTCTTGTTGAAAAAAAAATTGTTTTAAATTTAAAAAAAGGAAAATATCTCCAAATTGTTCAATAAATTTAGTGGGTGGGATATTTTAGGGGTTTGACCAAAAATTTGGGGAAAAAACTCTATTTGGGCATTTTTTATTTCATATGATGCACAATTTTAATTTGGAGAAAAAAAAAAGATTGGTTGTGGCTTTGTTTTGGATTTTGGAGAAAAGCTTTGGAGGAATTGGAATTTACAGCTCTTCTTTCTTCTCAAACTCTTCATCCAACTTCAAACCTCGGGTTTTCCCCATCTATTTGTTTTGAAATTTGCATTTTCAGTTTTTAAATCTTGCTGTAAATCTTGTTTTGAAACCCTGTTTAAATCTTGTAAAATTTAGATTTGTTGTGGAAAAGCAAGAGAAGAATTCAACAGTAGAAAATGAAAGAATCAAAAGGAAATCAGAAAACCTTGTGTGTGTATTTGAGAAATTTCCACCATGTTTTAGAAATTAAGTTTTGGCTGTGTGTTTTACTATAGATAATTTGCCCAATTTGGGCTGTGAAATGGTTTTTTTAGAAATATATTTCTACATATATATTTGCATATAAATTTATATGCAATTGGTGGGAAGTTCTTCATTTAAGAAATAAATAAATAAATAGTTTTTATACAAAATTTATTTCCTGTCTTTTTTGTCTGGGTATTTTCCTGAGCCAGGGGAGACTAGTTTTTGTTTAAGATTGAGAAAGAAATAAATAAATTTAGTATTAAACTTTTGTTTTTATATGGTAGTGTGGGGGGAGGGGGTGTTTCCCCACAACCACCCATAGGGGCAATTGTGAGTGCCACTGCCTTCCTAGCGTCCCTATGGGAGGCTACGTGCCTTTCCTTTTGGGTTTGTCTTTTTTTATTATTATTTAAATTTATTTAAATTCATTTTATTTATTTTTAATTATTTATTATCATTAATGTATATTATATATATTTCATAATATATATGTATTATATATTATAATATATTTATATATCATAATTATATAATAGGTATATATTATATATATAATATTTTTTTTAATTTGAATAAATAATTTATTCTATTTTTTAAAAATGTATTATATATATATATGAGATATATATATATATATACATATATAATATATATGTTAATTAATAAGGGGTTAATTTGAAATAGTTGAGTTTAAAATAATTTAAATATCTAATAGGAATGTTAAAAATGATATTTTAGAGGCATATACTTAAATGATATTAAATATTTTAAATGGAAATTTTAAAATAGTTATTTCATTGTTGTAGTTGAAATGAAATTGGCATTATAATAAATGATTTTGTTTTAAAAGATTGTTTTAATCATTATGTATGATTGGGAAAATGGAATTAAATGATTTGTTTAAATTCCTTAAGTTGTCAATGCGTCTTGATTTACTTAGAGCATGTGCAAATAACACTTATTATTTAATTAATTTCCTGTACCACGTCATTGCTTAGATTGGGTTTAGGAAACCCTAACATTAGATATTGATTTTTATGAATTTTTTTCTAAATGATGTTTCGTTCTTTATCAATGTTGGGCAAATGGGGTTTTTTGTCTAGTAAGTCTTCTAGAGGAGATATTCTAGGTTTGAGTGTTCTTTGTGGGGGTTCAATTTGTGAATTTCCTTGAGAATGCATGTAGTTGTATCATGTTGTTTCTCCCGGTTTTCATGAACGGGGTTGGTTTGTGCCTCCTTGGGATTAGGAGAAGGTTATGGGGTTCGTGCCTCCTTTGAAAGGAGTGGGTTTTGTATTTTGGTTTCCTCTAGTGTTTGGAGAGGGTTTTGACCTTGTTGCCTCCAGAGTTTGGAGAGGGTTTTGAATTTTGTTTACTCCAGTGTTTGGAGTGAGTTTCTTTTATTTGTTGCCTCCTTGGTTTGGAGAGGTCGTCTTATCTAGTTACTCATTGTGGTTTATACCGTGTATGTTGTCGAGAGGAGAGTGGCTCTTTGTGGGGGTCTGGCACACAAAGGGGTGTCAGGGTAACTCACATAGAGTTTAAGTAAGTGATAACTTAAAAAGAACTAATGAAAAACTCTCAAAATAATTAAGATAATTAATGCCTCTCTCATAACTCATTCGCTTTTAAGGTTTGAGATGAGACGAGAAGCACAGTTGGTATGAGGGTCCGGCGGCTGGTAGAGTTGAGCCTGGATAGCCCAAGATGTGAGTTCGGTTGCCTAAGACAGTTGAGCCTGGGTAACTCAGAAAATGTTGTGTGACACTCTCTCTATGTCAACCAGAGGTCAATTTGTTGTACTACGTAAATGATCCTTGTTCTCTGGAATCATTGTAACCTTTGTGTTAAGTGATGTTGTACTTGTATCATTTTCAGTTCATTTATGTTTTAGCTTGTGTCTAGAGGTATATAGTATTGCTAGGAATTCCTGGTTACTATCTCCTAGCATGGGGGGTGAGCCTTCTGGTATCACATGGTTGGGTGGAACGTGCACCTTAATCCATTGGGTTGGCTTTTTGTTCGTGTGGACTAGGTTTCCAGTTGGAGAGCTCATGGGATCATGTTCTTCCTTGCTTAATTCATTCAATTGTTCTTGTATTTTATTACCTCTCATTTTTTATTGAGGTGGAATTTGTAATATGTAACCATGCTTATTGGATTTGTCTCATTTGGGGAATGAGTGTTGTAATCATGTTGTAAATTATATTATTGGAATCAAGTGGTATATCTTATTCTTTGATGTAAATTATTATGTATGGAATGTATGTGAACATAATTGTTAAGTAATTAAATGTTATGGTTATAATTCATGTTTCTTGTTTGGGTTTAAGTAACTCAGTCTCGTAACCTTAGGGGATTGGTTGGCAATGGTTAGTGAACTTGCATATTAATTGTTCTTATAAAAAAAAAAAAATTAGTTCGTTTGTGTAGTAAATTGCAACTTTCCCTAGGGTTGCGTGGTGGGGCATTACACATATGTAGTGTAGGTATCAGTAGCTAAGGTTCCCATCAAGAATATTGCTTCAAGAATATCATTGGTCATCTTAGAAGCAAATCTAAAAAGGGTTTCCTCAAAAGTGTTACGCCTAGCAACATCTTCTCTCATTTTCTCCATTTTTTTTTCTAGCATCTCTCTAAAGTTACTTATCTCTAATCCTATCTTCCCTTTCTTTTAACTCCATAATTCTATTCTCATCTTCTTCTTGAAGCCTTAGTTATTCCTCTTCTATAGCTTTCATGGCATTATATATATCTTCCTCATTTTCTAGCCCTAGGCTCACTTGGGGCAAGAGTACAATAGGGTTGGTTAATAGGATCTTCCTCAATAGAAAAGTGGACTTGTTCATCAGGAGAATCACCTCTTGGATTAAAATTATTTCAAATAAAAATGGAGCCAATTCCAATGGTTAAAGGCTCTGAAAACTTCTTATTCTTTCCCCAAAACTCCCACCTATCCTCCTCTCTTGAAATATTAAGTTCACTATCAAACACTTGTTCAATGGGAAAACTTCCTTTATCTATGTTAGACCCTTCAACTTTATGTGCTTCTTCATGTACATTAGCACTACTTACATCAATATTGAAAGTAGGAGATGCATCAATAGGGGAATCGACATACTTATTTGATTCAGAGAATTTCTTGACCCATTTGGGTTGCTTCTCTTTTGTAGGTTCATATTATTCCTTCTACTCAGAGTGCTTCTTCGCATAAATTTTGGTCTTCCTCATGACATCAAATATTGCAAAATATTTCTTCTTACTTTCCTTTTGAGAATGAATCTTTACACTAGTATTAGAGAATTCAAAGTCGCCACCCAGAATACTAGGAAATAGAAAGTGATTGCACTTTGATTTTTTATTTGTAATTTTAGAAAAGACTTTAAACATTACCTGATACAAGGTGATAGAATGGAACAAGAATTGACACATAAGATTGATTATGATGGGACTAATACAACATAATTTAAACTGATTATCCTTTAAATACTAAAGAATATCACAATAAACAATTGACTCTGACTATATTAGATTTGAACTAGAGACTTTGGACTTAGCTAGTTCCCCAAAAGAATCCCCAATCTGTTGGTTATTTTTTAAGAACCAAACTGATCTCCATAAATACCTATGGGCTTTTCCATTTCCAATAATCATTACTCTAAAGTGATTGGCCAATGAATGAGTAGAAGCTGCAAGATTTCTACTCCTATGCTTTGGGCTTTATGAAACCTGAGAGGGTGATCCCACAATGTATACTCAATAATTCACAAAGTTTTAACTAAATATGCTATCAATAACAGATACTTCTCATGAAATTACTCAACAACATATTACATCAAATAAGTTGGCAACTTATTTATCAATGTATTATACTTGGAGCATGATAAGGTAGAACTTCAACACAAGACAACTACGGTGATATACATTTGAGAATTTGTAAATTAAAAGTGATTATTTGATGAATCAACACAAATATTTGACCACAAGTACTTTGCACAAACTAGTGCAGTTATCCCAAGTATAATGTCAATATCAGCATATGTGATTAGATAATAACTTAAACAATAGAAGCTACAGTCTTAAGAAACAATGCATTACAACATTCCTCTATGACATTCATGATCATTATTTCTTGCAACCATCCTAGCATCTAGTTCTTACAAGTTATTAATCTCACCTGATCACTTATATTAATTCATTGAACTCATAAGCAAGCATGAAATTAAACATCCATTGAGGATTATTAGAGACAAACAAAAGAATCTTTGATTTATTTCATTCATAACTCATAAAATGCATACAAGGAGAGACAATAACCATGAAATTTGTATTACTATGTATTGTAGTTGCTATACTATTATCAAAATTACATTTATGATAATAAACTCTGAACTCAAAACTAGATGCACAACATGCTATATATTTCTCTTACAATTTCACCATGTTAACCCAATTTTTCAACTAACTCCTACTTCCAGCCATGAATTCTTTCTTATCAAGATGAAAGAGCAAAACAAGCCTCAAGCTAGGAAGCACACATGTCAAATTTTCATTGGACCCCTACAACAAATATTCTTTTTCAATTACACTCGAGTCTTCAGGTGGTGAGAATAAACATGAGGAAAAATTAACCTCAACTCATTTTAGAAAAAAGGTCCCACCTCAAAAAGGCATCATTTGTTTGTTACAAAAGCTTCAAAATATTCCCCGCACACTCAAAAAACACCCAATGTGGGAGAACGAAACAAAAAAAATTACAAAGTAAGACAAAGAAAGTAGATAAAAAGTCAAAATTATTTTATCCATACCAACACCCCATGCTACCCATTTCCAATTGAGGAGAGAACAATATTTTTCAATTTTTTATCAAAAGTCTAATCTATATTATATTCAGGCTATCCATTGTTCTTCTCCTATCCTTTACTTACCTTGTTCATTATCAATCCCCACACTGATTCATTTTGTGTATTTTTCCAACCAAGTGTTATACCCTTTTTTAGTTGGCCACTTCACATTCAATAAACCTTGCATCATAGTAATCTTCTGAGAGTATCTAGCATCAATTAAGACCCCAACCTCTTTAGTAAAAATGTCCACTTTGTTTCAATCTCCACCATTGTATCAATATTTGGATTTAGCAGGATGTTGTTGGTGATAGTTAATGCCATCATAGCTAATGCAAGCATCCCTCCCAAATACTTTTTCAAGGTATCAAATGGTTACAACTCACCTTTTTGACTCAATATATGAGGAACACCACATTCCTCCATTTCTTTAAATATTTTTAGCTTAATTTGGAGCTGCACACTTAACTTTCCATGGAAAGTAGCTATCTCATTATTTGATTCAATAATTTGCAATATTTTAGGAATGTTAGTAGGTGACTTGGGATCCTCCTTCATTCTAGGCATCATTTCTCTTAAAGCACCCACCCTAGTCATCCAATTATTCCATTCATTCTTGAAAACCTCTTGTACCTACATATACTTTGTGTTTGCTTCATGAATATTCTTATAGGTAGCCCAAACATCATCAGCCTTGTTGACCAACTTGGTCGCCCTATGCTTTAGTACATCCTCAAAGATATTATTTTTCACCTTAACAGTTTTGATCTTTTCCTTCTTGACATTTTCTTTTTTAGTATTCAACTGATCATTGAGATCTTTAATTTTCATTTCCAAGGTTTCCTTATCCTATGTAGAAAAATCTAAGGAAGAAGAGGATGGAAGGGTTATTGTCCTTTTTTACTGAGTATCCAAAATAGTTTCCCTTATCTTATTTATCTCATCCAAGGCCTTATTGTACTCCTTCACTAAAGAATCATAGCTTTTTTGAGAAATTTTTGTAGTATCCACACTAAGCATTGCAGCATGAGCAATTAACTTAGTTGCTTGGATAGGATTTATATCCATGGCTCTTTTGATCATTAATGAACCAATAAATTCTTCAATATGCCTAGAAACTTCATATTTACTAGTATTAAGTGTCATAGACAAAATTGTAAGAGTATGCAACTTTGGACTATATCAAAATCCAAACACCTTATCCTCAAACTACTCCTCAGATATTGAAGCTCAAGGGTCTCTTCTTACTGCATCATATGCTATAGCAGTAGTGATAGTTCATCCTAGTAATAACATGATTCCACTATCTATGACAATTTTCCTAGCCTTAGTGGGAGTAATAGATACAATTCCGGCCTTGATATTTTCCTCCCCTACTTTCTCTGCTTGTTCTTGATGAGAAGGTACAACATTAGCTAGAGCTAATTCAAGTCTCTCATTTATCTTGTTACTCCACTGTTGAATTATAAATTCTTGAAAATCTTTGGACTACAAAAATTTATCATCAGCAAGGAATTCATCACATTCCTTGATCTTTGGATCATCATCACTTTCCTTATCATATTTCCATTTGACAATTCTATCAGGGGGAACATCTGAACTATGGGTTTCCTCAATATGAGGAGGAGGGAATTTCTACTCTACCTTATCATTCCCTGGTACATGTTCTACCATTTGTTCCTCCCTAGCTTCTGGAACATCTATAGGCTGCTCTAGGATATCCATAGCTTGTTTTTGTTGTTCTAGGAGAGCTTGTGATTTATCAGCAGCCTCCTTCATCATCACCTTAAAATCACCATTCTGATAATCCCTTAGCATAGTGAAATGTCTTTCAATAGGTTCTATAATTACATCATATGGACTTATATAAAATGAATTCCTCTTTATGATACTTTCTTCAGTGTTCATTATAGTTGTCCATTCCTTCTTTCTAGTCACGACAACCTCATCAGTTGTCAAATTCCTTAATACATCATCTTTGTATAAGAACCCATGGTGTATTACTAATAAGTTTTTATTCCTTCTTCTTCTATCCACAAATCCTTCCAAATAAAAAATCCTAATCTCATTAAGAGGAATTATGAGGTTATTCACCATGAGCCAAAACTTTTCATACCCCTCAAGGGTAGTAACTTTGAAGTAAGCAAAAGTGCATTGGGGATGCACTGCAGTTCCCTTCTTAGGCTTCCTAAACATCTCATAATTGATAAAATCAATCTGCCATATGAGTTCCATAAAGGAAAATTGGTCTGAGACATATAGGGGAAAACAATGAGGTGCCACTTTAGCCCCATAGGCTCTAATAAAAGTATATTCTAAATGAAGAAATTGATTTGTCCAATTATGTGTTGCTCTAGATCCTGGTGTATCTTTTGGGCACATGATATTTCTGATTTCTAGAGAAACCCTATGAATAGGTGCTACAGCTAATGCTTCTAGGATACCATATCTTATAACATCAGTAAACATGACATAATTGTTATTAGAATTGTCTTGATCCCAAATGTGTTTCCACATTTGTACTAGTAAAACATTATTTTCATTGTCCCTAAATCTCAATTCCAACCTCCTTTTCTAGTCATAATCTCCCTCATATAAGAGCATATGCATTAGCAGAGAATAATGGGGGAAATGAAAAGGGAACACCTCCTTCTTCAAATTGAAGAAATCCTCATGCATTTGATTAACAACATAGTTGGAATAAGCAAAACTAGTATTCTAATTATGACCATGTATATCTGCTACCATTACCAATAAGTCAGAGGCTATCCTTACCTCAAAATTTTGAGCCAATACTTGATTTAGGCAATTGTAGACACTAAAAATTGACCTATACCTGTGAGCTATGTTTTTCACCACATTCATCCTAGCATAATTAAAGTATTTAATTATGTTGTGCGGTCCATTTTTCATCTATTAATTAAATAATCTTTAATTATTTAATTAATTCATGTCTCTTTATTCTTCCTGATTATTTAAGAAAATAAATTTCATTTATTTACTTAAATGTGTCACTAATTATCTAATGCCTCTTTATAATTAAATAAATTCCCTAATTTATTTAATTATTCATGTCCACTAAGTCATATAGATTATTTAAATAAATAAATCTTACTTATTTATTTAAATACATCAATAACTTACATATTCTTCTTTTAATTAAATAAATTCTTTAATTTATTTAATTATGGCCGCATGTCATTTTCCCCATTTTAAATAAATAAATAAATGATTACTTATTTAAAATGGTCAAATTTTCTTATTTTGGCTAAAGATGGGCATTTATTGCCTACTGTCATTTGATTCTCCATTTTTGAATTAAAATGATTTTTAATTCAAAAAGATGCCTTTTTGCATGCAAAGGTCAAATGACTATTATTAATTTGATTCCCCTACCCATTTTTAGCCATCCTGTCTCAACTTTCAATCTGGGCCATCCATCTGCCTTTCGATCTCATTCGTCTACTCGAAATTGCCTTTTCTTATAAAATGGCAATTTTGAATTCATTTTCTCTTTTTCAAGCATTCACGTGAATTTTATGTCTCTCATTCTGCTGTCATTTCCTCTCATACTTTGCATATTTTAGATTCATTTTCATAGTAAAATCCTTCAACACTTGTGTAGTACATGACATAGTCTTAGGTTGCTCGCATAAATCTGAGGGAAAATCATTATTTGCAACAAGCTAGAAGGTGTAATGGAGATCAACCATGGAGATTGAAGATTTGGGGTAACTGTGATTCATTTTATTTTCATATTTTCTTCTTTGTACTCCATTACTTCTTTGGATTTTTGGATTTATTGCTTCTAATCTAATCCACCATAAAATTTCTAGAGGTACATTTGGTCAACCCGACGTCTTTCATTGCATTTTTTTTGTTTTCATATGGCTTTCTATTTCAGTTTTGTAGCTATAGGTTTCTAAACGACGCATTTGACCCATAGTGCATTGCATTCGTTGTGTCGTGACACACTCAACAAAACCAACAACACATTTGAACCATCAGACCGCATTCATGACCACAAGCGACACATCCAATAGAGGCGTGTCACATTCGACAAATATTCCAACACATTTGAATTATTCTGACGCATTTTTTTGCAGAATAACACATTCGGCTGGTAAACTCTGACATTAAATTTTGTGACGCATCTGCTCTATCGTAACACATTTTTCTGCTTAGTTTCTGTATTCAGATTTTATTTTTAGATTGCTACTTTTTTATTATTTTAGTCTTTTCTATTTTTCTTTGCATCCTTTGGAATATTATTTTCTGGTGGCTAACATTTAGCTGCGACATGTGGCATTAGGATTCTCGTGGGTTGAAGACATTTGTTGAAACTACTAACATGTAGGTTTTTAGCACTCGCGAGTCAAAGACATATATCCAAACTACTGACATCTGATTTTGCAGCCACGTTTGTCAAAGACTAATCTTTCAAATCATCTGTTTGTGATTTTTAGTTTAAGAAAATTTGCATTGGTGCACTAAAATGAATTTTTGTTTGAAAGTGTTTGATTGTGCTTGAAAGTGGTAGGTGATTATGCTCTCACCTTGTGAAAACTTGGTGATTAGAAAACCAGACCCACTTTATTTGTTGTAAACCCTTAAGACTTAATAATTGAAGTATCCTCTCCCCTTGCACTTTCAAGCTATCCTGGGTGTAAGAGAAACAATTATTATTTCTAGAAATGGGCTTGCCTTAAGGGAAAAAGTACTAACCTTAAGGGATGACTCAACCGGTAATAGGCTAAATCCAAGCTACTTCCAGCTAGGATATAAAATGGGTGCTTGAGGAAAGTTCAACTACCATGAGTGTGGATGTGTCACACGGATGGAGTAGTACTCCCATAAACCCTATTGAGCATAACCTCTTCAAGCTGGAGTGCCACCTAATCGGTGATTAATCTCTCACCCCATGTGTGGCCACTCGAATGGATGCCCTTACTAGACACCTATTGTTTTAGAAGCCAACCATTTTCAGCCATTGCCTGGTATAGTGCAGGGTACAGTATCATGCCTGAAGATACTCACTACTGACTCCCTTGAGTAGAGATAGCAGTTCTTGGGAAGTGACTACCCAAGAATCCGAAGTTGGTGTGCCTGTAGATGTGAGTGTCATGGAGGGGAGCTAGTGCCACCAAACTTCGAAGCTATCTGCTCTCAAGAAGGAGAGGTTTTCAGCACCAATCCGAGGTATATTGGTGGGCTATACCAAGTATACAAACCCTTGGCCTATTAGGATCGTACTTGTCTTACGTGTTTTTTCTTACACTAAAATTTTGTGTTTGTCAAGTGCTTACTAGATTTTCAAATAATATTCACCACATTTACAAATCTGGACAAAAAAATTCAGCCTTTGATAGATTAGATTTTTTCCCCAATACATTAGAAAACTCACTTTTTACAACCTGTGACACAATTATTGAAACGCATCTACTTTCTTGAAACATATTTGAAAATATCTGAGACACAATCGCTCTGTTAAATCGCATATGATTTTGTCACGACACATTTGAATCTCACAGAACTGCATCTTCCAACCTCTGTCGCATTTTTCAATTTCAGAGCTACATTCGCTTAAATTGAAATGCATTTGAAATACTATGACGCATCCGAAGTCTCAAACGACGCATTTTCTTGACAGAAATAAAACCCTAATGTAAAGTTGAATCTGAGTCTAAACACTGTCAGCCTATTGTCAAACACTTTTTCCAAGAGGATTCTATCAGAAACCAACTTTGAAATTGCTCAAAATATTTATCATTCAACCATTAGTTTGCAATTTTGACCCTAGGATTAAACTTTCAAATTTTTGATTTCATCCATTAGGTTTCATAATTATCATTTTCAACATTAGCTTGATCTTAGGTTTTCATCTTTGCATACTTTGGATTAGGTTAACCTTATCACGATTTGCAAAATCATTGCTTTTGAAATTGGGTTATCTTGGACTTAGTCATCATTCCTATTTTCAGTCATTGTCCCTTTTGTGAGGATTTCCACCTTAGCAGTCTAATTTGGAAAACTCACTAATCATCTTGACCTTGTCACTTTGTCATTTTCAACAAGTCCTTTGGTAACTAAAATTGAAAACAAAGATTAAGCTTAGAGTGTTTAGGTATCCTTTTCTCCAAATTGCATTCTAGTTTATACCTTGCATACTTTATTCCAAAAAACACAAAAATATTATGCATCCTAGTCATCATTTTGAACCTAGACTTTGCATTAGTTGCCTCTTTAGTTGACATAATCATCTTAGTCCTTATTTCGTACATTGTCATCCCAGTCATAATCATCACTTTATCTTTTTGACATTACACATTTCCTTAGGTAAAACATTATTATCTCATCGTATTGTCATCCTTTATCACACAAAAAGACAAAAGCATAGCCTAGTGTCATACTTGCATTGTCATCATCTTCATTTGAGCAATTTCTTTGATGGTGGAAACAAGACTTCAAAGAAAGAAAAGAAAAATGGAAAACTTTGGTCAAGACTTTAACAACACCAACACTAACACCAATAACAATGACTAGATTTATGACAACCCATTTGGCAATTTGAATGTACAATCATCCATGAGCATGTCAACCTCCTTTCAAAATCCACTTTTTGAACAATTCATACAAAGAGACCAAAATGGACAAGTACTAGTGAAGGATTTAGATGTTGTCACTCAAAATATTGACATAGCTTCCTTTGTAGAGGACTTGGTCTTGAACAATCCCGACAGATACCTTTCTATGCTTTTGGACCAAGGGGAAAAATTACCAAAAGGATTCAACATTAATACCATAAGACCTTCTCCGAACAACGCAACAAAAACCATGACATCTCATCAAAACACAAACAATGCCCCCAATAGCAATAACATTTTGGTCACCACACAAGTTGCTACTAACACCATTAATGTAACATCTAGTGGCACCACAAGTCAAAACACCTCCACCTCAGCTAATATGACATCAATTGGAGGAACATCTACTATGTCCATGCCTACAACATCCACGTCATCATAAAAAATGATAGGAGTAACCATTGGGTCCACATCAATGGGAGAAAATCCCACAAATCCTATGTTGGGATTTTCATCTATGACAATGGGGGCATCCTCATCACATCCTTATGGTGGAATCTCATATAATCCCTTTGGAGGAAACCCACAACAAGTCTTCATGCAATGCCCTCAACACAACATAAATACATCATCGTAATTAAACATCCCACATGGAAAAGGACAAAAAATGAACATACCACATGGACAAGGATAAAATATCAATGCACCACATGGGAACTTTCAAGGACCTAACACTACCATGCCACACAAACAATTCTTTCAACATACACAAGGCACTTAAATGATGCAACAAATGTGTAACTTTGGTAATCAAATGATTCAGGGATTTCAAATACTTCAAATACAAAAAAACATGGTTGGGTCACATATTCCCACATACTCGTCCCAGATTCATACTCAACAACAAATTCCCACTCACAACTGGAAATATCAACAAACACCTAATCAGAACATACCATACTTTTAAGAAACCAATGATCCCATTGTACACGCCTTGCTAGAAAGAGTGGATGACCTTCAAAAATAGATGGAAAATATGAAAACCTCTGACAAGAAGATGCAAATTCCATATGACTTATGTACATATCCTTTTGATACAACTTTGTGCATGCCACCATTTCCACATGGTTATGTGGCTCCAAACATTCACAAATACAAGGGTAAAAAAAATCAACTTGACCACATCAGAGAGTTTGTAACAAGTTGTGTGGATATTGCTCATGAGCACACATATCTAATGCGATTGTTTCGTAAAAGTCTTGTAGGATCGGCCCTAGAATGGTTCTACATGTGCTGCAACCCGGAATACAGTCATGGAAAGAACTTGCTGAAAAATTACACATACAACATTGACATAGACACCTCCATTACCAACTTATGCCAGCTCACACAAGAGGATTCAGGTGAAACCTTTTTACCACTCTTTCAAAAATGGAGGGGCCTAATGAGTCGTTGTCATATAGACATACCTAAGAAAGAAAAAGTTGACATGTTCCTACAAATGTTATTAGGCCCACTAAAAAATGGCTTGCATGTCCATTGTTGTACAACTTTTGTGGACCTATTTGAATGAGGTATCCAAGTTGAACAGGCCCTCATAGCTGAAGGAAGACTAAAATACGGTCCCAAGAACACAAACACAAAACCTCCTTCTGCTAACAAGAATAAATTATGGGTTAAGCACAAACATGTCCCCAACAATGGTGTAGTCGATGCTAAGGCTATCAACACTATGGGTCCTATGATTACTCTAAAAGGGACACAACCAAAAAACACACAGATGATGAGACAAACCTATACGGCTAATACTGTCCAAACAAATCAAAATAATCAAGGAAATCAAAACAATCAAATTCAAAGACAACTTAGACAACCCAAACAATTCCCTAGAGGGCGTACATACACTCCCTTGGGTGAGCCTATTGAAGAAGTTCTCAAGAAATTCCTTCAGAATGGTGTCATCACACTTGAGGACCCCAAATCATATGACCTAGGGTAGTTTAAACCATCTTGGTGGGATGATAATGCATTTTGTGACTATCACCAAATAAGAGGACACAAAAACTTTTCTTCTAAACAATTGAAAATTTTGGTACAAGAACTTATTGAAAAGCGTATCATTGAAGTTGGTGGACCACAATTTTCTTCTAATGTGGATCACACAATACACAAAAACCCACTACAGGATCATGATTCTAGAAATCCTTCTACGTCAAATATGAATAACAATAGTTGAGCCAACCATGTTTGTATTGGATATGACTATTCTGGGGGACCTATCATACATCACATTAGAACAACTGATGAACATGTCTACACAGTCACCATTAGAAAGGCCCCTGAATGCAATGTCACCACCCATGGTAGGAAGGTTGCCATAGCCGACCCTCCTCCCCCTAGACAACCAAAGGTAACAATAGCTAGCCCGTCAACATTGTAGTTGCAATCATGTCCATAGGACAAGTATTCCCAACCTAAAGGAAACTTTAATCTTATTGACCAACCTGGAAAAACACCTGCCCAAATCTCTATCCTTGAGTTGTTATGCATCTCGCCTACCCATAAGGCCATCCTAGATAAAACATTGCAAGAATCCTCTATTTCCCAAGATATTGATGTTAGCCAATTTGAAGCCATGGTAGGATATCTCATGACTCCCCACCATATCACCTTTTTGGACCAAGACTATTTGTCATCCAAATCTAACCATAATGATGCCCTTCATATCGAAGTTCTTGTTCATAAACATAAGGTTAGACGAGTCTTAGTAGATGGTGAAGCGGGATTGAATATATGTTCCTTAAAATTGGTCAAGGCACTACGGTTTTTTGATGCTTGTGTAGACGTCACAAGAAACATTGTTATTAAGGCATATAATGATGAAGAACATTCCTCTTGGGGTGTAATTACACTCCCAATTCGAATTGGGCTAGTCATTGTTGACACCACTTGTCAGGTTCTGGATTTGGACCTTCCCTATTAAATTTTACTCGGTTGACCTTGGATCCACGCACTGAAAGCTATCCCCTCCATGTATCACCAATGTTTGAATTTTCCATTTGAGGTCACTGAGATTACTATATATGGAGACCCTGATCCATTCCAATATTGTACCAACTTACATGGTGTATCATAATGTCAAGTGCCTATCAATATGGAAGCTCCAACGTCCTTATCTTCCAAATTCATTGACCTCTCAGCACTCATAAAGTCTTCCACCTCTTCACCCATTGAATTTGTTTCTGCTTCTTCGACCACCATGACCACTTCCATAATAGCTACCACTTCATTTATCACCGCAGGCGTCGACCCAAGCTTCCAAATTCAGGACCAAGGATGTGGAGAATACAAGCTGAATACAACCTATTGCATAAAAAAGATGCCCAAGTCCCCCTAGGTCTATGGAAAACCTTGCTTTAGAATACAAGCAAAAGAAATTTTAGGGTTCCTCCAAATACAGTTTTCATAAAGTGGGGTGAAATGAGTCAAGAGGACACAGATGACATACTATCCTTGATTTATAAAGAATCACAAGATTTGACTCCCTTGCTAGTAGCAATATATGGAAAAGGATACAACATGATAAAAGAAAAAGGCTATGATGGAAAAAGTGGTCTTGGCAAGGATAGGAATGGAAGGAATGAGCCATTATTAGTTTCAAAAAGACCAAAACATCTTGGGTTAGGGTTAGGTTCATGAGAATCTGGTGATCCAAGTACTAGTGTGCTTCCATGTGAGTTAGTGTATGCTTTAGACTGTGTTGAGACAACTGAGGACACCTCCTCTGAAATTGACTCTCACAAATGGAAATTTGACTCTCAGCAATCCTTAAGTGACTGCTGCCTTGATGAATTATTCCTTGAACCTGGTGAGCCTACATTCAAAGAACGATTCTAGCAAATGTTCAAGATCGATACAACACCAAATGATGTCGAGTCCAGATCACATCCTATTCCTATTCATCCTAGCCTCAACGCACCTATCTAGTCACCCAAAATTGATGACCATCATGCGGAATCACTTGAACCATCACTTTCCATTATTGACCCTACCCTGATGCTACTCCCTTTGTCCCTTACTTCACCGGTGAGTATGAAACAAGCGAAGCATAATACTAGATAGAATCATACATAGAGCCAGATGATGAAAATTTCATTTTCAATGTCTCAGTGTCCATTTACACTCTCTTGGCGTCATCTCCTCAATTTGCAAATGTTGATGATGGAATATTTGTAGTTTACCCTAACCTAATTGATTGGAATCAGCAAGGCCCACCAGTAATGGACACTTTTCAAAATGATGAGGCTCTAGTAGAATTTCTAGGGCTATGTGAAGGCATTCCAAATGGGGATCACAAAGCTAGATTTACCATTGACTTGATTGTGTTGATCATTTTGGGGTGACTGCATCATCCTCTAGTGGAAAAAGTAAAAAGAAAAATAAAACAAAAAATGACATGTCTCTAGGT
The DNA here is from genome assembly GCA_007258455.2 of Sequoia sempervirens. Lineage (NCBI taxonomy): Eukaryota > Viridiplantae > Streptophyta > Pinopsida > Cupressales > Cupressaceae > Sequoia > Sequoia sempervirens. The sequence goes on from VDFB02179234.1 coordinate 81,185,206, forward strand.
GAAAACCGAAAGGCACCTTCTGACAAAAAAATAGTAAAAATAAAGGATGTATCCGAGGGTGAAAACCTCCTTGAGGTGCGCAAGGGTGGAGGATTGGACTTTCTCCCCGTAGATAGAGAAAAATCAGCAATGCTTGTCAAGGACACCATAGTAGTTAATATAGCTACTGGGGAGGACCCCTAAATGGCTCTCTTTGAGGAATCATTAACAGAAGCTGAACAACCAGAATTTCAAAAATTATTCTCGAAACGCAAGATAAACTTTGCATGGCCTTATGCTGACATGCAAGGGTTAGATCCTAAGTTAGTATTACATCACTTTCCATTATTACCATATTCCAAGCCAGTAAAACAAAAACTGAGAAAAATGCACCCACAAGTTGCATTGCTAGTTAAGGCTGAACTCAAAAAATTGTTGGATGTAGGTTTTATCAGGCCAATTGACTATATAGAATGGATATCCAACATCATCCTTGTCACCAAGTATATTGGATAGATTCACATATGAACATACTTTTGAGATCTCAATAAAGCATGCCCTAAAGATGATTTTCCTTTGTTGAACATTGACATCATTGTGGACCTTACAGCTGGATATGAGATGTTGTCCCTTATAGATGGTTTCTTTGGTTATAATTAGATCCATTTAACTGAACCTTATATTCTTCCAGCCTCCTGAAAACTTTGTCTAATACTGAAAGATGGTCTTTTCTTGTCAATGACTTTGCCAAAAGATCATCCACATAGTCCTCCATTAATGTGTGTATCATGTCATGGAATATTGTTGTCATTTCCCTTTGATATGTAGTGCCTACACTTTTAAGACCAAATGACATTACATTCCAATAGTATGTACCCCAAGGGAATGTAATAAAACCATCAAGCTAAGGCATCTAATAAAACCATCATCAAACTTCTTAAAAAGACTATCAATAACATTGGCCATGACTGGCACATCCAACTCAACCCTACTTTGTGGGCATACCGCACAAGCATATGTACCCCCACTGGTGCCACTCCTTTTGCCCTTGTCTTTGGAGTCGAAGCCATCTTTCCCATAGAGGTAAAAATTCCATCCTTGCGAGTCTCCATGAAAGGCATCATCACTAATGAAAAATACAAATAGTCAAGACTGCATAAATTAGAAATGCTATATGAACATAGAAACAATGCATTGAATCATTTACAAGCATACCAAAATTGTCTTTGTAGAAGTTATAACAAAAGGTTGATGACTCGGTAGTTTGAAATTTGCGACCTAGTTCTCATGTAGAATCCTAAGAATTAGTCAGATAGGGAAAAGCTAGGAAAATTTGAGCCAAATTGGCTGGGCCCTTACGTCATCATAGCATAATTTGGTTCTAAAGCATATCAGTTAGCTACTCCCGAAGGTGAAAAATTCATGGAGAAAATCAATAGTTTACATTTGCACAAATTCTATGCATAGCATCAGAAAGCCTACCAGAAAACTAGTTAAATATATATATATATATATATACAAAAATATTGAAAATACAAAAAATCATCACCATGATGAAAACCTAGGAAACAGGTATCCTGGTGACACCAAAAAAAAATGATGGCAAAAAATAAAGAGAAAAAATTTGTCCAATAGTGAAAACCTGGTAAACAGGTGCTTTTGATAAGTACCATGGTGAAAACTTGGCAAATAGGCACCATGTGTAGTCAGTCATTGTTGTGCCATCTACTGTCATTCTATCTAACTTTGTCCCTAATAAACATACTCTTTTGAAATTCATCATAACACTTCCCCTCAACATCATGACATTTCCATCCATGGCTGACAATGGTTGAAATCAAGTCTTGCATACTGTCCACTGTCCATGCTATTCATGCCTTTTCTTTACATTCCACTTTGCCTGGCTCATTCTCAACTTGACTAGTGGAAAAATTTTATCATGAGACTGCAATGGGTATTGCACATGATCCTGAAAATCATAAAATGTCCTAAAAAAAGACCTAAAATCAAAAAATGTCCTTAGAAAAAAAGAGAGACCTAAAAATTGAAAATGGTCCTAAAAAAAGACCTAAAAATCATAAAATGCCCTAAAAAAAGACTTAAAAATCAAAAAATGTCTTGAAGAAAACACAAAAATTCCAAAAAATGGAGTCATGTCAGTCAACATAGTCATGTCAATTCAAGTCTTGATTAGTCTCTGTCATTGTCAAACTACATTGTCTCTGCGCACTTGCTATGTAGGAAAGGCTCATCTTCGAGCCCATGAGACATTATGTCAGTCCTATTAGGTTTTCCAAAACAAATCATGACTCAATCTTTGGTCAACAAGACAAATTCATTGGTCAAGTCGAACTACGAGGTCTCTAAGTGTATGACAGACAAGGCCATTTGTCAATGAGCCCCTGAGGCCACACTAGGTCAATCCATTAGGGTTCATTTCACAATTTTCTCACACACATGAAAGTCTTTAAATTTATCATGATCTTTGTCCAAGAAAACTTCAACAATATGTCAATTAAGCATGAAAATCATCTCAGCATATCAAAATCGGTCAAACTCAGTCAAACTTAGTCAAACTAGTCAAATTTCATTTACTCTTTAGATGTGTCCTTCTGAAGCGTAGCCCCGTCACTTATTCATTTTCCTAGGATGTGTCCTTCCTAGGCGTTGTCACAATTAATTTTGCATATCGACATCAACATTATTCAAGATGTGTACTTCCTAAATCTAGCATCTTGGCATCAACATCATTTGGGATGTGTCCTTCCCGAATCTTGACATCAACTTGGCATTTTGGCATCGACACTGTTTAGGATGTGGCCTTCCTAAATTTGACATCATGACATCAACGTCATTTGGGATGTGTCCTTGCCAAAATCGACACCAATCTAGGATTTTGACATCAACATTGTTTAGGATGTGTCCTTCCTAAACTTGATATCATTTCGACATCGACATTGTTCAGGATGTGTCCTCCTTGAACTTGACATCTTGACATCGACCTTGCTCATGATGTGTCCTTGAATTCAGCATCACTCTGGCATTGACATCATTCAGAATGTTTCCTTTCTGAATCTGACATCTCAGTATCGTTTAGGGTGTGTCCTTCCTAAACTAGACACACATCTGGCATCTTCATATCACCAACTTGGACACTTTGACACTAGGACATTCAACATTTTTGACAAACTTGACATCTTGATATCCAAACACTTGGCAAGCACTGGGAATTTAGTTTTATGATGTTTTTGTTTATTTCTAACAGTCATGTTGCTAGTTCCTTGAGGATGTCCTAACAATAGGATTTAGAGGAGTAATGAAGTTGCATGATTTGTCTTGATTGTCTTCATTGTTTGTGGTTTATCATGACAAAATGACTGGGGCAATCACTCCCTTAGTATGAGTCATGATCATACTGGTCAAGTGATGGTATGACCTTGCACACCTTGATTTATGTCATATCATGGTGTTTGTTGGCAATCACGATAATTCACCCAATGATGATTAAGAGCAATAATTGATACATCCCATGGAAATGTGTTGAAGGATTTTTTGTCTTACTAAATCCATCTCCTTCTTTCTTGTCGCCACATTCTTATTCTATCTCTGAATAATATCCTATGACACATAAAAATACATTTGCATACATAATCATATTGCCATTGCATTACATTATACATTCACATTAGGTTAAATCCAAATTATAAAACAACCCAATTACATACATAGGTTTTCATAGCATATCATGATATATCATCATGCAAATCACATGTCATTTAATACATATACAATATTGTCATCCATTAGTGCATCCGTAATCATAGGTAGTAGGTGAAAACAAATAAAAACATAAATATTATCATCTGTATCATCCATGGAATTATAACATTCAATCATAACTAGAACATAGAATTTTCATCATAAATGCATCCATGGCATAGGCATATATATAACATCATCATAGGAATTAAGAAATACATCAAGAAAATATCACATAGATAGTATAGCTGCATAATCACAACATGACATCCAAATCATCATCATCACATAGCACATTTTCACACAACATAAAATAGATAGGCCATGTCAAAATTGCATCGCATATATATAATCTCAAAAATATCAGTGTCATAGGATAGAGTCAAAGAGATATCCCAAAAATGGAGCTCGCAGGCTCAATAGTCAATAATATCATAATGCATGAAAAGTCAATATCTCAGGAGACACTCTCCTCATCTCCTCCAGGATAAGATCTAGGGGATCAGTGCTCTATTAAGGGAACTGAGGCCATCATGGTCACTGTCACTTGTCCCTACGTGGTTGAGGCATCTATCATTGTAACCTTTGTCTAGGTTGTCTATGTTGTATATGTAACTTGAATAGCAAGGGTATCTATCACTGGTGGTTGCCTCTATACTGACCTCTTCCCCAAACTGGTGGACCCATGATTGTGGCCCGAGTGACGACTCGAGGCATGCCTGCGTGAGTGGTGAGACCTGTGACCTGTGGTGTACCTTGAAGAGGTAGACTCTCCCACACTAGTGTGGCTCTTGTTGCTGCTCCCACTCCCTAACCTGTGGCCACTACCTATCATTGTCTATGAGCGCAACAGTGTAGGATCTCGTCGCTCAGGAGGAACTGCATACTCATAAAGGGTCTTGTACTAGCCGCACTGAGCATTCTCCCTGGAAAACTCATGGGCCATATCCCCTAAAGTTCTTGCACATAGCACTGCAAAATCTACACACCACTGTGTTGCCTCCTACCTCTGGATCTCATCCTAATCCCACTCGACCCTCGCTAGCTCAAGCTCAGCCTGTAAAGCCCTGACCTGTGCAGTGCTCTTGTCAAGTCTCTTATAAAGTTTGGCAACCTATTGGTCTATAGTGGCATTTGCTGGTAGTACTGGCCCTATCGGCATCCCATCATCGCCCTCCACCATACTCCATCATAGCAGATTCTCTGCCTCATCAACAACCTCATCCTCATCATCATCCTCATTTCCCATGTCCTCCTCTCCCCCAATCTCCACCTCTGCATGCTCCACCTCCCTCTCCTCCATCACCCTCTCCTCTCCTCCAATCTCCACCTTTACATGCTCTGCCTCCCTCTCCTACATCACCCTCTCCTCTCCTCCAATCTCCACCTTTGCATGCTCTACCTCCTTCTCCTCCATCACCCTCTCCTCTCCTCCAATCTTTTCCTCTACATGCTCCCCTCCCCTCTCTCTCTCCTCCTCGGTTACCTCTAGGATAGGGTCCAATGGTGCTCTGACCCCTCACTACCTCACCCACCTCTGGTGTCTCCCTCCATCCCCTCCTCTCCTCTGTCTCCCACCGGCTCCCCCGTCATCACCATCATCCCCATCTCTCTCTCCACCCCTACCTCCAGCCCTATCTCCATCTCTTCCTTGGCCTTTGCCTCTCCCTCTATCACTAACTCTGCCCCCTTGTCTAGCTCACGACACATGTAGAATAATGGATCTCCGATCCAATGGCGTGGGTCCATTTGGATCTATGAGGGGAATAGGCTTGTGTCTGCCACCATAAATCAAAATCTGCAGTGGTCCCCAGATCTGCAACACCTCCTCTCCATCCCCACTGCTATGCCACTAGTCCATCGATCTGCTGAGTGACAAAAGCCATGGATATGGGAAGTCTCCATTCTAACTCCTAAGATGACCTCACATACTCAGTTGTCCTGAGTGGAATACCCTGCTTCTCACCAAACTGTCTGAGAACATGCTATAGCAAGTACATCTCCACAATCAACTGCATTTGCATTGTCCATCCAATCAAATATCAATATTGTTAGTAGAAACTAAGATTATTCACCTCACTCTCCCACTACCCATAATCCCTGTATAGTCTCTAGATAAATGCAATCATGGTGTCGATCCTATGTCTCCACCAACCTGTCTCACCATAGTGGCTCTAATGTAACTCACTAGCGTAGTAATAGACATATGGCATCCCATCTACCAACTATGGCCTCTCAATAGGTGGGGAAAAAATGGCAATGTGCTCCCACACCCAAATCATAAGAAGGGTCATCCCACATGAAATTATTTGTGCCCTCTCGTATGCAACCTCATGCAGCTGATGATATAGCATACCTAATAAACAAGGTCCCCAAGCATAAACCATCTGGTCTCACCTCATGCCAACAAGTACATCCCCCCAGCCAATTGGAAACTCGTACCCTTGATGATCTGGAATAACCACACTAGCAATCAATGTCGCTAATAAAGCATCAAATAATTTGTAGTGCTCTGCCATGAACTCCAACCAAATCTCATATCCGGGTATATGCAGGATCATGATGGGCCAAAAAGTGGCAATATGATGGGTATGTGGCTGATTATTTTTTTACCCAAAATTGATGAAATGAAAAGGTTTTTTAAAGGAGATTCTTAGCTTTCCACAAATATAAATTATGCTTTACTTTTAATTTAATAAGTAATTATTATTCATTTTCTATTCAAATTACGACTAAAGTCTCGATTGATAGGCTGATTGAAAAACATGTATAACTTTCAAACAGTATCACATTTTTTGAATCCAAAACATGCATCACATTCTATTCTTTGAATACTATAGGATTAAAAAAATAAAAATTGAATTTCATGAAGTTTTGACCAAGGTGGTCAAACATACGAGTTTTTATATTTTTTAAAAAGTTGTAATAAAAAATTCATAATTAATTATTTACATGGAAAAAAATTACAAAAAAATATGCATCACATTGAGGCATGAGTCCTCTACTTATTTCTAAAATCTTATAAAAAAATATTATCATTTTATTGTGGTTAGGGTGGTCAGACAAATGCCTACTTATTTTTTCCCTGAAATTTAAGTACCACTGCATTGAAATTTCAAAATTTCAGCAAATAGATTTTTTTTTTTTAAAAAAAACTAGTAGTTTAGAAACTACATTCAATTTGCTATAGATTCTATTCTTACATATTTTTGAAATAATATAGATAACTTATTAAATTTTTTATGTCAAGTTTCCTAACTCTGATTTTTCTGAATTTTTTGCCACTTAAGGGCTTTTTTTTCCATGATGATCTTGCACATACCCATCCCTCAATACCTAATCCGACACCCTAAACATGATAGTAGGCACTAAACATCTAATATCTGCATGGTGGATTGTAAACAATCCTCTCCCCCTGGATCGGTAGGCGTAGAATCCGGTAAACATTCCTTAAGTGTAACTATAGCCTCCCTAGTCGGCAAGTGGAAAGAGCAGGTCTTTGAATGCCACCTCTCACATAGCATTGTAAGGAGTCCCCTATTTTCCCGTACAATGAACATATAGGTGACATAGTAGAGACCCAATCACATCAAACACTGTCACTCTCTATCTGTCAAGCTATCTCTAAATGCATAGGTTGATGGTTTGCTCTCTCATGTGTAAATAGGTGCTAACTGTCTCTACACATACCAACACATATGTTAGCATCTTTTTGAAGCTTGCCATTATCACCTAGTCTAAGTCAATGAAAGTTAAAAGTTGAAACAACACTTAATTAACATTTTTCAAGGACAAAAATAAATGTGTCACAATGGCTTCAATTCCATCATAATTAGCCGATTGCATCATTCTGTGTAATGTTTGTGTCACTATACAATGATTGTGTCGTTCTACTCTGTGATTGCATCTCAAAATTCTTATTGTGTCATGACGTTGTACACATGTGTCATTTGATTCACATGCGTCGCTCATACCCTCAAATGTGTCTTGATATTTCGAATGTGGCTTTCCAACCGTTAGATGCGGATTAAATTGGCGATTGCGTCACAACTTCATGCAAATACAGTGTGACTTTTGACCATGTCTTAATGGCCTTTTTTATTTGCGTCACGATGCATTGAATGTGTCGAACACGAAATCGATTGTGGCTTATGCAAACACAAATGCATCATGACGCATGTGTTCCTAGTCCTAGAAACCTTAAAAAAGCATGAAAAATAATAAATTGACAAAGTGGGCTAAGGATACATATCGCTGGCTCCGCACCGTCTGGTCACCTATAGGTCTTGACAATGTATCTATGGTGCTCTATGATCGGGATCACCATCTTTTCTATTGCTATCCTCGCTCTGGGCTCTCTGAAATAACTATAGCAAATTTGAAAATGAAATGAGTTTTACCTCCAATTTCAACTATTTATAGGGTAAAAGTGGGGGTTTTCACAATTGTTATTATTGGGGGCTCCTTTCATCAGCTTTCATTTCTCTTTTGGGTACCTTAAACACGTCCAAACTCTGAACCGTCTTGCCATTACTTTTCTGGTCTTTAAATTAACTTGTCAGGACACTTTCCAAATTTTTCTATTGTCGGGCCAAAATTTGAAAAATTTCTCGAGGAGGCATCAATATGTTGTACCTTTGCTGGGGCATGACTTTGACTTATTTTTCTTTGTGACAATGCGATAGACTACATTATGACAAAGAGGGGAAAAATGTAGACACTAAAAATTGACCTAGACCTACGAGTTCTGTTTTTCACCACATTCATCCTAGCATAATTAAAGTATTTAATTATGTTGTGTGGTCCATTTTTCTTCTATTAATCGAATAATCTTTAATTATTTAATTAATTCATGTCTCTTTATTCTTCCTGATTATTTAAGAAAATAAATTTTATTTGTTTACTTAAATGCGTTACTAATTATCTAATGCCTTTTTATAATTAAATAAATTCCCTAATTTATTTATTTATTCATGTCCACTAAGTCATCTAGATTATTTAAATAAATAAATCTTGCTTATTTATTTAAATATGTCAATAACTTACATATTCTTCTTTTAATTAAATAAATTCTTTAATCTATTTAATTATGGCCACATGTCATTTTCCCCATTTTAAATAAATAAATAAATGATTACTTATTTAAAATGATCAAATTTCCTTATTTTGGCTAAAGATGGGTATTTATTGCCTACTGTCATTTGATTCTCCATTTTTGAATTAAAATGATTTTTAATTCAAAAAGATGCCTTTTGCATGCAAAGGTCAAATGACTATTATTAATTTGATTCCCCTGCCCTTTTTTAGCCAACCTGTCTCAACTTTCAATTTGGGTCATTTGTCCGCCTTTCGATCTCATCCGTCCATTTAAAATTTCCTTTTCTTATAAAATGGAAATTTTGAATTCATTTTCTCTCTCTCAAGCATTCACGTGAATTTTATGTCTCTCATTCTGTTGTCATTTCCTCTCATACTTTGCATATTATAGAGTCATTTTCATAGTAAAATCCATCAACACTTGTGTAGGGCATGACATAGTCTTAGGTTGCTCACATAAATCTGAGGGAAAATCATTATTCGCATGAAGCTAGAAGGTGTAATGGAGATTAGCCATGGAGATTGAAGATTTGGGGTAATTGTGTTTCGTTTTATTTTCATATTTTCTCCTTTGCACTCCATTACTTCTTTGGATTTTTGGATTTATTGCTTCTAATTTAATCCACCATAAAATTTCTAGAGGTACAACAATAATAAGTGTTCTTAAAATAATCCACAAAATCCTCACACTCAAAAGGCTCAGTATCCTTAAGGAGGAATTTCTCCTTTCTCTTTCTATTATGAACAAGCAATCTATTTCTATATGAAAATCTATTATTCTCATATTCAACATATGACTCAACACACCTAAACTTCATAATATAATTTGGATTTAACCCAAATACTTCCACCATCTTCTCCTTTCTCACTTCTAGGAGCACATCACCATTTTCACTCTAGATTGTTCCATCAATGGGATGATAGTGCCTGGCTAGTTCCATCATCATGTCCACCTCTACAAACATATTTGGCACCAACAACCTTTTGAGGTTCAATACCCATAAGTAACATGCAGACTTACTAGAATGTTGCCTATTAAAAGCATTGCAAAAAAACTACCATCTGCTCAGAGGTTGGGCCTTTTCACCAATTTCACCAGCACCATGAATTAACTTGGTGGTCATAGAAACTTGATCTATAGGTATTTTTCTAATTCATGACCCTCCTTCCTTTAAATCTCCAGAATCCTCCTGCATAAACCTTTATGTTTCCTTCTTTGCACTTTTGGACCTAGTAGATGTTGGAGGAGTACTTAGTGAAGGGTTGGATACTGTAGGCGGTTTCGACTTAACCTTAGATGAAACATCCTGAGTTTTAATTCATTTAACCCTCTCTTTTTTTGGTTTCCTATTTGTCCTAATACTAGATTCACTAGGCTCTATCTCACTCATGTTTGCAATGCAGGAGAACTAGGGTTTATAATTTCTTACAGTCGAAAAGAAACCTTTTCCAAGTATGAGAACACAAGGGACTAATTATAGAACAAAAACACCTCCCCAAACTAGACCCAACACTTATCACTAAATTGAAGCTATCATCAATAGGCAAGCAGACAATCTTCCCAATTCCCTATCATAATTCTAAGGTATTTCACCTTAATACTTTAGCTAGAAAGAGATATATAGTTTTCTTACTCGATTGAATGATTGTTGTACTTGTTACTATTTTTACTGGAGCTTCCCACACATTTTTCTCAACTTTTGGTATTCCTTTCTACTTGCAAGTGAATCCAAATGCATGACCAACCAAGTATCTACATTATTCTATTGCCAGGAGATGACCATGCCACCATTAATGTTTAATAGTAAGTTCACACGAGCAAACTAACATCTAGTCATCCACGTTAAAACCTTGGCCATCAATCACTCTATTTCAAAACTATACTAATGGTTCTTAATTTTCTTTGCTAATTTCCTTGCTTTATACAATGTCCTAAAGATTCTTCCATGTTACCTTTTTATGCAATAGTTGTTGCTTATCACTAATATATCTTATCCTTCACTAGCTCTATTAGGAATGCAAGCATCCATGCGATTAAATCTCAGCCCTTAAATCTATGGCCTATCTTTGATCATGTTCATTTTCCCATTACACGTAGCTAATTTAAAACTCACACCTTGGATACTATTAGCGACATGAGATATAGTGAAGATATTAGGTTAATACATGTACACCTGCATGAAAATCAATGATACAAAAAACATCGTGCATAAGATATTTTAAAATTAGTGAAAGAAACTTTGAATAGAGAATTCCATTGCTCATAGCTATTTTGGAACTTAAGCTTTGGAATGAATCCATGATGAGTGATAGAATACAAAAGCATCAGGTCATTGGTTATCGCTAATTCTCCTCATACAGTTTGAGAGCAATTAGTGATGATGAGATTTACACAATGACATTGAATAAGTGTATCACGTATCAATAATATAGAACTTAGCACTCAAAAATTATCGGCGATATGTGAAGCACCAAAAAATCCATCATATTGATCATCACTAATTAAAATTTATCATTTCATAATCATCCACAATGAGAAATGAAGATAAGAACATAAGATTGAAGGCCATCGCTTATCACCATTGCAATACTCAAGGCTCAAAAGCCATTAGCGATAAGAAAACCTTCAATGATACAAGGAACATCACTCATTGTGCATTGAAATTGAGAGCTCTAGAAGCTATCTATGATGAGAAAAAATAAAGAAATACCACTCATCGCTTATCACCAATTTTTTACTTATACTCAAGAAGGAATTTGTGATGAGCGATGAGGAGAGATGGCCAATGAAACTTTAAGTGGAAACTTTTAGGCATGTGCTCATAAGTTGTTCTAATGAAGGAGACCCTCTAGGATGACATGAAATAAAGGCTCAAAAGCTTCTAAGTCAAAATGGAAAGGATGTAAAGGCCAAAAGGGCTCTTTACTTAACCTTATAAAAATAAGAAATTCAGACCTAGGCATGGGGGACCGGTTACTCGATGACTACGAATGGCTAAGACATTTTATTGTGACCAACTACAAGAAATAGGAAGTCAACAATGAATTAGAACCCTTCAATAGTGATGAGAAAGTAAACTCTAAACCTTCACGTATTAGCCAAAAATGTGACAAGGTTTTGAGATGGAACATCAAAAATTTTCCAATTCCATTAGTGTTTTCTTATCCAAGATCTACCTAAGCTAATTAAGCTTATCCTAGGGAACCTAGTACTCTAATACCAATTTTTAGAACAAAATGATCTATTGAGAGGGGGTTGAATTAATATATATATATAAATTTAGACTTGAAAACCTATTTGTAGATTCAACCTTACAACTCAGATGTGCAGATAAAAATATAAACCAATATAACAATCAAATGCACATGAAACAACAACTCATAACACTAGATATACATGGAAAACTCAAGATGGGAAAAACCACAGAGACAAAATCTTCTTGAGTCTGCTACTCAAATCTAGCGTCACAAATGAAATATTTGTTACAAACTTTAGGGCTGCAACCAAAGGAAGCTTTAGCTCCCTAATTTAGAAGCTACAACTTCAAGGATGCTACTACACCCTTTTTCAAGAGCTACAACTCCAAGGAGACTACAATCACCTAATCTGAGCTAAAAATTAGTTCAATGTGGATATGGCCTCAACAAGATTACAAGTTCATATGTGCATAAAATTAAGTTCTACTCAATCTAAAAAATGCACCATTACATACAATGAATTATTGAACACCTTTCAACTTACACTACTCTTGTTGAAGATGCACTCTCAGCAACACACCCCTACTCTGCACTCTCTTCTGTTCTGCACTCTCTTGTCTACCACATTCTCATCTATACATCATTTTGTTAAGCACTCTATGCACTATCAGACTCTTCACACTTTCCTAACTTTCAGATTCAACACATCACGCACAGCTGCTACTATCCTTGGACAATTTCCTAATTTATCTTTTCTCATTCACATGCATTCAATGCCTCAAGACTCTCACACATGATCAAATCTTCTCTAATCTTTTGCTAGGGTTTCCTTAGTTTTCTAACTTCACTGAAAAGCTACCTATACCTCGAGCCACATGCACAAACCACTATCCAGCTCATCATAAATACATCTAATAAGGTTTATCATATATCACCATTCCCTACCTCGAGCCACCCAACATTAAATCTGGCACAAAGAATTTTCCTTATTTCTCTCTGTTAAAACCTAAAATATGATTATGCCTTTAATGCTCTCTTCTAATCCTTTAGTTTGATTTTTATCTCAATTGCTTTTGCAATCTATTCTACCACCTAACAAATCATATCTTCATTCAATTGGTCACTTGGTGCATCTAGACCAATAAATTACTTCCTTTGTGTTGATTACCAGTCAAAACCCTTGTTCACACAAAGTTAGTTAGTTTTTATTACTTCATTCAAATCTGGGCCGTTAATCTACAAATTTTACACCATATCCTATGCTTTCCATTCATCTCAACACCTTTAAATCACCATCATTTGATTAGCTTCAATTTTACTATCACCATTGATTCTCATCTCATCCCAATCACTTATCATCATCCAGTATTTGTCGCTTGATCTCCACCATTGATCAATCATATTGATTTGTTGCTGGGAAAATTTACCAACTTTCTCTTAAACAAGTAGGTCACATCAACATGCTTGATATGTTATCTGATTAGGCCCACAACCTACATTTCTTCCATTCCATCACCACTTAATGTATAACAATGATGTGAATTAGTACACCGAGCAATTTCTCTCTGCCACCTATCAACCTTCATCACAATTGGGTTCCACTAGCTTCTCACCTTATCACTCTATAGGAGGGAGATCTTCAAGACTCCCACCAATACATCAAAGTCACATCGATGAGAAATCCTTTCACAAGCATCATGTGATCTGCACCATTCATCTCTGACCTCAGAGGTCTTAATTATGTCCCACTAGAAATATTATGAGGTGTACGACCATCATCTGATCTTGACCATTATGGATTAATCTCCACCATTCCTTGCATACCTTGTAGATCTTGATCAGGTCCCACTAAAATCTCAATGGGGTATGCAGGCGGTTTCCATGCATTCACCACTAATGTCAACATCTCATCAGGTCCCACTTAGCATTTCATCTTATTTCCCTATCAAAGAGACATTCATCAAAGTCTTGTTGAACTATTGATGTCTCACTGATGAAATATACATCATATTGTCAAGGAGGTATTCTTCAATGTCCTACTGACATCACTCTATCTCACTGATGTGAAGGTCATCATATTTTCAAAGAGACAATCATGAAAATCCCTTGGATCTACATCTCTCTCTTCGATCAAGCACATATCGGACTATCAAAGAGACATCTGAATAGGTCTCACTGATGAACATTAGTCACACCAATGAAGGCCATTCATGGCATCACCTATCCACTTCATTACCATGTCACTATATTGTAATTCACAACAAAGATGTAGATTACCATTTATCAAGTCTTATCATGCCACATGTTATCTTTGTCATCACTATTACCCACATTATTATGACTGGGTCCCACAAGAAAGTGTATCCTTAACATCGCCATGTTAGAGATACATTGATAAAATTCTCACTAATTCCATACAGTTTCATCGACAACACTTTCATACTCCTTATCGCTCCCTCAGTAAGTCACTAAAATTATGAACATAAGAACCTCTAGCCAGAGGTTGTGAACTTTTGTGAACCCACAACATGCTGATATTAGTTGTCTCTTCGTACCTTTAGGACATTTCCAACCTAGGTGATGGGGCCAGTCACCCTCATGACTATAAAGACATAAGTTGCAATTAATGCAAGCAACAACTACTGATACCAGGTTAACACCAAAATAGAAATCTATTCTAAATTCCATGAGTACAAGTATCCTTAGGGTTTAACTAATAAACCCTAACACTAAAGAGTAGAAATAAAACACTTCTAGGAACATCCTCACTTTCTCTACCTGCACAATATATTATTGGAAAGCTCCCAAGAAACCCAAATCAAATCTACCATCAAATCCACTACTCACACTCATCCTTTGTTATCATGCAAATGATCTCCTTTTCCCAAATTTTCCCTTTTGAAATCAATGAAAACTATATTCCAACAAAATATGTAAGGAAAAATGCTTTGTCTGATAAGAAGAAAGATAAATCCTCCAAACTTGAAAAGGAAGTTGAAGTTTTTGAGAAAAAGGAAGAGAAATTTGAAAATAAACCTAAGAAAACATGGAAGGAAAAAGAGTAGAATTCCACTTAGTCTATGATTGCACAAAAAACATTGCATGAAAAAGAACAATATTTTTGGGTAATTGATAGTGATTTCTCAAACATATGACTAGAGATAAAAGCAAATTCATTAAATTAAAAATGAGAAAAGGAGGATCAGTAAGCTTAGGTGATAATATTGATGTCAAGATATGTGGTAAAGGAATTTTGAGCATAGATGGGAAGAATAAGACTAAATACATGCTCTATGTTGAAGGTATGAAACATAATCCTCTTAGTGTAGCCAGATGTGTGATAATGGATACAAGGTTATATTTAATTTTGAAGGTTACAAGATAAGTAAAAATGGTAAGAAAATTGCTCAAGGGGTAAGGACACATAGTAATCTCTACAATCTATGTGATGTGGAAGGTCAAACATGTTTAATTAGCCAAGATGGTGAGATTTGGTAGTGGCATAGAAGGTTGGGAAATTATAACATTGAAAATTTAGTAAAAATAAGGTCAAAAGTATTGGTTATAAATATGCCTAAGATAGAAAAGCCTAAAAATACAATCTACCAAGGATTCTAGCAAGGAAACCAAACAAAGTCTAAGTTTTCTAAAAAAGGGTATACAACTACAAAACCTTTGGAGATAATTCATACTAATCTATGTGGTCCCATTAGGACAAAGGGGATGCTAGGTGAGAGATACTTTATGTTGTTGATTGATGACTATACTAGAATGGCATGGGTCACATTTCTTAAAGAGAAGGCATAAGTGTTTGATAAGTTTAAGGATTTCAGAAAGCTAGAAGAGAATGAGATTGGAAGAAGAATTAAATGTCTAAGATCATACTGAGATGGAGAATTTATATCAAGTGAATTCAAAGATTATTGTGAAGACCATGGAGTTAAGTGACAGTATTCAACACCTAGAACTCCACAACAAAATGGAGTGGTAGGAAGAAGAGATAGAATTGTGAAAGAAATTTCTAGAATTGTGTTAAATGAAGAAAATTTTGTTGATACATTTTGGAAGGAAGCAGTTCAAACTGTTGTATACATTCAGAATAGAGCCTTGCTAAGAGAAAAAAGTGATAGAACTCCTTATGAACTTTGGTTTGATAGGCCTACTTTAGTAAAAAAAATTAAGGTATTTGGTAGTAAATGTTATATCAAAAGAGAAGATGAATATTTAGGAATCTTTGATTCAGGGTGTGATGAAGGGGTATTTTTAGGATATTCCAATTAGAGAAAATCCTAGAAATGTTACAACAAGAGACTACACAACATAATGGAAAGCATAAATATCAAAGTAGATGAAAATACAAATAAATTTTTTTTTAGCAGAAACAACTTTGAGTTGGAATCAAAAGATGATGATGAAGGTAGCTAAAGAAGAAGAAAAAGAGGAAGATTATGAAGAAGTTGTTGAAAGATCTCCTAAAAAATATGTGCAAAAGGATCACCTCGTAGATCAAATAATTGGTGAAAAAAATGAAGGCATACAGACTAAAAGAAGACTTGCAAAGGATAAGGAACAAGTTAACTTTTCTCTCTTGTCTAAGATTGAACCAAAAATATTTGATGAAGCTAGTAAGGATGAGATTTGGATTAAATAAATGGAAGAGGAACTCAATAAAATTGAGAAAAACAAAACTTGGGAATTGGTTCCTAAACCATCAAACAATAATGAAATTGGCATCAAATGGGTATTCAAAAATAATATGAATGAAGATGGATTTGTGGTTAAAAACAAATAAAGGTTAGTATGCAAGGGATATGCACAAGTAGAAGGGATTGATTTTGAAGAAACATATGCCCCTATTTCAAAATTAGAAGTGCTAAGAATGTTTCTCACATTCTGAGTTTACAAAAGATTCAAAGTATATCAAATGGACATTAAATCAGCATTCTTGAATGGAAACCTCAAAGAGGAAGTATATATTGAACAACTAGAAGGTTTTCAACTGTTAGGGAATGATGATTATGTTTGTATATTGAGAAAATAATTGTATGGTCTGAAGAAATCCCCAAGGGCATGGAATTCAAGGTTGGATTAGTACCTACAACAATATGGATTCAAGAAGGGTTTTGTTGATAGTAACTTATATCTTAAATCTAAAGGTGAGCCTATGATCATTATTGTAGTGTATGTGGATGATATCACATTTGGTGGTAGCAATGATGTAATGTGAAAATAATTTGCCACACATATGCAAGATGAGTTTGAAATTTCCCTGCTAGGGGAACTTATATTATTTCTTAGTTTGCAAATTGCACAAATTAATAAAGGTATATTCATATCATAAATCAAGTATGCAAAAGATATGCTTAAGAAGTTTGGCATGGAGGACAATAGACCATTCAATACTCCCATGATTATTGGCTGCAAGTTGAGAAAACCATATAAATCACCTGAGTTAAATTAGATTCTATATAGATCAATGATTGGAATCTACTATATCTAACAACATCTAGGAATAATATAATGTAGGTAATTTGCATGGTTTCATAGTTTTAGGATTTTCCAAAGGAATCCTATGTCAATGTTGTGAAAAGGATCTTCAAGTATGTTAAGAGTACTATAGATTATGGACTATGGTACCCCAAAAGCAATAATTTCACCTTAAGAACCTAAACATATGTTAACTGGGTAGGAAGTGTAGATGAAAAGTGGAGTACTAGTGGTGGTTCTTTCCTTTTAGGAAATAGTTTGGTTTGATGGATGATTAAAAAGGATCCTATCACCATTTCTACAATAGAAGTTGAATATGTTGCAGTGACTGCTTGATGTACTCGAGTCTTAAGGATGAAGTAGACTTTAAAGGTCATCAAAATGGACTATAGTTAACTTATCTCTATTATTTGTGACAACTCAAGTGCCATCAACATCTCAAATAATCCAATGATGCATTCTAGAACAAAGGATATATCAATTAAATATCACTTTATCAGAGAAAAGGTTGTAATAAAAGAAGTCAATGTGGAGTATGGTCCTACCAAGGAACAAGTGGCTAATATATTTACCAAGCCTGTTCCCACATAATTGTTTGAATACTTGAGGTAGAAGTTGGGAGTAGTTTCTCCCACCTCATATCACTAAAACATTAGTTATAAGGCATACATCTAGGGGGAGCTTCATTGTTTATTACTCTAACCATGGACAAGGACAACATGATCAAGTTAGGTAACTCCTTTTTTAAAAATTTCTAATGACTTGATGGTTCCAGAATTTAGAATCCCCTCTTTCTCTTTGCATTGGTGTGTCAAAAGGGGAGCATATCCTCAATGGGAGTGCATACAGTTTAACCCTTTTCCCATGATGTCAAAGGGGGAAATTTGATGCAAATCTGATGCAAGGAAGGTGGTCAAATTTCTCTTCCCAACTCAAAATTTCCAATCCTAATCAGAAAACAACTCTTTTGTTAGACAAGTCCCTCAAATTGACTCAAGTACCCTTCTTAAGGCTTGTAGCCTTCAATAACCCAACACTAAAGATATCATTTAGAGATGGCCATACAGTAGCCTGCCAAAATCCATAAAGGTTCACTACATACTCCCAAAAAACATATCAAAAGATTCCATGAGGTTCTTTGACTCAACCTCAAGAACTAATAACTTTCCCTGCCTCAAGGCTACTCAAATAGGCCTAATTTCCAAAGGAACCGCCCTCCAAACACTTGGAAAACATCCAAAAACACTAGACAGTCTTAAATTGTGACATTAAACTTTAGAATCTTCCACCAATTTGTAGATTTAAGCTTTCTAACATGCTACCCCAAGAAACCCTCATTTTACATACAAACCCCTAGGGTTTATTGGATCTCAAACACCCAAGGCTTATAGCACTTTAAAATTGCATGCAATAGACTTAAAATGGTTTGCAAAAACTCACAAGGTCAGCACATGAGCAGATATTTCACCATTTAACCAAAACCCTTCATTAGCACACCATTTGTACATGGAGAAAAGTGTTTTTTAACCCCAGGGCTTAATCCATTTACCTACAACTCATTCCAACATCCTTCAAAACAAAAAAAGCACATATTCCTACATAAAATAGATCAATCCACCAAGCTACAAGGGCCGATAGTAGGTGGATTGATCAATTCATGATTTTAAACCTCAAACAAAACCCTTATTCTATGTAATAAGGTAGTTCAGGGAAAGCAGTGAAAACTCCTACCAAAATCAATGTTAGACTCTCAAAATAGACTCAAATGAAATTATATTCAAGTATTTACATAACACCTAAGAATTCAGACCATCACAAGCTTGTATGGGTCCATACAACTCTTATAAAGTTCAGAAAAACAGAAAAAATTACAGAATTAACATTATATTCTTGTGGAAATATTCAATACAAGGCTCAACAACCATTGCTCGAGACTATTGAGGCCTTTTATACAATTTCCCACCAAATTCCAACTAAAAAAATGCCTATAATTGCTTTTTAAACTTCCCTAAACTTTCACATTCCCAATTGTTGCATTTTTGAGAACTTTTATTTTTTATAACATTTCAATTTTGCTTTTTTTGAAACTTTTTCCTAACTTGACTCCTATTAACTCAAAACCCACCAATTACATATTAAATGGTCATTTTAGACCTTATTTAACATAATTGGATCAAAACGTAACAAAATCATAAAGCCTACTTGGTATCATTGGAAATTGACAAAAGTTGTTTAATGGTGCTCGTGAACCATACACCCCAACATGGAACTTTTCCAAGTCCCTTGGGAAGTAGTTTGCAATTTTTCCTCCATTAGTCTTAACTTTTCTCTGACATTCATGCTGGCCTTCCAAAAATTAACCTTGCTTAAGTTCTTCACTACCTTTTTCATTCTTTCCCTTATCATCCCTTGTACTCTCCTCCTTTTGTTCATTCTGCCTTATGGGGTGTTTCTCAATTCCTCTATCACCAAAAACTAATGTCTTTTCCTCTTTTACATCTTTACTCAAGCTCTCACCCATTTCCAATGCTTCCCTCTTCACTTCACACTCAAATTTATGATCAACACTCTACCTAACTTCCTCTTTCACTTTATCATCCTTAATAATTCATGTACCATTCATTTTAATGGTCTTTGTCAGACCTGTACATGCCTTATTCAATATCCCCTCAACACCATAAACCTTTTTCCTCTCATCAGCTCTCTTATTAAATTTTCAATTATCTATATCAACACCCTTTAACTGCCCTTTCCCTATACTCACAATTATAGGTAACATGAATAACCTAACAAGCACACCCTCACTATTTTCTTTCCTTTCCAAAGGATTTCCACTCTAACACTGCTTTGTACTTGAATGAGACACATTCCCATCCTTTTTCTTCTGCCACACAAAGAAATTTTTCTTCCTTTCTACCTACACATCATCTTTATCCTTACTTTTCATTGTCCTAATAGTATCAAACTTAGACATGGCTGCAAATTTCATGCTCTCACCTCCCTCATTACTCACATATTATTTTGTTCCCATCATTATAATCTCACCTTTCTCTCTTATCTCTTCAACCAATGGAGTAAGAACAAAGTTCTTCCCATCCTTTTCAATGCTATAAGTGTTTTTTCTTCCATGGTAAACTATAGACCTATCAAATTGCTAGGGTCTACTTAACAAAACATGGCAACAACTCATAGGTAGGATGTCACACACAACTCTATCTCTATAGGGACCAATTTGAAACTCAACCGTGGCTTGTTCACTTACCAAAATAGTTTTTTTTTCACTAACCCAAGACACTTTATATGGTTTTTGTTTAGGTATCCTTTCCAAAGGAAATTTTCCAACCATATCACTAGAGACCATATTGTCAGTGCGTCTAGAATCAACAATTACCTTACATACCTTATCTTTTCATTTATAAGAAGTGTTGAACAAGGCTCTTCTATGAATTTTTTCTCCCTCCATAGATGTCTTCAAGGTGTGTCTTCTCATCATCAACATTTCTCCAACTTCAGAAGTAGCACAGAGAGTATTGGAACTTGAGCTTTCAGCTTCATCCTCATAAGCAAATTGGGATCTCCTTTCAGATTTCCTTTCTCCTCCACTTGATGTTGTTCCAATATTCTCTAGACAATTGAAGAAAGGGTGACAAAACTAACCACATTTATAACATCTTCCTGAAAACTTATTGAAATCTCTCTTTTTCCTAAATTTTTCTCTTCCACCTCTTCATCCACCTCTTGATTTAGGAGCTTGTTCCCTGCTTTTATTAGCATATTCATGTTCTTCTTTGGATTGTCTTGTGTCTCTACCTCTATTCACATTACCTCTACCCCTTCCATGTATTTCTTGCCTCCTCTTAATTCTATCATATGCCCTTACTTCCATTTGGAAGCATTCTTCCACTGTCTTAGGAGGATTCAAACTGATTTCATCTCTTATGTTCAATCTTAAACCACTCAAAATCCTGGCCACTCTTTCAACCTCATCTTCATTGTGACCTACCCTAATACATAATATATGAAATTATTCTATATAAGACATCACATCCATCTCCCTTTGCTTCAAATCTTTCAATTTCATAAAATTTTATATGGCATAATCTACTGGTAAAAACTAAGCCTTAACTTTTTCTACCATCCTATCCCAAGAGCTTATCTTTGACTTACCTTTCTTGACCCTATCTTTTTGAACAAAATTCCACCATGTGAGTGTTGGGACCTTCAAATTTTTATTTTCATAATTTACCTTCTTACTATCATCTATGTCTTCAAATTCAAAAATAGTATCTAAGGCATCAATCTAAGCCAAAACCTCTTCACTATCCATCTTACCTTTGTACATAGGCACATCAACTTTCACTTTTGGAGTGTTTTCATCTTTTACTACCTTCAATATCTTGATCATTCTATTTTCTTCAAGATCTAAGTCATCTTCATTAAACTAAACTAGGGGGTTTCCTTCCCCTTCGTCTTCTTTATGACTCTGGTCTTCATTCACCATTCCTCTTATTTGATTCTTCTCCAAGGCTGCTATCCTAGCTATGGTGGCTTCTTTAGACTCCCTATAGAATGTATCGTTATGTGACAATAACTTTTTCAATTCCTTTATCTCCTTTACCATTACACTAGCCTTTGGAGGCATCTTTCGAAATTTTCCTTTTCACCTTCCAACCTACAAAATCAAACAATTCACCAACAAAAAGAACCTTTTCCCTATGCTCTGATTCCACCTGATGGAAGGAAGGTGGCAAAATCTCTCTTCCCAACTCAAAAAAACCAATCCCAATTAGAAAACAACTCTTTTGTGAGACAAGTCCCTCAAATTGACTCAAACACCCTTCTTAAGGCTTGCAGCCTTCAATAATCCAACACTGAAGATATCTTTTAGATACGGTTGTACAGTGGCCTATAAAACTCCATAAAGGTTCACTAAAGACTCCCAAACAACATATCAAAAGATTCCATGGGGTTGATTTGACTCAACCTCAAGAAAAAATAACATGTCCTACCTCAAGGCTACTCAAATAGGCCTAATTTCCAAAGGAACTTCCCTCCAAACACTTGGAAAACATCCAAAACCACTAGAAATTCTTAAATTGTGACATAAAACTTTAGAATCTTCCACCAATTTGTAGATTTAAGCCTTCTAGCACGCTACCCCAAGAAACCCTCATTTTACATACAAACCACTAGGGTTTATTGGATCTCACACACCCTAGGCTTATAGCTTCTTAAAATTTCATGCAACAAACTTTAAATGGTCTAAAAAAACTCACAAGGTCAACACATGAGTAGTTCTTTCACCATTTAACCAAAACCCTTCATTAGCACACCATTTGCACATGGAGAAAAACACTTTTTGACCCTAGGGCTTCATCCATTTACCTAAAACTCATTCCCACAACCTTCAAAACATTAAAATCACCTATTAATATATAAAATAGATCAATCCACCAAGTATAGGGGATGACAGTAGGTGGATTGATCAATTCATGATTTTAAACCCCAAACAAAACCCTTATTCTATGTAACAGGGTAGTTCAGGGAAAATAGTGAAAACTCCCACCAGAATCAATATTAAACTCTCAAAACAAACTCAATTGAAAGGAGATTCAGATATTTACATAACACCAAAGAATGTAGACCATCAAAATCCTGTACGGGTTCGTAAAACTCTTGTAAAGTTCAGAAAAAATAGAAAAAAAATGTAGAATAAGCGTTGTATTCTTTTGGAAATCTTCAATACAAGGCTCAAAAACCATTGCTCAAGCCTATTGAGGATTTTTATACAATTCCCCACCAAAATCCAGCTGAAAAAATTCATATAACTTCCTTTTAAACTTCCCTAACCTTTCACATTCCCAATTGTTGTATTTTTGACAACATTTCAATTTTGCTTTTTTTGCAACTTTTTCCTCAATTGACTCATATTAACTAAAAACCCCCCAATTACATATTAAATGATAATTTTAGACCTTATTTAACATAATTTACTCAAAACATAACAAAATCCTAAAGCCTACTTGGTATCATTGGAAATTGACAAAATTTGTTTAATGGTGCTCCTACAACAAAATGCTCAAATCATATGAGTATGTCAAGTACATAAGTGGTATATGTCATAAGGAAAGTTGTTGTGTTGATGTGTGAATAATAATCATAAGGGGAGTTGTTGTGTTGAGTGAATAATCAAATTTTGGTACAGACCTTCAATGTTACATCTTGTATGAGCATTTCGAGTTTTGCCATCAATGCCAAAGGGGGGGATTATTGGAAAATGTTGTCATTGATGTCAAAAGGAGATTGTTGGTGTTGGTGAAATGTGTTCATTGATGTTAAAGGTGCAATAATGAGCAGTGTCAATCATGCAAATCCAAAGGAAATTATAGTCATTACAAATTTGGTTACAATGTTATAATTCCTCTTTGATCAACTATGAAAGGATATGAGTTAGCTTTAGTGACAACTTATGTCATTAATCTCGTGTTGGTGACCAGCCCCATCGCTTAGATTGACAGTGTCTAGAGGTGTGTTGGGATGACTTAGATAATTTAAAGGGTAATTTAACCGACTCTTCAATCATACAATTTAGAATTGGTTCGATGTGAGTTGGCTACATTAGTGTGATAGGAGCCTTTCAGCAAGAATTGCAGTGGAGTCCCTTTGATAGCCTAATGATTCTCTCGTTGGTGAGATACTCGTATCTCGGTAGTAGTCTGGAAGGAATCTCTTCTATGGATTATTACAGATGAATATAATATCATCGAAGTGATAGGCATTTTGAAGAGAGTTTCATGGCTATTCCCTTGATCTAGCGATGAGTGAAGTCAATGGATTTGGTGCACTGACGGTGATGTTAGAAGTGTATACATGGTGATTGTCTGCCCACTTGCTAAGAATTTAGTGGGACCCTTGTGAGACTCACAAGGAAGCAGTGATTGGTGGAAAGTATTCTATGGTGGATAGAATGTAGCAGTAAGACCCAGTGATTATGGTGAATATCGTGCATCATGGAAACCTTTTGGAAATTAGATTTATGTTTAGTAATATGTGATGTGATAAGTGAATGGTAGAGATCAAATGATATGAAATCTAATGGTGATCGTTGTGTTTACTCCAATCATGGTAATAAATTTTGAAGCCCAAGATGTTATAGTAATATGTGATAAGAATATGACTATCATTTAAATGAGAAAGAAAGTCTTATCGAAGTTGCGATATGGCTATAATGAGAACATTGACTGTTGACATGAATATGGAAGGAAAATACAACACGTGGCAATTGATCATTTGTTATTTTTGCATCCTTGTTGCAAAAACAATATTTGGTCAATAGATATAGTTGACAATGGTGATCTAGTCAATAACCCTAGTCGATGAACAAATGAAAAACAACACATCTAGGGAATAAAATTATGGTGTGGGAAGAAACAAGTGTTAACATGATTCCTTAATAAAATGAAGACAACTATGATCATTTTTTATGCAATGGTGAAGTAATAGAACAAATTATCACACTGAAAAAAGGATGAGATTGATCCAAGGAGTAGAATCAAATAAAATCTCCTACACATATTTTTAGGTTAACATCCAACAAGGATTTTTCTAAACTATTGGATGATGATGATCCTAATTCTAAGGAAAATAAGAACACACAGTTTGAATTTGAACTCACTGCACAAGAAAACGGTGAAATGGTATAAAAACCCTAGAAATAGCCCACCAAAAATGAATTGGTTCAGTTTTGAACTGCAATTAGGGTTACATTATGATTTGAGTTGCTTCTTGGTGAAGACATAAATTATAATATATAAGAAATTCAGAGATATGAACTAGATGGTCAAGTGAGTGAAGAGAAGATACAGTTAGTGAGTGAAGTGTGTTATTGTAATGGACAGTTAATACTTGAAATGTTTTATTAAAGTTGTTTATAGTGGTGTGAGAGTGAACAAAGAGAGAAAGTATTATGTACTGAATTGATGCATTATAGTTTTTGTAGAACCAATTTATGCATGATTGAATTTGTAAATTTGTAGAGGTTGTAGCCTCATTGTACTAAGTTCTAGCTTATATTAGGAGATTGTAATATCCTTGGAACTTGGAGTTGTAGCTACTAAACCAGGGTGTTGTAACATCCTTAAAGTTGTAGGTTCTCAAATAGGGAGTTGGAGCTTCCTTAGGGGTGAAGCCCTTAAAAGCTATAATTGAACTTCATTGCTTGTGAGGATGGATTAGGATGATAGATCCTAGCAACATTTCTCACTGTGGTTTTCCCACTCTAGGTTTTCTACGTATATATGGTGTTATGTGTTGTTCTTTCATGTGAATTTGATTGCTATATTAGTTTATGCTCTAGTCTACACATTGATTATTTTAATAATTTATCTTCCAAGGAATTTAAGGATTAAAAATTTTAATATCTATAGATTCACCCCCCTCTCAGTAGATCAATATTTTTTAACATTTTGTATGTTGGCTAAAGTAAATATGGAATGCTAGAATGATGGTCTAACCATTTATAATTTGAGGACTAAAGAAAGTTGAAGTATGGTTATTAGGTCCAGAAATAGCTTTCTATTGTTTTGTTTTGTTTTGTTTCTTTCTATTTGTTGTGTGGTCTCACAACATGCCCCATTTTACTCCTTGGAAAAATATGGACCTCCTTTTTATTTTTTCTTTTCCTTTCTTTCTTTTACTTCTTCCTGCTTGGGTGTGTTGCGTTTCCATAGGAAGTGGTAAAATGGAAGTTTGTGTGTCATCTTGCCTAGGTCACTGTCTTTACTAGATTTGGAATGTTGCAAGCTCTTCTCCCTAGTCTTGTTGATTTATCAGACCCTCAGGTCTCAAAGTCAATGCAGTTCACTAAGGATATTATATCTTTGGAAAGTTTTAGTTTTTCACCCAGTCGATAAGCCAAGCTCAGTGAGTCATCACCAGGATAAATCATCCTAGTGTGTGTGTTCCCTTGTCTTTGTTGGTTGGTTCATTGGTGGGTTTTTTATCTTCTTTAGTCGAAGTCCAAATATTAGAGGTTTTGTTGTAAATATTTTTTAAATCAATTTGGTACCACCTAAACCTGGTTTTGAGCTCTCTCTTTGCATCTGGTTCTCATGAACCCGGTTGGTAAAAGTCCTAGTTCTCGATAATCTTTCTAAGTCTTGTATCAAAGGATTCAAACCTTGTGATCATTAATGGTCAAGTATCTAAAGTGGCTTTTCTTATAAATCATTTTCCTCATAAGAATTAAAGTGACATGTAAGCATGCCACATAAGCCTTCTACACCGTCTTCATTTCTAATGGTGGTCCATGCGTAGAAACTAAGGTGTTCATGATTTTAACCCTAAACTCCATGATTACACCTTTATTCAAGGAAATTAATGTGTTATAACAAGAAATTAATGAAGGTGGTGAACAACACACATACTCAACACCACCTCAAGCATGTAGTTACTTTCATAACACTCTACCTTGCATTATACTACTAATTTGTAAGGACATTGAATAATCAAGATCAATATTGTGGCATGCAAAGAAAGGTAAACCTAGAGAAACCAAAGAACATAGTTTCCAAGTGTTTTGAAGTTGCATTCTAAAAGACAATCGTATCACCAACAAAACTGGTCTATTCTAGATATCTGAAATTTTGTTAATATTTCTATACATGCATGTCTTAAGATAAATGGATTTTCCCTTAATGATTAAAATGTTAATTATTTTGAAGTAAATTTAACTAAACTGTAGATTGAAATTTTTATGAATTATTGAAAATGATTGGTTAAATTTAACCCTAACTCACACACAAGGAATATATCTGCTAATAATGCAAGAAATTTGGGAAAATATGAGCACTTCTAAAAGGAAGCTAGATGAGGAATTTGAATATTTTTCTCTGCAATCCATACCAATTGGTGGGATAATTACTGACACCCATCTAGGGTGGTTTTCAGATATTTATTTCATCACACGGGTTTGAAAAGTGAATGCTTCTTATTGCTCAAAGAATGTTATTGCAAGTGGACTACATTTGGTAGGAGGTTTCCTACCAGCAATGGAAGCCCCTGAATTGTTAATGGAATGCCTAAATTTCTATGACCCAGACAAAAGGTTCATCAAAAATGAAGGGATGTTTTATGTATACCTCTCTTTAAAATGGATTATATATACATTTAGGCTCCCCACATCTCACCAAATGTATCCGTTCGATACGAAAAAAATGGTGAAAACCTACCTAAGTGTAGAAGAATATAATTAAAGAACTATGAGTGTAAAATGGTGCCAAGAGGAGATTACTAAATAGATGAAACCAATTCCTAGGTGTATGTTTAACTAGGATGTTCAAGACATCATAACCCTATTGAGCAAGATAGTTAGACTTAGAGACGCTAGTAAATTTGAACCCTAGATGTTCATACTCATAGCAAAATTAATGGAAGGCCCTATGAAAATTCATTGGGGAAGCTTTATTAGTGATAAGTTACATGAAAAGATAATGGCATTCCCACAATACTTATGGTTTTCCATATCATCTTATGTGATTTATTCCTACACCCTAAGAGCAAATATTCAAGCATTAAACAAAGTTAGTATCTTGGGTAGAGAATAAGGGAATAATTTGATATATTCTCATTTAGCCCAAATTACCATCCATAGATACTAGGAGCATTACCAGGGGGTTAATGATGTGTTTTTCATGAAGTTAGTAAAGATTATGAAAGTTGACAAAGCTAAAAGGATATCTCTAGAAGCACATAGTGTTATTCAACAAGTTGGGGGTTGGTATATTCAATTTCCCACTTTCACCTACATAAGGGTGGAAGGATTCAAAGGATTCCCCTTCATGTTACCTAGGTACCTATAGATAAAAATTTTTATTTGAATTGATGAGACAAATGAAGCCTTCCCATGCTCTTTTCAAGGCAACACACAAGAAATGTTTTGTCAAATTCCCCATCACAATTAGGAATTACAAACGCAATGCAACTAAACAAGTTGATTTATGTGAAGAAGAATTGAAGATGTATAATCTAGATTTATTTACACTCCAAAGAAATAATTATGATCCGAAGGGAAGTATTTCCAAGAAAATAGCCAAAAAGTATGCTCATGCCCATAATCTAGAAGATTTATGGGTTAATTGCAATGATGAGCACCAAGAAAGAGATCATATCAAAGGTTTCCATTACAATCAACAATGATTTTGAGACTCCATGATATTCTAGAGAAGTTGGATATTCATGATTGAGAGGTGTTGAATCCATTTTATAATTCAGATAAAAATTATGATGAACCTATAGCAAATCTAGATTATGAGAATAAATAAATAGTAAGTGTTAAGGAAATGTTTGAGCAATTTTTGATGTACTCTCAACACTGGATTGATGATTATTTTAAAGATTTAATAAAATATAGGATAAACCCCACATAATCACTCAATATAAAGAAGAAATAAGGAGAAGAAGGTGAACCCAAGTATGAGGATCCTACTAAAAATAAGAGGAAAGTTGGTAAAGTAGATACAAATGCACATGTTGAGGAGAGAAATCCTGATGCCCCAATTTGGAGAGTTTCATTTACACCAGCTAGCCAATGTAAAGAGATTGTGGCTAGTAGTGTCAAAGTAATAGTAAAGCCCATGGAAGAAATTTCCTCCATAGAAAAGATGAAAGGTCAACCTATGACTAATGAAGAGGAAAAAATGGAGAGAAACACTCATGCTCAAGAAAGTTCTGCATCTTAGAGGGTTGTAGAATTATTCACCTCTCCCCCTTTAGTTAATACAATAGCAATGAAGCAAACACTAGGAAAGACTCCTATGATTCAAGAGGAAAGTCTTGAGCTAAATGAAGAGAAAATCAGAGAATAGTGTGATAAATGAACTCCCATGATGAAACGTGTAGAATAAAAATGATCTAAGGAGAAAACCATCATACAACTAATGGTGGAAGAAGTGCCAAATATAGGGTCAAGTTCTCTAGATATTGAAGAAGAAGAATTCATAAGAGGAACACTTGCCCCAAGGGTAGGAAACCTTGAGAAGCTTGATGAAAGAGGAACATGGGATATTGCAAGTTAGAATCCTATAGACAACATTATTAATGAAGATACAATTGATGCCAAACTTTTTTTAGGAAGTAGAAGAAATGATATTGAACAACCAAATGTTTTTGATAAGTCAGGAGAAGACTAGGTTGAGAGTGAGAATGTAGAGCCTTCACAAACCTTGGATGGTGGAGTAAGAAATGAAGAGAATCTTGGTGTTTCAATACAGTAGGAAAGTGATACCCCAAGGACTGGTGTTGAACACATGGCTAGATAGGAGAATATAAGTCTCAAGAATAAAGAGAGGGTGATAAATCAGGGTAATCCAAAATCCATGACAGTGAATACTAAAGATGTTCAAGTTCTACTATGTGTGACAGGAAATGTTGATGGTTTAAGAGGAGAATTTCTTAAACTTTTAGAAAATTAGGAACAAAGAAATGTTGAAGAGGTTGAACATAACAAAGAAGTGTCTGACTGGTTAGTTGGGGAAATGGGTTTGCCATTGGAGGTGGAACTAGTGCCTCTAGATCATAGAAGTTTAATGCAAGAAGTGGAAACCCCTAAACCTAGGTGAAGATCAAAGACAAATCATGTTATGAAAAGGAATATAGATGGAGGGAGAAAAAATACATATAGATACCTCGGTGGTAGATAAAAGAAATCATGAGATGACACCTAGGGATTACAAGGTTACAACTATTAATGACAGATATTCATCTTGGGGACAAGAATTAGAAGAAATGAAAATGAATTTAGAAACAACTATTGCCAGGGTGCAAAAATGTAAACAAAAGAAATGAGAGCTAAACTAATGAATTTCCTACCTAGAAAACTTTATGAATTCATTAGCCCAATCTGATCAAGCACAAGATGAATTGCCTCAAAATCTAGTACTTATGTCTAAGGAGTAGGTGATTCTATTGCAACACTTCACCATAAGCTAAGTGTATTTGAAGAATGGATGGAATACATGGTAAGGCTAGGAGAATAATTAATCACAAATGAAATTGGGAAGCATAAGGAGGCACAATTTTGGTGTGAAAATTCTCAAAGACTAGAAGGAGAATGTAGAATTTTCCAATAAAAAATTGATGTAGAGAGGCAAAATTAAAAGCTCTTATTCAGAAAAATGTCCAAGAGTTGATAAATGAGAAAATAACCATGGAACAAGAGGTTTCAATGTTTGAAAAGTGGAAGAAACAAGTGAATTTGGAAAGTGACACTTTAGTACAATGTGTGGAAGGGCTTCAAAAGATCACTGAAAGATGTAAGAAGTTGATTGATAGAGATTAGGATTTTATTGAAATTCTAGCATAGTAGAGTTGTGATCCTAGAACTTTAGGGCAGGGTGATAAAGAGATAAAATATGTCAAAGAGTGGCTTCAAAGAGTAAATAAGGACCCTATTCATTCATTAAACTGGGAGGTTATTGATGATATTATAAAGTGTAGGAATGCCATGGTCAAATATGAGATAGAAAAGATGAAAAGGAATGAAAATATCATTCATATATCAGAATATTATACTAGGCTTAAGTACAACTAGAAGGTGATTCAAGGAATTCTAAAAGAGCGTATGCATCAATTATTCATTTCTTTTTAGGAGTATCAGCAGAGGAAGGGAGAAGAAAAGTATTTAGATTATGAATTTAATGAAGGATGATAAATAACTAGATACTAGATACCAAAGATTTAGTACATGGATGCAGCTTTGGTATTAGTTTTGTAGGTTGGTTCCTAGTTTTAGTGAAGATGGCTTGTTCAAAATTTTGAAGAGTACCAATGGTGTAATTTTATGCAGAGCATTTGTGAGATGGAGCCGAAGTTGAAGATTGATGCTAATGAAGAAGTGAAAGTTTTGACTTTGTCTAGAATATTTTGATGACAACTACCACTTGCCACATGTTGTATTTAATTTTTTTTTATGCTTCTCTTTGATGGACCTAAGTTTAAAATTTTGGGCCTTTTTCCTATAAAAGGCCATTTATTAATGCTTTATTTTAATTTTCATTTTAGAATTTGTGGATGTTGGAGAACCAAAAATTCTTTAAGTTTTGTTCTTTTTCCTATTTTCATTCCATTCTAGATTAAAATCTTGTATGTTTCATTAGAAGCTAATCAATATCAGAGCCAATTTAAAAGATATCTCTTGATATGAAATCTTATGTAGTTGATTGTTTGTTCCTATCAAACAAGACTATGTGCTGCACCATTTAAGGGTGCATACTAACATTATCAGGTGGCAAATGATCGGGCCCCCTCTCTTTAAAACCTCACATCATTCTCTATCTACCTGTGAAGTAATCTAGTGACATGGAATTTTTTTCTCTGGTTTGGTTAATTCATGGGGCATGCATGGATAATACGTGGGAGAAAAAATATTTTTTCAATACTTTTGATGTTTTATTTTAGAATAGATGTTTAAATTTCAAAAAAATGTTCCAAAAAAAATGAATGCATGGAATTTATTTTTAATGTAAATCTTTTCATTCCATGATATTTTTGAATGCTTAAAGCTAAATTTACTTAAGTGAAAGCAAGTTGTTTAAAGTTCATGAAATTTTATTGCAAATTTATAGATTTCATGAAGTTGTTAAATCACTACATCGAGATTATCTTTTGTCGATACTTATGATTCCTTTGAAAAACCAAAGAACCCTTTACACCTTGTGATTAAAAACATTTACACAATGAACCTTGATGCAAATGTAGTATGGTCAAGAGCTGACATAAATGAGCCTTTGGATTAAGCTGAGTTGGCCTAATATTTAGGTTGTCCCAGTGCATTCTTTCGAGTAAAGATAGGTTCCTGTAGTGTCTATGAGGATTTATCTACATTGTTGGTGTGTGACTAACATCGTTGTCAACACTTAGCACTTGAATCATCTCCAAATTTAATAATTCCTCCATCATAATTTTCAATTTTAACAAACTTACTCTTTTCTCTAGTCATATGATTTGAGCAACTGTTGTCAATAACCCAATAGTTCTTGTCTTATCTAACATGAAAAGCAGATACCAAAATACCTCCAGTTGTATCCTTTTTCTCTAGAATACTTTTTGGGTATGTGCAGGATCATCATGGAAAAAATAAGCCCTTAAGTGGCGAAAAATTCATAAAAAATAGAGTTAGGCAACTTGACGTAAAAATTTGAATAAGTTATCTATATTATTTCAAAAATATGTAAAAATAGAATTTGTAGCAAATTGAATTTAGTTTCTAAACTACTAGGTTTATTTCAAAAAAAAAAAATTTGGTGAAAATTTGAAATTTCAATGTAGTAGTACTTAAATTTTAGGGAAAAAATAACAACTAGGTGTCTGTCTGACCACCCTAACCATAGTAAAATGATAATATTTTTTAATAAGATTTTAGATATAAGTAGAGGACTCATGTCCAAATGTGATGCATATTTTTTTGTATTTTTTTCCAAGTAAATAATTAATTATGAATTTTTTATTACAACTTTTAAAAAATATTAAAAATCATATGTTTGACCACCTTAAATTGGTCAAAACTTCATGAAATTCAATTTTTATTTTTTTAATCCTATATTATGCCAAGCATAGAATGTGATGCATGTTTTGGATTTAAAAAATGTGATACCGTTTGAAAGCTATAGATGTTTTTCAATCAGCCTATCAATGAGGACTTTAGTTGTAATTAAAATAGAAAATGAATAATAATTATTTATTAAATTCAAAATAAAGAATAATTTATATTAGTGGAAAGCTGAGAATCTCCTTTAAAAACCCTTTTTGTTTCATCAATTTGGGGTTAAAAAAAAGTCGTCAACCACATACCCTACACATACCCATCATATCGCCACTTTTTGGCCCATCATGACCCTGCACATACCCTTCCTTCACACAACTTTCAGAGTTAGCAGAGCTAGATTCATCTTTTAAAGAAAATAATAAACATTCATTATCATCATTTTCATAATTATATTCATCATAAAAAATACCAACATCTTCTCTAACATAGTAGCTTTTCTTGATCATTTTCCCCTTATTTTCCTTGTTCTTATTGTTCACAATTCTATTTGGACATCTTGAGGCATAGTGACTTATATTTCCACAACTAAAACATTTGAAAGGTAATTTACCTTTGTACTTACCAGTTCCCTTTTTTATTCTTCTTACAAAGTTGGCTTCCACATCATCAAGATCATCTCCATCTAAATCTTCAACTTTTTATGATTTTCTTTCTTGAAAGCAGTTTCCCCTTTTGCACCATTTTTTAGATCAATTTTCCTCATCTCAAATGAAGTTGGTGTGCCAAAAAATTGATCTCTTGTGTATTTTTAAAATTTTCAACTTCCTCAACAATAGAGACATTTTCACTATAGGAATCAAGAAGAGTTTTTATAAGAAAATTTACCACTTTAGGTTCTTTGACTTGTGCACCAAGACCTCTCATAACACTTACCACTCATCAACCCTCTGCATGTAACTTGTAATTGTTTCATATTCAGATATCTACAAAGTCTCAAATTATGTATTCAAATTATGTAACTTAGTGTTTTTAACCTATTCATCTACTTCATAAATACTTTCAATCTTATCTAAAACTTCTTTAGTACTTTTTAGATGCATAACTTTCACTAATTCTATATGTGCAATACTACTCGAAAGAACAAACCTTACCTTACCATTTGTTTCATAGGCCTTGATTTCATCACTTATTCTTTTTCCATTTGGAAGTATGTTATATCGAGTCTTTATTGCCTTAGCGACATCAAATCCAAGGTAAATCAAACATCCTTCCATCTTAACTTTCTAGAATGCATAATCTATGCCATTAAATATAGGGATCTCCTTCTTGGTCACCATCTTGGATCTACCTCAAGTGATTAATATTTTCTTCAAGGAACCTGGATTTAATACTAATTGTTGAATGTACAAGGAAAATAAGAGGGGGGTGAATCAGTTGTATCAAATTAAATCATTAAAACCCTCAATAGTAATTAGATCCATCTGAATTCATTAAACCCTTAATCTAGTATAATGTTTAAACATGAAAAGTAGATAACAGACACTGAAACAAGCAACACCATACACAAGAGAAGACCAAATTTATGTGGAAAACCCTAAAAGGGAAATTTAACCATAGTGAGGATTAGCTCACAATATCAGTAATTACAAAATAGGTACAATGAGGCTCACTGCTAGAATAGGATGCACTATTCAGAAAGGCTCACAACCCAGGCTCATATTAGAGTAGAAGGATGAAAAGAAGATTGAATATTACACAGAAAAAAAATCTCAATGCAAAAGAAGGATGAAAAGAAGATTGAATATTACACAGAAAAAAAATCTCAATGCAAAAGAGATTCCACCATAACAACTCCAAAAAACTCACATTCTTTGAGAGATCAAGATACCTGAGCTCACTATATTCAGCAATATTACATTATATCTCACACTATAATTTGTACTTCTGCACTTAATTTTGCATCACAACACTCAAATCTATTCCACACTTCATCTTGCATCAATTCACCTTGCATTTATACCATTCAATACTTTAAAAACATCTTTCAAGTTGGCTAAACTCACCTTACTCTTTACAAATTAAAAATAGGTTGACACTAAATATTCTTGTAGTGGATAGGAATGAAAGAGGACAAACACAAAACATAATTGGTACCCAAATCAACACTCATATGCCACACTGCACCATCAATATTTAAAAATCTTTGAATGTAGTGTAAACAATAGGTCAGTTGTTACCCATGTAAACACCTTTAAACTTTGAATTACAAACTTCCTCAAATCCAAAGATGACTTGAAAACCACACACCACACTTCATTCTGACCTAGAATATTCCTCTAACATATTAAAATCCATCAAACTCCATAAAAATTCATACCTTTAGAATGTACACAACTTGTACACTCAGACTACACTACCAAATACTGCAACTCAAAAATCCATCTTCTAAAGAACCAAATCATGAATCCTCTTGACACAGGAAAGAAATCAACACCAAAAACATACCTTTAGAATAAAAATACCTAAAGAATAACTACAAAGAAGTTTAGGGAAAAAAATTTCTCCTAGAAACCTCTATAAGAAACACTGCAAAAATAGTCACACACTAGTGAACATAACTTCTTTTGACCATCGATCCAAAAGCCAAAATTTTGGATATAGAAAATTTGAACACCTCTATCTAACACATCTTAAACACACAAGAAAATATTCAACCCAAAAGAAATGCAAATAAAAACTAGAACACCACTACAAACCAAAACACCTCTACGACACCCTATTTCCTTATTTTATCAATTTTCTCAATATCATCGACATCTAAACCATAAATAGAATCTTATCAAAGTGAAATCAAAGGTTAACACCAGTAACTTAACTAATGAAAATATAATGCAACTAATCAAAGCTACAATATCTCTCAACCAAATCTTCAACCACTGGCCAACTATCACCAATGACAACACAAGCTTGTTGACATTGATGACAACACCTTCATACTTGCAACAGTTATTATCCTAATTACTCCAACAACCCCCCCCCCCCTTTAATATCAACTTAGGGAAAAGATTAAATCCCTAATGGAGAATGCAATTATGGATGCATAAATGGGTCTCAAGTACTAGGCTTGATGATGTACCCATGTGCAAGAAAATAAATCTCTCATAACCAAAGAAAATGAGAAAACCACATGGAAAAAATTATTTGCAAAAGAGAGAATGAAATAAATATAATATTAAAAGAAGGATAGAAAGAGGACTCAATGTAAACCCTCAAATATCTCTTCTACCATACAATTAAAACATATGTACCCCTAGTGGGAGAGAAAAAATGAGGATATGAATACCCCCACAAAGAAACAGCTCCTATGCCAATGATGAAGATAGATCATAATTTAAACTATTTATCTCCTTACGAATAAATATATCCACTATGATTTGAGAATCCATTCAAAAAATATGGAGAATCAAGAATTAAAATATAAATGATGTCTACCTCTAACAACTACTCAAGCATCCACATGTTAGAATGTGATGATGTTAATCTAAGAATCTATAAATAAATATGTAGAACATGCTCCAAAGATGAAGAAGATGATAATGGGCTAACAACATTGATATTTCTATCATCAAAGCAGACATGAATGTCCTCAAAATAATCCTTTAAATCTATGATTCATGTAGGGAAAGCTTGGTGTGGAAACACCTTCCAAATGCAGAATTTTAGGAAAGAAATACAAAAAAAATCATTTAATTCAAGTTAGAGTCATTACAATGCACAACAATAGAACAAAAGAATAGACAATTTAACACACAAAAAATTGAACACTAGATTTACATGGGAAAACCCTTATGGGAGAAAAACCCACAAACCAAGCAAAGTCACTTTATAATATAGAAAAAAAATCTCATGCAAAGTTATAGACTTCACCCTAGGTGTTAATTCATAGCAGCAAACGTTTCCCAGATCAACCTCATACATAGATTTTGAATACAGTTTTGTTCTCTCACATTGTTACAATGCTCATAAGCATATAATGTATAAAAATAATCAATCAAACCTCATTGATTGAATCCCAACTCATTTTAGAGTGTTACAATATATTCGACAACCATACATGGTCATTTTGGTTCTAGGAAACCAACCATTCCAATTGTGCACAAACCATCACAAACATGTAATTGTTACAACCATGTCGAGAAATCACAAAGACTCCTTTCATGCTTTCTTCAATAACAAAAATTTCCTTGGACATCTTTTCATATGCTAAACCAAATCATTTCAGAGTGTTACAATATATTTGACAACCATACATGGTCATTTTGGTTCTAGGAAACCAACCATCCCAATTGTACACAAACCATTACAAACATGTAATTGTTACAACCATGTTAAGAAATCAAAGAGACTCCTTTCATGCTTTCTTCAATAACACAAAGTTCCTCAGACATTTTTTCATATGCTAAACCAAACATCAACAATCAGCAACCAACGATTGATTTCCATATCATCACCAATTGGGTCCCACCTAGATACTCTTCACAAGTTACTGAGTCAACCATCACCATATCGAAGAGACCAAAAATTGCCTCCCACTAGTACAAGGAAGTTTCATCGATGTTCACTTTACACACTGACGAAGACTATAGGAACCCATCAGTCTATCAGGGAGAATCAAGAAAAATTCCCACTAAAGTCCCTGAGTCTCACCAATTAGACTCATCAATCCATTAAGGAGACTATCTTTAAAGTCCTACCAACATAGTAACATCCCCCTGATATAAGCTTATCGGCTTGTCCCATGTGATCTGTCAATCAGAGCTTTCAAAAAATTCAAAAATCGTGACCAGTGGTTCCAAGGTTCTAACTCTCCATAATCTTGTGATGGTTTAGTTAGAGGTTTTCAAAACTTCACAACTCTTGATCGGTGGTTCTAGAGTTTTGGTTTTCAGTGATCGCATGACAATCAGGCCGATAAAAGGAAAAATACAAAAAGCTTTAAGGAAATTTTCAAGCCAACAAGTTGAGGCACATTTTCCAACATTCTCCCACTTGACGAATACTTACTGGCTTCTTCCAAACTCAAAGTTATTGAGAGTCATAAGCCCCAAGGCCCATCAAACTACCAAACCGCCTGCACTTATCCATGCTCACAATTTTTGTCAATGCATTAATGACATCTCTAGAGTATCCACTTTCTCAAGATTAACCTTAACATATTCCACCATATCAAAAATGAAATGATACTAAACATTGATATGATTTTTCCTAGAATGGAAAGTGGGATTTTTTCGCCAAACAAATAGCACTTTGACTCTCATAATACGGTGATCCCACAAAGCTAGTTTACAATTTCTGGGAGATTTTGATTTTTGCTGAAATCACATATTTTTACAAAATATAATGATTTAATCCTTTAAAATTTCCATTTAAATAATTCCAATTGAAGAGGTTTTGATCAAACTACCTTAGATCAAACCCCCTTGGATAGAACCCTGCTAGTTTTAAACTATACCTATAACAGATTCTCCTTTACACCTATCAAAATGCAAATATAAAACTACTTTTGATTTACCTTTTGGGGGATCAAATGAATTCATTTAAAATTTATTTTTTGTAAGTATGTATTCCTTATTATAAGCTTCCCAAAAAGTATAATTTTAATTAAATTAAATTTAATAATTATATTTATTTTTTATTTCTTGTGAATGTAGGTTTTTCACCGAAAATCAATTTCTCTGTTTTGCACATGGAAAAATATAAGATTATAAAAAAAAAATGAAAAATATGAGTGCACCATATATTGAAGTCCTTGATCCAATAAAAAAAAATTTCAATACATACAAAAAAATTTATGTGTTATACAATCTGTCTATGTCTGAATTGTAATTGGTTTGACTTCGAAACATGATTAAGGAAAAAATATTCAATAAAACACTATGAAACCAATTGGAAGCACTAGATATCATCATTACAAATCTAAGTTTGAAAAAATTAGAATTTTATCCTTCATGGAAAAAAAATTGTGTTATACAGTGAGCATCACTCCTTAAAAATGGTGTTTACTGAAAAAAAAAAAACTAGTTTTTGAAGGAGATGGAAAAAGAAGTGCAATCTAATTCCAAAAATTTTGAAAAAAATATATTTAGAATCTATAGAAAAAATTTCACAAATCACTAGTTTTTATCATCTTCAAATTCCTCACGGTTTAGCCGCTATAGGTGCTTGAAAGTGAAGATTTAGTTAGAAAAAATTAGTTTAGTATCTAGTTTGGCCAAAAATTGTAAACCAGTATTGTGGGATAACCCAATAAATATTAATTTCCCCTACATTAAACCCAACATCAAAACACAAATATCTAAGCCAAATTGCTTCTTTTTAGGCGTGTGTCACTGCCATATACTTTGGATTAGTAGTAGATAAAGCGAGTATAGCCTGTCACTTGGTCATCCAACTAACTACACCATCGAATAACATGAAGATGTATCCACTGGTGGATCATCTACTTTCAACATCCCCTTCCCAATCAGAATCCACTTACCCATGAATGGTAAGAGATATTTGTGATTCAATAGATTCCATGATAACACAAAGCATGCTCTAAAGTACCATTCAAATATTTGAACACTCTTTTCACAACATCCCAATCCAGTCTTCCTAAATTAGCCATAAACTGACTAATTACTCCCACTACTTGGGCAATGTATGGCCTAGTCCAAACCATTGCATGCATTAAAATTCCAACTATAGTTGCATAAGGAACCATGGTCATGTCCTCTATCTCATAGGAGATTTCGTACAATCTTCAACAGATAGATGCATTCCCTGTAACACTAGAACAACAAACTACTTGCAATTTTTCATACTAAATCTCTCAAGGATGGAATTAATATAATTGCTATGGCTGAGCCAGATATTTCTACTTCCCCTATCCCTTTTGATTTCCATACCCAAAATATACCTTTTTGCACCTAAATATTTCATTTCAAACTATGCTGACAACTAAGATTTTAAAATAGAAATCATACCCTTACTATTCCCAAAGAATAACATATCATCCACATACATGGAAATAATAAGTAAATGATCATTTTTAGTTTTTAGTACACATAATGATCTGATTTTTATCTCACAAATCCCAATGACAACACAAAACTGTCACACTTTTGGTACCACATTTTAGGTGATTGCTTTAAACCGTATAGAGATTTCTTTAACTTGCAAACTAGAATTTCTTTAACTTTTTCAACAAAGTGCTCAAGCTGGGACATATAAATCTCTTCTTCCAGATCTCTATGAAGAAATGTTGTTTTCACATCCATCCTCTCAATCTCTAAGTGATATGTAGCTACAAGCGATGACAAAATTGTGATAGATTCCAGCTTAGCTACAAGAGAAAATATTTCTCCACAATCAATTCTCTCCACCTCGGAATAACCTTTCATGACCAACCTATCTTTATACTTCTCAACACTTCCATCCAGAAAAATTTTCTTCTTAAATACCCATTTACAACCAACATGCTTTCGCCCTTTAGGAAAGGGTGCCAAATCCTAAGTTTTATTCATCTTCAATGATGCCATTTCTTCATTCATGGCTTCTAACTAGGAATCTGAATTAGACATATTAATAGCATCCTTTATAGTCCTAGGCTCATCAATGCTAATAATCAAGGCATAGGTACAATTTGAATCCAACATGGAATAGCCATACCTTTTAGGTTTCTGCTTCTATTGTGTAGACCTCTTCATAGGCTGAGGCTGAGGTTGTGGTTCTTCCTATTCAAAACTCTCAGAGCTACTAGAGCTCTCCTTAGTTTCAAGTACACTTTAAATTTCTAGTTGCTCTTTATCTAGAGTCATAGGAATTTCAACTACGTCATCCTTCTTTTCTTATTCTTCTATCCCTAACTACAGATCAACTGTAGAAGGTTTCATCTCATGAAAGATTACACTTTTGTTGTACACAACCTTCTCACTAATAGGATTCCAAAGCTTGTATCCTTTCTCACCAATGTTGTAGCCAATGAAGATACATTTTATAGCTTTTTTTTTCAACTTAGATCATTTCTCATTCAACACATAAACATATGATTTGCAGTCAAAGACACAAATATGTCTCAAAGAGGGCTTCTTACCAAACCAAACTTCCATAGGCATTTTTTCAACAAGAGTCGAACTAGGTGAATGATTAATCAAGTAGCATGTTTTAGCCACAACCTCAACCTAGAAT
This sequence comes from Sequoia sempervirens, assembly GCA_007258455.2. Classification (NCBI taxonomy): domain Eukaryota; kingdom Viridiplantae; phylum Streptophyta; class Pinopsida; order Cupressales; family Cupressaceae; genus Sequoia; species Sequoia sempervirens. Next base: position 81,226,496 of record VDFB02179234.1, read on the forward strand.
TTCTACTCGAGACTAGCACTACTCAACATACTTCTCACTCTTTCCATCAATGTCCTATTTAGCCTTTCAAAAACTACATTTTGTTGTGGAGTATAAGGCATAGTTTTATGCCTTTTAATCCCATGATCTTTGCAATACCTTTCGAATTATACAGAATAGAGTTACTGCCATTATCTATCCTTAAGCATTTAATTTTTCTTCCAGTCTAATTTTCTACCAAGTTTTTAAACTCTTTAAACTGACTAAACACTTCTAATTTACTTTTACTAAAATACACAAATTCCCTTGTCGGATAATCATCAATAAAAGAAACATAATATCAGAATTCGATAACGAAGGAGCATTTACTGGACCAAATAAATTAGAGTGAACATAATCTAGTATGTTAGAAGATCTATGAGGACTAGAGTAAAATGAAACACGATGTTTCTTTCCATAAATGCAATGTTCACAAAAATTGAACTCAAGGTTGCAATCATCAAGCCCTTGTACTAGACTTTTATTTTTCAATGCTTTTAATCCCTTTTCTCATTTTTGACTGAGTCTCTAATGCCACAACATGGTTTTCTCTATTGGGATTTTCACCTCTAAATATTTTGCAACTCGAGGAACTTTGTTCTCCTTACATTGCTTGACTTTGTAGAGACATTTTTACATTGAACAACCCATGCATCCAGCTTATATAGAGTGTCTATATGTGCACCCTTAGCCAACACCAAAGATCCTCTAGTCATCTTATAGAAACCTCTCGAGAATGTAACTTGCATGCCAACATCATTTAGATTACTAACAGAAAGTAGATTATGAGCCATACCTTATATGTGCATTACACCATCAATTCCTTTTATTCTTCCATGGCCAAAAATTTCAAGAGATGAATCACTTTCCAAGTACACCTTTCCACTAGCATACTTTTCATACTTTTTCAACCAATCTTTATGAGATTTCATGTGAAAATATGTGCCTGAGTCAATCATCTAGACATCATCTGATGCCTGAGTCACCAAGGCTGTAATGAAATCATCTAAGTCACTCTGAGAAGAATCATTATCAGAATATTTCTTCTTCTTCTTCTTATTCTTATCCTCTTTACAATCTAGATATGACCATTCTAGCCACAAATCTAGCATTTCACCTTGGACTTCTTGCTTAGAGACTTTGACCTCCCTTTAGATTTAGATTTCTTATCCTTCTTCTTGCCTCTCTCCTTTGATCTACCTTGAATAGCAAGGGCCTCCTTGGCCATCTCAGAAGATTTCCTCCACATTTCTTCTAATAGTAGTGAATCAACCACATCTTCTATCTTGAAATTTGTTGTACTTCCAATAGCCATCACTAGATGATCCCACGCGTCAGCTAAGGAACATAATAGAAGCATGCAACAATACTCCTCTATCTTCACACCCACATAAGAAAACTCAGCAACAATCATATTAAATGAATTCAGATGGTCTGCTATGGATGATCCTTCTTCCATCTTCAAGGAGTAGAACTTCTTCCTCAAGAATAACTTATTCATCAAAGACTTTCCCTGATAAATATCACCAATTTTCTTCCATAAAGAACATGCAGTCTTCTCCTCATGGACATTAAGGAGAATAGAATCAACCAAACAAAGTCTCATCATCTCTTTTGGATTTTCTATCTGTGAGGTCCCAATCTTCTTGCTTCATACCTGATGGTTTTTTCCCATAAAATAAATCCAAAGATCTTTATCCACCAATAGGTCTTCCATTTTGAGTTTCCACAACTCAAAATTGTTTCCATTAAACTTTTCAATTTATATTCTTCCTGATGTGCTTGCCATCTCAATATGTGAACAAGACAATCATTTTTCTTTACAAGATTCCCACTGGACAGAATTATAACAAAAAACCATCCTTACCCACAAGGACAACACAATTTGCTAGGCTTTGATACCACTTGCAAGGAAAGCTCAATGCATAAATGCCTTCCAAATGCAAAATTCTTAGGAAAGAAGTACAAAAAATTTCATTTAATTCGAGTTACAATCATTAAGATGCACAACAAAAAAACAAAATAATAGACAATTTAACACACGGAATTGAACACCAAATTTACATGGGAAAACCCTTACGGTAGAAAAACCCACACACCAAGTAAAGTCACTTTGTATTATAGAAAATAAATTCATATAGAGTTGCATACTCCACCCCTGGTGTTAATTCACAGTAGCAAAAATTTCCTAGATCAACCTTGTACACAAATTGTGAATACAGTTTTGTTCTCTCACACTGTTACAATGCTCGTAAGCATACAATGTCGAACAACAATGAACCAAACCTCGTTGATTGGTGTAGGAGCACCCTAGCAAGAATATGCCTCCATGAGGCAATTTCAAGGTTTTAATTTAAAAATAATGTCCTAATTTTTTAATAAGTTATATTATACCATTTTGTGTTTTTTTTGGTCATTTATGGTCATTTTGGGGTCATTGGGAATTAAAAGTAAAAGTTCTAAAATTTTTGACAAATTGTTATCATGACAATATTGCAAAAATGCAACAAATTGTAAAAGTGGTGGAATGTGAAGAGTTAGGTAGTTGTAAATTTAGTTTGAAGTGTTGGTTCTGGATTATAAAATCTTTTGGAAGCCTCTCAAACTTTGAGGAAGGTTGGGGAATGATGTAGGATCAATAAATTCAATGAAATACTCTGTTTTTCTATTAATTACTAGCATTTTCTTGGTCTTCTAGCCATTGTATGGTCATGTAATATGTTGATCCTAGTTCTCCTCCATTTAAGGTGATAGCCCTGTGAATACACTTTAATGTTCTTTTTGGTTTCATGATTTTTTTTATTTTTTTTTTAAGTTATTGGAAGATCATTCCAAGCGGGTAGAAACCCCGATATAGGGTAATAGTGGGTAATTAAAATTATGTTTCTCAAGTTCTAACTATTGGAAATTTCTATAAATTGGTGTATACATGGTTATATGTGTATACTAACATATTTCCAAGTTATAGAGTGTGAGGATAAGTTTCTGGGCAGATCTAATGATGCCCTAGGCCTTTAGTTTGTACAAAAATATGGAAAATGATAGTGTTCAGTGAAGATTTTATGTTTTGATGATGTAAAAGAGATTCTTCTTGGGTGACAGTGATTAAAAATGTTGTAGAGGGGTATTTTTGGCCCTCTCTAGAAATTTTTTGATGGATTAAAAGGTTCTTGAGTTCATTCATATACTGATCTTGCATGGAAAACTTGTGACAATCATCTTTTGGAGTCAAAATTAAAGGTTTAGGATAGGTGTTTGATAAAATTTCATGAATAAAATGTGGGAGATGGTATGATATGGTTGTGTAGGAATATTTAAACTTTTTTGTGGCATTATGAAAGAGAAATGGGCTTGGGAATTTGGATTTGGTTGTTTATGTGGTCTAAAAGGGCCTAGTAGCTGATTGGGATAGTCTACTGTGTAACTTCACATGTTTGAAATGTTTAAGTTGGGAATTAGGTTTGAGTCAATCACTTGGTGTTGTTTAAAGTGTTTTGAGGAATCAACAAGAAGTTTTGTGCCTTCTTCTAAGTTTGGAGTTTTGAATCAAGAGTTTTGTGAAGGATGAGTCCTTATTATAAGAGCAACCAAGAGTTGGTTGAGTTTTTGTCAAGTTGATATTGGTCAAGAGTTTTGGGACCCTTGCATTGCATCATCGATCAAACCTCAACTCATTTTAGAGTGCTCCAATATATATTCGACAAATAGCCATGGTTATTTTGGTTCCAAAAAACCAATTGTTCCAACTATACATAAACCATCACAAACATGTAACTATTACAACCACATTGGGCAATCAAAGAGACTCCTTTTATGCTTTCTTTGATAACAAAAGTTCCTTCAATGTCTATTCATATGCTAAACCAAATGTCAATAGTCAGCAACCAACCATCTTTTTCCATCTCATCACTAATTAGGTCCCACCTAGATACTCTTCACAAGTTATCGAGTCAACCATTTCCATATTAGAGAGACCATAAATCACCTCCCACTGATACAAGGAAGTCTCACCGATGTTCACTTTACACACTGACAAACACTGTAGGAACCCATCGGTCTATTAGGGAGACTCAAGATAGAGCCTGGTTGAAGTCCCTAAGTCTCACTGATGATAGTCATCAGTCCACAAAGGAGACTACCTTTAGAGTCCTTTCAACATAGTAACATCCCCAAGATGCAAGCTTATCATCTTGTCCCATGTGGTCGGTCAATCAGAGGTTTCACAAACTTCAAAACCTATGATCAGTGGTTCCAAGGTTCTAACTCTCTACGATCTTGTGATAGGTCAGTTGGAGGTTTTTGAAACTTCACAACTCTCGATTGTTGGTTCTAGAGTTCTGGTTTTCAGCGATCGCGTGACATTCAAACCAATAAAAGAAAAAATTCCACGCTTTAAGGGAAGTTCCAAGCCAGCATGTTGAGGCACATTTTCCAACAATTCAAGACTCTACAAGAAAATATGATATGTTTGTAAGATATGAATCCCAAGTAGGTGTGTCTAAAACATTATGGATGTTATGCTACATTGAACCAATTGGTGCCAAGGATGTGGCAACTCCAAGTTGATCAATAACCAAAAGATATGAATATTGAGTCTTGATATGAAGAGTCAGAACATGAAGAAAATATATTGAACCATTGGAACATGCAAGACCTATGATATACTTCAGCTCCTCTAAAGTATCGTCATCAAATTCTAGGTAATGCTAATTTTCAAGAGGAATGAGACAATCTATAGTATGATATTTTGGGATGAGAGAGATACGAGGGTGTCCATAGATCTCCCAAAATCAAGTCCAAAGTGTGTGGGAAAATCAATTGCCAATACAACACACATAGTGTCATAATCAACAATAAAACAAATCAATCCTATTGCATTATCACTGATAATACCCCACACTGAATAACTCCCTAGTGTGTCTACTATAGATATGATCCCATAAAGATAAGGAAAAAGATCAAGCCACCTAATATGTGTCATGATGTCATTTTTCTAAGACTCATATTATCCTTTTTTAGGATGACTATAGAAGGATGAATGTATGAACACATGATACTTCCTCAAACAAAATAATTAGAGATTGATAACCTCAATAAATGCAAAGTAGATTGAATGAATTAATATCACACAAAAATATCTATTCCAAGTGCGAAGATCTTCAAGTTGTTAGAACCAGAATTTTCATAAAAAATTCCAAAGCTTTTATCATTGGAAATCAAAAATTCATGACATCATTTTCATAAAAAATCACTCTATAGCCATCCACAAAGCTAAAATGGCCCTTTACCGCCATATTTCTACCTCATCAAAGACTCTTCATAACCTTAACCTCACACCTCCTTACCACAGCCTCCTTCAAGATAGCTCACAGTATCATAGTGAAGGAAACTAGCACTATACCCTTTTATTGCTATACCGTGGAGGGTTAAAACTTAGCCCATGGTAGAGGGGTATAATGATCAGTACTAATAAAAGGATACTACTATACCATGAAGGGATAAAATATAGCCCATGGTAGAGTGGTGAAATGAAGAACAATGATCAAAGGGAACCACCATATCGCAGAAGGTCAAAACATAGCCCACGGTAAAGCGGTATACACAATAAAGCAATGGGAGGACACCATGGTACCACAAGAAGTAGAAAGGTAGTCTATGGTAGAGCAGTATAGTATGAACTAAGGGTACACCATGGTACCAAAATCAAGACAAAGATGATGTGTGGTAGTGCAGTATATTGGGATATCTCATTCACAACAGCAAAGGCTAAGTGCAAATGAGTTCAAGGTGCAGAAGTGAAGGAAATTATCCAAAAGAGAACTATACTTTGGGTAAGTCTGTTCATCACTCTTTAAGTTTATAAAAATGGTGCCAAAGAAATCATAAATAGGAGCTAAAAAGGATGAACCCAAAGCTAGTAAACCATCTTTACAGTCTTCATTGCTTAATTTTCTACCCAAGTTAGTAGATAAGGGGCCAAAGAAAGTCTTTAGAGATTCAACTCAAGGGTGTACGGAACCAATTTTTCCTTAGTCTGGGTGGAATTTGTATTTGTATTTCTACATGAACATAAATGACAAGGTCTCGACATCAAACCTGTGGACACTTGACCTAGCCAAATTGATAGTTCCTAATGTTTTCATTGACATCAAGTTGATTAGAGCTATGGCCAATAGATACCATGCCCCAACAAAAATTTTCAAGCTCCCAGATGGTGGATGTTTGGTAGATGTTTCAAGGGAAGCCATAATTAAGTGTTTCAACCTAAACAAACAAGTTGTTAGAGAAGTGAATCTAGGAAGTTAGAACAAGAATACAAAATATTAAGGAGAACTTATAGGAGTGATGAGCTCCCCTTGCACATGAAAAGGGGTGATAACAATAAGATACTTCCCATCTCCTCCTCAAAAGTAGAGCCTTTCCCAATGTCTAATTTTCAAGTCTACTTCAAGAATACATACCATGCATTGTGTCAGGTGCTTGGGATAGATGTAGAGGATATCATGTTAGTAGGGTTGATGAGGATGGCTATGATCATTCAACATCTAGAATCAAAGGTTGAATTTGATTTTCCTTATGTGATTGAAGAACAAATTCATAAGTGATTGTTACAGGTGAGGGAGGCTAAGGTTCCCATTTCTTTTAGAAATTATTCTTTTCTATGTCATTTGATTTTGTATCAAAATGAAAGGAAATGGACTAACAGGATGAATTTGTGCACATAGGAGAACAAAGTTAAACTCCCTGTACAAAACTGGTGCTACATATGGGATAGTAGGTGCAATGAATGTGATTTTGTTGTGTTTAGAGATGATTTTTTTGTTAGAATAATTTATGTTCTTGGTTTTACAACACCAAGATTGCCACAATATTTGATGGAGGTCATGAGGCCAATGCAGTACAAGCCAGACTAGGGATTCATACATAATTATTCTAATTGGTTTCTAATTCCACAACATACTATCATTAGGGTATATGGTTGTGATCAAGCACCCCACATTTTACCAAAATTTGTACCTACTAGAATATGTTTTTTGGAGTTCATGTTGCAAATTCTCAGGATGGAGCATGATCGAATGAGAAATTAGAGAAAAGGCACATTCTTGCCTAATCTGATAGTGTTTGAAGAATTGGATATTGGATCAGATATGCTTCAGGAGTTGCAAAGATTCATGAGGGTTAATTATCCCCTCATGTCCAAGAAAGAAAGAGTATGTGACCCAGAGGGTTACATTAATATGATCAAAAGGACTTTGCTTACCAAGAGAGCCATATCTTATGCTTTTGACCCTAAAGAAGATGTGATAAGTAATTTACTATATTTTGTTGATGTGTTTCAGACACGAAGGAGATGGATAATAATGAGTAGATGGGAAGAGTAGAAGAAGGAGAAGAATAATAATTTCAAAGGGTTCTTTGTTGATGAACCTGATCTTCTAAAAAGGATGCAATTGGTCTTTGGAAATTTTGATGAATTTTATAAGATGGCTCAAGATGAAGGATTGGTTCCACTTCCTACACCCCAACAACCATCCCAACAACTATCACAAGAAACATCCGCATCTCATACACCACCCCTATCACCAGTATATCAATCCCCTCCATCTCCCACACATGAACCCCCAGAAAAGAAGCAGAAAGTTGAGTCATTAGTTGATTATGGCTCAAGTGATGAGGAACATGAAATAGTATTGAATATAACAAAGATGAAAGAGGTAGTAGAGCAGTAGAAAATTTAGGAGCACCATAATCCTAAGATCAAGATATCAGAGGAAGCTACAAATGAGATTTAGGATGATGAGAGAGTGCTTGCCTCTCTAAGATTTATGGAGGATGAAAATTTCATTCATACAACTGAGTTTAAATATTTTTGGATAAAAATGAAAATGAAGAAATCTGATGAGAAGTTAAAGACCAATCTCACAGGAGTCGATGATTCAAAATAGGCTGAGATTTAGGCCCAAACATTGGCCGAATTAAACATTGATAATATAAATGTTACTCCTCAAGAAGTAAGAGAATTAGTTATGAAAATTGACATGTTGATCATACTAGGAATGGAGTTGTCAAAGGTGTTTCTTTTGGACCAAATCAGATCACAAGATGATCCAATGTTGGTTGCAGAATCTGACTTAGAGAAAAGTGTATCAGGAATAGGGTATAACCCTACCACTCAAACCTTTGCCCTATTGACAGAGAAAAAGAGTACAAGGAAGCCCAAACTATTGGATGTGGTACAAGAGATGATAGGGTTAGCCATGGTGAGGAAAATGAAGGATACAACTCCAATAGAGGTTGCTACCATAACTATGCATTAAAAAATGTTCACCAATGATGTGGTGTAAAACATGGAGAAGAATATAACTGAATATGAGAAAAGTTTGAAGTTTTCAAATGATTAAGTTAATAAATTATTTATTGAAAATTTCAAGTTGAAACAACAATTGTAGCAAGAAACAATAGTAAGGGGAGATGAGATAGTTGTTTATCATCCACCTATTCATGTTGAAGACCCAATAGATTCAATAGATGAAAAATGAAATTGATCAGTTGAAGAGGCACAATATGGAAGATATCAAGTGTCACATCTTGGATACCCTGAGGAAAATATTGGAGCACAAAATTGAGATATTGAAGGAAAAGATGGGTGGGGTACATGAGAGGTTTAACAATCTGGTTAAAGATTTGGAGTAGATAAATGTTAATTCTCCTATCCTAGATGAACTCCAGAAGAGGTGGCATCCCACTTATCACATTCTAACTACTGTATGCAAGGAAACACAAAGGGATCGAGATGCCCCTCCTAGGCTAAAACCAACTCAAGAAATGGTGAAGGGAGTGATTAAGGAGCACAAGTATTTGATTGATATGAAGAAGAAAGTGGAAAGTAGAAGAAATGAATTTGAATTTATAAAGAAAAATTTAATCCCTTTAGTCATTAAAGATGATACTCAAATAAAGGTGTGGATGAATGGAAGAATGAGTTTGATCAAATGGTTTCTCAGTGCCTCACACACATATAGAGTGATGGGGATATCAGCCTTGACAGATTTCATACTTTGCTTGAAGGAATTGTGATATTGGACAATGGATACACGAAATTTGTGGCAGATGTCAAGAACTTGCTCAATAATAGATGGACAGGTCAGCTCACCAATCTTACTATTGCTCAAGAATTCAAGTGGCCAAATGATCTAACAATAAGAAAATGGAAGGAGAAGTATCTAGGCTCAAATGAGGACTGATCATCAGTATCACGAAGGAAGAATAATCATAAAGTAAAAGCTTTGCATAGGTCTTAGATGACCATGGGCTTCTTACTCAAAGACTAATGGACTTGAGCATATGTTTATTTTAGTTATTTCAATTATGGTTAATTTCATCAATTATGTTTTGTTACCAAAATACACAACCTTTGGTCTAAAGCTTGTTGCCTCTCATATAAATATGAGATACCAAGACCAAAAGGGATATATTGGATTAGATACAAGAAAATAGGTGAATAGGGATAGCTACAATGTTTACATCACAAAAGACTAGGACATATGTGTAAATTTTGAAGAAGTTAATGAAAAATCCTTGATTTGGTGGCATTATGTTGGTATCAATTGTTTGTTGAATTAATTGAAGATATTATCAAGTTGTCTCCAAGGTTGATATTTCTCTATTATTTAAATTGATATATCAAGTATATACTCAATTTATTGATGCACATTTGTTGTATTCATGTGGCATGATTAATTGGTTCTTTCAAGCAGAGATTAAATCCTTTTAGTCATTCATAGTAATTTGGAAGTGTCATTTGGATCACCTAGAAGAATCTAGTAATTACATTCTTGCATGTTTATACAAGTTATAAACAAATATTGGTATGCCAAATAGTTATAATTTCTGCCAAGTATAAACCACTTATCTTAGGCTTTCTATTAACTCTATATATGCAAAAAGGCACTGGTCTCATACATTTCATCATTTTATTTCATCCATTTTATTTTTACATCTATTAACTAAACATATCCATAAACTTCACAACTTGATATTTCTTATACAATTTACACCAAATAAGTCTACATCTCTCCATTTCCAACTGCCATTGTGGATAGATTGCTTAAGTAGGATATACATAGTCTAAGTCTACTTCATTCACACAGGTACACCAGCCTAGGTTTGGCAGAGCCTAAGGAGAAGAAGGTTCAAATCCATCATTCAGCCTTGTACGTTAGCCAAAAAAATATCAAGAGCTTGGAAACCTCTTGTGGTTTCAAACCAACATTTTTGATACCTAACAATTTGGAAACTCTATTGGGGAGTCAAACCTGAGTCTAAGCCTTTCATAGAGTTAACCCCTTACATAAGACTCTACTGGGAACAAGAATTATATAATTTTCTCACTTCTCTAAAAGTGAGTGGCAACTCTGAATAAAGGTATAGTACACATCAGAAGGTAATAAGTTCTAAATGTCAAACAATGCAAGGCAGAAGTTCCTTGTATAAAGGAGGTCCTAGTGACAACAGTAAATGGACACATAAGAATGATAAGGGTGAGAAGGAATATGATGAAATGTGCATGCCAAATAAAGATAAAGCATCATAACCACATTTTGAAACATATAACCACTATGAAACATTTCCAAATGAAAATAGCTTAGCAGGAGAACCACATACTCCTGAACAAAAAATAAATCCCTTCTATCAGCCAGATCCTAAGAAAGATGAAGAATTCATGGCTAAACTTGAAGCTAAAAGAGTCAAGAATCAGTAGGAATATGATCATAGAATGGAAGGAAATCAAAATGAGCCCATTAATAATGTAGCCCCTAAATAAAATTATGAATTCATGACTTAGGAAGAATTAAAAACACATTTGGACTATGAAAGACAAGAAGTGGAAAGAGAAAAAGAAAAATATGAAAAGATGAGGCTCCAATCAATAAAGGAGCTCCAAGATTTAAAGTTGCAGAAAATCCAAATCAATGCTTTGATGGCTAACCTCCCTAAATATGTGCCACCTCACAAGAAAGGGAATAATAATGCAGGACCTTCAAATCCACCAAAAGAACAACAAAATTAGTCAAGGAATCAATACAAACAACCGAATATTCCACCTAAAAATCCATCACAACATCTGAATGCTCAACCACCCCATGGCCAACAATATATGCCACCACCTCATACACAATAAAACAATCCATTATACCAATATCAACATCCTCAAAACCCACATATTTAGCATTACACAACCATGGTTAGGTATTTTGACTTAACAGGACTCCAAATATATCCTTACCCTATAGATAGCAGTTGGAGAAGTCTCGTCCCAAAATTTACAAGAAGTAGCACAGTCACAACTGAGGAACACTTAACGAATTTTAATGCTTTTATTCAAGACCTAGATATGCAATATGAAGATGTATAGATGATATTATTTATGATGTCATTAATTGAAGAAGCAAGAGATTGGTTCAAATATTTACCAACAACCTCTATTGATTCAATTCAGGAGTTCTATGATCAGTTCCTTGAATAATATGGGAACTAATGTGTACCATAATTTTCCTTGCATGAATTGATTAGCATCCAAAAATCTCAAAATGAGTTGGTATATGACTTCAACCAAATATTCTCCAAGATGAATAATAAGATACCACTTGGATCCAAATTGGTAGACCTTGCAACATTAAGTATTTATCTAAAATATTTTGATCCAAACAAAAGATATGAGCTTAGAAATAGGTGCCCCAAAAATTTAGTTGAAGCTCAAAAAATAGCATTGACTATTGAAAATAATAGAAAAGCTATTGGGGTGATAAGTAAGAGAGATAATCCTAGGGTCCCCCAACAATTCAATAATCCTCAGTATAAGTAAGAAAATACATACAGAAATGAAAGGCTCAGGTTGCATGACATGCCTTACAATACAAAATGGAAGGATGGAAATCCTATGATGGATAGGCCTAAGAATAAAGAGACTCTTGATCCTTTAAAGAAGAGAGGAGCATACATGGTAAAGAATAATCCTTGGTGTCAAGTTTGTGACTTGCCACATTCCCCTGACCATTACATTGTTGCTCAATCATTGCAAGAAGAGGAAATGCCAATAGAAAATGAAGAAAGGGATCATACAATTTATTTAACTTCCCACACCCTTCATCCTATAGAGCAGAAATATTCATCTTCATAGGAAGAAGGATATGAATATGATGTTGTTAACCATAAATACAACATACATATGTCTTAACAACAAGTATTTTCTGATTTTGAAGAAAGCAATGATGAACAATACCCTTCTAGTGCACCACCTCAATGCAATATAAGGAGACCGATTGAAGACGAGATTAAGAAGTTAACTATTGTTGTAGTGGAACAAGCAAAAAGAAAATATTGGTTGAGAAACAAAATGGTAAACGAAGGTGATGGTGTTCCAAGAGGGATATTTGTGAAGGATAAAAAACAGGCAGTATTGAAGAAAATAGAAAATAAACAGCTTGGTAAGAATGTGCAAAAGCATGTTCAGAAGGAGGAGATCAAAGAGTTGGATAAAATCAAAAAAAATCCTAATGATACAAACAAAAGAGTAAAGGAGGAAGGCAAGGAGAGTCACTGGAGCAAAAGAAAATAATACAAATAGAAGGTGCCTCTTTTGACATCACACAAGCTCTATCCCAGGTGAAAATGCCTGTCCCATTACTTGAAATGATGAAAATTAAGGAGTATAGGGATAGTTCCATTCAATTGATATCTAATGGGAATGACAAAAATATAAATGCTGAAAATAATTGGATTACTAAGATTAATAATAAGAAAGAAAAGGTAGATGTTCTAGAGGTTTGTCTAGGTGATTCATTGATAAATCCTCCACTAGTTGATCCATTCTTTACTACATTACTCATAAATAACAAGTTGGTAAGGAATTGTATGATAGACTTAGGTGCTATCATCAACATTGTGCCAGTTGAAGTCATGAAACAATTAGGCATGTGGGTGGATACTAATGGTCAAAAGTGCTATGCTATGGATAGAAGACCTATCCCAGTAGTGGGAGTTATGAAACACATTGAAGTAAAATTGGTTGCTTATCCACAAGCAACCTATAACATAGGTATAACTGTGATTGATACTCCTCATTTTGGAATGCTTTTGTCAAGGTAGTGGACTACAACAGTGGGAGAAAATGTGCAACTTGACCTATCCTATGCTACAATACTAGTAAATGGTCAAGAGGTCAATTTATATAGGGATCCAAGGATGAATCAAATTGTAGACTATGTGCCTCAAGATCGATTGAATTGTTTTTGTGATGTAGTTTTAGGGAGTTTCATAATAGAACCATCTCAACCTGAACTAGTCAATACTAATCCAATTGACAAACATGTTTCCAAGAATCATGATGGTGTGTGGAAGATGTATTTTGATGGAGCATGTAGCCAAGAAGGCAATGGAGCAAGGATAGTGTTCATCTCACTTGAAGGCACTACATTCAAATATTCATTTTTGTTAACATTTGAATGTACACACAATATAGCAGAATATAAAGCCTTGCTAACTGGTTTAAATATGGTTGTTAAACATAAGATCAAATTTCTAACTGTTCTAGGAGATTTTGAATTGATTATTTCATAAGTTAGGTCAAGATATGATGCAAGACACAAAAGGTTGAAAAAATATAGGAATGCTATATGGGATATGATGAAATTATTTGATGCTTTATCCATTGAATGGATAGGCAGATAAAAAAAAATAATGGCAGAATTTTTAGCTATTGTATCCCTGAGAAGTGATGATATCACCTTGGCTAGGTATCTCAAGTTGAATTTAAAACAAAGCCTACCATCCCTAACAATAAAGAGATGATATCACCTTAACTAGGGTATCTCAAGTTGAATTTAAAACAAGGCCTACCATCCCTGAAAATATATATAGCTGGAAAGTTTTTTAATGATTATACTGACCTCATAAAGTTTCTTCCTTGCATAGATCAATATGAAGATCAGGAGATTGAATTCAATGCTTTTGTGGAGGAAGTAGATGGAAAAAAATATTGTATTTGGAAAAGAATTTGTGCAATTAAAAACTAGCAAACATCCTAAAGAGCTTGTAGCACTGGAAAGAGTATTTGCTGCAAATGATCAAGCTCTCATGAAGCAGACACCAATTAAAAAAGATGTAGAAGAAGTCAATTTGGGGACTGAATTAGCACCCAAAAAGGTATATATTGGAAAGAAAATCATTCCAACTATCGGGAAAATGTTGATTGCATTGTTGAGGAAGTACAAGCATGTTTTTTCTTAGTCTTATGAGGATCTTAAAGCCTACAAGGAAGACTTATTCCAACATGAGATTCCTTTAAAGATAGATGCAAAACCATTCAGGCATAAGTAGAGGCCCATCAACCCAACCTTGGAGCCTAAAATGCAAGAGGAACTAGCAAAACTCATAGATGGAGGAATTATCAATCCCATTAGACATTCAACATGGGTTTCAAACTTGGTCCTAGTAAGAAATAAAAATGGGGATATTATATCTTGTGTAGAATTCAGGAATTTAAATGTTGCTTCCCTCAAAGATAATTACCCTCTCCCAAATATGGAAGCCATATTGCACAGAGTGATCGGGTGTGATTTTTTTTCAATGATGGATGGATTTTCTGGCTATAATTAGGTCAAATTTAAAGAGTCTGAGTAGTATAAGACAAATTTTACTACACCTTGGGGAACATATATCTATGTGAGGATGACATTCAGTCTCACAAATGTAGGAGAAACTTTCCAAAGATTCATGGATGTGGCATTTGCAGATTTAATCAATGCTATAATGGTAGTATACCAAGATGACCTCACTGCTTATTCCAAAAAATTAGATCATATGGAACACTTGAAGATATTCACCAGAGCTTTGGAATATGGTATCAGTCTTAATCCTAAAAAATGTCACTTCACTATCATAGAGGATAAACTTTTAGGGCATATTGTGTCAAAAGAAGGAATTAGAATAGACCCTAAAAGAGTAGAAGCCATAGATAAAATCCCCATTCCCAAAACTATTAAAGTCATTCAATCATTTTTTGGACAGATTAATTTTGTTAGGAGGTTTGTGTCAAGCTTTGTTGAGATTGTTAAACCCATATCCAGAATGCTAAAAAAGGGAGAGAAAATAGACTAGACTACAAAAGCCCTAGAAGCCTTCATATCCATCAAAAAAGCCATCAAAGAAGCTCCCATTCTAAAATCTCCTGATTTTACCAAACCTTTTCAAATATTCTCTTTTGCCTCATTTCACACCGTAGCGGCTATTATGTTACATAAGAATGATGAATGCCATGAGAAACCTGTATCGTTCTTTAGTAAGTCATTGTAGGGTGTAGAATTGAAGTATGATATTATGTACAAGCAAGCTTATGCATTTTTCAAAGTAGCAAATGCTTTTAGGCCATATCTAGTTGGAGCTAAGGTAATCGCATATGTAACACATGCAGCTATGAAAGATATCTTGGTATAGATAGAAATGATAGGGAAAAGATGCAAATGGATCAATAAAATCTAGGAATTTAATATGGAGATTCGGATCACCAAGTTAATAAGGGAACTGGGTTTGGCCAAACTAATGGTAGAAACAAACATTGAAGCTAACTAGAGCTATAATGTAGAAAATGAAGATGGTAGATTTGCAAGCACCGAACATACTTTTTGGTATACGAACATAGTGTATTATCTCAGGAACATGAAGTTCCCTAAAGGATTGGATGATAATCAAAGGAGAACATTGAAACTACAAGCTTCTAAATATGTTTTCATAGAAGGTGATCTATTTTTGAAAAACAAATATGGAGTTCTATTACTGTGTCTAGATGAATCATAGGCTAAACATGTTTTCAAAGAGATGCATGAAGGAGTGTGTTGAGGCCATTATTCTGCTAAAACAACACAAAAAAGTCTCAAGGCAGGCTATTACTGGCCTAAAATTTTCAATGTTTCTTTTGCATATGTGAGGAAGTGTGAAGCTTGCAAGAATTTTTTAGGAAAGACGAGATATTAAGGAGCCTTACCACTCAGACCTTTACAAGTAGAAGACCCTTTTCACCAATGGGGAATTGATTTTATTGGTGAAATACAAGAAAATTCAAGTGGGGGACATATATGGATACTTGTAGCTACTAATTATTTCATTAAATGGGTAGAGGTGATCCCAAGAAAGCAAGCAACAAGTAGGATGGTAATAAATTTCCTAATGGAGAATTTCATAACCAAATTCAGTAAACTAGTTAGATTGATCACAAAAAATGGCATGTATTTTAGATATGATGAATTCAAAAGCTTCTGTGACACATATGGTATTACCATTTCCTATGTTTCCCCCTACCACCCACAAGAAAATGGTTAGGTAGAGTCTAGCAATAAGAGTCTTCTGAAAATCATAAGAATGTTAGATGGAAATAAGAAAGCCTGGGATTCAAAATTAAGAATGGTTGTATGGGTGGATAGAATAACTATAAAGAAGGCAATTAGGAAATCTCCATTTGAGTTGGTGTATGGACATAGGCAAGAATGCCATTACAGAATGTTTTACTAGTTTATAATTTCATCCTTCAAGAAGATTTAGAAATTCTAGAACCAATGGAGGAAAGAATGGAGAAACTTGTAGAACTTGATGAAATAAGGAGGATGGCTCAAAAGAAAAATGACAACATGCAATCTCAAATGAAGTATCTTTTTGATAGAAATGCTAAAAATAGAAATTTTGAGATGAGTGATTTGGTGTTGATTTGGAATGATAGGTGTCAGGAGAAGGGAAAGCATGGAAGATTTGAAGCCTTGTGGTTAGGGCCCTTTTTCATCACTAGCAAGGGAGGAGAAGATTCTTATTATTTGCAAAAAATTTCTAGTGAAGAGCAAGAATTGCCAGTACATGGGAAATTTCTGAAGCATTTCTTTTCTTAAGGAATAACAAAGGATTGAGGATTTCCAGTGCATGGAAAATCCTTAACAAACCTCTTAAAATAATCTTTTTCCATGCACAGTAGTTTAGGAAATCAGAAAAAGGACTAGGACCTGCTTGTACATGGACAATCCTAGATTTCCCCTATTAAAAAAAACAAAATTTTCTTTCTATGTACAGTAGTATAAGTCCATTTCAATCATTTTCCATCTCCATATCCTTATTCATTCCATCCACTCCACCTTCCATCTTTCATATTTTTTGAAATCTTGGTCTACAACCAGAGATTCTAGATTCTTGTTGTGATTGTTAAATCACTCATCCCCAAATAGAGCCACTATTAGAATCATAATTTTCATAAAAATTCCAAAGCTTTTATCATTGGAAATCAAAAATTCATGTCATCATTTTCATAAAAAATCACTCTATAGCCATCCATAAAGATAAAATATCCCTTTACCACCATACTACTACCTCATCAAACACTCTTCATAACCTTCATCTCATACCTCCTTATCACAACCTTTTGCAAGATAGCTCACACTAGCACGGTGAAGGAAGCTAGCACTATACCATTTTACCGCTATACCATGGAGGGTTAAAATGTAGCTCGCAGTAGAGCGGTATAATGATTAGTACTAACAAAAGGAGACCATTATACCATGGAGGGATAAAACACAACCTACAGTAGAGTGGTACAATGAAGAACAATGATCAAAGGGAACTTCCATAACGCAGAAGGTCAAAAAATAGCCCGCGGTAAAGTGGTATACAAAATAAAGCAACGGGAGGACACCATAGTACCACAAGGAGAAAGGTATTCCACAATAGAGTGGATAGTATGAACTAAGGATACAATGCAATACCACAATGAAGACAAAGATGATGTGTGGTAGTGCGGTATATTGAGGAAAGGTAACAATTTGTACCATGGTACCGCGGGGAGGTGAAAAGTACTATGAGGTAACGCGGCAAGTAGCAATTGAAACATTTAAATTGGATAGTCACATCAATCAACTTCGAAATATGAAATTGAGCTCAGTGCGAAAGATTTGAGTGATGAGAATTTATGATTTTAGAATTAATGCAGCTTGGTGTGAAATAAACAAAGTATATCAACATTTCTTGTTCATAGCAGCAAAGTCTAAGTGCAGATGAGTTCGAGGTGTAGAAGTGAAGGAAATTCTCCAAAAGTGAACTATACTCTAGGTAAGTTTGTTCATCACTCTTTAATTTTATAGCAATGGCACCAAAGAAATCATAAGTAGGAGCTAAAAAGGATGAACCCAAAGCTAGTAAACCATCTTTACAGTCTCCATTGCTTAATTATCTACCTGGTTCAGTAGATAAGGGGCCAAAGAAATTCATTAGAGATTCAACTCAAGGGTGTAGGGACCCAATTATTCCTCAGTCTGGGTGGAATTTGTACTGGTATTTCTATCAGAATAGAAATGAAAAGGTCTTGACATAAAACCCATGGAAACTTGACCTAGAAAAATTGATAGTTCCTAATGTTTTCATTGACATAGACTTGATTAGAGCTCTGGCCAATAGATACCATGCCCCAACAAAAATTGGTAGTCACCCAAATGGTGGATGTTTGGTAGATGTTTCAAGGGAAGCCATAATTAAGTGTTTCAACATGAACAAAAAAGTTGTTACAAAAGTGAATTTGGGGAAGTTAGAACAAGAATAAAAAAGATTAAGGAGAACTTATAGGGGTGATGAGCTCCCCTTGCACATGAAAAGGGGTGATAAAAATAGGATACTTCCCATCTCCTCTTCAAAAGTAGAGCCTTTCCTAATGTCTGATTTTCTGGTCTACTTCAATAATACATACCATGCATTGTGTCAGGTGCTTGGGATAGATGCAAAGGATAACATGTCAGTAGGGTTGATGAGGATGGATATGATCATTCAGCATCTGGAATCAAATGTTGAATTTTATTTTTCTTTTGTGATTGAAGAACAAATTCATGAGGGATTATTGCAGGTGAGGGAGGCTAAGGCTCTCATATCTTTTAGAAAGTATTCTTTGCTATGTTATTTGATTTTGTATCAAAATGAAATGAAATGGACTAAAAGGATGAATTTGTGCACAAAAGAGAATGAAGTTAAACTCCTTGTATAGAACTGGTGCTACATATGGGATAGTAGGTGCAATGAATGTGATTTTGTCGTGTTTAGAGATGATTTTGTTAGAATAATTTCTGCTCTTGGTTTTTTGACACCAGGATTTCCACAATATTTGATGGAGGTCATGAGGCCAACGCAGTACAAGGAAGACCAAGGCTTCACACATAATTATTTTGATTTGTTTTCTAATGCCACAACATACTATCATCAACATATACAGTTGTGATCAGGCACCCCACATTTTACCAAAATTTGTACCTACCAGAATATGTTTTTTGGAGTTCATGTGAAAAATTCTCTTGATGGAGCATGATCTAATGAGAAATCATAGAAAAGGCACATTATTGCATAATCTCATAGTGTTTGAAGAGTTGGCTATTAGAACATATGTGCTTGAGGAGTTGCAAAGATTCATGAGGGTTAATTATCCCCTCAAGTCTAGGAAAGAAAGAGTATGTGACCCAGAGGATTACATTAATATGATTGAAGGACTTTACTTACCAAGAGAGATGAAAGAGGTAGCAGAGTAGCAGAAAATTTAGAAGCCCCATAATCCTAAGATCAGGATATCAAAGGAAGCTGCATATTAGATTTAGGATTATGAGAGAGTGGTTGCCTCTCTAAGATTTATGTAGGATGACAATTTCATTCATACAAGTGGGTTAAATATTTTTGAATCAAAATGAAGATGAAGCAATTTGATGATAGGTTAAAGATAAATATTATAGGAGACGATGATCAAAATAGGCTGAGATTTAGGCCCAAACATTGGCCAAATTAAACATTGAAAATATCAATGTTACTCTATAGGAAACCAAATAATTAGTTATGAAAAATGATATGTTGATCATACCAAGAATGGAGTTGTCTAAGGTGTTTCTTTTGGACCAAAAAAAATCACAAGATGATCCAATTTTGGTTGTAGAATTTAACTCAGAGGAAGGTGTATAAGGAATAGGGTATAACTATACCACTCAAACCCTTGCCCTACGGAAAAAGAAAAAGAGTACAAGGAATCCCAAACTCTTGGATGCGGTGCAAGAGATGAGAGGGTCAGCCATGGTGAGGACAATGAAGGATACAACTCCAATAGATTCTTCTACCATAACTATGAATTCAACAATGTTCACCAAAGATGTGGTGGAAAACATGTAGAAGAATATAACTAAATATGAGAAAAGGTTGAAGTTTTCAAATGATGAAGTTAATAAATTGTTTATTGAAAATGTCAAGTTGAAACAACAATTGCAGCAAGCAACAACAATAAGTGGAGATGAGATAGTTGATTATCATCCACCTATTCAAGTTGAAGACCCATAGATTCAATAGATGACAAATGAAATTGATCATTTGAAGAGGAACAATATGGAAGATGTCAAGCGTCACATCTTGGATATCCTGAGGAAAAAATTGGAGCATAGAATTGAGATATTGAAGGAAAAGATGGGTTGGGTACATGAGAGCTTTAGCAATTTGGTTAAAGCTTTGGAGCAAATAAATGATAATTCTCCTGTCCTCGAGGAACTCCATTAGAGGTGGAAACCCACTTATCACATTCTAACTAATCTATGCAAGGAAACAAAAAGGGATCCAAATGCCCCTCCTAGGCTAAAACCAATTCAAGAAATGGTGAAGAAAGTGATTGAGGAAAACAAGTATTTGACTAATATGAAGAAGAAAGTCAAAAGTAGAAGAAATGAATTTGACTCTATAAAGCACACATTCAGCCCTTCAGTCATTAAAGATGATAATCAAATAAAAGGTGTGGATGAAAGGAAGAGTAAGTTTCATTAAATGGTTTCTCAGTGCCTGAAACACATACAGAGTGATGGGGATATCAGCCTTGAGAGGTTTCATACTTTTCTTGATGGAATTGTGATATTGGACGATGGATACACAAATTTTTTGGTAGATGTCAGGAACTTGCTCGATAATGGATGGAATAGTCATCTCACCAATCCTACGACTATTCAATAATTCAAGTGGCCAAATGATCTAACAATAAGAAAATGGCAGGGGAAGTATCTGGGCTGAGATGAGGACTAATCATCAGTATCACAAAGGAAGAATAATCATAAAGTAAAATCTTTGCACATGTCTTAGATGACCATGGGCTTCTTACTCAAAGACTAATGGGCTGGAGCATATGTTTGTTTCAGTTATTTCAATTATGCTTAATTTCATCAATTATGTTTTGTTACCAAAAGGCATAACCTTTGGTCTGAAGCTTGTTGCCTCTCATATAAATACGAGAGACCAAGACCAAAAGGGATATATTAGATTAGATACAAGAAAATAGGTGAATAGGGATAGCTACAATGTTTACAACACAAAAGACCAGGACGCATGTGTAAATTTTGAAGAAGTTAATGAAAAATCCTTGATTTGGTGGCATTATGTTGGTATCAATTATTTATTGAATTAATTGGAGATATTATTAGGTTGTCTCCAAGGTTGATATTTCTCTATTATTTAAATTGACATATCAACTATATACTCAATTTATCAATGCACATTTTTTGTGTTCGTGTGGCATGATTAACTAGTTCTTTCAAGTGGAGATTAAATCCTTTTAGTCATTCACAGTAATTTGGAAGTGTCATTTGGATCACTAAGAAGAATCTAGTAATTACATTCTTGCATGTTTATACAAGTTATAAACAAATATTGGTATGCCAAATAGTTAGAATTTCTACCAAGTATAAACCACTTATCGTAAGCTTTCAATTAACTCCATATACCCAGCAAGGCACTGGTCTCATACATTTCATCATTTAATTTCATCCATTTAATTTTTACATATGTTAACTAAACATATCCATAAACTTCACAACTTGATATTGCTTATACAATTTACACCAAATAAGTCTGCATCTCTCCACTTCCAACTGCCATTGTGGATAGATTGCTTAAGTAGGATATACATAGTATAAGTCTTCTTTATTCACACAAGGACACCCGCCTAGGTCTAGTAGATCCTAAAGATAAGAAGGTTCAAATCCATCATTTGGCCTTGTACGTTAGCCAAAAATGTATCAAGAGCTTGGCAACCTCTTGTGGTTTCAAACCAACATTTTTGAGACCTAACACAAGTAATTAAGTAAAAATTGAAATATTTTACAAAAAAATGAATAATGTGCATGTGCGTTAGATTCTAGAAAAATTGAATGTATATATATATAAACATATATGAAATACATTTCCAACATCACTTGAGTTACAAAGATCAAAGATAAAGGAAAAAAATGTGAGCTTGAAAGAAAAAAATAATGATATAACTTTGCTTGAGAATAAAATTAACCAATAGGATAATATTTATAGAAAAATAATGTCTCAACCATGCAATTACATGATGTTACTATTTAAAATAAGTTTACATTTGAGCATGGATTTCAATGCAAAATTTTCTGCAAAGCTTAGGATTAGCTAAATAAGTATACTCATAAAGTGTTTTTGCAAGATCTGTTAAACAATAGTAGGACAACTAAGAGGGAGGGGTGAATCATTTGTCACACAAATTCAAACATAAAACTTTTATCACTTATCAAATCTTCTACCACACTATTTTTTTATAACATATGAGCATGAAACAGAAATAACAAAAAGTAAATCAACACAATGAACACCATATTTTTACGTGGAAAACCCAATAAGTGAAAAAAAACGGTGAGGGTTAACTCACAATATAAAGATTATAAACTGAATACAAGGCTTGCTGCCAAGGGCTCACTACCAAAAGGACTCACTATCCAAGTAAAAAGGATCACTACCTACAAAGGACTCATTGTCCAATAGGGAGGCTCACTTCCTACACATATAAAAGAGAACAAAAGATTCACCATAACAATTAAAGCATATTCATAGGATTACAAAAACCTTCAACTCACTGCCTTCAACACACTAACAAACTGCTATCGCAACTCACTCACACACACTTCTACTCTTATTATTGTGGCACACTTTTGTCACTTTGCATCACACTATCATTCAACTCTTTGTCATACAATTTTCTCTATCTTCCTATCTCTTTCAATTCTTCACAACTCACCTTGCTTTTATACCAATCTCAACCTTAGAAACATTTACCAAGGTCGGTTGCAATACATCATTTCATAAATTCAAATTAGGTCAGCAACTCTAAATTCCCATTGTGGAAAGGAATAAGAGTGGACCAATAAATATGATATTCTTGAATCTTCTACTCACTTCCTCAATTAAATTTTTTTCTTCAAATGAAGTGTAAACACTAGGTCAGACAAACCTAATGAAAACAAAAACTATCAATGATACACATGCTTCCCAACTAGATGATGACATACAGTTGCCACACCAAAATTCATTATGCATGAGAATACATCTCAAAATCTTCCAAATACATCTACAACAACAACAAAAAGCTTCAAACACTGAACTTCTTTCACGAGTCAATCTGGGTTGTGTAGACACACACAAAAATACTAAAAAATGATTTTCGGTTTACAAAACTCCAAACCTTTTCACCAGAGCATAGGAAAGACCTTCACAAGACATCTCCTAGATCCACATGATCTGAAACAAAATAGAAAAGAAATGCAGATCAAACATATTTCTCCTAGTCCACAAAATACTAATACTACTAGTAGAACACATATACCGGTGGACATAACTTCTGCATACCATCTCACCAGAAACTGAAACTCAGACTATATCATTATCATATCACCATCAACATGCCTTCAGATTCACATAGTCATAGAATCACCATAGGAGAAATGTGTAGCACATACTGGAGCACACAATGAACACACTCAACACTCTAAATTTTCTTCTTTATTAATTTTCTCAAAAGAAATTGGAAACTCATCATACAAACATGTATGCAACACCATAAAGGTAGCTCCACGTACCCACAACATCTCACTAGCATCTCAACCATACATATGCAAACTTTAATAGACTGAATAGTGTTGACATCAATGAAACATTAATGACTACACCACCAAACTAGCTCATCTTTGCAACAATGTACCCCTTTTTCATTGATGGCAACACATAACCTTTTCTCCCCCTTTGAAATCAATGGAAAAGAACAACTCCTTTAATTACTCCCCCTTGGGAGTACACTCATACTGCAACAATGAAAATATTTTCTACCCCCTTGCAAAGTAGACCCATCAATGAGTCCAGGTAAATGAAGAATCTGTGAACTCACTTGACTAATGCACCTTCATGTTCACCTAGTTAGGAGGGCCAATGACCCCCAACCTCTCCCTAATATTCTCAAAAGTATCCTTCGAAAGAGCCTTAGTAAATATGTTTGCAATCTATTCCTTTGTAGTTACATACTCTAGTCCGACCTCATTCTCTAGCACTTTCTCTGTTAGAAAATGATACTTGATAGATATGTGCTTCGTTCTTGAATGTGTAACTAGATTATTTGAAATGTTTATTGCACTTGTACTATCATAGAAGATAGAAATAGGCTCATCACATACTACTCCATTGTCCTTTAGAGTTGGCTTCATCCACAGAACTTTTGTACAGTAGGATGTTGCAGTAATATATTGAACCTCTGTAGTGGATAAAAAGACTGAGTCTTGCTTTTTACTCAACCATGAAACTAGTCTTCCACCAAGGAATAAAGCACCACCACTAGTACTCTTCTAGTCATCTACACATCTAGCCAAATCAACATATGTATAATCACTCAAGGTAAAATCATTACTCTTAGGATACCTTAGTTCATAATATGATGTGCCTTTAATATATCTAAATATTATTTTTACAGCCATAAGATGTGCTTCTCTAGGATCTGCTTGAAATATAGCAACTAAACACACTACATGCATAATATCTGGTCTAGTAGCAGTAAGGTAAAATAGTCCTCCAATCATGGATCTATATTTTCTCTAATCAGTGTTAGCAGATTCATCATCCTTGCTTAGTTTACATCCGGTTACCATAGGAGTACAAACTAGCTTAGAATCGTCCATCCCAAAAAATTTCACAACTCTTTTACATACTTATATTTTGAAATGAATATCCCTTTATCAATTTGATTCACTTGCAGACCAAGGAAGAAATTCAATTCACCAAGCATATACATCTCAAATTATTTCTATATTTCTTCAGCAAAATTCTTACACATGCCTTCATTTCCACCAAAAATGATATCATCAACATAAACAATTACAATTAACATCTTATTACCTTGAATGTTGAAGTAGAGGTTGCTATCAACAAAGCCTTTGCTAAAACCTTTCTTTGTCAGATATTTGTCCAGTCTTGCATACCAAGCTCTAGGATCTTGCTTTAATCCATAAAATTCCTTTTTCAGCTTAGAAACCATGTCCAGTTTGTTAGACAACTAAAATCCTTCAGGTCATTCCATGTACACTTCTTCCTCTAATTCACCATTCAAAAAGACTAACTTAACATCCATCTGATATACCTTGAAGTCCTTGTGTGTAGAAAATACCAAAAACATTCTGATAGCTTTCATTCTGGCCACAAGGGAAAATGTTTCCTCAAAATCTATCCCTTCAACTTGTGAATATTCTTTGCATACCAATCTTTCCTTATTCCTTACTACATTTTCATTCAGTTTGTTATAGAACACCCATTTAGAGCCAATCACATTTTTGTTCAGAGGCCTAGGGACTAGTTCCCATGTCCGATTCTTCTCTATCTAATGTAATTCCTATTTCATAGCTCTCATCCAACTTTCATCTTCGCATACTTCCTTTACAAATTTAGGTTCTATTTTAGAGAGTAAACTAAAATTTACTTCAGCTACAACTTTGCTTCTTGTTTTTACACCTTCACTCTTGTCTCCAATTATCTGATCTTCTGGATGATTCCTCTATACATATTTACGAGTTCTAGCAATAGGTTCTAGTTCATTTTCTTCTTCTTCTTCTACTTGTTCATTTTTATCCTTTTCTTCTTCTTCTTTCTCCTTATTTTCTTTAGGTATATGTCTACAAATAGGATCATTAGGTTCAACTTCACTTATCTCAATAGGTCTATGTATGTCTTCATCAACTTTCACATTAGCACTTTCAATAATCTTTCTTAATCTTTTGTTAAAGCATCTATATGCCTTGCTAGTAGTAGAGTATCCAAGAAATATTCCTTCATCACTTCTAGCATCAAACTTTCCAAGATTTTCATCATCTCTTTTCATATGGCATTTGCTTTCAAATACCTTGAAATATTTCACAGTAGGAGTCTTACCAGTCCATAGCTCAAAAGGTGTCTTTGTGCTGTTGTGTCTGATCTGAACTCTATTAAGAGTATAAACAACAGTATGTATTGCTTCTTTCCAATATACATCTAGTACATTAGATTCTTTCATCATAGTTCTAGCAGCTTCCTATATTGTCTTGTTTTTCCTTTCAACTACACCATTTTGGTGAGGGATTCTCGAAGCAGAATACTATCTTTTTATGCCATGCTTGTCACAAAATGTGTTAAATTCACCAAAAATGAATTCACCACCTCTATTAGATCTCAACACTTGATTTTAAAATTTACTTAATTTTCCACTCTTGCTTTGAATACCTTGAACCTATCCAAGGCCTAATTCTTTTCTTTGAGAAAAGAAACCCATGTCATCTGAGTGTAATCATCAATAAGAAACATAAAATATCTATCACCATTCAAGCTTCTAATCTTAGTCAGGCTGTAGAGATCAGTATGCACCAAATCCACCATACCGGTAGTAGAATATTTTTTTCCTTTAAAGCTACATCTTGTTTGCTTCCCCAGTTGACAACTTTTGCAAATTGTATTAGCAGGTCTTGTGATTCTAGGTATTCCTCAAACTATATCCTTTTTACTGATCTTAACCAGGTTATCAAAGTTCACATGTCTCATTCTCCAGTGCCATAACCAACTTTCATTGATTTGAGATATAAGACAATGAACATCAATTCCCTTCAGATGATAGATGTTTCCATGAGTTCTTCTTCTAGCAACAATCATGTCTCCATTTCTGGATCCTTTTTTGATTTCACAGGTATTATTTTGAAACACAAGTTTAAATCCATTGCTACACATCTTACCAACACTCAAAATATTATGCCTCAAGCCCTTTGCATAATATACATCATTAGTGCTATGTGCTCATCAAAACTAATTGAACCTTTACCATAGATCTTAGCTCATGAATCATCACCGAACATGACTAAACCACCATCATATTTTTCAAGTTTAGTGAACTTTCTCTTATCTCTGGTCATGTGATTTGAACATCCACTTTCAATTACCTAGTATTATTCATCCTGTCTTGCATGAAATGCAGTAACCAGAGTACCTTCCATCCTATTCTTCTTAACTTCTATAGGTTTCTTACTTACACATTTTCTAGAGTTAGTGGATATAGATTTAATTTCTAAAGCTAAGAATAAGAATCACTATCATCAATCTCATTTTTAGATTCATCATTAGAAATACCTGTATCTTCCTTAACATAGTACAGTTTCTTTTACTTCTTATCCTTTCTATCCTTATCCTTACAATCCTTATTCTTTTTATGTGCAATTCTATTCAAACATCTTGAAGCATAATGACCAATATTACCACAACTCAAACATTTAAAGGGAAACATACCTTTATACTTTTTGGTACTTTTCTTTAGTTTCCTGGTGAAGTAAGCTTCCAACTCATCATCGCCATCTAGTTCCTCCTCAATCTTCATTTCCTTAAATGTTTTTTTTGTCTTCTCTTCTATCTTGTCATCTTTCAAGAACTTTCTTAATTCAAATTCTTGCAGGGTGTTGAACAAGTGTTACAAGGTATACTTCTTAGGGTCATACATTTCTTCAATCACGAAGATCTTGTTGTTGTAGCATTTCAGTAGAGTGATCAGAATCTTCTCTATTATATCTCTTCCTGTTAGCTTTCCTCCTTGATTTCTAACCTCATTTGTAGTCTATTCAACCCTGTGAAAAAAACTTGTAAATTCTTCACTATATTCTATTTTTAGGTTAACAAATCTACACTTTTCCGCCAGTCTCTTTGTCAATTTCACTTTTTCATTCCCTTCATACATTTCTTCCAGCTTCTTCCAGACATCATATGTAGTATCCAGAGAATTGACATTAATTCACTCATTTTTAGATAAGCCATTGCAAATTGCATACTTCACTCTCTCATTTTCTTCACAAACAAAGATCTCATCTACAGTATTAACACCATCGAATGGGATTGTGTAATTATTCTCAACAACCTTCCAGGTCTTGAAACGAAGAGAGATAATATATCCTCTCATCTATCCCTTCCAAACTTTGTAGTCAATTCCATCAAAAATAGGGATCAAAAATTTGTGCACCATTGGATCTTCCTTGAGTGGTTAAGCTCTACAACATGGAACCACAACCTCTGATACCAATTGTTAAATAGGAACAGGACAACTGAGAAGGGGGGTGAATCAGTTGTCACACAAATTCAACCTTAAAATTTTTATCACTTATCAAATCTTCTACCACACTATTCTATTATAATAAATGAGCATGAAACATAGATAATAGAAAGTAAATCAACACAATGAGCACTATATTTTTATATGAAAAACCCAATAAGGGAAAAACCACAGTGAGGGTTAACTCACAATATAAAGATTATAAATTGAATACAGGGCTCACTACGCAAAGAAGCACTCACTATCCAAGTACAATGGCTCATTTCCTACAAATACAAAAGAGAACCAAAGATACACCACAACAATTAAAGCACATTTGCATGATTATAGAAACCTTCAGCTCACTGAGAAACTTCTACCACAACTCACTCACACACACCTCTACTCTTATGATTGTGGAACACTTTTGTCACTTTGCATCACACTATCATTCAACTCTCTATCATACAATTCTTTCTATCTTCCTATCTCTTTCAATTCTTCACAACTCACCTTAATTTTATACCAATCTCAACCTTAGAAACATTTAACAAGGTCGGCCACAATACATCATTTCATAAATTAAAATTAGGTTGAAAACTCTAAATTCCTATGGTGGAAAGGAATAAGAGTGGACCAATAAAAATGATATTCTTGAATCTTCTACTCACTTCCTCAATTAAATTTTATTCTTCAAATGAAGTGTAAAAACTAGGTTAGCCAAACCTAATGAAATCACAAACTATCAATAATACAAATTTATCCCAACCAAAAGATAGCATGTGGATGCCACAACACACTTAATTATGTATGAGAATACATCTCAGAATCTTTTAGATACATCTGCAGCAACAACAACAAGCTTCAAACACTGAACTTCTTTCACCAGTCAATCTGAGCTATGTAGACACACCAAAATACTAAAACATGATTTTTGGATTACAAAAATCTAAACCTTTTTGCTAGAGTATAGGAAAGACCTTCACAAGACATCTCCTAGATCCACATGATCTAAAACAAAACAATAGAGAAATACGAATCAAACATATTTCTCCCAGTCCACAAAATATTGATACTGTCAATAGAACACATATACCAGTGGACACAACTTCTACATACCATCTCAACAGGAAACTGAAACTCAGACTATATCATTATCATATCACCATCAAATTTCCTTTAGATCCACAAAGGCATAGGATCACCATAAGAGAAATGTGGAGCATGTTCCAAAGCACACACTAAACACACTCAACATTTAGATTTTCTTCTTTTTTAATTTTCTCAAAAGCACTTGGAAACTCATCATACAAACATGTCTACAACACCATAAAGGTAGCTCCATGTACCCACATCTTACCATCATCTCAACCATACATATATAAACTACAACATACTAAACAATGTTGACATCAATGACAACATTAATGACAACACCACTAAACTAGCTCATATTTGCAACAATATCATGTCTATATTTGATGATATTAAAGTTTTAGTTTTTCTAATGTTTCAAAGTCCATTTTAACAACATTAGATAAATTTTTGGGGCTGAAAGTAGTTGTAACTAACATAGCTATTATAACTTTATAGAGAACTTCATGAGCTTTTTGATGATTTAAAAAGTCCATCAATCAGACACCCAGATCAAAAGTTATGGCCTCCCGAAGTAAGGTCTCTTGAAATGAGATGGAAAAATGTGTTGGAAACATAAATGAGTTGTAAACGTGGAGTTACATGTCATGGTTTTTTTTTAGATACATCATAGGAATTTTTTATTGTAGATAAGGATGGGCACCACTTTTTATGTCATTTTAGCTCATGGTTTTATAATACCATTTGAAGATTTTATGTATTGTACTTCCTATATATTAGGTGCATGTGATCGAGGTTGTGTATAAGAGTCTTATAGGTATTGATTTACCTCTAGATATGTGGTTGGTCATACTCCTATGAGGAGGATTTCTCTACAAGTATATTTTAATCTTATTGGTTCTTGAATAATATAGTACGTAGCACTTGGAGTGTGGAGTTTTTCTCCCAAATGGGTTTTCTCCATGTAAATCACTATGTTGTGGTATGAATATTATTTATGTTTATTTCTATTTAAGTTTCCATAATTGTTCATATCTAATTTATTTTGTATAACCCTCCACTCAAGAGTAGTGTAAGAAGTTTTTCCACTACCTTAGCTTCCTTACAAGTGATATTAGACCTTGATTACCTTTGGTTTCTAGTGGAACCCATAAAATTTTTAGGGTTCCATTGACTTCATGGTCATGTCACTAGTCACTTCTATCTTTTGGCATTAGGGTTTTGGGTTTAATAGTCTTATGTATCTTGTTACCCTTGAATATCAACCATTTCATGTTTTTGCATTGACCGGATGAACTAGTTCACTTATTACTTAAGCTCATTCCCATGATCTTCATTATTGTTGTTCAATTGACCCCAATTTCTTGGTTACCATTGGGCTCTGTATTGTCTAATCTTGT
Organism: Sequoia sempervirens; assembly: GCA_007258455.2. Lineage (NCBI taxonomy): Eukaryota > Viridiplantae > Streptophyta > Pinopsida > Cupressales > Cupressaceae > Sequoia > Sequoia sempervirens. The sequence goes on from VDFB02179234.1 coordinate 81,257,459, forward strand.
CACTCGATTTTCATCTTCCCATCATGTGTTGCTGCATGAAATATTTCTTCTAACCCGTGATGAGCGATATCATGTCTATTCTTTGGCTTTGGTTCATCACCCATCGCGTGTCTTGTTATTTTGAGAGGATAACCCATGATGAGTGATGTGGTTAAGGTTTTGACCCATCGCTAGCCCTTGTATTATTGCTGGTTAAATTCTACTTTTTTAAAGGGAACCCATGAATGTCGATGGGCAGAGTATCTTCCCATTGCACGGCTTTGTTCTATCATGGGTTGGGATTAATTAATGAACCTTGGACATGTGATGAGCGATGCAACTCATATCTTCAACCAAGATCTTCTCTACACTCATGATTAAGGGTTGATATCTCATCGCTAGCCTTCTAGCCATTGCTTGATGAGATCCCAGTGTCGAAAGGAAACACGTGAAGAGTGATACTCATGAAATGTGGGGAATTATGTGTAGAAGTTTCCTAGTTCATCGAGTACACATCAAACTATCGGTAGGGCCTATGGAGAGTAAGAAGCAATGTGAGCCATTAGAAGAGTTTTTCATCTGAATGCATTGATAGTTTGAATTTAAATAGGAATGACCAACCTGAGATGTAAATTTTCACTTGTGCAAGCATTCTTGCATCATTAATGGTATATGTACTCAGCTAAATTCAATGAATAGGGTTTACAGTTTATATTTTCACTTTAGTCGAACATCTGAGGAGCTGAAGGAGAACTCAAAGTGACCAGGGTTGGAGCTAAAGGATTTGTAGGAAGTTTCTTCCTAGGTAAGTGCCATCAACCTCCCACTAGTTTCTTTCGCTGGTTTGTAAGAACTAGTGTGTCAAACCAAAGGATGTCTGAGTTAATTCTAGGAATTATTCATGGTTTATAGTTTTTATTGAGTTATTATAGTTTCTTAGTTGGGTAAAATCACATTTGAGTCCAAGTTTGAGTTGTTAAGAATAGTGTAATAATCCCAAACCTAGTTTACTTTCGAACTAAGTAAAACCCTAAAGGGGTTAAAAGGAGCTAACTTGGTGAGTCGTAATCATCGAAACCTATACCAAAGAAGAAAGAGCAGATCTCCCATGACCCCCCTCAAACATCAGAAGTCACTGAAAAGAAAAATGGAAAACCCTAGGATTATACATGCTATATGGTAAATTCCAACCGCCAAACATTAAGGCAAGTGGTAGCAAAGCTACAGGGGAAGGGATTCTAACCACCAATTTCAAGGACCTTGTAGAGGGAATTGGTGATATTATTGTTCCAGAGACTAGATGGGAATTGTTCCTATCTACATTTACAAAAAGAGATGCTTAAAATCTTGGTAAAATGTCTAGTGTTTTATTTAGGAAAATTGGTTGTCCCCAATGTTTCTGTTGAGGTGGACTTGATGCTACATTTTGTAGATAGATATGATGATATAAATAGGGTAATTATAGACACTAAGGATAAGACAATTCTAGAAATAATGGCAAGTAAAGTTGTGGAGGTCTTCAGAATGAGACTTGATGTCAGTGAAAAGATTAACTTTGAGAAATTGTAGCAAGAATATGCCAAACACAAGGTAGCACTTTGAAAAGGTGAAATACCAAGGCATAGGTGAGAGAAGGGCACTACATTTTCACCCAAAGATGCTGAACCATTGATCTATGAAGATTTTGTAGATTACTTCTGATACACATATTATATGTTGTGTCACATGCTTGGATTAATGTGTGATGGAAGGATAACCTCACCCCTACTATTCATAATTCTAGATATTCAACATAGAAACAAGAACATATGGTTTGATTATGCCCACAAACTTGCAAAATAGTTACACTATGATCTAGTAAAGCTAAAGGAGAGGAGAATTCCATTGACTTTCAAATACTATTCATTACTAATGCACATGATATTCTATCAGGGGCAAGAAATTTTTGGTAAGGCTATGAAACTAAGACAAGTGGATGAAAAGAATAATAAGTTTCCTATTCAAATGTGGACACATATTTGGGATTTACATTGCTCAAACTCAAACTATGTTGCATTTTGTAACATCATCAAACACACAACTTTGGTACAAATGGGTGTTGCACCCACTGAAAGGATTTCCAAAACAATTAAAGCATTGCTAAGGCCAAAGGAATTTGGTGATGACCTAGATTATGAATTCAATTGGGGAGAATGGTATTTGTATAATAATTTTATGGTCATTAGATGCTATGGGACTCTTGTTGCACCACATTTTCTACCCAAGTTTTCCTCTTATAGGTTGGAATTCATTGAGATAATGAGGAAGATGGACTGCTTTGATGCAAAGAAATTTAGGCTATTCTAAAAGGCCTCCATCATTGCATCAAATTTCTCTTATGATCATTTTTTTGTATCGACAAAGGAAGCATATGAGGTATTTGGTATAATTGTTAGTAACCTGAGAATGAAAGTAGTCTCTACTAGAAATTTTGACCTAGAAGGACATATCAATAGAGAAAATATAAAGAGGTCAATCTCAGGATATGGACCTCATGTATTTTACTTTAGAGAAGATGTGATAAGGAATTTTCCAACACCTACTACTATCTAGGATAAGGAAAAGATATGGATGAAGATTGTTGAGGTTGATTATAATGCTTCTACTTAGAATGTCTACTATGAGATCCCTTATAAACATGTCACTGACAAATATAAAAGGATGGAATTGGTCCTCAGTGATTTCATGGATGGAACCTTTTTGGAGAAAGTGGAACAAGCTATGAAACTAGCTCAAAGGGCTCTACAAGAGCATTTAATAAAATTTGGTGGTCAACCAAAGGACCTCACAACACCGGAATAGTAGTAGCCAATGGATATAAGAGATACTCCTATTATGGAGTTTCCTACTAAGAATGTTGACGAAGCACAAGGTGTTGAGGGAAATGTGCAACAAACATCTACTGAATCAACACGTGTTGAACAAGGAACATAATTTGAGTTTTCACACCCTGATATAGGTGATGTAATGAAACCTTTTTTCCTAGATGATAGGCTAGTACCTTTGGAATATGATGAAAGACAAGATAATTTGATGCAAGGGTACTGGCTTGTGCTAAGTTTCTATATGATGACTCTTTTGTGAAAACAAGAAAATTAAGGGAATATGTAGCTAAACTCAAGGCATGGAAAATGAATGATAGGATACAAAAGGCTCAAGAGGGAGTGGACCCTTCTCAACTAGAGTAAGTTAGAAAGAAAATTGAAGAGGAAATTATTTAGAAGATTTCACAAATGAATACCATGGAAGCTAGGAGATTGGTCAAAGACATTAGAATGATGGCGATGCCTAGCTAGAGCTTGTCATCAATAATTGATTCAGATAAAATCAGAAATGACCCAAGTGTTGTGGTCTCAAAAGAAAATTTTGATGAGAAAACTTTTGGTTTAGGGTTTAGTCCTAGCCTACATACATTGGCTATTTGGCAATTGATGCCAAATTTAGGTAGATGTAGACTTAGTAAAAAAATGACTGGCCTCTCAGGAGATTTGATAATAGGTAGGGCTTAAGAGATGACAACCCCACAAGTTGCAAGATTAACTATGCACATAGCCATGTTGAGTGTGGACACTGCAAAAATTTCTCAGGATAGTTACATGAAATTGTTGGAAAAGCATAAAAAATTGGTTGAGGAATATAATAAGTTAAAGGCTACTTTGGTTAGTATAGGTCAGAAGACTCTACCTACTTCTCCAACTAGTACCTCATCATAGGAAAAGGAAACCTTCAAATAAAAAATTATTGCCATGAAGAATGAACTCCAAACAGCTAAATCTAAAAATATTAAGCTTCAAGAGGATATGAATAAAATCACAAAGGATATGGCTGACAAGATCTTGGGCCACAGATTGAAAAAGGCATCCTTTAAAGCAAAAGATGCATGGTTAACATATAAGGGTATACATGAGGCTTTTGAAAGGTTCCAACATTTTCAGGAGGTTTTCCAAAACACATGGAATAAATCGAGCAATAGATTGAGTATTTTAAAATAAATACAAGCAAACATAAAGGATGACCCTAAAGCTCCCGCAAATCTGTCAGCTATCATAAGGGGAATAGAGATGATTGGTGAGATCACAAGTTCTCATGAAAAAATTGGAGCATAGCTACATGGTAAAATTAAGGCCTTTAGGAGGATGGAAGACTGTGGTATGCCCAAGATCCTTAATGAAGATGGAACACTTTTAGAGTATGCACCATGGAGAGAATTCTTCAAGCACCAAATGGCTATAGGTCCATGAATACAATATGTTGATGATGAATTAGACATAATTTTTCTCAATGGTGTTATTCATACTCTCATTACAATCCAAGTAGACATGGAAACCTTTGTGAAAGAATCTAGAGTGGTAATTGATTTGAGGTACAACAAATACAATACAAAGGTGCAAAAATTTCTTGATATTGATTGGCCCACTACAGATGAATATAAATATTGGCTAGAAAAATATGCTGAGTAAGCCATGAAGGTGGTGGGAGGAATATAGAGTATGGTCTAGTATAGTACAGGTTCATCCTTTGAAACAATTGTGTAAGGGAAATCTATATCCTCTTAATATGAAGGTGCACGTGGTAACCCAACCAATCCTTTCCTTTGGTTTTGTTCCATTCTTCTTTCATACCTTACACCTTTTCTCTGAATGGGTTGTGATGTAGAATTGTTGAAGAATGAGGATACAAGCTCCTAAAGCCTTTACAAGTTTTGTCCTTTTGTATTTTCCCCCCATTTCTTCAAAGTACAAATATAACTACCTGGGAGTTGAAATAAAGTGAAATATACTTGAAATTCTGATTGAAATGAAATGTAATTAGCCAATAGCCTGATGCTTGTTTGTTCCCTTGATCATATAAAAGGGAACTCAAGGCTATTGTGTAGGGTCTTTGATGTTTTGGTTGATCTTAGATAATCATAGTGAAGTTTTATGAGTACAAGCATATAACGGATGTACAATTACTTGTTGAGTCTTGGGATATGTCTATATTCATAGTTAGCTTAAATATTTTGCATACATTATAGCATTTGAGAATCAATAATGAAAAATTTCATGCAAATTGTCTCCTATGAATATGTCCACAAATCAGCAATGAAATAATCAAGGATTGTCTCATTGGTGTCCAATTCTTGTGGTTGGATGTGTGTTTGCATTGTTGCTTCAATTCAAGTAATTGATTAAAATGCTTTAATGCAATCACTGGTTTATGACTTAATTCATAGGATTTCTAAGTATGTTTTGTATGGAAAGCTTGGATTATGAATTTTCAACACAAATCCTTAATAGTCTATAAATATTGAATGCTTTAGTTATTTGATTACCGTGTGTTGTGAATTTGACTCCATCACCCTAGGATAATGCATTGATTTTATAATTTGAGTAATTCCAAATCTATCGGATTAGTTGGATCATATTAAAGAATAATTCATTTAGTTAAATTAATCTTCAATATGGTGATGGTTATTATGGATTTCATTCCAATTGTCCATTCTCTGCTCCAAATCATGATGGTGTGAAGGATTTTCCAAATCTTTGCAACTTGTCACTTGTAGAGTCATTGATATGAGAATGTATCCTCTTAATGTGCAATGTACATGGAGATCATTTGAAGGAATATTGTGAGTGCAGTGTAGGATCACCCTCTTGGATTTTACAAAGCCTGAAGTGCAAGAAGAAAGTTGACTTGCTTTCTCTCCTTTGTTGGCCAACCTCTTTTACGTCATCAATTATTGGAATTGGAAAATCTATAGGCTACCTTGAAGATCTGGTTGGTATTTAAAAGACCCAACAAAATGGTGACTCTGCTGGGGATGTAATCTTTATAATTCTAAGTTCTCTAGAATGTCTTCTCATAGATCATTGTGTTATACGGTGATATTTTCTTATAGAATTAGTTGATTTGAAGTGTACCAAATATTGCTCAAATTTTTGTTAGGTCCTTCCTCAAGGTCCATATTAAATCTCCTGACCTTTCATTTTGAAAGTGTGTGCTCAAAATGCATGTAAAGGTACCTCATATTTGTCAAAGTTCATCTGAGTATTTAAGGATTTATTGAAATTTGCACAAAATGTAATAAAATTACCATGAATTGGTCCCAAGGAATTTGGGTGGCGAGTCTGAAGTCTCTACACTAGTGTGAATTGGTGTTTAAGGATATTAAAGAAGTGGAGAAGAGAATTATAAAGAAGTGAAATAATTTGAGGGACGTGCAAAGGATTCAAGTACAAATGAGAGGAACATGAGGCCACATGAAGAAGCATCCTGAGCAGAAGCATGAAGGTGAATTACTAAAGAACATGAACCTACATAGGAAATGGATAAAGAAAATGGATGCAAAAAATGCAATTTTACTCCTCATCCCATCCCTGAACGTGATATTTGTTCTAGCTCTAGTTCAGAATCTGAAATTAATTTTCTAGATTTTAGCAATAATACCTCTAATGAGAGGGCAGAGGTTTTTACGAATTTTATTGTAAATGATTACTCCTTAGACCTTGGATCAAAAGCCATGAAGAGGAGAGAAAAGGATAGACTAGAGAGGGATTGAATACAAAAATACAATGCTAGTGCAAGATGTGCTAGAGTTGAAGGATATGTGACCCAAAATTCTCATACATATACTCCTATCCCTCCCGATTTGCTAATTAGGGATGAATATTCCCATAATATTGTTCTTCATTAAGTTGAGGCCATAGTAGTATCTGATGGAGATTCTACTTTGCTTAAAGAAGAGGAGGTTCTCAATGATATGAAATTTCTCAATGAAAGGATTTCCAGGTGCAATGAGAATAGAAGGAAGAAGGATGTAGAAAAAGAGAAGAGGATAAGGGATGTCATAATGTAACAGGATATGTTAAGAAGGAAGGTTGAGGAGATGGAGACACTAGATAGATTAGTAGTCGAATTTGACCAAAAGTTTGATCCAGTTGTGAGGGAAATTGTAGGGAAAATCCTTGTAGTCCCCCCTATTGAGAACACCACTACACATGTACAAACCAATGCCTCTCACAAGGTTTCTATCCCAGTTCACCCTCCACCCAGAGATACAAACCATCATAGCCAAAAGATTGATAAAGGAAAGAGACCCTTAACTGAAGGAGCAAAGATAAATGAAGGAGGTCTATCTAAGAGAGATACAATACAAGGTGACTCTATTTCACTATTGGACAAATTCATGAAAGAAAATAAACAATTAGATAGGAAGATGAAGGAGATGGAGTTACTGACTGTGAATAAAGAGATAAAGATGGAACTTGGTGTTTTGGATTCTACACTGAAGGACCTTGTCCATGAGATCCAAATTCCTTAAGTCCATATGCAATCCTCAAATCCACATATGAACAAAAGGTCATCATTCACTGCTCACCCCTCTAGCTCTACTTCACAACCTAAGGACAAAATTACAACTATCCATTTTAATGATCAATATGATTACAAACATCAAGGCTCAAGACATAATAATGATAGGAGAAGAGATAATGATAACCAAGGTGAGGAAGAAGGGCCTGGTAGTAGGAGATTGCTACACATTGATAAGTATAAACAACTATGTTTTGATAACATCCCAGGATACCCAAACCTAGTGCCAGTCAATGCTAGGAAATGTGTTCCTAAGTTTTCTGGCAATAATGCCCTTAGTGGTGAAGACCACTTAAAGTCTTTTCAAAGTTTTATAGAATACTTTGAATTATGGGATGAAGATGTGGCTATGAAATATTTTATGCCATCTCTAACAAAGGATGTATGGGATTGGTATAGGAGTTTGTTGGATGCAAGTATTGATTCCTAGAATTCATTCTTTCAAATTTTTAGGGAACAATATGGAGATCAAACTAGTCCATGGTTTAGGTTGAATGAATTTAATAATTTTACAAAATGGCATAATGAGATGGATTTTGAGTTCAATGTATGATTCTAGAAAGCAATGTATAAAGTTCTTGCATTTTTGAGGTCCAATGAAACAAAGTGTTTGGTGGTGTACTATAATTCATATGACTCAAAAATGTGTTACCTGCTCAAGGATAAGAATCTATAATCCCTAAGAGAGGCTTACAAAATGGCAGTGAATATTGAAAACAATAAAAGGGCATCTGGTAAAGCTAGAAGAAGAGATGACCCTAAGCTTTTGAAGAACCCTAAAGCTCAGAATGAGAAGGCGACCAAAGCCTCAGCCTTGGATGAAAAGTTGGATCAAGTTCTCAATTTGCTATAGAAGCAAGCAAGAAATGACAAACCCTAATTCTAGTGAAATGAGAGGCCCCCAAGGCTTTAGGATTATCCCTATCATACCAATTGGCATAATAGCAAACCACTTCAAAACAATCAAAAGAACCCTCATAATACACCTGACCCTTTGCATAAGAATACCAAAAATGTGGTTGAAGACTTACCATGGTGTGGGGTGTCCAAGATGCCTCACTCATCCCAACAATGTGCAGTTGTGAGGTCTATGGAGGAAACTCAAGGTGATCAAGGGGAGTCTAATTCTCTTGACAATCCAGACAAGATGGAAAATGTGTTCATGAAAAGATTAGACCTGGAATATGAGATTATTCTTCTAGTGATGATGTTGTTGCAAATGATGTAGATGTGTGCAGACATGTAAATTATACTAATTGATCCCATGCACCTAATCCTAGTTTACTAACACTAGTTCATCCTAAATCATCTCCTTTACTAACTAGTTAATTAAATAACCCTTATTTAATTAAATTCATCATAGTTCATCTTTTAATTAAATAAATCAATTTTGTTTGATTAAATCATTATCTTCTATTATTTAAATAAATCATTTTGTTTAATTAATCCTAATATCCCTCTTTTAATTAAATAATTCATTTTATTTAATTAAGTTCCAAAGTCATCTCTTTAAATTAAATAAATTAATCTTTATTTGGTTTAAGTCTAACATCATCTCCTTTTAATTAAATAAATCAAACTTTATTTAATTAAGGTCAAGAATTCATTATTCCTCTCATTTTGATTTATTTAAATCCAAATATCTAAGTCAAAGTATCAAATCAACTAATCTCCATCTAAGTTAATCAAATCTTGATTAATCCTAATCCTAATCCATCAAATCCTCTAGATTTTACAAATTGCAAAAGTAAATCAATTTAATTGATTTATAAATTCATCCTTTTTCATTCAAAAAGGCATCAAGTTGGAATATTCTTTAAGTTTGAAATCTCCCTACAAAAAGGACTTGTCCTCTACATGTCCTTTTTCTTGAGCCAAGGGGATTTAACTCCACCTTTCAACTCATCTTTCAAGCCATCTTTTGAATTCAAATTTGCACATTAATCAAAATGTGCTCCACCTCTCTCCATTCACATGTTGACAAGTGTCATTTTGTTATTGGATGATCTTTTGTCCCACATTCATCCTTTTTTTCTCATTCCTCCATCCTTCTCTCCTATAAATGGAGAGCTCTTTTACTAATTTTAGGAGGACAATTTATGCAAAGTCATTATCTACACATTTTATGTAGGTTCATCCATTGTTCATCAAGGTTTTCATAATTTTCATCCACCATAGCTAGGTTATAGAAAATTTCATCAAGGAGCATCATTGATCATCACAAAGCTTACAAAGGAATTGGGAAAGGGCTATTTTCTACATCAAAATAGCACCAATTCCCCCATGGGATTGAGAATTTAAGCACTTTAATAGGATTTAGATTGCTTTTATTTGTTTTCTTTAGTTTATTTCTTGTTCATCATGCTTCAAATGAATCTTATGGGGAATGGTAGTTTAGACATGTTTAGAGACTAACCTTGTGTTGTTTGTTCCTAACCTTGTGTTGTTTGTTCATGTTTGTGCAGGTCTAGATCCACCATTCACATTTTGGTGCTTGAAGGAGGGAAAATCTTAAGAATTTAACATATTTTTTGACCAAAATTTTGTGGTTTTTTGAATTTTTTGTGTATCTATAGGAAACTACAATGCTACAAAGGTCAAATGGCACCACTATCAATCCAGAAATGCCATTTAGCGATGCTATGAACACTCCAAACTGTAATGCTTTTGTCATTTTCCTCAACCCAGATCAAATCAAACTCCAAAGTGCACCACTGGGTGAAATAATGATGCTATCACAATCTCTGTTTCTCCACAGAGCACTATTGGTTTCACCAGATCCCTGCCGACCTGCTCCAAACAGTGAGGACTTCACTGATTACGCTGCTGGGGTGAGGTAAAAAATCAAATTTTAAGTTATTTTAAAAATGTGCTTTTTCATTTTGATCAACTTGAACTTCTAACTGGTTTTTTGGCTTTATTTTCTATAGTATTAACCAATTTTTGTAGGGTGGAGTGATCAAAAGGGATAGGAGGAAATGAAGACAAAAATTTCTTATGACATCTTCTTTATATTGTATCAAGTGTTTTTAAACACTTTGGAAGCACTTATAATTCCATCCCAAGAATTTTGTTACTTTTAGTTTTAGGACTCAAAATAATTTTCATTTGGGCTTAAAAAGAACAATCAAAGCAATTAAAAAGAACTTTAGGAACGCACTAGAGCTGATTTTGGAATAAAATTGAACAAGAAAATTTCGCACTTCATCTCAGTGCCTAAAAATAATTCATTCTTGATTTTTAGGTTAAAATGAACATGTGTATTTTACGTTTTGTAATCTCTTTTACAAAGTAATATCATTTAAAAGGTGTATGCACTTCACGGCGATCTTGAGAATCAAAATTATTTTAGTTATATTAAGTTGTATAAAAGATTGCCTCCACACTTCAATTTGGATTCTTAAAATTGAACAAAATCTTGCTAGTGTGAGTTAAGTATATGATGTGTTTTCTCTCTTTGTTCATGTCAACAAAGATTGATCAAACTATAGATGTGCTTTCTCACTATTTTTTACCTTTAGAGGGGCCTATCTAAGAGATACATCTGAAAGGAGAACTCAATGGTGATTCCAACCATTTTTTCACTCAGGTTGGTATATAAAAGGATAAGGCTAAACTATCAAGTCTAATGGTATGTAGGCCTTAGTCATATAGTGTCTTTCAGAATGGGGTACTACCTTAAAAAGTATAAGAGCCCCTAGTAGGATTGATTAAATCCTTTAGTGGCTTGTTGGATGCTCACAAGGTGCCATGTACCTGATCACCCTTAATAAGAACCAATTTGTTTAGAAGACAAAAAATCTTACTATTTGTTGTTGCAAGAATGGTCGTTATGAAGCCATCCAACATACTTGTGATTCTTTGTTGAGATGAAAATTTTATCATGGGAGATTCATGAGAACCGAAGCTTGGCTAACGTGCAAAAGTGAGTGTTGTGGAGGGGAACCAATGTGGTCAAGATTCTAGTCATTTGCTTTGAATAAGCACAACTGGATTTATCCAAATGGGAATTCAAAAAATATTGTCTCTTTCTATCCTAGGTTTGTGCATCATTTTGGAATCAAAACACTTTGATTGGATCTAAAACATTGGAAAAACAAACATTCAACTATGATCATCAAATTTCAAACCCTTTAGTGGAAGAAAATAAGTTTGAAAAAATCCAAGTGCTATTTCTTGCCCTAGGGATTCTATCCTTAGAGGCTTCTAAGTATTTATATTTACATCTTAATTTTCTCTCACTAAAGTAAACATTAGGGAACTATTGCCTTGGTTTCCTTGATTTCCACATAATGGACCTTGTGGGATGAAAATAAATTGAGACATTAGACATTTAGTTCAAAAGATAAAATCAAGAGAGTGTTTGTGGTAAAAAGGACTCATTAAGCAAAGATAAAAGACAAATTTGAACCCAACACATGTGTTCTTCCAAATGATTTACCAAAAGACCAAAATATGAAAACCAAAGTCTAAAAGTCTTAGTCCAAGATCTCTCAAGAAACATTTGTCTATGCTTTGCAAATTTAGAGAGATATTGGTCTTCAACTTTTACAAATGTGTATGAAAGAACAATCCCAATTTGTATGAATTCTATTACAATAAAAATCCAAGCCTTTTTCAACAATTTGAGTATCTCACATAGGAAGTGTAGCATGTTCTTCAATACCTAGGTCTTGTAAAAAAATCTCTCTAAGTTAACTCAGGATCAAAATAAAAACTTCCATCCATCCCTCAAAACATCAATCAAAATACATCTCACAAACAACTCTTGGAAATCTTGGAAAAATCCTTCATACTAGACATTGGGACAATCCTTTGAATCAAATCAAAATCACCTTGTTTGACTAGGTGTGTGTAGATGAATCCTTTTTTACACACTTAATTAAATTATCATCTCATGGGAAAATTTATTCCAAGACAACATCTAACCTCTTGGAATTTATGATTTTGTTATCAAATCCAAATCAAATCAAAACCAAATCCAATCCAATTCTAAATCAAAACCCAAAATTAAATACAACATCAAAAAAATCCAAAAGTCCTAAAGTCTAGTATCTCATTCAAGGTTCCTCAAGAGTTCAAACATCCATATCATCCATCTTTCATTATCTCATCATCATCTTTGATCCTTAGCATCTTAGAATTTATTTTTTGTACCTAAATTTTAGATCAATCCAAGGAGTTAGAAGTTCACCTCCCACATTCCAAAACAAATGATGTCTATTTTATGGTCCAAACTAGATCTCAATACAAGAAGAACATGGAAACAAACCAAAAAAATCCACTTCAAGTGACCTAAGTCAAACTGCACCTGAAATCAATCCCATTGGACCTAGCAATCCTCCACTTAATCTTCCTCCACTTCCACAAGATCTTCAGGAGGGAGGTTACCAAGTGGAGGATATCATAGACGATGTCCTAGGGATGACCCAAGATGAAATCATGGAAATAGTCCAAAATCTTGAAAATCAAAAAATTGTCAATACAATGATGAGGATCAATCCTTCACAGTACATGCTAGAATTGGAGAAATAAGGGGCTAAACTCCCTTCTGACTATGATATAAGCACTATTGCAGAAAAACCTCTTAAGGATATGCCACTGGTCTCATTCGCACCTTCCTTTGAAAGAATCATATAACCCATCGCACAACCCATATCATCTCTTGCTACAACTCAACCCATTGTTACCAAAGGGAGTTCATTGCCTTAGGCTCTTCAAACAAATCCCCTTGTGAATAACCAAGAATTAGATGCAATTTTTTCCTCAATATCCACAGCACCCCTACATTATGCTCATCTTCCAAGACACCAACAATCCATCCTCCTTTCTTGGAACACCAGTATATCCTCTTAACACCCAAGTCTCTCTCCCTCTGATTTCACAAGGAAAAGGAGGACTCTTTGAACAAGGTGGAATCTTTGATCCCTCATCATCATCATTTCCTCAAGGGAACACACCACCTATATTCCCAACATTTCCACCCTTACCAATAAAATCTACACCACTCCTCGATTTAGGGCAACCCCATTTATCAATCCTCAATCAACAAATTCAAAACAATCCTTTAGTTATGCCACTGATATTGTAACAACAGGTGGCACAAATCCAAACATCGTAATCAATCACAAAACCATCCACAACACTTCAAAACATGGTCTCTCAAGGACCTAACACATCAATTGCACCATCCACCACACTACCTCTCGTTATCAATCCCACAACACCTCAACAACCACCTCAACAAAATATCATCACAAGATCACACACCATTCTAAATCCTCCACCTCCACCACCAAGACCAAACATGGAAAACTAATATAGCATCACCTTACAAGAAACTCAACAAACCTACCAAAATGAACTTCAACAGTTTCAAGCTCAACAAGCACAACAAACCACACAAGTTGAACATCAAGCTACACAGTAGGCTGCTCAACAAGTGCAAGCACAACAAGATACCCAAGCATGAGCTCAAGCTTTATTACAGCAGCCAGAGGCCACCCTGATGGAGCTTCTAAAATTATGAGGAATTTTCTCATTCCCCATGGGGTTGGTCTATGTTTTAAACCCTTATCCCCATGAGTGAGTAAGGTTTTTCTTGCAAAGGTATGCAAATGTTATAATCATGCATTGACCTGCTCTACTGGTCTCCAGTCCCATAAGTCATCTTTTGATCCACATTGTATGTTGGTTTACTGGCCCTTTTGGTCTAAAGCACCAGTCACTTTATTATCCCATCAGCTTTAGCTTTTTCCCTAAGTCAGATCTTGAATTTTCCCACTAACTTAAACTTAAGTCATTCACCCTCAAAGGTCATATTACCATCAGCCTAATTGAGGCCTTTTATTAAATGCTAACATTGTTTGGCATGCAATATTTGAGATTCGAGGATCTGGGATGAGATCTTGGTCGTACCCCGCCAGCTCGTAGGTGGTAAGTTTCAACAAGTTAAAAGCAGTGAGGCTGGAAAAATAAGGATGCATGTCCTTGTACGATCATGGGGCCCAGTCCCTGCTACCATGCCCATCATCTAATCCCTTCAACAAATAGATGAGATCAGATCTTGTGATCTTCACCATTCTCTGGTGGCTCGCTGGGAGAAAGTGAATGCCAATTAAGACTAGCGAGATTAGCAAGACCTCAACGTCTATCCCGATCTATTCAATTTGTGCGATGGGTACAACCCGCTCATAGGGAGACTATCATCCAAGATGGATGAACATCATTGACCAAGAACACATCAGCGAAGCACCACTAGAATTCAAAGATGGTCAAACTAATGCCAACCACTTGATTCACCATCCAGGAAGAAGATCAATGGCATATATTCAAAGTTAAAAAATGGCACATGATAGCCATTTTACTCTACAACTGGGACACATCAATGGAAAAATTTCTATAGGAGTGATCAAATTGATCTCTGTGCATGTGAAGATTTAATCACAGGAAATCATGAAGTGTAATCTACAAAATTTCATGCACTTGCAAATGAAACGGTGATAATATGGATGCCAGCAAATTGCCCAGTTTGCACGTGTGATTTTTATCATTTAGTATTGGTAATTGATAACCTCAACTTGCTTAATAAATAGAAGTGAATGATTTGTTATTTTGATCATAGAAACTAAGTATCCAAGTCTTCAAACCATTGTAGGGAGCGAAAATTGAGAGTGTTTGTTCCTTGGTTGCAAAATGACCAAGTCTAGTTCCACATCAATCCCAATACGAAGGTCTTCATAGCTTCAGTCTCAAAAGCCCTACGATGAAGACTCAAGATAGGAATAAAGAATTCTCAAGGATGTAAAAGAAAGGAATTCCTTTCTAGTGATTATCAAATATAGCCATGAAGTGAAAAAATAGGCTAGAAGCTTGATGGAAGCAGAAACAAAGCAAGAAGTTGTCGGTCCTTCCAATAGAACTCAACAAAAGCTCTAATATGGATATGGTTCATTTGGTTGACAAAATTCTCCTATTGACCTTACCAACAACCCATTAGAAACCAAGATGGAGGCATACTCCAACTACCACCAGTATCTGGTGACTATAGGCTGAGCTATGTCACATGGGGTGGAGGTATGTTTATCCCTCCTTTCACAATTAAGACTCTGAGTGGGAGAGATGTTGTTGTAATGAATGAAGAGAAGGTCGAAGAAGGGGTAGAATTATCATCTCCAACCCTTGCTATTACTCAAAGTAGTCGTGTATACCAAGGCATGTGTGTTGCTAACAAGAGGTCTCCTGGTGTATGAGATGAAGGTGGTGGATGATAAATTTTTGTATTGATAAATGATTTCTGGATTGTCATTTTCTCTTCTTGTGTGTGTGGCACTATTTTGGGTATTGAGGGGTGACTGTATTCCCTCATGGAAATATGGGTATTGGCATAATTTCTTTTCGGGTGGTGGAGGTGGTGGAGGAGGTTTTTGGTGGCACTTTATTTTCTCCTCATGGTGGTTTTGGTAATTTTTGGTTTTCCCCGCGCTCAATGTAACCATCATATGGGATTTTGAAATGAAATTGAAATTGTAACATGAAATGGAATTTGGTATCAAAATTGAATTTGATCTAGTGGCTTGTTCGCTCCCTTTTCTTACAAAAGGGAACTCAAGGCTCATTTATTGGGGGGATGGAAAATTCTGGTCAAGTTTTGAGTCAAGCACATATTTTGCTAGAACATTAGGTATATGGTGCAGGAGCACCCAAGGATTTCAAGGAGCACTTCATGAACCAGGAGAGTGCAGGGGTCAGGAGGACCTTCCAAACAATTCAAAGCATTAATTATGATCTATTGGAGCCTATAATGGCATTTGGGTTGAATAAGTGTAATGAGAATGTTCAAAGTTTCAAGGTTCCTGATAAGGAATCCAAGTTAAAAATGCAATGTAAAGGGAAAATTAGGTTCTAGGGGTTTTTGATTAATGATATTATGCTTAAATAGGTCAAATAAACTTGTATAGTGAATATCCAATAGTTTTTAGGGGGTAGATGTTAATAAATTTCAAGTTTGTTATTTCAAAGATTCAAATTTTAGTTTGGGCGGGAAAGTGAGTTTAGGGGTTTAATTAGCTTTAATGAAATGGGAACCAAATTTAGTTGGTTGGAACAGTTTGGGAATTGGTCTATAACCCCAGGAGAGTCACTTGTATAGAAGTTGATGAAGTTTTGAAGGATTTGTACAGACTGTTTCCAAGAGAGTCAGTAAATTACAGTTTTTTTGCATTTTTTTGTGTCTTTTTGGCAATCTATTGATTTTCTATTGAATATTGAATCAATGTGGTGGATTAAGCATTGATATTTACATGTTTTCAAACCTTTGAATGCTCTGAAAGTTAATAAGAATCAATTCTTCTACGTTTCCTTGCTGACTGTGTACAGAAAAAGACAGATTTGCACTGTTTTGAGGGTTTTAAAATGAATGAATGATCCATTTCAAGGAGTATGTGATTGAAACCCTATGAAATGGATCAATTCTAACATGTATCATGAAAAACTAACAAATAAATGTGCAAGAAAGGTGGAAAACTGAGTGTGCACAATGAATTGGCAAGGGAAAATGCATGAAGTTAGACCCTAGGGTATAGTAGTGGACAATATGACTTAACAAGAGGTATACTTTTGAGTTGAAATAATTGAGCCATGATGAATTAATGGTGAAAAGTTAAAATTTAAATCTTGGAAGTGATTGGAAGCCCTAGAATTGAAAAGCCCTAGTTTTAAGCCAAATTAGGGAGGGTTTTGTAATTGGGAATGTTAAGTGTATACTAGAAGATTATAAGTGTGAAAATATTTGGTTTGGGAGTGTTTTGGAAGACTGTTGAGAGTTTCAAGGTCATGAGACAAATTTGAAGAGGGGTTGCTTTGCAAAATAGGGCTAATTAGGCCTAATTGTAAGGAAACAGCAGGGTTTGAAGTGAGGTTGTTTGAAAAAAGTGATGCCAAGGAGTTGACATGATGTTTGTCATCACAATACACATCTGAAACCATCATTAGATTGGAGGTTCATTTGCAAAATTTGAGAAAGAAGTCAAAAATCCATCGCCAAAGGCCTAATAGGGCTAGAAGGCTAGTTGAGCAGCAAAAGGGAGTTTTGTTCAAAATAGTGGGTTAGGGCTTGAAACCCATTTGAGTCAAGTTTTTTTAAGTCTTTTGAGTTCATTTAAGTGATTTGGAACCACAAGGGAAGCAGATAAGTCTTGAGTGCAAAGTTTAGGCTTTATTTTCAAGTTGGTGTCTAGTGGAAAGGTTGTGAGTGAACCATTGAAAGTCTGATAACTTGGTGAGTTTTTTCAAAATTCCTGACCCTCTACATTAGAGTGGTATTAGAGCAGTGAGTAGGTTCTTTAGGGATTGGAGAAGTAGCAATGGCACCAAAAAACCAATTGGCAAGAGAGTTGGAAGAGTTGAAGGAGATCTTGGAGAGGGGAGAAGAGAAAGAAGGGAACAAGAAGCAGCAAGAGCAAGAGAAGAAAGACAATGGAGAAGAGAGAGAGACACTATGCAAGCAAGGATCAATAACCCTGAGAGGAGTAGGAGGAGAGAAGACCAAGAGGACCAAGAAAACAATGATGAAGATGAAGAGCATGTGAGGGTAAATTAGGAGCAGCAAGCAGATGATACAGAGGACCCTAAGGAAAGGAGGTTAGTGAGGTTGTTGAAAGCAGTACAGGGTCATGGAGGGAAGAGTCACATAGACCTGCCTATCTATCAAGGAAAGATGGATAGTGAAGAGGTATTGGGATGGCTTGATGCCTTGGAAAACTAATTTGAATTTGAGGAGATGGATGAAGAAAGGAAGGTCAAGTTTGCTAAGACCAAGTTGAGAGGCACAACATTGACATGGTGGACAAGTTTTCAGAATGATAGGTTGGCTAGAGGATTGGAAAAAGTATCTACATGGGCAAGGATGAAGAGTTTGGTCAAGGAGCAGTTTCTACCATCTGATTATACCATTCATTTGAAAAGGATGAGGCAGAATTTAAAGTAAAGGGACTTGGATGTTATGTCCTATACTAAGCAATTTCACAAGCTTAGTATCAGAGGAGGTTATGAAGAAGAGGATGAGAAAATAGCTAGGTACATCAATGGCTTGAGGTACAATCTGCAAGATGAGATTGGTTTGCAATTGACAAGGACATTGGGAGAATGTTTTCAGTTGGCCATTAGAGCAGAAGAAAAGGTGAAAAGGAAGCAAGAAAGATCAAAAAATGGTGGTAGAGGAGGTAGTTCAAATAGGGGCAGATGTAATAGAGAGCAAGGACAAGGCAGTAATGATAAAAGCAGCAATGACAAGGGTAAAGAGATATTTTCTGATCAAAGAGGTGGATACACTCCACGAGGAGGCAGATTTGGACAAGGTAGAGGACCATTCACCAGAAGATGTTTTAATTGCAATGAACCAGGGCATCCTTCCTTCAAGTGTCCTAAATGGGAACAAGCTGATAGGGGCAGAGAAAGGAGAGCTAACTTGGTACAAGAAGAAGAAGATAAGAAGGAGGAACGAAAAAACATTTATGGCAGACCCTGTGACTGATGGTGAGTTTCTCATGATCAATCAAGGAGAAAGGCTTCATCAAGAACCAAAGGTAACTATTTTCAAAAAAAATTGTCTCAGTCATGGTAAGGTCTGTAGATTGCTAATAGATTCAGGGTCACATAGCAATTTAGTTTCAGTTGATATGGTAACCAAGCTAGGGATTGAAACTTTTGATCACCCTACTCCCTACAAGGCCACTTGGGTAACTCAAGGACAACATGTAGAGATTGGTAAGATAGCTTTTGTTGATTTCTCAATTGGTTCATATCATGATAGGGTGCTTTGTGATGTTATTCCAATGACTTGTGGTTATATTATCTTGGGAAGGCCATGGTAGTATGTTAGAAGAACATTGCATGATGGGTTTCTTAACACATATTTGGTTCACAAAGGAGATGTTAAATATCAGTTGGTTCCTTTACCTTTGGAGCATTCTAATGATAGTTTTGTGATTTGTTTTGAGAAGAGTTTGCAGGTGAATGAGCAGGGTGAAACAGGGGAAGGCATTGGTAAGTGGAAAAAAGATAAGTTGCAGGACAAGTTGCAGCAGGGTTATAAGGTAGACAATCCTTCAAATCAGTCCTTGTGGGATCTGGATAGTATCAGGGTTGGTGGCATTGAATGCCCTATAAATGATGGTGTTAATGGTGAAGTTCTTTCACAAAGGAGGCAGTGGAATGAGGGAAGGAGCAGGGCACAAGAACCCATTGTTATCAAGCAACAAAGAAGACAATGCAGACCCTGTTTTGGCTCTCACATGATGAATATCAAGAATGCAGCTTGGAAAAAGAGAAAGACAATGACTTTGGGGGACTACCTGCCTTCTCATTGGAAGATGAAAACACATGTGAGCAGGAGGTCTTTTGATGGCAATACTTGGGACACTTCTTAGGACAAGAGTTCTTTCTTTCCTAGGGAGAATGGTGTAGGAGCACCCAGGGCTTTCAAGGAGCACTTCATGAACCAAGAGAGTGGAGGGGTCAGGAGGACCTTCCAAACAAATTAAATCATTAATTATGATCTATTGGAGCCTATAATGGCATTTGGGTTGAATAAGTGTAATGAGAATGCTCAAAGTTTCAAGGTTCCTGATAAGGAATCTAGGTTAAAAATGCAATGTAAAGGGAAAATTAGGTTCTAGGGGTTTTTGATTAATGATATTATGCTTAAATAGGTCAAATAAACTTGGATAGTGAATATCCAATAGTTTTTAGGGGGTAGATGTTAATAAATTTCAAGTTTGTTATTTCAAAAATTCAAATTTTAGTTTGGGCGGGAAAGTGAGTTTAGGGGTTTAATTAGCTTTAATGAAATGGGAACTGACTTTAGTTGGTTGGAACAGTTTGGGAATTGGTCTATAACCCCAAGAGAGTCACTTGTACGGAGGTTGATGAAGTTTTGAAGGATTTGTACGGACTGTTTCCAAGAGAGGCAGTAAATTATAGTTTTTTGCATTTTTTTTGAGTCTTTTTGGCAGTCTATTGATTTTCTATTGAATTTTGAATCAATGTGGTGGATTAAGCATTGATATTTACATGTTTTAAAACCTTTGAATTCTCTAAAAGTTAATAAGAATCAATTCTTTTACGTTTCCTTGCTAACTGTGTACAGAAAAAGATAGATTTGCACTATTTTGAGGGTTTTAAAATGAATGAATGATCCATTTCAAGGAGTATGTGATTGAAACCCTATGAAATGGATCAATTCTAACATGTATCATGAAAAAATAACAAATAAATGTGCAGGAAAGGTGGAAAACTGAGTGTGCACAGTGAATTGGCAAGGGAAAATGCATGAAGTTGGACCCTAGGGTATAGCAGTGGATAATTTGACTTAACAAGAGGTATAATTTTTAGTTTAAATAGTTGAGCCATGATGAATTAATGGCGAAAAGTTAAGATTTAAGTCTTGGAAGTGATTGGAAGCCCTAGAATCAAAAAGCCCTAGTTTTAAGCCAAATTAGGGAGGGTTTTGTAATTGGGCATGTTAAAAGTATCCTAGAAGATTAAAAGTGTGAAAATATTTGGTTTGGGAGTGTTTTGGAAGACTGTTGAGAGTTTCAAGGTCAGGAGACAAATTTGAAGAGGGGTTGCTTTGCAAAATAGGGCTAATTAGGCCTAATTTTAAGGAAACAACAGGGTTTGAAGTGAGGTTGTCTGAAACAAGTGATGCCAAGGAGTTGACATGATGTTTTTCATCACAATCCACATCTGAAACCATCATTATATTGGAGTTTCATTTGCAATATTTGAGAAAAAAGTCAAAAATCCATCGCCAAAGGCCTAATAGGGCTAGAAGGCTAGTTGAGTAGCAAAAGGGAGTTTTGTTCAAAATAGTGGATTAGGGCTTGAAACCCATTTGAGTCAAGTTTGTTTAAGTTTTTTGAGTTCATTTAATTGATTTGGAACCACAAGGGAAGTAGATAAGTCTTGAGTGCAAAGTTTAGGCTTTATTTTCAAGTTGGTGTCTAGTGGAAAGGTTGTGAGTAAACCATTGAAAGTATGATAACTTGGTGAGTTTCTTCAAAATCCCTGACCCTCTGCATTAGTATATAAGATAATGAATGGAACAGATGGCTTGTTTTTAGTTTTGAATAACATATGAAATTGTTTTAAATTGTCTTACATACATGACTGACAAATATAAGTATCGTATAATTCTAATGCATATACTCTCCTGGTGTAAATCTCTGTGAATTTTGAATGAAATAATTATGATGTTTTTTTCATCTTCAAACATCTATTTGAATTTATGTCTCTATTTATGATTTGATTCAAGTAATCAATTAAAATGATCAAATGGGGTCATATATTTACAGTCATTTGCAAATGATTTGATAAGCAGTTGTGTATTAGAGGTTGTGAGCTCCCTGATGCAAATTTATTGTGAGAGTAGTCCATATTATTAGATTTTAAAGTCATTTTTGTGCTACTAGTCTTTGTGTATGTAACTCCAATGCCCAATGTAACAAGGTAGTGGTCTATTTTCAAAGATTTACCTAAATGGTTAATCAAATGTCTATCCAATTACCGACTTGAAGTTAGAATTCAAATTCACTTTAAAATTCATTAATCTTAATGCATGTATGTGTCAATTATCATGTAGGATGTCTTTGTTTTGATGAATGGGTAAGCAATTTACTTAAAGATAAGCCAATCTTGTAGTAACTGTTGCATAATTATCCTTCACTCAAAATGATCTATGAAAATGATGTGTTCTATAAAGCATACTCCAAAATGAACACAATAGGAACATCCTCCTTGGCCCCATAGAGCCTAAAGTGCAGAAGATTTGTCTTTGACTAACTCTTGTTAGTTGGCCAGTAATTTTAGGGGTCTTGAACATAGGAATTAGTTATCCCTTAGAGATTCCTTAGGTGCATTGGAAAACACCAACACAAATGTGACTTTACTAGGGAATGCACTCAGAAATTTGGTTGCAAACTTCCTTGTCAAAGAGTCATTCAAGTCTTGAAGAATTAAGCCTAAAGAGTCATTGCATAGAGTCATATTGTTTTCCATTTTGAATTCAGTATATTTAAGCATCTTTGTTCAGATAATTGAGAAGTTCTTGGACCTAGAAAATATTGTGTTGCAGCAGAGATCAAAGGATTTGAGTGTGGCTCTGTTGCTGGAGAAGACCTAGAACAAGATTTACTCTTGAAAGAACTTCATGCTTGTGAAGTTTGTTCCTCTGTGCAAGGAGTTGGCAACTCTATCCAAAGAACCAGTTAAATTATGGAGAAGATTTGCAAATTTTTAGAATTTGCAATCAGGGAGAAATGATAATAGATGCTAAAAATTTCTAGGTATTCTCATAAATCTAGAAAACGTATGACTCTGTTTGAAAGAAGTTTATGAGAGATGGTCAAGGCTTAAGATCATAAATGATTCCTTATTAGATGAATTTGCATTAAGATAGGGAATAATAGTAGTTCTTTATACTTCTAATGTGTAAAGTCTGTAATTATTTGAGAATTATGCCACTCTTTTGAATCCTACCATTTAGAGAATTTCCGTGTAAAGCATTCAGTAAAAGTATTCAGGGTGAAGATGTTGTATCATGCCCTAAAATGGATTTTGTTATTGAAAGGTATATGTCATTGGTTTTTAATGGCATTAGAGGTTTCTCCAATCTGTTTCCTAAAATCTTAGGAAATATTTTCCCAAATTCATAGGGAAAAGTTTCAAATCTGCCTCTAAACATTTGCAAACATTTATGGATGTGATGGGGGATTATGAGGTGAATCATGAGGATGTTGTCATGAAGATTTTTTTTCAATCCTTGAAAGATGATGCTAGGGAATAGTACTCATATTTACCAACAGGGTTTATAGCTTCATGGAATCAATTCATGAATATATTTATTGAACAATTCAGTGAAAGGGTAAATCCAAGCGTGGTAAGGAAAAACTTTATGGAAATCCATATAAGTGAAGGGGAGTTAGTTCCTATTTTCAACCTTCGATTTGCAAAGGAAATTAGGGAAATTCTAGAAGATATAAGTCCAAATGATGCAGAATGTTTGGTTGTATATCTAGGAGCATTTGATAAGAAGATGAGCTTCTTATTAAGAGACAAAGAGCCCACAACCCTACACCAAGCATATCAAATTTCCATTGACATTGAAAAAAATTTGAGATACTCAATGATGAGAGGACCTATGACTGCTAGTAGTAGTTCTAGCATTGTCCAACATATTGAATCAAATAGATTAGAGGGTAAAAGGGTTTGTCAAGGAGGTGATCTCATAGATGTCATATCCACTTTACTCCCAAGAAATGTAGAATGTGAGCAAGAATCAACTTCAAATCAACCAAGGATGAGAAGATCTGATATAACTTTTTCTATCAGGAAGCTACATGAAATAAAGAGACAAGAAAATGAGTCACCATATGACTTATTCTCGAGATTTTTGGATGCCCTAATGGAGATACCCAAGACTTTCAGACCTAGTGACCTAATGTGCATTATTTTTTTTGTGAAGTGTACATATTAGGATCGAGACAATGGTCTGAGGATCTAAAGCCTCATAACCTTGACCAAATAATAGATTGGATGAATGTTGTGGAAAACTTTGATTATGGTCATATGCCCCTATCTATTTCTTAGGATGTGAGCAGTAGTTTCCATGTTGAAGAAGATCAAAGGCTAAGATTGTCAGGTCAAAGAGAACAATCAGAATCAAAACAATTGATTGTTGAATGTTGTCATTTCATTAATAACCTAGAGGTGGGAGCATGTAGTAGTGAAGATGATGAAGAGACTAAACATTAAAATAAGGAGGTAGTGCCTAATTACTTTCCTTGGGATGTCATAAGGAGCAAACACAAGAAATGCAAGGTGAATTTTCACAAATTGATTCAACTAGCAGCCATCATGCAATAGTTAATGAAGGGAATACACTTGGTCTCAATGATATGGTACAAATGAGGAATCAAAGTGAAGACATTGAATTTGGGCAATCTATCATTGAATATGATTCTTCATATGAAGTGGAGATGGAATCCCTTGCTTCTAGTAGGGGGTATGTTAATAGCCTTGAAGGTGTATGTTTCCTAGGCAGTGAGCAATTCTCCTCATGTGAAGAGTTCTCTGAATATGGGTCAATTGTTTCAAACACAAATAAAGAGGAGGATGTTGAGATTGTCTCTCTTTGTTCCTTAAGTGACTACATTGATTTTGAGTACACTAATAATCTAATTTGTTGGAATCTTGACTTTAAAGATGATGAGATACATCTAATTAATGTATGGAAAAATATTTTGTTTGATGAAGATACCATGGATAGTGAGGTTGCAAATGACAATCCCCATTGGTGTAGGAGTAATCCTCTTTTTTAGGATACCTCTAATGAGTATCTAACAAGTACTACTAATGGATGTGTTGTGGATGGTCCGTATAAAGATCAAAGTGATGTTGATATAGGTAATTGTGTCAATGAAGATGTCACTTCTTACTTGCTGAGTTCCCAACTACATGGAGGGTGTGGGGATGTAGACATTAAGAAAGATATCTATCAGTAGGTGACTGAACAAATGTTACTTGACAAGTGTGCTTCATATTTCCTAGAACCTAAGTGTGAAAATAGCTTGCATGGTGCAGAAGCTCATAAATATGATGTTAGCTCCAGATATAGTGTAAATATCCAAAAGGATGCACATGGTTGCATTGAAATTCCTATGGTGAAGGGTTGTGCACTTGGAAAGATAATTGAAATCTTAGTTATTCATGTTCCATAGGATGATTGTATGGATATTCCAACAACATCGTCTTGTGTTGAGAAAAAAGAATTACTTCATGATTCTGCAGAGTATGCAGATATTGCAACATTTTTTCACCTATGTGAAGGGAAAACCAAGGACATAAGTAACCAAGAAAGTAATATAGGAAAATATGAAGATGCAGTGGAGTTCTTTACGAACACTCCTTATCTGATGGATTTTATTATGGAACTTCTCTCAGCTCATGAGGTTAACACTTGTGGTAACCATGCTGACAATAGACCTAGCCATGCTTTCTCTCCTAAATTCACTAAGGACTGGCCCAGTTTGAGCCAAAGTGTCTATGAGGTTTTTAAGTTTGATGGACAGATGGAATATGATGGTACACTTCATGACAATGTAGAGTATGAGGGATTCACTTTTCCTATTCAATTTGATGAGCCTATAATGGAGAAGGATAAGTGTGGAAATGTTACTCCAAGTATCATAGGTGGTGTTGATCATGATGATGTTGATAACCTGGGACTACATGATACTCATGTAAACTTACTACAAGTAAAACAAGTCAAGGTCTTTGATAGAGGAAATAATTTTCCCTAAATTTTGGGGCCCTGGGGCCTCCATCTTGTGGAATTAATTTACGATGTATATTCTATAAGTAATGTACATATGTTGGTCTGGTTTGTTTGCTTTCTATTGGGATAGCTTTCCTTGTCTAGGTGAGTTCCTTGGTTTTGGTCTTCTACCTTGGTATACTTTAACTGGAGACTTTGTCCTTACCATACCCACCAGGGGTATGCATCCCCGAGCATGAGCCACTAATGGAACTTCTAAAATTATGAGGACTTTTCTCATTCCCCATGGGGATGGTCTATGTTTTAAACCCTTATCCCCATGAGTGAGTAAGGTTTTTCTTGCAAAGGTATGCAGATGTTATAATCATGCGTTGACCTACTCTACTTGTCTCTGGTCCCATAAGTCATCTCTTGAGCCACATTGAACATTGGTTTACTGGCCACATTGAACATTGGTTTACCAACCCTTTTGGTCTAAAGCACCGATCACTTTATTATCCCATCGGCTTTAGCTTTTTCCCTAAGTCAGATCTTAAATTTTCCTAGTGACTTAAACATGAGTCATTCACCCTCAAAAGTGATATTACTATTGGCCTAATTGAGGCCTTTTATTAAATCCTAACATTTTTTGGCATGCAGGTTTTGAGATTAAAGGATCCAGGATGAGATCTTGGTCATACCCTGCTAGCTCGTGGGTGGTAAGTGCCAAAAGGATAAAAGAAATGAGGCTAGCGAAATAAGGATGCATGTCCTTGTATGATCATGGGGCCCAGTCCCCACTACCATTCCCATTATCAGACACCTTCAACAAATGGTTGAGATCAGATCTTGGGAATGATCTTCACCATTCCCCGTTGGCTCGCTCAGAGAAAGTGAATGCCAGTTAAGACTAGTGAGATTAGTGAGATTTCAACATCTATCCCGATCTATTTAGTTTGTGTGATGGGTAGAGCCTGCTAATAGAGAGACTATCATCTGAGATGGATGAACATCATTGGACAAGAACACATCGATGAAGCACCACTAGAATTCAAATACGGTCAAACTAATGCCAGCCACTTGATTTGCCATCCAACCAAAAGATCAATGGCCTATATTCAAAGTTGACAAATGGCACGTGATAGACATTTTACTTTACAACCAGTGTGCATTAATGGCTATATTTATGTAGGAGTGATCAAATTGATCTCCGTACATGTGAAGATTTAATTGCAGGAAATCAAGAAGTACAATCTACAGACTTTCATGCACTTGCAAACATAATGGTGACAATATGCATGCCAGCAAATTGCCCACTTTGTGTGTGATTTTTCTCATTTAGTATTGGTAATTGATAACCTTAGCTCACTTAATAAATAGAAGTGAATGAGTTTCTATTCTAATCATACCAACTAAATAGCTAATTCTTCAAATCATTACGGAGAGAAAAAATTGAGAGTGTCTATTCCTTGGTTACAAAATGACCAAGTCTAGTTCCACATCAATCCCAGTACGAAGGTCTTTGCAGCTTCAGTCTCAAAATCCATACGATGAAGACCTAGGACAGGAACAAAGCATTCACGGGGATGTCAAAGAAAGGAAGCCCTGCCCAGTGATTATCAAGTGTAGCCCTGAAGTGAAAATCCAGGCCAGAAGCTTGATGGAAGCAGAAACAAAGTGAGAAGAATTTGTTGGTCCTTCTAGTAGAACTCAACGAAAGCTCTGATATGGTCGTGGTTCGTTTGATTGAAAAATTCTCCCATCAACCTTACTAACAACCCATCAAAAACTGAGATGGAAACTGACTCCAACTACTGCCAGTATCAAGTGACTATGGGCCGAGCTATGTCACTTGGGGTGGAGGTACTGTCTATCCCTCCTCTCTCTGTTAAGACTCTGAGTGGGAGAGATGTTGTTGTAATGAATGAAGAGAAGGTTGAAGAAGGGGTAGAAATATCATCTCCAACCCTTGTTGTTACTCAGAGCGTCTGTGTATACCGAGGTGTGTGTTTTGCTAACAAAAGGTCTTTTGGTGTATGAGATGAAGGTGGTGGGTGATAAATTATTTTTGCATTGTTGTTTTATCTTCTTGCATGTGTGACACAATTTTGGGTGTTGAGGGGTGACTATATGCCTTCATGGCGATATGAGTATTGGCATCATTGCTTGCTGAGTGGTGGAAGAGGTTTTTGGGGGCATTTATTTTCTCCTCATGGCGGTTTTGGTAATTATAGTTTTCCCCACGCTCGATGTAACGATCATATGAGATTTTGAAATGAAATTGAAATTGTAACATGAAATGAAATTTGGTATCCAAATTGCATTTGATTTGGTGGCTTGTTCGCTCCCTTGTCTTATAAAAGGGAACTCAAGGCCCATTTTCTACAGGGGTGGAAAATTCTAGTCAAGTTTTGAGTTGGGCATATATTTGGGTAGAACATTAGGTCTCATTTTCTAGGGGGATGGAAAATTCTAGTCAAGTTTTGATTCGGGCACATATTTGGGTAGAACATTAGGTATATAAAATAAAAAATAGAACAGATAGCTTGTTTTGAGTTTTGAAGAACATATGCAATTGTCTTAAATTATTTTATAGACATGACCAACAAATATAAGTATCATATAATTATAATGCATGTACTCTCCTAGTGTAAATCTCTGTTAATTTTGAATGAAATAATTATGATGTTTTTGTTCATCTTCAAACATTTGTTTGAATGTATGTCTCTATTTATGCTTTGATTCAAGTAATCAATTAAAATGATCAAATGGGGTCATAAATTTATAGTCATTTGCAAAGGATTTGATAAGCATTTGTGTATTATAGGTAGTGAGCTCCCTGATGCAAAGTTATTGTGAGAGTAGTCCATATTATTAGATTTTAAAGTCATTTATGTGCTACTGGTCTCTGTGTATGTGACTTCAATGCGCAATGTAACAAGGAAGTGGCCTATTTTCAAAGATTCACCTAAAGGGTTAATAAAATGTTTGTCCAATTATTGAATTGAAGTTAGAATTCAAATTAACTTTAAAATTCATTAATCTTAACACATGTATATGTCAATTATCATGTAGGATGTCTTTGTTTTGATGAATGGGTAAGAAATTTACTTAAAGATAATTCAATCTTGTAGTAATTGTTGCATAATTATCCTTCACTCAAACTAATCTATGAAAATGATGTGTTTTATAAAGCATATTCCAAAATGAACACAATAGGAACACCCTCCTTGGCCCCACAAAGCCTAAAGTGTAGAAGATCTCAGTCTTTGACCGAATCTTGTTAGTTGACCAATCATTTTAAAGGTCTCGAACATAGGAATTGGATATCCCTTAGAAATTCCTTAGGTGCATTGGAAAACACCAACACACTCAAGTTTCCCAAGCTACATAAGCAGCTCAAGCATCCCAAGCCGCAGAAGCCACAGAAGCTACCCAACAAGCTCAAGCTCAAGCACAAGCCCAATATCAAGCTCAAAAAGAACAAGAACAGTACCAATCAGCTTAGCAACAAGCATATTTGCAAGTATTACAACAATACCAAGCAAAACAAGTAGCCCAATGGCAAGCCCAACAACAAGTATTGTTAGCACAACAACAAAAAACAAAAAAAAGCATTGTTGGAACAATAGCAGTTGCAAGCATACCAACAAGCGTTGGTAGCACAAAAAAACATACAAAAACCTCTCACCAACATTCAAAAGACCCCATCCATCACTCAAATGATTCAACCACCTCAAAACACATTCACTCCACCTCTGGATCCACAAAACAATGTGTTTGCATAAATCAAATTGCTTTCACAACAAGTGCTAGACCTCTAATCAGGGAAAACAATGAAAATAACATGCAATTTTTGCCCTTATCCTTTCAATAGGATCCTTGTGATGGTACCATTTTCAAAAGGGTTTGAAATCCCTAAGTTTGACAAATATCGTGGAACAGGAAATCTTGAAGTTCATATCAAGGAATTCTAGGTACATTGCATGGAGGTTGCATACGACGATACATATCTAATGCGACTCTTCCCTCAATGTTTGGTTGGACCTACCATGGAATGGTTCTCTCTCCTTCCTCTTGGAATCAAAAAATTCCAAGATATTATAGATGCATTCATACAAAACTATGCATTCAACATGGGAATTGATGTGAGTCTTGAGGAACTATCTAATATCAAACAAGCTAAGGGGGAAACATTCACTTCTTTCTTGCAACGATGGAAATCTAAGGTGAATAGGAGAAAGTGGACCATGATAGAAGAACAAAAAATTGCACCATCATTTCTAATCTTGAGAAGACCTTGTCCTTCCATCTAAAGATGCAATGTATCACCACATACAACCATTTGATCCCCAAGGCACTCAACATCGAAAGAGCCCTTATTGTACAAGGGGGGCACCTAAATATCAAAAACATCAAGATAATCGCCCATCCACTAGTTACAACAAGAAACCTTGTACTTGGGTGAGGAACAAAAATGTCACTAATGATGGTGTGGTCGATGCCAAGGTCATAATCAATGCTCCAAAATGAAACACACAATCATATCAACAACTGCAAGGTAGAAATCAAAACAACATACAAGATAACGTGGTATTACAACAACCACCCAAAAATCAAGTCAAAAATTTGAATAATCAAGGGTGACCACCCCGCGGAACAAACAATATCCCCCAAAATGAAAATACACAGTCCTTGGGGAATCAATTAAATCTATCATGAAGAAGTTAGTAAATGAGATCCTTTTCAAAGTTCTTGTTTATGAGAACTATCAAGAGCCCCAAGTGAAACCACCATGGTATAATAAAAATCACCTTTGCAATTTTCATAAAATCAAGGGACACATGACGGCCAGTTGCATGAGACTAAAAAAACTGATCCAAGACCTTATCGATGACAAAATCATAAATGTTGAACAATCTATAGGAAATCAAGACCTTAATATATAAATGAATCCAATGTTAGATAATAACAAAGGTAACAATCATGGAAATACAAAGTATGGTAATGTAAACCATGTTTACGACCATGTGGTTGCATCCCAAGATGAATGGATCATTGTTGTTAACATCAAAGGAGCCAAAGCTAATTGTGGAGTTACCACAGGTGGCAAAAAATTTACCATTTCTAGATCATCACATCCCCCTAAGGCATCCACCTCCAATCCAAAATCTTTTCCTAATGGTTACAATCTCTTGGACCAGCTGGAAAGAACCCCTACTCAAATCTCCATTATGGAGTTACTAAATATTTCACTCACACATAAGAAAATCTTGGAGGAAGCAATGGCTTCATCCACCGTCTCTATAGATCTTGATGCTAATCAGTTCCAAGCTATGGTTGAACACATCACCACCCCACATCATCTAACATTTTCTAATTAGGACTTCCCCACCAAACCATCTCATAATCACACACTCCATCCTGAAGTCCTGGTCCATAAAAATAAATCCAAAAGGGTCTTGGTGGAAGGTGGTGTAGGTCTAAATATCTATTCTCTCAAGCTAATAAAGAATATAGGATTCTTTGAGGACATCATTGAAAAGGGAAAATTTATTACAATTATAGCATATAATGACCAATAAAGAGTGCCTCAAGGCACTATTCAACTCCCTATTCAACTAGGGACAACCATCATGGAAACCAAATGTCAGGTCCTTGACCTTTATTTACCTTATAATATTCTCCTAGGGCATCCATGGATCCATGAGATGCAAGTTGTCACATCCACCTTCCATCAATGAATTAAATTCCCATACCAAAATCAAGAGGTCATAGTCCATGGTGACCCCAAGCCCTTTTATTAATATACGGAATTGGAAGAAAAGTACTACAAAATCCCTCAACTCCCAAAGAATGATGAAGGCCCTACAACTCCATATGTGGACCCAACTACTTTATCCTCCACTTTTGAGACAAAGATACCTACCATTCCTAACATCTATGAAATCAAATTCATTATCCAAGACAATGGGTTTGGGGATTACACAATGAAAAAGTGTTTTTGTAATAGGAGAAATACCTCAATCTCCTAGGTCTCATGGGTAGCCCCAACCAGTTGAAACATCATCCCAAACTCTTAAAGCATACCCCTCCAAATTCAAATGTTAGAGAGATCTAATTTGGGAAGTGTTAGATGAAAAAGAAATATCAAGTCTCCTATACTAAGATGAAAGGCACATGCCTGATCTTCCCATGGATGAGAGTAGAAAAGGACTACAAATGATGCTTAGCATGGGCTACAACAAGAACAAGAAACTTAGGAAGAATGATAATGGCCTATTAGAACCCATTGTCGCTAAGAAACGATAAGGAATCTTGGCCTTAGATGTACCCCTTTGAAGGTAACCATACTTGGCAAAGGTACCTCGGTGAGAGAAGTCAAAGCTCCCCCTTAGTTACCAATATCCACAAGTCTACCCTTAGACAACAATACATTTGACATAACCGATGTGTGTGATGAGGACCCCCTAGTTGACTTACCTATGTTATTCGAGGATTCTTCCCTTCTCATGATTAGTACCCTATCCTTCGAGCCAAATGACCAAACCCATGAGATAAACTTAGTCTATCCCCAACTCATTAATTACGACCAATGAGGACCACCAATTTTGGACATGTTCAAAAATGATGAGGCTCTCTCGGAATTCATGGGATTGTGGGATAATATACCATATGGAGATCACAAAGTTGGATTCAACATCATACTAGACACACATTCCTATTATGGGGAAACAATTGAATACCTTAGTCACAAAAGTGAAAATCTAAGAATAATCTCTAGGCATTTGAGTGAAAACCACACTGTGGCACTCTCTGACCCAAGAATAGTAAAAATAAAGGATGCATCCAATGGTGAAAACCTCTCTAAGGCACCAAAGGATGAGGGATTCAATCTTCCTCTTAGTGCTATACATCAGGAGAAGTTAACATTCTTAGTAGAGAAGTGTAATCTAGTCAACCTAGGAATAGAAGAAACCCCACATATCACCTTCTATGTTGAAATACTTCTGACAGAAGACCAAGAATTATTAGTTGCATTCTTTAGAGAAAGGAAGGTAAAATTTTTATGGACCTATGTCGACATGCCTGGGCTTGATCTAGAATTTGTGGTTCACCATCTAGCAATATATCCTAAAGCAAAGCCAGTAAGACAAAAATTGAGAAAAATGCATCCCCAAATAGCATTATTGGTCAAATTAAAATTACAGAAACTCCTAGATGCTAGTTTTATATGACCAATTGATTATCCAGAGTGGGTCTCAAATATTTTACCTATTTCAAAACCCACTGGGGGCATCTACATCTGAACTAATTTCAGAGACTTGAACAAAGCATGTCCCAAGGATGGCTGTCCACTTCCAAACATAGATATGATTGTGGATATGACATTAGGACTTGAAATGCTATCACTAATGGATGGATTGTTAGGGTACAATTAGATCATGATAGCTAAATATGACCAACAAAAAATGAAATTCACTTGTCCATGGGGGACATATTGTTGGAATATGATTCCATTCAGGTTGAAGAATGCATGAGCTAATAATCAAAGCACCATGACACTAATCTTCCATGATATGATTCATACAACTATGGAAGATTATGTGGATGGCGTATTGGCTAAATCAAGGAAGCGTGAGGATCACATAGCAACATTAAGTTCTATCTTTGACTAATTAGAAGAATAAAAGGTTAAGCTAAATCCAAAGAAGTGTGTCTTTGGGGTATAATCAGGTAATCTCTTAGGGTACATTGTATCTATGAGAGAAATTGAGATAGACCCTACCAAAGTCAAGGTAATCCTTGAGATGGAGGCACCAAAGACATTAAAATAGCTAAGAGGCTTACAAGGAAGACTTTAGTCTATCTGTTGATTCATAGCACAACTAGAAGATAAGGCTATCCCATATTCTCATCTACTCCACAAGGGGGTAGCATACAAATGGAATGAGAAATGTGATTAGGTTTTCAATAAGATCAAGGAGTAATTACTCACACCACCAGTTCTCATGCCACCAATTCTAGGTAAGCCCTTCATCCTATATATATCGGTAATAGTAGTAGCTCTTGACGCTCTCTTAGCACAACATGATGAAAATGGGAAAGAAAGAGATATTTAGTACATTAGCAAAACCATGGTGGGACACAAGCTAAATTATACATTCATCGAGAAGGCTTGCCTAGTAGTTATGTTAACCAAACAAAAGTTCAGACCTTACATGCTAGCACATCAAATAAAACTCATTTTAAAGATATACCTTCCCAAGTATCTGCTTTCTAAAGCAATGCTAATAGGGCAAAAATCTAAATGGGTTTTGATTCTGATAGAACATGAGATTGAGTATTTAGAATGGAATGCTATTAAAGGACAAGCAATTGCAGATCAACTGGCAGAAGCACTGATATACTTAGAGAATCCACTTGTATCAATATTCCCCAATCAATCAATATTTAACCTAAGTATAGAAAATCACTGGAAAATGTAATTTTATGGATTCTACACACAAAATAGGTCAAGAGAAAGAATCTTCTTCATTACACCACAAGGGGATTGCATACCTAAATCATACAAGTTGTCATTTCCTTGCACAAATAACATTGTGGAATATGAGGATCTTGTCATAGGGCTGAGAATTGCAGTGCAATGGAAAATTATGGCACTTGAGGTCTATGGAGACTTACAACTTATAATCAACCAGGTAAATGATGAGTATTAAATGAAGGACAAAAATTTGACTCCATATAAGAAATTGGCGGAAAGCCTCAAAGAATTCTTCATTGATGTCATATTTGAGAAAATACCTAGAGTGAATAACAAAGTGGTGGATGCTATGGCAACAATTGGATCGCTATTGGATATCCCACACATCCCAAAGAAGAAATTCCTTGTAGAGTAGCTTCTCATACCAACATTCAAGGTACCATATTCTAAATTTGTGTGTGAAATCATTGATCTTGATGATCCCTAGTATCATGATATATACACCTACTTGGGAATAGGAGTCCTCCCCGCTGATATCACCCTAAACCTTAAAATAACATTCATCAATAAGTCCTCATGTTTTTTCATCCTAGGAGACACCCCATACTATAGGAGCATTGAATGAACCCTTCTATGATGCCTAAACACTAAGGAAGCTTTTACTGCTTTAAACAAGATACATAATGGCATTTGTGGGTCACATTCGAGTGGTATGACCTTGGCTAAGAAAATTTTGAGGACTGGGTACTATTGGCCTACAATGGAAAGGGAAGCTCATGACTATGTCTAAAGGTGTTTATAGTGTCAATAGCATGGGGATCTCATGCATTCATTGACACAGGAGCTCCACCCAATCATTACACCATATGCCTTCTTACAATGAGGGCTCAATCTCATTGGAAACATCACTCCTACTTCATCTAGTGGACATAAGTTCATCATCACTGCCACAAAGTACTTCACGAAGTGGGTGGAGGCCATTCCCATAGCCTATATCACAAGAAAGAAAATATCCAAGTTCATCTTGAACTACCTAATTTTCTACTACGGTGTCCCTTAAGCCATTATCTCAGATAATGAGACACATTTCAAAAACTAGGGTGTTTGATACCTATGCCAAAATTTCAATATCTAACATCACTTTTCCACCCCATACTACCCCCAAGGAAACAACCAAGCTGAGGCTAAAAATAAAACCATATTGAAAAGAAAATAGTCAATGGTGTTGGTCATCACTGGCACTTGCAGCTAAATCCCACCTTATGGGCCTACCAAACAAGTATTCTCACACCAACAGGTGCTACCCCTTTCTCATTAGTCTACAGATCAGAAGCGATCCTCCCCATTGAGATCAAACCCCCATCATTGAGGATATCATTGTATAATTTCATCATAGATGAAGAGTATTAGGTATCATGACTAAACGAGATATAATTACTAGATGAGCGATGCATGGATGCCTTAAGCCATTTGCAATTCTACCAAAACTACCTCAAGAAAAGCTACAACTAGAAGATCAAGAGTCAAACCTTTCATGTTAGAGAGCTTATGTTCAAGGAGAATTAGAAAAATGTACCAAATCTAGATAGCAAGGGAAAATTTGAACCCAATTGGTTGGGACCCTTCATCA
This sequence comes from Sequoia sempervirens, assembly GCA_007258455.2. Taxonomy (NCBI): domain Eukaryota; kingdom Viridiplantae; phylum Streptophyta; class Pinopsida; order Cupressales; family Cupressaceae; genus Sequoia; species Sequoia sempervirens. The sequence goes on from VDFB02179234.1 coordinate 81,293,258, forward strand.
TCACAGCGAGCTACAAGTTAGGGGCATATCAACTATCGACACCCAAAGGGGAGCCTCTGCAGGAGCCTATGAATAACTCCCATCTCAAAAAATTTTATGCCTAATATTATAAGGTATAAATCCAAAAATTAAAAAAAATACAAAAATAAAAAAATCCAAATAAAATAAAAAAGGATTGAAAACAGTAAAGAAAAACAAAATCATCCTCTAGTGAAACGACTTCAGTGGCACTTTAGGTAAGTACCTTGGTGAAAACCTAGCAAATAGGGGCCTTGTGTAAATAAGCACTTTCCATCCACCATGATCCCTGCAACTTGTTCTACATCATTTATCCATCATACTTTTGTATTGCTATCCATCATTTTCCATCACATCCATCCATCACCCATCAGTGTCTGCGTCATAGCTTGATCCTATGTTCATATCATGATCCCTTCTAGAACTACTCGGCCCATCCTTAAGGTCAGTTTATCCTTCCTATATCAGATTAGATTTATGTATATTCTTCAATCTTCCCTAAAACATAAAAATCCTAAAAACATCAAAAAATCCAAAAATAGTCATAACATCATAGAACCCAAAAAAATCCAAAACATATCAAAATCTAAAAATAAGTCAAAGAGACTGTCAAAATTTCAAAACAAATTCATCTGGTTGAACTACATCATCTCTACTTTTGAATGTAGGAAAGGTTGATCTTTGATCATCCCCTGAGACACTTGGGTCAGTCATTTAGGAGTCTGTCACAATAATCAGACAATCCATTTGTTTATATCTCATCAATAAGTGAGTCAGTGTCAGTCAAACTACGTGGTCTCTACATGTATAACTTAGGGAAGGATAATCTTTGATCAGCCCCCAAGGCCTCTAGGATAGGTCTTTAAGTTATGTTCTTGGTCAAAATCTTAGAAAACCCCAAAACATTCAAAAAATTGAAAATCGAAACATTTGAAAACATCTCAAAAAATACCAAAAATAGCCTCATAACATTTCAAAAATATCAAAAACATCCAAATATTTGAAAAAAAATCCATCTGTCCTATTTTGCATTCACCTAAAATAAACATCCACTCATAATAAATAAATCATCATCCTCAACCTTTGGTGAAACAATCAGAAACAAGTTTAGCAGATTAAGAGTAAAAACTAAAACATCAAGGTCTCAAGTCTAGGTCATTAGGTAAACAAGTTGGTCAACTCTTGGTTCTAATAGCTCATCATTCAGTTTTTCCCAAATCATCTGGCAAAATTATGTCCTAGGATGCATCCTTCCTATAATGGACATCAACATCAGGGATCACCGTAGTTTAGTCTTGGCTAGCAGTATGAAGAGCATTAGCTTGTTTTTTACTTGTTCTTTATCTTGTTGATTTATCTTATTAAACTCATTACAATGACCTCTCAATGATATCCAAACCAAAGGATTTAGAGATAAAGGAATGGGGCAATGATAATTATCTTTTGTTTGTTGTACTTGTTGGATATTCTTGTAATATAACCTTGGTCATACGTGCTTTGTTTGGTTTGTAGGGAGGATGTTTTAGGAGTCTTGTTGACCACATAGGAAGGCTTTCCTTTCTATGTTTTGGTCTGAGATGTTTGAAATATCCAAACTACATTTTAAATAAGGTTTTGTATACTAGGTGTGAATAGGAGTTCTCCTATATGATTTTCAAGTCAAAGTCCACCACATGAGGTACAACACCATACTGGTTCTTTATACCTTGATGGATCATGCCTAAGTGTATTATCAAACATAAGGTAAATATATCCTTTTAAAATACCAATTCATGATAAGAAAATCATCATCATCATCATCTATGATAAAGTCTCATGGATCATGGGCTTGTTGGATCCTCTTGACATCATCTCATTTCTTCTTTCTTCTCTCCACACTAGCATGGTACCATGACAGTTGATCAAAACATCACCAATGCATCCATCATGCATCCACAAATCATCAGCATACTGCATATCATATCATATCATATCATATAGAAAATATTAATCATCTCACATGCATTACATTCCATCATGACATAATATAGATTGGTTATTCTAAGCATCTCATAAACCATGCATTTGCATAAAATATCCATTACATAATTATATAGGTATCATCACATCATCCATTTCAAATGCATTGCATCATCATTTTAGTTGTTAAGGATAATATAGATTGGTTATTCTAATCATCTCATATACCATATATTTGCATCCATTGCATAATCATAAAAACATCATTATATCCTCCATATAAGTATTATCACATATATAAGCATCAACATGTACCATAATCATAAAAACAACATCATATAAGCATCATCATATGCAACATCATGAAAGCATCATTAAAACATCACATTTTTGCATCATTTACATATCATGACATTATCGTCCATATCATGTGCATCATCATATCATACATGAAAAAGATACTGAAAAAAGAAAAGAGCATATCATAAATAATAAACATCATCCATTAGGAGCTTATTAAAATAATTTACATATCATAAAATTTGCATCCATATCATCCATATATCATCATCATAAATTAGATAAAAATATATTGAAAAATAAATGCATCCATAAAGCATTTGCATAATCATAAATCACATCATATAGAATCATACATAGCATCATATGGAATCATACATACATTGCATCACATAAAATAAATCTACATCGCATATACATCCATCCATAATTCATAAATAAAATAAGACATGTCATATAATGAATCGATCATATCATATATATCAAAATAATGTAACTATCATGGTACAAAATTAGGATCAAATGTATACAATGCCCACAGGGCTATAAAAAATGGAGCCCATGGTTATGAAAAAGAATAATGTCACTAATAAAAATTGTGTGGTAGCTAGCTCAGGTGGCTACTCCCCTCTCCTAGCTATCTCTCAACCCTGTCACCTGTCTACCGCATCCCTGTCTATTGGGAAAACTCTGACACTCGAGCTGCCAAAGGTACTACCAGTCAATAATGAACCCTATAATATTCTACCTCCTACATAGCTTCACAATACATCCTCATGGGGATCATATTTCCATGTGCTACAAAATTCATCCTCTCCAACTACTACCATCTTCCCACATCTTGTGCTAGCTAGAGCTTTGGGGTCTATCTCTACTGCTCTCTTGATCTCACTTTGTTGTAAAGGCCTGGACCTACTGCCTAACGTAGTCCCTCTCGGCCATCAATGTCTGCAACTGTGCCTGAAGCTATTGTATAAGAAGAATTCTCTGATCAGGATGAGGTGGCGTAGGTGGTGGCAGCGGTTGGTACCTCTGTGGGGACTGATCTCTGAGAGGTGGTTGTTGGTCCTTCTGTGGGGATTAATCTTTGACAAGCGACTATTGATCCTTCAGAGCATCTCTCTAATCTCTTGATCCCCTCTAATCTTGATGCTATTGTGGAGGTGATCTTCCTCCTCCCCCTAGAGCCTGTGCTCTCCTGACTGTCCAACCTTGGGGTCTCTGCCATGGAATTACTGTACTGACAATTGTCAATCAAAATAAAGGCCAAAACCAATCATTATAGTCCTATCTGTTCCCTGGGTCTACTAGCCCCTGATCATAAGCCCAAGGCCTGACTACCAACTATCTGAAACTATTCACTACATCTGGAACTAGGATCAGCTAGCCCCATGTCATCTCTCTAGTGGTCCAAGCAAAAATGGCTACATACTGGTTGATCGGCCTATCCTGGACGTCACCGAACTATCTGGCTACTCGATCAGGCATGTAGCGCTCGATCATTATATGCTCACATCCCTACATTAGGTGATGCTTCCTAGTGTAAAATAGATGTTGTACATCATCATACCATGCCAACATCCCTATTCAGGGTCTCCAGGTAAATGAGGTCATCCCATCGATCACCCTCTGCTATTGGGGAAAGCCAAGCCATCCTGTATGAGTGAAAGTAAGCCTGGTCTTGTATCTCTAGACTGTTAGGTCATTAGGCTCCATGTCAACCACTGTAACCCATGGGTAGAGCATGACAATGTGCTTCTAGGCCCAGATGTGCAAAAGTGTGATCCCTACTCCAATGGCTCTATTGTCACAATACACGAACTTGTGCAAGTCATGGTATAGTGAGGCCAAAATCACTGGTCCCCATGCAAAGCAGCACCTTTGGAAGAGCATCCACTCCCAAGCTAGACCCCATCCTAGACTAAAATATCAGCCCTACCAATTGGGAGCTACAAGTCCTAATACAATAGCTGCAACAATTAGTCAGAAGGTTGACACCTAACCTCTATAGTACTCAAGATCGAACTGTCCTTTGGTGAAAACAATCTCACCCAACCCTATAATCTCATAGCATGCATCCGTGTCAGCATCCATGTCATAAATCACCCTCTCGCCATGGATGGGAAATTGCAAAATCTACAAGATGTCCTCCACTATGATGGTTTCCTCGCTGGTGGGAAGATGGAAGGATGACGTCTCACTGTTCCATCGCTATGCTAGTGTGGTCATCATAGCTAAGTGTGTCCTGATGGAAGGCACATATGCAATGTACCATAGTCTGATCACTCCAAGTTTCTCCTATAGAAACTTGTTCAATCCACTCAATTTGATAAGCATCGAGGGTCGATGCTCATGTGAATGTACCGGCTCTTTGTCCTCCTGCACCCATAAAGCCACAACATCAAGTTCTATAAAAAGATGGGGTCTCGTTTGAAGTTTTTGACACCAAAGAAACAAAGGTGTTGCTATCAGCAAAGGAATCACTATTTGGAAACTCCAAACTATTATTCGAGGACCCTCAAACAACAAACTAACATGTCGTAGCAATGTTTGACTATGAACCTATTTAGCCCAGAAACCCTTAATACCTAACTAGAATGCAGCGGCACCATTTGAACATGTGTCACCCTTTGGATTTTGAACCCTAATCCCTAAACTACAATGCATCATCGCAGGTCGCAATAGTAGTACGGTTTGAGGACTACCATCACCGATACTACCCTTTTAGCATCGCTAAAGAGTGACACTAGATAAGTTTGACTTTCAAACCCTATAAAAATGTGCACAAAAATCAAAATGACAAGTCGGGTTGGGGTCACATACCAATGGTAATGTGCCTAGAAGTCATTGGTAGACTCGAACTCACTCATAAATGTGTCGGGGAAGCACTCTTTGCACCATCTCGCACAAAGGTCAGAGCTCAAAATAATGAAGTTTCTAAAGGCTAAGTGTGCAAATGAATTGAAAGTGACCCCTCAAGGGCTATTTAAGCATGAAAATTAGGATTTTTTGACCCTAATTAGCAATCAAACTAGGGTTTTGTGCCCCTGATCCTATTTTTTCCCAACCGAGGCTCGTTTTGCATCCTTTTTTCACATTTTTTTCATGCTTTCAGCATCCTAGAGCCTTTTTGGACCCGTCAGGCAACTTGTCCTTATTTCGTGAGATCACCTAAAAATACAAAAAAAAATCTGATCTCTCAAGGGGGCAGTATACTAGTGTAATCCTTCTACTAGGGTAGCAATGGAGCACTTAAAAAATAAATAAAAAATTGAATTTTGATCTCAGCAAGTTTATTCTTTGAACTAATACATCAGGTGCATTGCTTCAAAGAGGGGGGAAATGTAGACACATAAATTATACTAATTGATCCCATGCACCTAATCCTGATTTACTAACACCAGTTCATCCTAAATCATCTCATTTACTAACTAGCTAATTAAATAACCCTTATTTAATTAAACTCATCATATTTCACCTTTGAATTAAATAAATCAAATTTTTTAATTAAATCATTATCTTCTATTAATTAAATAAATAATTGTGTTTAATTAATCCTAATATCCCTCTTTTAATTAAATAAATCAAACTTTATTTAATTAAGGTCAAGAATTCATTATTCCTGTCATTTTGATTTATTTAAATTCAAATATCTAAGTCAAAGTATCAAATCAACTAATCTCCATCTAAGTTAATCAAATCCTTTAAATTTTGCAACTTGCACAAGTAAATCAATTTAATTGATTTATATATTCATCCCTTTTCATTCAAAAAGGCATCAAGTTGAAATATTCTTCAAATTTGAAATCTCCCTCCAAAAAAGACTTGTCCTCTACATGTCCTTTTTCTTGAGCCAAGGGGCTTTAACTCCACCTTTCAACTTATCTTTCAAGTCATCTTTTTAATTCAAATTTTCACATTAATCAAAATGTGCTCCACCTCTCTCCATTCACATCTTTACAAGTGGCATTTTGTTATTGGATGATCTTTTGTCCCACATTCATCCTTTTTTTCTCATTCCTCCATCCTTCTCTCCTATAAATGGAGAGCTCTTTTACTAATTTTAGGAGGACAATTTATGCAAAGTCATTATCTTCACATTTTATGCAAGTTCATCCATTGTTCATCAAGGTTTTCCTAATTTTCATCCACCATAGCTAGGTTATGGAAAATTTCATCAAGGAGCATCATTGATCATCACAAAGATTACAAAGGAATTGGGAATGGGCTATTTTCCACATCAAAATAACACCAATTCCCCCATGGGATTGAGAGTTTAAGCACTCGAATAGGATTTAGATTGCTTTTATTTTTGTTCTTTACTTTATTTCTTGTTCATCATGTTTCAAAGGAATCTTATGGGGAATGGTAGTTTAGACATGTTTAGAGACTAATCTTGTGTTGTTCATGTTTGTGCAGATCTACATCTACCATTCATAATGTGCAACAACATGAAGTAGGTTTATACCATCAGCAAGTCCTTTCGGATGAACAAAGAGAAGATGAGTACACCCCTTACACATTTGAGTCAGATAATATTTATTTGAGAAGACCCTCAAATGATGAAATTGAGAGGTATACAATTGGATTGGGGCTAGCACTCAAGCACGAAATGATCTCCATCTGAGGAATAGGGTGGTGAGTGGAAATCAAGGTAATCCTAGAAGTATTTTTGTTAAAGAGAACAATGCAAAGAATATAGAAACCAAGATAGAGAATAAGAAATAAGAGATGAAGCCCAAAGAAGGAAAAGAGATAAGAATTTAGGCCAAGAAAGGCATCAAAACAAAGGCTACTATTGAAGAGGTACCTCAACACTTGAAGGCTAGGGATTTGAAACCTACAAATGAAAAGGTTGAAAAACCACTTGATAAGATAACTCCTCAGGAATTAATACATCCTAAGTTCCCAAGTTATTTTCCCATTGACATGTTTTAGGTCCTATCACAAGTCTAGGTCACAGTTCCATTTTTATAAATGAAGAGGATTGATGAGCACAAGAACAAAACAATAGCTTTTATTCATAGTATTGTTGGGGGTAGAAAAGTAGAGTCTAATCCACCTGAAATGAGACAATTGAGAGAGAGAGAGAGATATACTAAGGTGAAGGTAGTAACTAATCAAAATATTTAGGTTTATTTAGGAACTACTATTACTACAAATCAAAATCTAATGAATCCTTTTTTTTTAGTTTGATCATCAATGGGAAATTACTTAGAAATTGTATGTTAGACTTCGATGCTTCAAATAATGTCATGCCAGTTAGGATAATGGAAGAGATGGGCTTGAAGGTTGATAGTACCCATGAAATATGTTATTCAATGGACTCTATATAATTCCTTGTTATTGGATTAGTCCACAAAGTCCCATACAAACTAGTTGTGTTCCCTAAAAGGGAGCTGGTTATGAGTATCATAGTGGTGGATATTCCACCAACTTATGGAATGCTATTTTCAAGACAATTGTGTGCTTCCATGGGAGGAATTATGCAATGTGATTTTTCCTTTTCTGCATTCTTAATTGATCAGAAGGATATCTAAATTTCCAAGGAATCAAGATGTCGACATATGATTGAGCATGTTGAAGAGCTAGAGGAACCCCCAATAATTAACTTCATGGACACAGGCATAGACACCTTCCATGTGGAAGAGCTGAAGCAAGAAGAAGAAGCTAAACCTACACCAATTGTTAAAGAGGTCTTGTGAACATCACATGAAGATGCTTTGTGGACTATGTATTTTGATGGAGCCTATTCAAAGGAAGGCTTAGGTGTAGGGGTCATTCTTATTTCTCCTCAAGGTAAGACTTTCAAATACTCATTCTTACTCTTCTTTGCATGTACAAATAATATTACTTAGTATGAGACTTTATTACTTGGTTTAAAATTGGCTTCTAAGCATGGGATAAAACTGTTAAAAGTATTTGGTGATTCTAAGCTGATAGTTTCCCAAAGTCAGGTATAGATTCGTCACTAGGGATAAAATATTGAGGAAGTATAGAAATGAGGTGTGGGATACTATCGAATTCTTTGATTCTTTCAACATAGATTGGATAGAGAGGAGAAAATGTTAAGGAAGATCTATTGGCTAACACTGATGTCAAATTGGATGATGTGACTTTTGGTGGAGTCTTAAGAATACAAGTAAAGACACGACCTGTAGTTACTAACAACATTTTCAATTGGAAAGTGTTTAAAGATGATAATGATATTTTGAAATTATTGCATTGTATTGAAAAATATGAGAGTCGAGAGATTGAGTTTGGTGTATATGTAGTTGAAGTTTATGGAAAGGAGGCATTGTTTGGAAATGAGGTGATCTAGTTGAAGACAAATAAGATCCCTAAGGGACTAGTGGCATTAGAATGGGTCTTTGATGGCTTGGATAAATCGAATTCCAAGCAAGCATCCACACATAAAGAAGATCTAGAGGAGATAAATTTGGGAACATAACATGCCCCTAAAAAGGTGTATATAGGTAAGAAGACGAAATCCCATGTCAGGCATATGTTAATTGCTCTGCTAAGGAAGTATAGGCATGGGTTCGCTTGGTCATATGATGATTTGAAGGCATACAAAGAGGATTTGTTTCAGCATGAGATTCCATTGAAATCCGGTGTAAAACCTTTCAGGAAAAAGAAAAGGCCTATTAATCCCACCTTGCAACCAAAAATGAAAGAGGAACTTACAAAACTTAGAGATTCTAGTATTATTAAACCTATCAAGAATTCATCTTGGGTTTCAAATTTGGTCCCTGTTAGAAAGAAAAATGGTGATATTAGGCTATGTGTAGATTTCATAAATCTCAATGTAGCATCTCTGAAGGACAATTATCCTCTACCCAACATGGAAGCTCTATTGTAGAAGGTCACAAGGTGCAAATTTCTTTCAATGATGGATAGATTCTCAGGATATAACCAAGTCATGGTAAGAGAATCTGAGAAATGTAAAACTACTTTTGCAACACCATGGGGAACCTATGTATATGTGAGCATGCCATTTGGCCTAATTAATGCTGGTGCAACATTCCAAAGAGCCATGGACATTGCCTTTGCATATTTTATTGATCTTTTCCTGGCTATATATCAAGATGATCTAACTGCTTACAACAAGAAGAAAGAAGATCATTATTCTCATTTAGAGAAAAAAATTGTCAGAGCTTTGGAGTTTGGGTTTCTTTGAATCCCAAGAAGTGTGCATTCTAAGTAAAAGAAGGTAAGCTATTGGGGCATATTATTTCCAAAGATGGAATCAGAATTGATCCTGAATGAGTAGCAGCCATAGAAAAGATTGCACAACCAAAAAATGTGAAGGGATTTCAATCCTTTTTTAAACAAATCAACATTGTGAGAAGATTCTTCACTAATTTCACTGAAATTGTTTGACCTATATCTAAAATTTTAAAAAAAGGAGAAAAGGTGGTATGGACAGAAGAACCTGTAGAGGATTTTCATGCCAACAAGAATTCTATCAAAGCTACACCGATCTTCAAGTCTCCAGACTACTCCAATCCATTCCAATTGTTTACATTTGCCTCTTTCCATACAGTGGCAGGGGCATTGTTACAAAAGAATGATGAGGATTTTGAGCAACCAATTACTTTCTTTAGAAAATCCCTGCAAGCTACTCAACTCAAGTATGATGCCACAGAGAAGCAAGCCTATGCCCTGGTGAAGGTTGTAAAGAAATTTAGACCCTACTTGGTTGGAGAAATTGTTTTCACTTATGTCCCAAGTGCAACAGTCAAAGACATATTTACCTAGTAGGAAACTACAATGCACAGGTGCAGGTGAATTAATAGAATTTAGGAGTTCAATATTGATATCCAAATCACAAAGTTGGAGAGAGGTCAGGGTATGGCCAAATTGATGGCCGAGAAAAATTTGGAGGAAAACCAAATTAAGTAGGTTGAGTATGAGAATGTTTCCCCCATTTGTGATATGCAGACATGTGGTTGGTACTGGAGGAATGTGGAGTACTTACAGACCATTCAATGCCCATATGGAATGCCCCTCAATGAGAAGAGAACTTTGAAACTTCAAGAAATTAGATAGGTCATCATTGATGGTGAACTCTAGTGGAGAATCCCCAAGGGTGTTCTTCTCAAATGTGTGGATGGTGACCAAGCAAAAGATGTGCTCATTGAAATGCATAAGGGAGTGTCCGGAGGCCACTATATGGCCAAGACTACTACACATAAGATATTGAGAGTTGGTTTTTGGTGGCCAACAGTGTTCAAAGATGCACATAGATTTGTGAGGAAATGTGATGCATTCCAAAGGTTTACTGGTAAGTTAAAATTCCCAGGAAACTTACCCCTCAGGCTAGTGTTAGTACATGCCCCTTTTTAGTAGTCGGGCATCAATTTCATAGGTGAGATGTTTGTGAAATCCAGTGGAGGACATGCTTTGATTTTTGTGACAACTAATTATTTCACAAATTGGGTTGAAGCCATTCCTACCAAGAAGGAAACTAGTAAAGTGGTCATTGATTTTATGATGAAAAATGTTTTGAGTAGGTTTGGTGTCGCTGAAATAATTATGTATGATAATGCTATGTGTTTCAGGTATAATGAATTCCTTGATTTTTGTAACCTACATGGTATAAACATATAATATTCATCCCCATATCATCCCCAGGGGAATCGACAAGCTGAGTCTAGAAATAAGATACTTATGAAGATTATTAAGTGGGTGATTTAGAAAAATAAGACGGCTTGAGACTCGAAGCTACATTTTTCACTATGGGTTAACATGATGACTATGAAGAAAGTCATTGGACAGTCCCCTTTCAATTTAGTGTATGGAGTTGAATCTAGAATACCATATAACAATTTGATCAAAATGTACAAGTTTTTACAAGCGTATGATAGTGATATCTATGATGAGATGTAGCAAAGAATGAATTAGTTGATTGAGCTTGATGAAACAAGAAGAGAAGCCCATAAAAGAAATGAAAAGCTACAATTGCAAGTGAAACACCTGTATGAAAAAAGAGCTATTGAAAGAAATTTTGAGGTGGGAAGTATGGTTCTAATGTGGAATGTCAGGATGGAGGACAAAGGTAAACATGGGAAGTTTGATCCTCTATGGCTAGGCCCCTATTTAATTGATGATTTACAATAAAAGACTCATATTTCTTTTAGTCTGTAATAAGTGAGGTTCTCGAACTACCAGTACATGGATAGTTCTTAAAACCCTATTTCTCTTGAAATAGGCTCTATTCCATGTACAACGTACAATCTTGTAAATTTGTGTAAATAGGTTGATTTGTTTCCTTTTTGTTGCATCTACTTGTCTTGTCCAGACAAGCTCCTAGTTTCTTTTTTGGTCCTTGTATGCTTGGTCTACTCAACCAGAGATCTGAGATATTGCTATGCCCACATTGGGCATACATCCCCAGTCATAGCTACTGGTGGAACCCATAAATTTTTTAGGGTTCCATTGACTTCATGGTCATGTCAATGATCACTTATATCTTCTAGCATTAGGTTTTTGGGTTTAATAGTCTTATGTATCTTATTACCCTTGATTATCACTCATTCCATGTTTTCGCATTGACCAGCTGACCCAGTTCACTTGTTACTTAAGCTCCTTCCCATGATCTTCATTATCATTATTCAACAAACCCCAATGCCTTGGTTACTGTTGAGCCTAGTATTGTCTAAGCTTTTCACTCATTTTCCATCTTTCAATCACATGTTGCTGCATAAAATATTTCTTCTAACCCACGATGAGTGATGTCATGTCTATTCATCAGCTTTGGTTCATCACTCGTCATGTGTCTTGTTATTTTGAGAGGATAACCCGTGATGAGAATTGTGGTTAAGGTCTTGACCCATTGTTGGCCATTGTACTATCATTGATTACATTCTACTTTTTTAAAGGGAACCCACAAATGCTGATGGGTGGAGTATCTTCCCATCACATGGCTTTATTTTGTCATGGGTTGGGATTAATTAATAAACCTTGTACATGCAATGAGTGAAGCAACTCATATCTTCAGTCGAGATCTTCTCTACGATCATGATCAAGGGCTAATATCTCATTGATGGCCTTCTAGCCATCACTTGATGAGATCCTAGTGTAGAAAAGAAACACATGAAAAGTGATACTCATGAAATGTGGGGAATTACATGTGGCATTTTCCTAGTTCATCAAGTACACATCAAACCACTAGTAGGGCCCATGGAGAGTAAGAAGCAATGTGAGCTATTAGATGAGTTTTTCATCTAAACGCATTGATGGTTTCAATTTAAATAGGAATGGCCAACTTGAGATGTAATTGTTCACTCACGCAAGCATTCTTGTGAGATTAATATTATATGTATTCGGCTAAATTCAGTGAAAAGGGTTTACAATTTATTTTTTCATTTTAGTCAAACACCTGAGGAGTTGAAGTAGAACTCGAAGTGACCAGGCTTCAAGCTGAAGGAGTTGTAGGAAGTTTTTTCCTAGAAAAGTTCCATCAACCTCCCACTGGTTTCTTTCACTACTTTGTAACAACTAGTGTGTCAAACCAAAGGATTTCTGAGTTAATTCCAGAAATTATTTGGGGTTTTTGGTCTTTATTGAGTTAGTAAAATTTATTAATTGGGTAAAATCACATTTGAGTCTGAGTTTGAGGTATTAAAAATAGGGTAATAATCCCAAACCTAGTTTACTTTCAAACTAAGTAAAATATTGAAGGGCTTAAAGTGATCCAACCTGGTGAGTCATCGTCATTGAAACATGTACCCAAGAAAAAATAGCAGAAGGTCTCCCATGACCCCCCTCAAACATCAAAAGTCACTAAAAGGAAACCTATGAGGTATTTGGTATAATTGTTAGTAACCTGAGAATGAAATTAGCCTATACTAGAAAGTTTGACCCAAAAGGACATATCAATAGAGAAAAGATAAAGAGGTCAATCTTAGGATATGGACCTCATGTATTTTACTCTAGAGAAGATGTGATAAGGAATTTTCCAACACTTGCTACTATCCAGGATAGGGAAAAGATATGGATGAAGATTGTTGAGGTTGAATATAATGCTTCTACTCAGAATTCATACTATGAGAGCCCTTATAAATATGTCACTGACAAATATAAAAGGATGGAATTGGTCCTCAGTGATTTCATGGATGCCATCTTTTAGGAGAAAGTGGAACAAGCTAATTAGTTAGCTCAAAGGACTCTACAAGATAATTTAATAAAAGTTTGTGGTCAACCAAAGGATTTCACAGCACTAGAAGAGCAACAACAAATGGATATAGGAGATACTCTTGTTATGGAGTCGCCTACTGAGAACATTGTTGAATCACAAGGTGCTGAGGGAAATATGCAACAACCATCCACTGAATTAGCTTCCGTTGAACAAGGAATAGAATCTGAGTTTTCACACCCTAATATAGGGGATGTAATGGAACATTTTTTCCTAGATGATAGGCTAGTACCTTGGGAATATGATGAAATATGAGATAATTATGCAAGGGTACTATCTTGTGATCATTTTCTAGAAGATGACTATTTTGTGACAACAAGAGAATTTAGGGAATATGTGGCTAAAGTCAAGGCACATGAAATAAATGATAGCATACAAAATGCTCAGGATGGAGTGGACCCTTCTCAACTGGAGGAAGTTAGAAAGAAAACTGAAGAGGAAATTATTCAAGAGATTGCACAAACGAATCCTTTGGAAGCTAGGAGATTGGTCAAAGATAGTGGAATGATGGTGATGTCTAGTTGGAGATTGTCATCAATAATTGCTCTAGATGCAATCAGAAATGACCCAAGTGTTTTTTTCTCAAAAGAAAATTTTTATGAAAAAACTTTTGGTTCAGGTTTTAGTCCTAGCCTACATGCATTGGCTATTTGGCAATTGATGTCAGATTCAAGAAGGTGTAGACTTAGTAGAAAAATGACTGGCCTCTTAGGAGATTTGATAATAGGTAGGGCTTCAAAGATGATAGCCCCACAAGCTACAAGATTAAGTATGCACACAGCCATGTTGAGTGTGGAAAATAAGTCAAAGGTTACTGTAGTTAATGTAGGTCAAAATACTCTACCTACTTCTCCAGCTAGTACCTCATCATAGGAAAAGGAAGCCTTCAAAGCAAAAGTTATTGCCATGAAGAATGAACTCCATACAACTAAGTATGAAAATATTAAGCTTTAGGAGGATATGAATAAGATCATGAAGGATATGGATGATGAGATCTTGGGCCATAGATTGACAAAGGTTTCCTTTAAAGCAGAAGATGCATCATTTCCATATAAGGGTATACATGAAGCTTTTGAAAGATTCCAACATGTTTAGGAGGTTTTCCAAAACACATGGAATAAATGGAGCAGTAGATTGAATAGTTTACAAGAAATACATAAAACATAAAGGATGACCCTGAAGCTCCAACAAATCTCCTAGCTATAATAAGGGGAATAGAGATGATTAGTGAGATCACAGGTTCTCATGAATGAATTGGAGCACAACTACATGGTAAAATTAAGGCCTTTAGGAGTATGGAGGAATGTGGTATGCCCAATATCCTCAATGAAGATGGAGCATTTATGGAGTATGAACTATGGAGAGAATTCTTCAAGCATCAAATGACTATAGGTCCATGAATACAATATGTTGATGAAAAATTAGACATAAATTTTCTGAATAGTGTTATTGATACTCTCATTGGAATCAAAGTAGACATGAAAACCTTTGTGAAAGAATCCAAAGTGGTAATTAATGCAAGGTACAATGCATACAATACAAAGGTGCAAAAATTGCTTGATATTGATTGGCCCACTAAGGATGAATATAAATATTGGCTACAAAAATATGTTGAGTAAGCCATGAAGGTGGCAGGAGGAATATAGAGTATGGTCAAGTATAGTACAGGTACGGCCTTTGAAACAATTGTGTAATGGAAATTTATATCCTCTCAATATGAAGGTCATGTGGTAACCCAATCAATCCTTTCCTTTTGTTTTTTTTCCTTCTTCTTTCATACTTTACACCTTTTTATTGAATGAGTTGTGATGTAGAATTCTTGAACAATGAATATACAAGCTCCTGAAGCCTTTACAAGTTTTGTCCTTTTGTATTTTCCCCCCATATCTTCAAAGTGAAAATATAACTGCCTACGGGTTGAAATGAAGTGAAATATACTTGAAATATGGATTGAAATGAAATGAAATTAGCCAATAACTTGATGCTTGTTTTCTCCCTTAATCATATAAAAGGGATCTTAAGGCTATTGTGTAGGGTCTTTGAAGTTTTGGTTGATCTCAGATAGTCTTAGCAAAGTTTTATGAGTACAAGCATATAATGGATGTAGAATTACTTGTTGAGCCTTAGGATATGAGTTTGTATTCAAAGTTAGCTTAAATGTTTTGCATAGATTATAGCATTTGAGAATCGATAATAGAAAATTTCATTCAAATTGTCTCCTATGAACATGTTCACATATCAACAATGAGATAATCAAGGATTGTCTCATTGGTCTCCAATTCTTGTGGCTAGATGTGTGTTTGCATTGTTGCTTCAATTCAAGTAATTGGTTAAAATGCTTCAATGCAATCAATGGTTTATGAGTTAATTCATAGGATTTGTAAGTATGTTTTGTATGGAAAGCATGAATTATGAATTTGCAACAGAAATACTTAATAGTCTATAAATATTGAATGCTTTAGTTATTGCATTACTGTGTGTTGTGAATTTGACTCTGTCACCCTAGGATAATGCACTGATTCTATACTTTGAGTAATGTCAAATCTATCGAGTCAGCTGGATCATATCAAAGAATAATTCATTTAGTTAAATTCATCTTCAATAGGGTGATGGTTGCTATGGGTTTCATTCCAATTGTCCATTCTCTGCTCCAAATCATGATGGTGTGAAGTATTTTCCAATTCTTTGCAACTTGTCACTTGTAGAGTCTTTGATATGAGAATGTATCTGCTTAATGTGCAATGTACGTGTAGTTCTTTTGAAGGAATATTGTGAGTGCATTGTAGGATCATCCTCCTGGGTTTTGCAGAGCCCAAAGTGTAGGAGGAAAGCTGAATTTATTTCTCTCATTTTTTGGCTAACCCCGTTTAGGTCATCAATTATTAGAATTGGAAAATCCATAGGCTACCTTGAAGATCTTGTTGGTATTTAAAAGATCCAACAGTTTCAGTTGTGGGTTGTCTATTTTTTTGAACTAATATAGAATTGAGTGGGAGGTTTTATAGAAGATACTTTGTGATCTTGTTGTAGGAATTTAAAATGAAAATAACATCAAGGAGAATAGAGTTTGAGAAGTTTTTTGGAAACAATTTTGAGATGTGGATGTTGAAGATATAGGATCTGTTAGTAGACCAAAATATGTGGGATGCTATTGATGATAATTTCAGAAAGCCTAAAAATCCTACTTTAGCTACTCAGTATGATGTTATGGACTATAAAGCTAAGGGTATAATCAGATTGTTCTTGATAGACTCTATTATGATCAATGTATATGAAGAAATGTCTACACAAAAATTGTGGAAGAAACTTGGTGAGATGTATCAAGCCAAATATTTAGTGATTAATATTTTCTTGAGGAAGAAGTTATATTCCTTGAGGATGGAAGAGGGTGCATGAACTATAGACCACCTAGAATGCTTTTAATATGTTGGTGTATCAATTGGAATTAGTTTGTGTCAAAATGGATGAGGAAAAAATGTAATATCTTTATTTGTTCTTTACGTAATTCATGGTATTCTCTTGTTATGGCTATTGGGAGTTCTTATGTTATCTTGAAGACTATATATGTGGTGGGTTATTTTCTCCCTAAAGATATGAGGATGAAGGCATCCGTCAATGCCAAGGAAGCCCTAAATATTCTTGGACGACATAAGGAAAAAGGAAATAAGAATGATGAGCATGATAAATCCAAATCCAAGTGGAGATCCAAATCTCCTAGAAAGGCCAAAGTTATTTTATAGAACTACAAGAAGCCTAGACACTTCCATAAGGAGTGCAAAGAAGAAAAAAATAAGAAGAAGAAGAATAAGAAGATATTGTATTTTGATTCTAAATCCAAGAAGGAATATTTTGATGCATTCATCACAATTTTTACCACTTGTGTAGGTAATGATGCATGCTTAATTGACTCAAGTGCATCTTTTCTTATGACCTCTAATAGAGATTAGTTTCTTGAATATGAAGAATTTGATGGAGGTAAGGTGTACTTGGGTGATGATTCTAGTTTAAGTATTTTTGGTCATGTTAAATTTATAATCATGTTGATGGTAGAATAAAAAGGATTAATGGTGTGTTACATATCCCTAGATTAAATTAGCACAAAAGAATTTATCTGTGAGAAAACTAATAAATGTGGGTGTGCATGTAGTATTTTCTGATGCAGGATGTATGGTGGTTAGAGATGAAATATTGATTGATAGAGGTGTCAAATATGTCACATTGTATAAAATAAATTCTTACACTCTTGAGTGAAATAGTAATTTTATAAAAATCAAGATTATGTCTACTTCATTGAAAGATGTGGGGCTTCCATCTTTAGTGGATGGTCATGGCTTCTAGGTACCCAAGGTGTTCTCTCTTATGAATCAAAGTTAACTATAGAGAAAACTATGTTATGGCACCAAATACTTGGTCACATTGGAGAAAAGGGTCTAAGGACCTTGAAAAATAAAATTCTTGTTAAAGAGTTGTTTGATTTTAATCTTGATTTTGATTTTTGTGAGCATTGCATTTATGGAAAACAAAACAATGTTCAGTTTTACTCAAGTTTTTATAATCTTGTGTTGTATAAGATATTATTCATTCAATTTTTTTTGGTCCTATAGATGTTCCTTCAAATTGAGAATCCACATATTATGTTTAATTTATTCATGATTATAGTAGAAGGACATGGGTATATTTTCTAAAAAGTAAATATGAAGTCTTTAGTTGATTTAAATAATTTAAAGTAATGGTTGAGGTGAAAACTAGAAATAAAATAAAATGTTGACTAATAATGGTAATGAATTTTCTCTAATAATTTTGATAGATTTTGTAAATATTGTGTAATTCTGAGATAAAATAAAACTCTATATTCTTTATAATAGAATGGATTTGTAGAAATAATGAACAAGACTTTGATGGAGAAGGTTAGGAGTATGTTGAGTGGTGCTTTTTTAGAACAAAGGTTTATGGGCTGAAGTTGTTTCCCCTTCTTGTTGCATAATTACCAAGTCCCCCACATTATATCTTAATAATAAGACACCTATAGAAGCATGGTCAAGTCCCAAGACTTCACTAAGAAATATTAGGTTTTTTGGTTGCAAGGAATATGCACATGTGCCAAAAGAGAAGAAAAGAAAGTTGGAGGACAAGGCTATAAAAGGAATCTTCATTGGATATAACAATGGTTTGAAAGGATAGAAGATTTGAGATCCTATAGCATAGAAGGTAATTTTTAGTAGAAGTTTTATTTTTAGAGAAACTAAGTCTTCTCCTATTACAGTGAAATAAAAAAAACCCAAACAGGAAGATGAGATTCAAATTCCTTCTACACTTGAGAATATTGAATCAAGTCCCTTGGATAGAAAAGAAGTTGAGGAGAGCTCATCTAGCTCTAAATATTCAAAAGAGAAGAAATAAAATCTAACTCATCTTGTTTGAAGGTCTAGATGGTATATAGAACCACTTGAAAGGTATTCACCTAATGATTGGAGATGTATTTTTGGTTTGAATGATAACATTTATGAACCTAAATCTATATAAGTTAGGTAGGAACATTTGTTGCAAAGTCTTGGAATATTTCCAAGGATGAAGATATGGAAGATTTAAAAAATAATGATACATGGGATCTTGTACCATTTCTTGAAGGATGAAAATTTTTTGGTTGCAAATGGGTGTTTAAGAAAAAAGATAGGTCTAGATGGAGGTATTAAGAAGAATAAAGAATGGTTGATTGCAAAGGGTTACTCTCAAGTTGAGGGCATTTATTATAGTGAGATATTTTCTCCTATTACAAAAATGACATCTATTGGATTCTTGATTTCCATCATTATCAATTATGATCTATAGGTCAAGTAAATGGATGTGAAAATTTATTTCCTTTATGTTGATATGGAGGAGGATATTTTTACATGACACAACTAGACCAATATGTGATGAATAGTAAAAGTAATTTGGTTTGTAAATTGAAGAAATATTTGTATGGCCTCAAATAGATTCCTAAGATGTGGTACAAAAAATTTGATACACATGTGTTGAGTTTGGGATTTGAGCATTCTAAATTAGATTAGTTTTTATTATAAATTTGATGGTGATCATTTCCTATTTATTGCATTATATGTTGATGATATGTTATTTATTTTTAAAGAGAAAGGAATGATTTCAAAACTAAAGTATCAACTTGCAACTAAATTTGAAATGAAAGATATAAGTGAATCTAAACATATTCTTGAGATAGAAATCATAAGGATAGATTGAGTTGAAATTTATGGTTTGGATAGATTAAGTATGTCATTTCAATTTTGTAAAGGTTTAACAATGATAATTGTAGACCATTGTGTGTTCCTTTTATTTTTGCAACAAAATTATCTACTTTAAATTTTCCAGCATCTCCATTGGAGATGGAATACATTACCAAAGTGCCTTACTAGAGTGGAGTTGGAATTTTGTTGTATGTTATGGTCTACACTAGACTATACATTGCTCAAGTAATGAGATTTCTTTCCAAATATATGTCTCCTAGTAAAATTCATTGAGATGTAGTTAAAAGAGTCTTCAAATATTTGTAGGATACCTCAAATTATTCTTTTTGATATCATGGTAATTGGTGAGAGATGGGAATTCTCTATATATTCATGGTTATGTCAATATAAACTAGGCAGGTGATGTTGATGGAAAAAGATCCACTAGTGCTTATGTGTTTACTTTATTTTTTGGAGTGATTAGTTGGATGAGTAAGTGACAAGCTATGGTTTCTTTATCTAATACTAAAGATAATTATATGCCAACTACTCATGAATGTAAAGAAGACATTTGGATTAAGATATTATCTTCAGATATTGGAATTAGACAAGGTATAGTGGTGCAGGTGCGCCTTGTTTATTCAATACCTTCAAAAGGAAAAATTGAAAAAATTGAATTTTCAATTGTAAAAAAATGTAAAGGGGTCATGTAAAGGTCATTTCCAATGTATTTGAGTCTTTTATAGGTCTCTAGGTGGTCAAAATAATGGAAAAAAGAAAAACACGTAAAAATTGCAAAAGTTGTCAATTACGTAAAAATGCAAAAAATGCAAAAAAGCAAGAATATTAATATTTAAGTAGGAAAATAGAAGGTTTAGCTGATTGGGGAAGATTAAAATCCTTCAAAAAGGAATTTTTCATAGTTTCCAAGTAGAGGGGGAAGTTGTAATATGAAGAAAATCATTTAGAAACCGAATTGCATGCTTAAACTTTGCATTTTTTGCATTTTAGACTAGTAAAACATGTTTGCAGTTTATTTTACGGCCATGTACAGCTCAATTTTGAAGGGGAAATCATTGGGATTGATGAAAATATGAGTATAATTCATTTTTATTTTTGTTTCATTCTATTTCATTCAGTTTTGAGTAAGATATTGCAAGTATACTAAAATCTATGATAACCCCGATTTAGGGTAACCAATGGTAAAGAAAATTATATTTCTCAAAATTTAACCAATGAAATATCTTTAAAATTGGTAGGAAGGTAGTTGGATATGTATTTTATTTGATCTCAAATTTTTAGAATCTAAAGGTTTGGTTTTGGCCAGTTTCTACAAAGCCTTAGGTTTGTAATATGCATAAAAATCTGAAAATTGACAGTGTTTAGTGAAAGATTTATGTTTTGATGATGTAAAATGCATGACACTTTGGTGAAATTATTTTATAAGGTTGATTAAGTGTGTTTATATCCTTTTAATAATAAGGTTTTTTGGACTAAAGGATTTTTGGGTTCATTTATATGTTGATCTTTCATGGAAGACTTATGATAGTCCCTTTTGGAGTCTAAATTGAATGGTTTAGTATGAGAGTTTGATAAAATGTCATGAATAAAGAATGGGGAATAGTATAATATGATTGTGTAGGATATTTTACAAATTTTTATGCCATTGGTAAAGATAAATAGAATTGGTTAATTGGAGTTTCCTGATTATGTGGCCTAAATGTGCTTAGTTGCTGATTTGGACAGTCTACTTTTGAAAGTTTTTTATATTTGAGATGTTATTGTTGGACAAAAGGTTTGGGATATTCTTATTACTATTTTAAAATATGTCTCAATGCTTGGAAAAGTTTTAGAAGGACTTTTTTTTGAATTTGATGATTTGATTAAAGCTAACTCTATGTGCAAAGTGGTGTTGACTACAAGAATCAAAGGATATGATAGATCAGTGTTATGTGAGTATGTTCTTTGGTTTTTTTCAATCAAAATCATGCTGATTTAAGTGTATTGGAAGTCTAAGAATATGTTTGTAGCATGAAATTTTGGTTTGTGGTTATTTTTCCATGTGAAAACAAGTGGAAATGAAGAATAATATGGTGCAAGTTGGGTGTTAGATTTGGTTCAGAGTTTCCTAGTTAGATAGTTGCTTGGTTTCAGTCAATGTAATGTGGATGAAAGTAATGTAAGGTTTGCTGAGAGCTTTGAATCCAGATTGAATGAATTTTTTCTTTTTTCCTTAATAAAACTAGATGAAATTTGGTGAAAAGTGAATTGTTTGGTTGGTTTAGTTAATTTAATGTTGGTTAAAGTATGTTTGGTTTTGGTAAAGGTTTAGAATCATGATTTGGTGATTTGGTTCATTGGTAGCCTCGTAATTTCAAATGCTTTTAATGGATTTTTTTGGAAAGAAGAGTGAATTTGGTAAAGAATTTGTGGATCTTCTCATGATTTGTGAATAGGGTCAAAAGTACCCTTGGTGATTTGTGGTTTTGGGTAGATGCATTGCATCAATTGGTATCATAGCTAGTTGATTCTGATGATTTGTTGAATTGGTAGTTTTCTAAAGTTGGTTTGTTGGGTTGTTGGTTGGTTGAAGGTGCTTGATCTATCTAAGCTACAAAGAGAGAGTGTTGGTGTTTGTGCAAGTTAAGAGAGAACTTGGTTGTTGGCTACCAAGAGACTAGGTAGAGAAAACAGGAGATGCCTAGGTGAGGCAAAGAAGTTTGTTGAGTTGGTGTGGTGAGGCAGTAAGAGAGATGTATACCTATCTAAAGAAGCACTTGAGTTTGCATCCATTTGAAGATGTTAGTTTGAGAGTACTCCACTAATGAGAGTAGATGAGGAGGTTATTGGTCAGAGAAGGTCAAGGATGAATTGTGAAAGAAAGAGGAAATATTGCTTGAAAGATCAATGTGAAAGGATAGTCATGTGTCCTTTGGTAGAGAAAGAGTTAGTGGAAATTTGAGAGTTTTGAAATGGAAGTCCTGTGTCCTTTTGAATGAGAATAATGATTGTGAACCTGATAGGAAAAGAAGGGAGATGGAAAAAGACAAGTGAAGACAAAGTTGAAGGCAAAGACAAAAACAAGAGAAAAATTCAAGAGAAAGAAAGAAGCAGTAGTCCAAGACAAATTGGAAGTTGATGTGTAGGTGAAAGAACAAGCAACGTTGATATAGTATGTCTCCAAGGGACTTGGAAAGATTTGTAGGTTGGTTGTATGGCATAGGTGCACCTTGTTCATTGAATACCTTCAAAAGGAAAAATTGCAAAATTTGAGTTTTCAATTGTAAAACAATGTAAAGGGGTAATTTAAAGGTCATTTCCAATGTATTTGAGTCTTTTAGAGGTATCTAGGTGGTCAAAATAATGGAAAAAGAAAAACCTGCAAAAAATACAAAAGTTGACAATTATGTAGAAATGCAAAAAAAAAGCAAAAAAGAAAGAATATGAAGAGTCGAGTAGGAAAATAGAAAGTTTAGTTGATTGGGGAAGATTAAAATCCTTAAAAAAGGCATTTTACATCATTTTTAAGTAGAAGGGGAAGTTGGAATATGAAGAAAATCATTTAGAAACACCATTGCATGCTTAAACTTTGCATTTATTGTATTTCAGACTGGTAAAATGTGTTTGCAAGTTTTTGTACGGCCATGTACGACCTGATTTTCAAGGGGGAAGTCATTGGGATCGATGTACCTATGAGTCTACTTCATTTTTCTTCTTTTTTTCATTCAATTTCATTCAATTTTTAATAAGATATTGCAAGTTTTAAATAAGATATTCAATTTTGAATAAGCTATTGCAAGTTTACTGAAATCTATCATAACCTTGATTTAGGGTAACTAGTGGTAAAGAAAATTATGTTTCTCCAAATTTAACCAATGAAATCTTTTGAAAATTGGTATGAAGTTAGTTGGATATGTATTCTAAGTGACCTCAAAGTTGTAGAGTCTGAAGGTTGGTTTTGGGCAGTTTCTACAAATCCCTAGGTCTATAATATGCATAAAAATCTCGAAATTGACAGTGTTCAGTGAAAGATTTATGTTTTGATGATGTAAAATGAATTCCACTTAGATGAAATTTTTTTAGAAGGTTTATGACTGTGTTTATATCCTTTTTCTGATAGGGTTTGGTGGACTAAAGGATTTTTGGGTTCATTTATATGTTGTTCTTTCATGACAGACTTATGATAGTCCCTTTTGGAGTCTAAATTGAATGGTTTAGTATGAGAGTTTGATAAAATTTCATGAACAAAGAATGGGGAATAGTATAATATGAGGGTGTAGGATATTTTTCACATGTTTATTCCATTGGTAAAGAGAAATAGGATTGGGTAATTGGAGATGCTTGATTATGTGGCCTAAATGGGCTTAGTTGTTGATTTGGACAGTCTACTTTTGAAAGTTTTTTATATTTGATATGTTAGTGTTGAAGAAATGGTTTGGGAGAATCTTATTATTTTTATTGAAGATGTCTCAATGCTTGGAAAAGGTTTAGAAGGAAAACTTTTTGAATTTGATGATTTGAGTAAAGCTAACTCTATGTTCAAAGTGGTGTTGAATGTAGGAATCAAAGGATCTAATAGATCAGTGTTATATGAGTATGTTCTTTGTTTTTTTTCAATAAAAATCATGTTGATTAAAGTGTCTTGGAAGTCTGAGAATAGGTTTGTAGCATGAAAGGTTGGTTTGTGGTTATTTTTCCTTGTGAAAACAAGTGGAAATGAAGAGTAATATGGTGCAAGTTGGGTGTTAGATTTGGTTCAAACTTTCCTCATCAGATAGTTGCTTGGTTTCAATCAATGTAGTGTGGATGAAAGTAATGTGAGGTCTATTAAGAGATTTGAAGAAATATTTAATGAATGTTGTCTTTTTTCCTTAACAAAACAAATTGAAATTTGGTGAAAAGTAAATGGTTTGGTTGGTTCAATTTTTTTCAATTATGTTATTGCATTGGTTCAATTAATTTGATGTTGGTTAAGGTATGTATGGGTCTAATAAAGGTCTAGAATCATGATATGGTGATTTTTCTCATTGGTAGTCTTGTAATTTCAAATTATTTTGATGGATTTTGTTGGAAAGAAGAGTGAATTTGGTAAAGACTTTGTGGATCTTCTCATGATTTGTGAATAGGGTCAGAATTACCCTTAGTGATTTATGGTTTTGGGCAGATGCATTGCATCATACAATGATCATTTAATATGATATCCAAAGTGTGACATTCCTAGCTAAGATCCCCACATTTCATGCCAAAACCAAGAACATTGATGTACATTATCATTTTGTGAGAGATATGGTCAAGCATGGCAGAGTGAAGCTGGTTAAGGTAGAGACTTTGATGAACATTATAGATTATTTAACTAATCTTGTGAGAATAGAGAAGTTCACATGGTGATTGGATTCTATGAGCATCATGGGCCCTATCAATTAAATTATAGTTTTGTTACTCCCTTTTCCCTTACAAGGTATTCAACAAGTGGAACAATGTTAAAAAACTAGTGTCTCAACATTGCAATTACATGAGGTTACAATTTTTAGTATGTTTACATTTGGGCATCATTCAATGTGGAATTTTTCCCAAAGATTTGGATTGGCTACATAAGAATTCTTGTAAAGTCTTATTACAAGATCATGTCTAGATTTGAAGATATTAAAGTTTTAGTTTTCAAAGTTTTAAAGTTCACTTTGAAGGCCTTAGAGGTGTTTATATCTTGAAAGTGGTTGTCAAAAGCATAGTTGGTTATAGCTTGATAGAGAACTTCACAAGATTTCTGATTGTTCAAATTATTTTCCAATCAAACACCTAAATCAAAAGTTATGGCTTTCGAAAGTTGGTTCTCCTAAAATGGGAGAAGTAAAAATGTATTGGAAACATAAATGAGCTATAAATGGGGAGTTACATGTGGTGGTGTATGTTTAGACACATCATAAGAACCTATTATTGGACATAAGGATGGGCACCAATTTTAGGTGGTTTTATCTCATTGTTTTTTAATACTATTTGAAAATTTCACATATTATATCTCCTATATATTAGGTGTGTGAGATGGAGGTTGTGTGTAAGAGTCTTATAACAATTGAGTTTCCTCTAGATCTTAGATTGTTGAGACTCCTTTGAAAAATATTTCTCTACAACTATATTGTAATCTTGTTGATTTTTGAATAATATATTTGGTAACTTTTAGAGTGTGGTTTTTTTAATCCCGAAAGAGCTTTCCCCATGTAAATTTAATAAAGAGCAAAAACTAAAAAATCCTACTTTGAATAGCATATTTGTTATAGGCATTCCATTAAGTTTTTGGCCATTCCTGGACTCCACAATGATCCTTGTTTTTACTCTAGGATGAGCTTATTTTTACCTCAAGGATAGATCTCTTAGAATTTGGATAGGAAGTCACAAATTTGGTTCTTTGATATTGTGATGTGGGAAAAATTATCTAGAATCTAAATTACAATTTCTCCTATATCACATGGGAGAGGAACAAAAAGTGATCACAAACACCTACTTGGCCACTAACCTCAATGGAAGAGCCAAAATTGTGGATTATGTTATTTTTTCTTGTTTTCCTTGGGGAAATTTTGACACTAATTAATTAATTAATTAAGTT
The DNA here is from genome assembly GCA_007258455.2 of Sequoia sempervirens. NCBI lineage: Eukaryota > Viridiplantae > Streptophyta > Pinopsida > Cupressales > Cupressaceae > Sequoia > Sequoia sempervirens. Next base: position 81,319,557 of record VDFB02179234.1, read on the forward strand.
GATTTAATAATATAAAAGGTGTACCTACGTCAACTATAAGGCTACAACCAACTGATGCAATTACAAAGAAATGCAGATTTGAAACACAAAATGAAGCACAAGAAAATAAAGAGTAGAGATGTAGGAACTTGGCATATAAATCTTAGGACACCGATTTTGGTACCCACAATGTTGTCTAACACTTCTAGGGTTTTTCACCTAAAAGGAGAGAGATGGTCCAAAATGTGTAATGTCCGCACACAAAACTAATGTAAATATGAATGAAGTATGCCCAAATGCAATGTATAAATGCAATAAACTGATAAATGGGATGATTTATTAAAGTAAAACCTAAGAAATACAATTTATTTGAAAACACATTGTGATATGCAAAATGATAGATTAAGTGCAATAAAGATAAAGATGCTAGATGCTAGATAGAAAAAATGCACCTAGAAACTGATGAAGGATAGAATGAAGACTGCAAATGTCTCTGAAATTCTAGAAAATCTAATTTTCTGACCAACTGGGACACTTACACCAAGCTGGGTGACTTAGTCTTAGATTAGAGAAACCACTCTGGAGCTCGTTTCTACCAAATGGGTATCTAGATCTGAAAAAAAAATTCTAACAGACAAGTACAGTGGGACTAAGTTTCCATTTTTGGTGACTTAGTCCACTTTTTCTTTTTCTACAAATCCTAAAATGGAAATGAAAGCCCTTGGTTTGCACTCTTTTCTCTGACGGAAACCTGGATCTGAATCTACAAAAATACCTACAAAACATAATATAATTTGGTTTCTAATGGAGGGTTTTCCTTGGTCAAACCCCTAGTTGGTATTTAAACCTTGAGAGAGATAAATAAATTTGCATTAAACCTTATCCCTAAGCGTGTCTAAGACTAGGAAATCTGAAGTAACATGCAACCCTATCCTAACATGTAAGAATAAGATGCATAAATGAAACTAGAATGATGCAAGATTCATTCTAAGAGACCCTAAATCATATTATAAATGAATCTTAAGAACATGTAGACCTTCCTTAGGCTGAAAATAGAGAGAAAATGGATGATGGAATCACTTTGAAAACAAATCCTTAGGCTTGATTTGATGGCTAGTTGCATCTCCCCAACCTAGATTTCTCCATGATTCTCCATAGGAATCCATGAGCAACCCTTGACAATGAAGTATCTTCGATAAAAAGTGAGCTTTAAGACCTTCAAAAACCCTAGCATGTTTCCCTCAAGATTCAACTTTGTTGTAGATAGACTAATAAATCTTCTTGATTTTCCTGCTCAAAAGTGAAAAATCCTCCAAAAGGGACTAAGTTGCCACCTTGGGTGACTTAGTCCCACTAGGGGTTTTTGAGGTACATTTTCTAGAATTTGAATGATATGAATGTTTTTTGTTGAGATTTGTATGATTTGTGAGTGGAATAGGCCTTAAAATCCAAAATAATGAGTCTTAGGGGCCTATAAATTCTTTTTTAAAGGGTGATTAATGCAAGGGTGTCTAAAATAGGACCAAATTAAGCACAAAATTGCCTCTTTCTTCAAGAGTATACAATTTTTGGTGACACATTAAGCCCCCACTTTACCGCCCATATGATTTTATGTGCATATGCAAGATAAAAGACTCTAAATAGTACACTTTACTTCATAAAAGGATACTCATTCAAAATATGAGAGAATGAAGCCCCTAGTGTAGTTATCTACAAAACCACAACATTAGGAACCGCATCTTGCAACACTAATTCATTAGTTGTCCAGAAATTCTCTTATACCACTTCTAGAAATTGAATTTGAGGGTAGATGTATGCCCCGCTTGATTCTGCTTGCTTTATGGAGATGGAAAAAAAGGTAGCGCACTAGCCACATCAAATGAGGAACATCATATTGTAGGGAATATCCAAGTACCATGCCACATAACGATAGACAATTGATGATGTTGAGTGTGGAATCATGATTCCAATGTATCAAATGAAATGGAGCTCACTAGCACCCATTATGTGAGATGTTGGAATTAATGTGTTTAGAGGACTTGCTCCATTTTCAAGTTGTAAGCAACTTTCAAGCTTGGGGACTTTCAACTTGATAAACTTTGTTGCTATAGACATATTTCATTATGTGATGAAGGGTCAAAGGCACTACATGCATCTCATGAATCCATGGTCTTCCTAAAAGAATATTGTACAAAATATCATAGGGCATGACATGAACAGGAATTTGCAAAGTAGCCATTTTGACTATAATAGGTAAAGTAATTACACCGAGTGATTACTTTGTGATATTGTAAAATCCTCTAATAGACAAGGAATCAAGTTTGATTTGTGATTTATCCACACATATTCTATCTAATAGCTTGACACAACACACATTAAGGGAAGAGCCATTGTCAACAAGGGTCATTTTGATGCCTATTCTATTGAACTGAGAAATTATCATAAAGGCCTCATTTTTCTTCCTTAATTCTAACAAAGGGAGATCATGTTGATGGAAGGTAATGTCTACATTAACTACATTTATTCCTTGTATGAGAGTTATCACATCATTTGAGTGTGTATCAGGAGGAACCACTATTTGTTGCAATGTTGTTTGGATCATAGAGTGATAGTTTGGTGAATTTAGAAGAAGGTTCAATAAGGATATTTTTTCAAGAGTATTCTTAAGTTGTTCAACGAGATCATACTCCCCATGATGTAAATTTAAGTGAGGATCACTAGGAAAGATGGAATTGGGTAAAGGTAAGGGTGTTGGGTTGGATTATTGTGGCTACAGATATTTCTAGTGTAATGTGTGTGAGAAACAACATCATGTGTAGGTAGGTAAAGGATAAACTCAGGTTTAGGTGAAGATTGAGATTTATGTGAAGGTGGGAAAAGGACAAGTTTAGGTTGAACTAAATTTACATATTTTGTTTTAGGTTGCTCACAAAAAACCTTGGTGGATGGATTTTGTGAGATGAAGTCCTCAAGGGCTTCATCTAACATGTCAAAGTCATCACTACTAAAAGTTTTGGGAAATAATTTATCATTGGTTGGTTTGGGTTTGTCATCACAAGCCTTAGTGGATGAACTTAGTGAGAGGAAGCCCTGTAGAGCTTCATCTAACTTATCCAATTCATCACTACTAAAAGGTTGGATGATATAGTTTTTTCTAGAGTGAAGCATTGTTTTTATTGTTTCATTTGATTGTTTAAGGTTTTTGTTTGCATTTTCTGATGAATCTGATCTAAATGAACTAAGAACTAATGTTGAAAATGAAACTTGTAAAAATCTAATGCTATCCATAATTTCCATGAAATTAAATGATGCTAATGCTAATGAAGTGAATTTAACAAAAAATGACTAAACAAAAACAAAAAAGTAACTGAAGCAAACAATAACTTAAGAAGCTAAAAACTGAATTCTAAAAACACTAATGGAAAATGTGTATTAGGACTAAGTTACCTAGGGTGGTGAATTAGACCTAGTAGGGATATTTTTCATTTTTTTCTAAATTTTCTAATTGGTGTTTATGTGTTTTGTACTTGTCAATGCAAATCTAAAGTGTACATGCAAAATTTCACTATTAGTTAAGGAAATAAGGTGTAATAATGCAAGCTTAAATGAGTTTTCCACTAATGCAATTTTTAAAAACCCTAGAATGAAAACAATGCAAAACCTAATGCAATGTTGATGCAAGCTATTCCTAGGATGTGAATTCACCTGAAATCAAAAGTAAAATGTTCTAAAGGAAAATTCACCAAAATGTGGACACTAATTTTGGTACCCATAATGCACTCTAACATTTCTAGGTTTTTCACCTAAAAGGAGAGAGATGGGACAAAATGCATAATGTCCCCACTAAAAACTAATGTAAAGATGAATGAAGTATGCCCAAATGCAATGTATAAATGCACTAAATTGATAAATTGGATGAATTATTAATGTAAAACCTAAGAAATAAAAGTTGTTTGAAAACACATTGTGATATGCAGAATGATAGATTAAGTGCAATAAAGAACAAGATAAAGATTATAAATAGAAAAGGTGCACCTAGAAAATGATGAAGGATAGAATGAAGACTATAAATTTCTCTGAAATTCTAGAAAATCTAATTTTCTGACCAACTAGGACACTTACACCAAGCTGAGTGACTTAGTCCTAGATCAGGGAAACTACCCATGAGCTCATTTTTTCCAAATGGGTGTCCATAGCTGAAGAAAATTCTAACAAAAAAGTGCAATGGGACTAAGTCACCATTTTTGGTGATAGTCCACTTTGGCTTTTTTTGCAAATTCGAAAGTGGAAATAGAAGCCCTTGGTCTACACTCTGTTTTCTTAAAGAAACTTGGATCCGAATTTGAATTTTTTTTTGCAAAATAGAATATAATTTGGTTTCTAATGGGGGGTTTTCCTTGGTTAAACATCTAGTTGGTATTTAAACCTTGAATGAGATAAATAAATCTCCATAAAACCCCATCCCTAAGTGTGCCTAAGACTCAAAAATTTGAAGTAACATGCAACTATATTCTAACATGTAAGAATAAGATGAATAAATGAAACTAGAATGATGTAAGATTCATTCCAAGAGACCCTAAATCACATTAGAAATGAATCTTGATAACATCAAAACCTTCCTTAGGCTAAAAATAGAGAGAAAATGGAAGATGGAATCACTTTGGAAACAAGTCCTTAGGCTTGATTTGATGGCTAGTTGCATCTCCTCAACCTAGATTTCTCCATGATTCTCCATAGGAATCCATGATCAACCCTTGGAAATGCAATATATTGGACAAAAAGTGCGCTTAAAGACCAGAAAAAACCATAGCTTGCTACCCTAAAGCTTCAAATTTGCTATAGATAAATTAATAAATCTTTTGTGAAAGATATTCAACACTTGACTCTTGAATTTATTTGTTGAAAATGACTTAATGTTATGAAAAATGACCTAAAATATATATATTTATAGGAATCAATACCTAATTATTCATTATTTTAACTTCATAGGTTGACATCCATCAGAAATTTGAATTTAGTCAATGATTTTCCTACTCAAAAGTGAAAAATCCCCCAAAAGGGACTAAGTCACCACCCTGGGCGACTTAGTCCCACCACAGGTTTTTTAGGTGGGCTTTCTAGAATTTGAATGATTTGAATTTTGTTTGTCAGGATTTTTATGATTTGTGAGTGGAATAGGCCTTAAAGTCCAAAATAATGAGTCTAAGGGGCCTATAATTGCTATTTTAAAGGGTGATTAATGCAAGGGTGTCTAAAATAGGACCAAATTAAGCACAAAATTTCCTCTTTCTTCAAGAGTATACAATTTTTGGTGACACAAAATCTAAGTTCAAACTTGTTAGATAGGGGTGCTAGCACCCTAGAACTATAAGTGCAGATCTCTAAAATCAAACATCAAATCTTAGTTGGTCATAGTCTATAGATTCTTCCTTTCTGAACACAACTCTAAAAGTTTTCCTATCAATAATTTGTTCCATTTTCCCTAATTTTTAAAGTAGGAGTCATGAATGCTTGATGTTAAAATTAGGTCTTCAATACTTTCCTAAATCAACTTTAGATATGTCACTTGCACATAAGATAGGAGAGAAAGGGTGTTTCTATATAAGGGTTTTCCTAATTCAAACCCCATTTTGGTGTTTCCATATCCACAATGGCTATGATGATGTAAAGAGTTCTTACCCTCGGTCAGGCATTGGAAAATGGATAAAACAAGTGAAAAATTAAAAAATGCTCCACCTTACCACTCATATCTGCTTTCCTTCATTGGTTGATGTTATTGTACTCATCTCATGTAAGGAGAATTGGTTTCTTGATTAAATGTCTTGCAATTTTTAGTAATCACAAAATAATAAACATAAAATGTGAATAAAATCACATGAAGGCTTGATGTATTGTAAATATAAATCTTGACTAATAATAATTGCTGTAAAATCTAATTATTCTACTCTTGACTATATTTTAGGATTTTCAATTTCTCAATTAATTTAATAAGATTGCATTAGTCTTTCAAATGGTGAAAAATACTTGTATTTATATGCGATAATTTGATTTCCTATAAAATTAATTAACAAAGATAGATAGATGAATTCCAAGTTGTAAATATTAAATTCCAAAATATATATTTTAAATGGGCCAAAATAGGATGGAAAAGGGTGGTGGAACCCTATTCCAAGCCTATTTTAGGTGTTTTAATGTTGTGAAATAAATATTGAATAACAATTCCTAGTTTAATTATGATTTTTTGAATATAATTATAAAATGAAAAATTTAAGAGTACAATTAGGTCCAAGCACATAAAAGGGATCTAAACCTAGTCTAAAATTGTCAAGAGTGACAATTTTTTATGCTACAATTAGCCCCCATTTTAGTGAGAGTATGAAATTATGCTCATGCTCAAACTAAAGTAAGCATAAGATAGGAAGGTTTAATTTATTTGAACATTAGACGGGTTGGATGCATCGAATCTAAGGGATGTGTTAGTCTCCAGGCTTAGGATCCTATTGAACAATAATCTAAATATAAAGGAATGCACATGCATGAAGTCCAATGTTGTTCGATACATAGGAAAACTAAGATGAGGGGTTTGAATTACTTGTATACTTAAAAAATTCAATCCCTCATTAATATTCAAACCCTTATCAACCCTTTAAACCCTTATTATGCATTAGCAAAATGTAAACATATGAAATAGTAATGCAAACACATACAAACACATAAGAAAACTATATTTACATGGAAAATACAAGAAAGGAAAAGCCATGGTGAGGATTATATTAGATATATATGAATTGCAACACTGAATACAATTAGGCTCACTACCAAGGGCTCACTACCCAAAAAGAGAAGAAAGGATCATAAGAAGAAAGGACTCACTATATAGAAGTAGTAATAGAAGAAAGGGTGGCCCTCACCTCCAAATATGAACTGTTAATAGTGCATTTGACTTATTTTAAAAGTAGAGTTCCATTGAATCACAAAAAATCCCACTTAACATATTGAAATGTAGACACCTTCTACTCACTGCATTCAAAAGTAATAAGCATTTAAGCTTGCAGTCAAATCACCAAACTTGATCACATTTGCATATTTTGCATCACACAAACTATACTCAGAATCTCCAACAACTTACCATAAATTTATACCATCTGCAACCTAAAACAATCTCAATTATGTTTTCCTTAATGAAATGTATGCACCTCAAACATGTAACACCAAAATAGGTCGACACCAATAAATTTCATAGTGGAAATAAGTGAAGGAAGACCATGACAATGGTTAACTAGGACCCAAATCTACATCATCATACTATTCATCACAATAACGGTCCATGAACAACCTCCACAATTAGTACTAACACACTAGGTTAGCCAAGCGTACACTAACACTAAAAAGTGACAACATATACACCTCTCTATGTCTAGAAAAATCTCACACAAAACAAAAAAAATCTCCAAAACATGGACAGGAATAGTCCACATCATTAGAATATTCAACACAATTGATGCAAACACTTGAAACTAAATACCACTTTCATTTTGTGCAACCAAACACATTAACACAAACATGCAAATCACTAACTAGCCTTTCAGAACACCTTAGCACTTGAAACCTTAAGGGAAGGAAGTTACAAAAAATATAGGCATGGTCCTAGATCCACAATCTAAGAAACTTCAATGTGGAGAAATGTGGAGAAATTTCATTTCCCCCAAACAACCTTTTTCACAAGTACACATATTTTCAAATACATCTTCCATTTTTGAACGATCTAGAACCTAAAAACCTTGATATAACACCTTTGAACACCTATGATCATCACTTCCAATCAACACAAGCATATCTTCAATCATGAAGAAATGCAAAGAACAACATCGAACACACCTCTATTACTCTACACACTCTTTTATTTAAATTTTCTCAAAATCACTTGGAAACCAAGTGAAACATCATCATCAACACTACAAACACTTCTTCAACACATCTCCAACACTTCTCATCATAACTACACTAGAGGTTGACATCAAACTATGATATAGATGACAACACAATTTAACACACACCAACACTATGCATACTAGGGTTGATATCAATGTGACATCAAACCACAATACATCCAACATTACCAAAAATCTCCAACAATCTCCCAAATATACTCAATCTTCCAAAACCCTCTACATATAGGGAGTTGACTTCAATGAAAACACTAATGACAACACCAACTTCCAATAACTCCAAAGAACACCAACAAGCTTCCAACAATCTCCCCCTTTTCCATTGATGGAAACACCAGCTCTCTAAAAAACAATTAACAACAAAATCAACCAATAGTAACTCTACATCAAGAAACACTCCCCTAGATCGGGGCATCTCTTACTCTTCACACTCTATCTTTTTCTTTGCTCCACAAACTTCTTCATTCTATTATAAATACTCTCTCCCCTATATTTTCCATACTAACTCTCCTACACTATGGTTTTTCAACCACTCTAACTATTGACGTGGATGTTGCACACACACACTAACAATAAAATAAATTCTCAGAGAGTATTGTGAGAACCTACCTTTCTTGAAAGACTCCACCAGGAAACCTAAATATAAGGAAAACTCAACTTGATCCCAAGGCTCATTTTTGTTTGGTCTTGAAACACTAGGTTCACTTAGGGTTTTTTGTAATTTTATTGTTAAACACGAGGGGTAAATGGCTGTTAAGAATTGGCTAGTATCTAAAATATAGAAACATAATATAAGTCTAGTCATTAAAATTTTTACTCAAAACCTTCATGAAATCAAAAGACTTACAATAATATTCATGAAACTCAAATAACTAGTATATATTCGAATAGATTTACCATTCAAAAATTTCATGGAATTGAAGGATTTATAATCAAACTCCATGTATTTATCATTTTTGGAACATTTTCTGGAATATAAAGCATCTACTCTAAAATAAAGCATAAAAAAAGTTATTGAAATGTAAAACTTCTCCTAAATATTATCCACACATGCCTCAAGAAATTAAAAAAACTAGAGAAAACTATTCCATACTTCACCAGATTGCTTCACAACTAGGTATAGAATTATGCAAAAAATTAAAGAAAGGGGGATCATTTTCCATCAAATAGTGTCAATATGCACCCATAAACGACACAACACATAGTTTTGTCCAATAGGAACAAAAAATAAACTACGTAAGATTTCATATCAAGAAATAGCTTTGAATTTGTCTATGGTATTAGTTAACTTCTAATGAAACATACAAGATTTTAGTCTAGAATGGTACAGAAGATAGGAAAAAGAATAAAACTTGAAAAAGTTTTAATTCCCTAAAATCCACAAATTCTGAACTTAGCTAAAATAATATGTCCGTCGGCCTTTTATTCCTAGCTGCAACAACTTACCAAACTTCACTTTAAACATTCTAACTACCCAATGTCCCAACACCTGATATATTCAACACTCGGTTCTTTTAAAATGAATTATTTTAAAATTTTCACTTTTACATTACCTCTTGTTGAACATCATCCAACTAGTGCCTACCATAAGCATCAATCTTTTAACTTGGGTCCCCAAGCCTTACATTCTTAGGGTATTTTTTAAGACCACACGACAACTTACAACTAAGAAAACAAAATTTAGAAGAAACCTGAGAATCAATAACTTTCCATAATTTATAACTTATGCATATTTTCTCACAATAACTCCTTGCCTTTACTTGAATCGCAACATAAAACTATAAAACTCTACTAGAAGGTATTAGTGTGTGCATTGATTAATTCCATTCCTTGGAACTTGGTAAAAAGATTAGTTCATCTACATTGAGCTACATAATTTAGCAATCCTCCAAAGCCAACCTTGGATAGAGCCTTATTGCAAGTCAAGCATCCATATCCCTAACAAGGTTATCTCTATAATTCTCGTAAACATGGCTCTACTACCAGTTAGGAATCTATAGCCCCAGTAGATATATTTGGATAGCCTAAAGAGTTGAATTTTCTCTTTTGATATTTCTTTTGATATTCACTATCACTTTTATTTTTGCATTTGATATTTCATTGTAAGCTCTTTTACTTCAACTTGCAAGCAATGAAACCCACTATTAGGTTGAGAATTGCAACAGTAGAAAAGGTTACCTTTTGACTTTACACTTAATGTAAATACCCTTCATCATTTCACCAATTCCCAAAAGATTCAATTAATGAATTTCCTATATGTGAAACTTTCCAACTAAATTTTACCATATTTATGGCAGATTTCAACTAACTACAATTTGCTATTTGTTTAAAAAAAAAAGATAATTTAAAATTTAGTTGCAAGTTATCGAATCACCCGATTAAATCTAAATTTAGAGACATTGGTTACTACCCTTCCATTTTAATTTCAATGGCAACCCACTAAAATAAACTTGGCTAGGAATTTCAATTTTGCAAAAGACATTCCAAAAATTTTGCAATAGAGGGAAATAGTTCCTCTCCTACCGTTCCTTATTGATCTGCATACTCCCAACCTAGACAACCATAGAGAAAACACCTACCTGGGATACAAGTTCCTCTAGGATGAGTTAGACCAAATTGACTAGCCAAACTACCAACTGATCTAGCACAACACTCTAAATTATCAATATGAATTATAATAAAAAAATTATTTTTTCTATTCATGCTTGTATTTATTTTAAATGGTTTTTCATTTTCCATTTTCAATAAAAAACCGTTTTCGAAATTCAATCATCATGTGTTTTAGATTAAGAAGAATTCACTAATTCTGGGTCCAAAACCAAAAAATGGGGAAAAATAAAAAATATTTGAAGCAAACTAACCTAACTAATTAAAATTTACCCTAATCAAACAATTTACCCTAACTAAGCAATTTACCCTAATTTCTACCATTATATTCATATTACTCTTAGTTTGAATCCTATCAGATTTATCTTTAAACTCATTCAAATAACTTTTGGATAGCATAATATAATAGAGAATTATTTTAATTTACTACGTTTAATAAGTGAAAATTCAAATACATACTTAACAATATTTTGGCTAAAATGTATGGAGACGACTTGATTAATAGTCGATTGCACACACCTTTTCCATTGTCTTGATCTTGTACCCTCCTACCATCTTTTTTCATGAATTTTTTTTTTTTTATGTATTACATGAATGGTTGTATTTATTTCTCAGTTCTCTTTCCTTTCAAGACTTCTTCAACTCTCTACCTTTCCTTTGACCTTACCATCACTATTCATTTCATTAGGCTAGACCCTAATACAATTTGCACAATTATTAGAAAGAGGGAAAGTGAAAGCTTGATACACTGCCATTTGTAAAAATTCAAAATTTTCTTCCCTTTTAAGTTGTGGATTCACAATTATGGGTGAAAAGCTTACGTCTCTTGCTTGTTTCACTTGCTCTTTATTCTTTCTATCATCCATGTGTGTGAAGATTAGTAACTTAATCCTTTAAAATTAATGCTTAAAATATGATATTCATAAATTATCATGACTTTGCTTCTTTTCCTACAAAACTTCTAAAATATTTTCATAACAATTATGGTTAGTGAATCTATTTGGTCTAATGGTTAAACTGCCAAAAATTATAGTTCCACTAGGTTTATATATTTTCTTAGAATTTCAACACCTTTCTAGTAATAGATCTCTCCTTTTCGCACTTGTGGATGTCTATGTTAACATAATTATCTTGTGAATAAATTGAACAAAATTAAGGGAAAATGTCTCCAGTTAAGAATTTTTTGAAGCTTTTTCATCTCTTTTTCACTCCATTATAAACATGCTTAAACCTCCAACTCACAAGTGGACTTTGATTATGTGATCAGGACAACAATACAAACTCAAAAAAAAAAGTGGGGCCCTCTTTCTAGTGCCACTTATATTGACACATATGTTGTACACACACCAACAGTCAGAACCAACAATCAGATAAATTCTCACAAAGTATCGTGGGAACCTACCTTTCTTAAAAGACTCAATCAAGAAACCTAAGTATAAGGTAAACTCAGCTTGATCCCAAGGATTTTTTTTAGGTCTTGATGCAGTAGGTTCACTCAGGGTTTTATTGAAATAATGAAGAATGAACCCTTTGATGTGTTGTCATTGATGCCAACATTGTTTGTTGATAGTTTTGTCTGATCGGATAAACCATTTTTGGTGACACCTTGATCTCATAATTTGGTGTGGATTTTCTCATGTTATAAGATCAGCTTATGTGATTGAAATATGTTGTTTAGGACTAATAATTACATCTATGCTCAAGATTTTGTCTTTTTTTGTTTATCATACTAAAATTTATAAATGAGAGAAGTTTGGAAATAATATTCTGGCTTATACAATGCAAGATGATATGAGTTATCTAGTCTGCATTCCTTCGGTGTTTGTTTTTAGAATCTACAATTTTGGGAGATGGTTTATAGGTGTTAGTACTACATATATTCTAGATGGAATATTATTATTTTCTCAGATGAATCATTGGAGTATGATGAGTTGGTTTATTTTATGTTTAGGTCCTAATACTTGAATATGTGCTATGAAGATTAATATACATTATAGATGTTTATAGAATTTATTTTATGTCCATTCCAACCTAAATTCAAGTTTTTTCGTGTTTGATCTAAGTGCGAAGAAGTTTCTTAATCTTGTGTGAAGTTGAAAAAGCTACCTTTGAATTATTTTTGGCTACATCTAATTAGGTCGACCTAATTGATGTATGCAGATGTAATTAGGTATATATATATGCAAGAATTTTTTTAGTTTTAGGATGGATGAGAAAGGTATAAGTGAAAAATCATGTGTGAAGTCCGATATTTTGCAAACTTACAAATTTATATACATGTGAGATCAGATTGAGGGAAGAATTGTTATGTATGTTGAGTGACTATTGAGAGGAGCAGTATTTTGTATTCAAAGCTTCATTGAAACTAAATTTAGCACAAAAAAAGGTGCATCTTACATCAATTCCCACTATGGTTGTGTAACCACTTTTGTCTTATTTCTATTTCTAGTTGTGAGCATTATAAGGATAGTGAGTCCTAGCACTGAGCCCCTATAATATCTTATAACTGGTTATAATATTGTAGACATGCAAATTACACTGATTGATTTCACGCACTTGATCTTGATTTACTAACACTGTTTCTACCTAAATCATCTCTCTGCTAACCATTTAACCAAATAATCTTTATTTGATTAAATTCATCATTATCTTTTGTTAATTAAATAAATCATTTTATTTGATTAATCCTAATATTTCTCTTTTAATTAAATAAATCCCTCTATTTGATTAAATCATAATCTTCCTTTAGTTAAATAAATTAACCCTTCTTTGATTAAATCTAACACCATCCCTTTTAATTAAATAAATCAAACTTTATTTAATTAAATATAATATTCATTATTCCTCCTATTTGATTTAAATAAATCCAAAAATCTAAGTCAAATGTCAAATCAAACTAATTTCCATCTAAGTTAATTAAATCCTTATTAACTCTAACACTAATCCATCAAATCCTCTAGATTTTGCAACTTTCCCAAGTAAATCAATTTAATTGATTTATAACTTCATCTATTTTCATTCAAAAGAGAATCTAGTTGGAATATTCCCTTATTTTGAATTCTCCCTCCCAAAAGCACCTGTCCTCTACATGTCCTTTTTCTTGAGCCAAGGGGCATTAAATCCACCTTTCAACTCATATTTCAAGCCACCTTTTGAATTCAAATTTGCACATTGACCAAAATGTGCTCCAACTCTCTCCACTAGCATGTTGACAAGTGACACAACTCCATTGGCTTTTTTTTGTTCTCACATTCATCCTATTCTTCAATCATCCATCCTTCTCCATTATAAATAGAGGAGTTTTCTATTGATTTGAGGATCCACAATCTTAGGCATTTTGATCCACAACTTTATGCAAAGTCATTATCCACAGGTTTTGAGCAAATTCATCCAATTTCATCAAGGTTTTCATAGTTTTTCATCCACCATAGCTAGGTTATTGCAAAGTTTATCAAGGAGCACCATTCATCATCATCAAGTTTACAAGCAATTGGGAAAGGTCTATTTTCCACATCAAAATAGCACCAATTCCCCCATGGGATTGAGGTTTTTAGCATTTGAATAGGATTTAGATTATTTTTATTTGATTTCTTTACTTTATTTCTTGTTCATTATGCTTCAAATGGATTGCATGGGGAATGATGGTTTTAGATATGTTTAATGACTAAAATTGCATTACTTGTCCATGTTTGAGTAGCTCTAGATCTACCATTCACATTTTGGCGCTAGGAGGGAAAAAATCTCAAATTTAACACGTCTTTTTGGTCAATTTCATTGTTTTTCGATAGGTATGTTCGTGAATCTCAATGTAGCGCATCTTTGGGTTCTTTTAGTGCATAGGTGGTGACTTCTAGCACATCCAAGCTCTATTATAGTGTATCTACATCTTACAGTGCATCTGCCTCCTATTTTAGCGCATTTTTTTAGGGTTTTAGGGCATCTGTTTGGTGTTTTAGCGCATGTATTTAGTGTTTTAGTGAATTTTTTCAGTGTTTTAGCACATCTTCTTAGTGTTTTAGCACATTTTTTCACTACTTTATCGCATCTATTTATTATTTTAGTGCATTTGTTCACTATTTTAGCACTTTTATAGTCAATCTTAAAATTTCCATTTCTTGGTCATACAAAGGTCTTTTTTGAAGTTTTTCTTGAAATGGGGTAGAATTTCATAAGCTATGCAACAGTGTAAGTGTTTCTCAATTTTAGTAGAGTTAAAATTTTCAATTTTACATCTAAAGTTAAATCACATTGTAACTTGGTCTAGGTTTTAGGGTTTTTATGCTTAATGATTCATCTAACCCTTATATCTTCTTGTTTTTTTATCTCATCTAACATTTTGAGCACTTTTTCAGGTTAGGAAATCAAAGAGAGGGAAGGAGGAAATGAAGACAAAGGATTTTTGTGGCATAATCACTTGATTGTAACAAGTGTTTTTAAACACTTTGGGAGCAATTATAATCCCGTTTTAAAGCTTTTGTTCTCTTCAAGTTTTAGGGCTCAAAATAAATTTCGTTTGGGTTTTAAAAAGAATAATCAAAGGGTTAAAATGAACTTTAGGAACTTACTAGAGTTGGTTTTTGAATCTAAAAAGTTGAACAAGCAAACTTCAAACTTCATCTTGGTGCTTAAAAAGAATTCATTCCTGCTTTTTGAGGTTAAAATGAACCTTTTTTTTTTGAGTTTTACAATTTTTTTACAAATTAATATCATTTCAAAGGTGTATGCACTTCTCTCGCACTTCATGATGATCTTTAGAATCAAAAGTCTTTAGGTGATATTAGGTTGTCTAAAATATTTCCTCCACACTTCAATTTGGCCTTTTTAAAATTGAACAAAATATTTCTAGTGTGAGTTAAGTATATCACATGTGTTCTCTCTTTGTTCATGTCAACAAAGATTGATCGAATTACAGATGTTCTTGATCACTATTTTTACCTTTAGAGGGACCTTCCTAAGAGATACATCCAAAAGTAAAACTCAAAGGTGACTCCAACCATTTTTTCACTCGGACGGGTATACAAATGGATAAGACTAAACTATCAAGTCATCATGGTATGTAGGCCTTAGTCCTACAGTGTCTTTTAGAATGGGGTACTACCTTAAAAAGTATAAGTACCCCTAGTACAATCGATTAAAGCCTTTAGTGGCTTGTTGGATACTCGCAAGGTGCCATGTCCTCGATCACCCTTACTAAGAACCAATTTGTTTATAAGCCAAAATCCTTACTATCTGTTGGTGCAAGAACGGTTGTTCTGAAGCCATCCCACATACTTGCAATTATTTGTTGAGATGAAAAGTTCATCATGGGAGATTCATGGGAAATGAAGCTTGGCTAACCTGTAGAAGTGAGTGTCATAGAGGGGAGCTAGTGTGGTCAAGCTTCTAATTATCTACTCTAAATAAGCACAACTAGATTTATCCAAGTGGGAATTCAACAAATATTGTCTCTTTCTATCCTAGGGTTGTGCATCATTTTGGAATCAAAACACTTTTCTTGCATCTAGAACATTGGAAAACAAACATTCAATAGTGGTTATCAAATTTCAAACCCTTTAGTGGAAGCAAATAACTTTGAAGGAATCCAAGTGCTATTGCTTTCCCTAGGGATTTCATCCTTAGAGGCTTCTAGGTATTTGGATTTATATCTTAATTTGATCCAATTAAAGTCAACATTAGGGAATTTCCTTTATTCTCCTAATTTCCACATAATGGACCTTGTGGGATGAAAATAAATTAAGACATAGACATATAGTTTGAAAAACTAAGCAATAAGTGTGGATGTGGTAAAATAAATTCATTAATCAAGATGAAATCAATTGAACCCCACACATATGCCTTTGTTATCTTTTCTCTTATGGTCTTTTGAGAAAACATTGATCTTTTGGTTGAAGTACTCTTAGGGAAAAGCATGTTCTTCAAAACCTTAGTCTTGTAAACAAGTCCCTCTTAGGTTCATTTAGGATCAAAACAACCAATCACTTTCATCCATCCCAAACATTTATCATCCCATCCAACAAACAACTTTAGAGCTTTGGAAACATCATTATCTAGACTTGGGTACATCCTTAAACCAAATCAAAATAATTTGTTTACTTAGGTGTGTGTGGATGAATCCTTCCTCACATACTTAGTTAAATTATCAACCTTTTGAACCAGTCCATCCTAAGATAAAATATAACATCTTGGGATTCACAAGTTCATTATCCAATCAAAATCAAATCCCAAAGTCTAGCATTGATCCAAAGTTCCTAAAATTTCAACACCCATATCATTCACCCCTTTCATCTTTCATCTCATCATTGGTCCTAAAAACCATAGGCATCACTTTTTCAACAAGGTCAAAACACAAGAACATGGAATATAAAATTTACCCATACATCATGAGTAATCTAAATCAACCAAACTATCAAAGCCTTACAATGTCGATTGATTATCAAAACTCACATTTATACAATCCATAGATGGGATCATTATCTCCTACAAACCTCAATGGTACAACAAATGTGAGTATGCCCAATCTAAATTTTGGATCATCTTTCCCTATGGTAGATTTAAATCAAATTCCAAACTTACAAATCTATCAACCAAACAATCAATGCACGAGTCTTCAACAAAACAAAATTATCCCACCAAATCCATACATGCCAAATGTGAACATACCAAGTACAACTTTACCAAACATGAATATTTCAAATCCACATTTGGTTAACTTTTGGTTAGATATGTTTGTGAATCATACAAATGTTGTTCAAAGTCCGAACAATAGGTTAACAATTCCATGTATTGATCCAAGTCAAGGTAACAACATGCAAAATCAAAGTTACCTAAATCAAGGAAATGTGATTCCCAACCACAACAATGTCAATTTCAACCTATCATGCCAAATGTAACATCATCCCAAATCATAACATTGTCCAAAATCAATTTTTCCATGATCCCATACAGAAACCACAAATATGCATTCCAAATATGCTTGAACAAAAACCAAATCAACTATATCAAGGGTGTCAAGATCAAATTTTATGAGATCAAATTACTACACCTACCAAAATAGTTGATTCATTGCACCAAGAGAGATATCCACCCCAAAATCAATACACTCTTCCATTGGCTAAACCATGCCATCAAAGCATTGAGTTGTGTCCACAACCATATCAAGAACAATATCTCCAATGTCAAGAGGTTGGATATCAAGATCAATAACATCAACAACAAACCCAACCTCCACATCTCGAAGATCAATCACCACATCTCCAAAATCAATCACCACAAGGTCAATTTAAAGTAAAAATCTCATGAGGTAACAAAGAAAAATACACATCACTTGGGGAACCAATCAAATGGGCCATGCAACAATTGGTACAAGAAAATCTCATCAAAATCCCCTTTTACGAAAATTATCAAGAGCCTCAAGTTAAACCACCAGGGTATAACGAGAAGAACCTTTGTGATTTTCACAAAACAAAAGGGACACACAATATCAAATTGTGTTTGACTGAAAAATATCATCCAAGACCTTATTGATCAAAAAATAATAACTATTGAGGACAATGATAAAGATTCAACCACTAGTGATAGCATTGACAATCTCTCCACCACAATTGTTGAAAATAATGATCAAGATCTATCCATCAATGAGCACCTTGAATATTTTTCTACCTCATCCGAAGATCAACTCAACGTACATCAAGAGTCACTTTTTGATCATGATAAATACCCCTCAACAATATCCAACAATGATCTATTCAAAGGAGTGTTAACATCATTTGATCCTATAATCAGCGATCCTACTACCATTAATCATGTTGAAAATTTCTCTACATCACCTAATGAGTTAGAGGACATATCTGAAGAATTTATTCCAAAGCATGATCAACATCCTTCACCAAAGTCTAGGAATGGTCCTTTCCAAGGCATATTGACATCCTTCGACCTCATGGTTGCAGATATTGAAGGAACCTTCAACTCCACAATTGATCCAAATTCACTCAAAGATCAAGAGGATATTGAGCCACTTCCTATGCCTAATGAAGACATATAAGAACCCTTTGTAAGAAATCCATCCTTTCAAATTGACCCATCTCAAGAACTTGATCCAAAGCATGTCGAAAGCAATTCCAAAATCATTCAAGATCAAGAATTTGTATCTCAAAGCTACTACAATGATCTAATGGACACTCTCCAATCTATATAATATGTCATAAATGATGATCACATCCACATAGGACATAATCCTCCATCTACCCATGAGATGATTTCTGTGGATGGACATGTAGATGATCTTCATTCATAACAAGATTCCTTTACTCCCGACATTATTACATAAAAAAAGTAGGTTAGTGATTCCTACAATCAAACTGATTTGTCAACATCAGGATCAAATATATCCCATATTCAAATTGAGGACACCATGTATGAAGATATCCAACATTATCCACTCAAGGAAACAGATCAGATAGAACAGGATATTCTAGAGTCGGCAAAGGAGAAAATTGAAATAGCGTCATCTATAGTGGTCATTTATCAAAGAATGCTTACTGAACAAGACATCTCAAAATAGGCAGAATCAAGGAATAAAGGTGATACTACCACCATATTGGGGGAAACTATGTCTCAAGGAAATGTCAACATAGGGAGCATGAAGAATCCCTATGATGAAACTGATGTTGATACTACAACTAGTTACATCAGTGAATCTTCATCCACCCATCACCCCATCCACAAATTGGGACCAACATCAATAGAAATATTTGAATCAATGCACAAATAACACTATCAAAGAAAAAGAAGCTTAGAAGCATAATAGACAAATCAAATACACATGGATACCAAAAATACAAAGAAAGATCATCCTTATAAAATTCAATTAGTCAAAGAAACTACGGGGAAAAATAAAAAAGGGAAAAGTATCCACCAATGATTTCCACAAATTCAAAAGTAGGATTCTCAAGCAATGTACAAATTATATTGAGAAGTTGGTCCTAATTCCATGCAAACTTCCATATCCACCCATCATTGCTCATCTTCCAAAGTTTGGAGAGTCAAAGGTTCCAAACTATCAACCAATCCATCTTTTATTCCTAAACACACTCCACCATCCATGCCTCCATGCATGATATCTAGTTCTCACAATGACCATGTATTGGAAACAACCCTTTATCATAAGGATTCAAAAGGCATTCTATTGTGGTGTGCACATAAAGATAGAGTTAACTTCGGTATCAACAAGGTAGATTAGGAATATAAAAATTTGTATTTAAATGCATGTATCTTTACAAAGCAACTTCTTTAGGCAGGATATCTATGGCACATTATGATAAAAGCATCCACATTGACACCACTAGGTGGTTCAGCATGAGCTTAAAATCTTCTAGAAAAATCAAAAAAATTAAAAAATCAAAAACTCAAAAAATAAAAAAATAAAAAAATCATGAAAATAGTAAAAATAAAAATCATCCTCTAGTGAAAACCACTATGGTGGCACTTTGGATAGGTACCATGATGAAAACCTAGAAAATAGGTGTCATGTGTAGAATTGAGCATTTGCATGCACTAATTCAGGTGAAAGCATCTCATCCCATCCATAATAAATCCAACATTCCATCCACCTTATCCATAATAAATCCATTCATCCATGAACCATTTATCCAATCCATTTTCATTCATCTACATCCATAGTCCAAGTTATCTTGATCTTCACAAACTTTGGTGTACACTTTACAATTGCTTATGGAAACATCTTGAGATGGGTCATTTTCCTTGATCTTATCCTATCCAACATTATCTAAGCCATGAAGCATTATCTAAATGAGTATTCTTTATTCAAACACCTTATCTTATCGCAAGATAATCCATATCCATCCATCCACACACCTATTCAAGCTTCCACCCATGACATTTCAAACGTTGCTAGACACTGGGGTAGATATTTACATCTTGCTTCGAGAATAAATCTTGATCTATGTCTTCCAACTTATGTGGTGATCTGAACATTGGAAAATGTGAAATCAAATTGATCCAAATATTTTTGAGCCAAAAAATCTAAATCACTAGCCCATGACACATTTTGATGAGAAGATGTTCCTTATCAAGTCTTATTTGTCATCAAACATCGATTTAAACAATCAATATCAGTCGCATCTAATTTGCACATCAATGTCACATCAAATCATTCAAAGAAAAATTATTCTAAACTAAGATTCAAAATTTTGATCAATCAAATCCAATCAATCCCTCATCATCTTGGGATATCCATCCTAATCCTTGCGTTGCTTAGCAGTATCCTTGCATTGTTGTCTATCCTCAACAATGTTATTATCATCAATCCATTGATCCAATCAATCAACCTTAGCTTGGTTTTCAACAAAATATCAAAATAGATCACTGATATCATCACACATATCCATATCCAAACTGCCAAAATCATGCGAAAATCAAAAAACATCCAAAACACATCAAAATCCTAAAAATAGGTCAAGAAGTAAAAAAACATCAAAAACATGGTATCCAAACTGATGTCTCTGAGCTTAAACATAGGCAAGGCTAATCTTTGATTAGCCCCCAAGACACAAAATCCAAAAACATTCATAAAATCTCATTAAACACAAAAACATTTAAAAAAACACAAAAACATTTAAATAATCCAAAAATTAAAAAAATAGCATCAAAAACTTTCAAAAAATACCAAAAAACATCCAAATATTTGAAAAAATCCATCCATCCCATCTCACCTTCACCCACAATAAACATCCATTAATGATAAATAGTCATCACCCTCAACCTTTGGTAAGACAATAAAAAACAAGTCTAGTAGTGTGAAAGTGAACACTCAAGCGTCAAAGTATCAAGTTTAGGTCAGTAGGTAAACAAGTTGGTCAACTCTTCATTTGATAAAATCATGTCCTAGGATGCATCCTTCCTATAATGGACATCAACATCAAGCATCACTGTAGTTTAGTCTTGGCTAGCGGTATGAAGGACATTAGCTTGTTTGTTCACTTGATCTTTGTCTTGTTGATTTATCTTATTGTGTTCATTCTAATGAGCTCTCAATGATTTCTAATCAAAATGATTTAGAGAGAAAGGAATGGGGCAACGATCATTATCTTTTTTTTGTTGTGCTTGTTGGATATTCTTGTAATATAACCTTGGTCATGCATGCTTTGTTTGGTTTGTAGGGAGGATGTTTTAGGTGTCTTGTTGACCACATAGGAAGGCTTTCCTTTCTATGTTTTGGTCTGAGATGTTTGAAATATGTTAAGTACATTTTAAATAAGGTTTCATATACCAGGTGTGAATAGGAGTAATCCTATATGATTTTCAAGTCAAATTCCACCACACTAGGTACAACGCCATACTGGTTCTTTATACTCAAATGCATCATACCTATGTGTGCTATCAAACATAAGGTAAGCAATCCCTTTTAAAATCCCAATTCCTGATAAGCAATGCATCATAATCATCATCATTCATCATTAATCTAATAAATTCCTAATGCTTCATAGACTTGTTGGACTCCTACATCTTCTAAGAATCAAGGGTCATTCCATGCATCATATTCTTCTTATTCTTCTATCTTTACTAACATTTCTATCCAAATTTGTTTGATATCTCAAGATATACATGAGGCTGCCCATGACCGATGACTATCTATACATCATCAAAATTGTCTATGACAAATATTTGATATTTCTAAAGAATTGTCTTTTGTCCTCTGATCAGTAGAACCACTCCTCTCACATTTTATCATGATCCTAATCTAAAAATTAGCATTTATGCTCAATCTCTCAGGGGGGAAATGTACTAGTATACTTCTTTCCACTAGGATAGTAGTGGAGCATTGGAAAAATAAATAAAAAAATTGAATTTTGATCTCGGCAAGGTTATTCTTTGAACCAACGCAGTAGGTACATTGCTTCAAAGAGGGGTAAAATGTAGACACATAAATTATACTAATTGATTTCACGCACTTGATCCTGATTTACTAACATTGATTCTACCTAAATCATCTCTCTACTAACCATTTAACCAAATAATCTTTATTTGATTAAATTCATCATTATCTTCTATTGATTAAATAAATCATTTTATTTGAATAATCCTAATATTCCTCTTTTAATTAAATAAATCCCTCTATTTTATTAAATCATAATATTCCTTTAGTTAAATAAATTAACCCTTATTTGATTAAATCTAACACCATCCCTTTTAATTAAATAAATCAAACTTTATTTAATTAAATCTAATATTCATTATTCCTCCCATTTTATTTAAACAAATACAAAAATATAAGTCAAATGTCAAATCAAACTAATTTCCATCTAATTTAATTAAATCCTTATTAACTCTAACACTAATCCATCAAATCCTCTAGATTTTGCAAGTTTCACAAGTAAATCAATTTAATTGATTTATAAATTCATCTATTTTCATTTGAAATAGCATCTAGTTGGAATATTCCCTCATTTTGAATTCTCCCTCCCAAAAGGACTTGTCCTCTACATTTCCCTTTTCTTGAGCCAAGAGGAATTAACTCCACCTTTCAACTCATCTTTTAGGGTATCTTTTGAATTCAAATTTGCACATTGACCAAAATGTGCTCCAACTCTCTCCACTAGCATGTTGACAAGTGGCACAATGCCATTGGCTTGTGTTTAGTCCCACATTCATCCTATTCTTCAATCCTCCATCTTTCTCCATTATAAATTAAGGACTTTTCTATTGATTTGAGGATCCACAATCTTAGGAATTTTGATCCATAACTTTATGCAAAGTTATTATCCACAGGTTTTGAGAAAATTCATCCAAGTTCATCAAGGTTTTCATAGTTTTTCATCCACCATAGCTAGGTTATTGCAAATTTTATCAAGGAGCACCATTGATCATCATCAAGCTTACAAAGAATTGGGAAAGGGATATTTTCCACATCAAAATAGCACCAATTCCCCCATGGGATTGAGGGTTAGAGCATTTGAATATGATTTAGATTATTTTTATTTGATTTCTTTACTTTATTTCTTGTTCATTATGCTTCAAATGGATTGCATGGGGCATGATGTTTTTAGATATGTTTAATGACTAACATTGTGTTCTTTTTCCATTTTTTAGTAGGTCTAGATCCACCATTCACAAATATATTGTGAGATGATTCTCATCGTGGTTTTTCCCTTCTTGGTTTTTCCACATAAACATCCTAGTGTTCATGTGTTACATGATTTTTTGATTTCCTTTATGTCTTCATTCATAGCTCGAGTTAGAAATGTTTTCATAGTTGGTTGGATTATGACAATGGTTTAATAGAATACTAATTCACCCCCCTCTTAGTATGTTGGGTCTTCAATAATTAGTATTAGAGGCTAGTTCCTTTTGAAAAGTCTAATAGCTTGAGGAATATCTTGGAGGTTGAACACATGGCTAACAAAAATCATCCTATTCTTCTAAAATTGTTTTTTGCAATTGAATATGAAGAAGATGAATACATGTTTGAAAAAGAATAACTTAAAGCTACTCTTGAAGATCTTGATAAAGTTGAAAGTGAATATTTTTTTTAATGAAATCCTAGGAGAAGCAAATGAATGCATCAAAAAGCTGAGAGAAAAAATCAAGAAATTCAAAGAAAGACAGAGAATTTAATGAATAATTGAAGAAGGAAAATGAAGACATCACTAGACTGAAAGTGCAAGTGGAAGAAAAGAAGAGAATTGAGGATTGTTTGAATGATAAGATACAAAGAAAGGATGATGAATGTATAAATCTTGAACAAGAAGTGGTAACCCTAAGATCAAATCTAGAGAAAGCAAGAGCCTATAAGGGAAAATTGAAAACAAGTATTACAATGCTTGATGAATTGATTGTTATTCAAAAAAATTCCCAGGATAAAGGTGGTTTGCGACTTGAAGGAAAAAATTCAAAGAAAAATCAGACACCTAACAAGGTTGACAATCAAAAGTAGACTCAAGGAAATGGAAGACAATTTAAGAATCAAAGAAACAATACTAGAAGACCTCCTATCAGACAACCAAATGCTCAAAGGTACCCATCATTCAATGGTATTTCTTTTTCTTGTAATAAATTTGGACATAATACTATAGAATATAGAAGTAGAGTGAATCAGAATGTTGGATCTTTTTCTTGACAACATTTTGTATGCAAGAAATTTGGACATAGAGCTAACGAGTGTAGAATTCAGATGATGAATAGATTCAATACTGGTAGAATGTTTCAATATTTCAATGGCTACTATTATACATGCAATGTATTTAGACATAAGGAAAACCGATGAAGATCAAGAATGAATAAAAGTCAGAAAAATGTTGCATTCTACAACTGCAACAAACCTAGACACATTTAAAGATTTATAGAAGCAAGAATGGAAGGCGAACTAATCTGAAACAAACAAATAAACTAGTGAATAGTATTGATCCTACTGAAGTTAAGAAGGAAATGGAAAAGATTTGGAAGAAAAAAGAGGAATCTAAGAACAAAGATGAATCAAATGCATTTGTACCTCCATCTAGTGGAGATAATTCTTCTGAAAACTAAGCCCATGTCAAGGCTTAGGGGGAGAAGTTATAGGAAAAACCTAACAACCCCCTAGAATCATGGGGTCTCAAGCATTGACATGAAGATATATGGTGAAAAATAGTATGCTTAAGTCTTTGGAAAATTTTCCAGTTGAAAATATGCAAATCTAAAATATTGTGAAGCAATCTAGAGTTTATAGTGTATCAGTGAAGTACTTACCAGCTTTTTGGGAATCTCAAGCATTAAATACAAAATTAGGGCAAATCAATAATATATAAAGTGAAATCCTTAGTCATTTTAAAATCACTTTTGTACATTTGAAGGAAATTAGGATGAATTGAGAAGTTACTAAAGGTGATTTGAAGTAAATTTGTTCAAACACTAGTTCTTGTTGAGCATGAAAAAGGTATTTATAGCTATATATTCTTTGTGGGTTTATATTAGAAGTGATTTTACAAGCATTTGAAGGTAGAATTGAGGTTACAATGGCCACACCAACTATAGTTGAGATTACTAAAAGACCTAGACCAAAATTTAAGAGGTTTTTAGAGAATTTTTTTGATAATGACCCCAATGGTGCATTTTTTAAGATCCCAATTAAGGTTTTTCCCATTGAGGACACAAGAATCTATATATGCAACAAATTGGAAGAGTATGATCACCAAATTCTTAAGAGTCAATGTCTAATGAGTTAACTAGAGATGATTTTTTGGTAAAACTAGAGTATATACACCTAGTGTGAAAGAAGCTAGACATTTGGAAGTAGTTTCCTAATTTTAGCAATGATTTGGATGCATTGTATGTGAGGATAGCCTTGAGAAGAATTCATGTGGACTGATATGCCTGGACTAGTCTTTATGGATGTAATCAAGGCTATAATTGGATTATGTGACACTAGGCCCTTACCAGTGTTAAACTCAGTAAAGAATGATGTGATTATGAACCTAATTGGTGCCACATTTGATAGGAGAGCATTAAAAACCAAACCAATCACCAATCTTGCAATGAAATATGCATCTATCATGATTGGCCTCGAAATCTATTTCCAAAATAGAGAGAACTCAATATCTACAACTACAATATATGTTTCTCATGATATGCTAGTGAATGGGAAAGATTATGATTTGTGTGAGTTGCTTCAACAACATCCTCTAGAGAACTTGCATTAGACTTGTATGCATGTAAAATATACTAATTGATCCCATGCATTTGATCCTGATTTACTAACACCAGTTCATCCTAAATCATCTCCTTTTCTAACCATTTAATAGAATAATATTTATTTGATTAAATTAATCATATTTCATTTTTTAATCAAATAAATCCACTTTATTGATTAAATCACTATCTTCTATTAATCACTTTGTTTAATTAACCCTATCATCCCTCTTTAATTAAATAATTCATTTTATTTAATTAAAGTTCTAAAGTCATCTCTTTTAAATTAAATTAATCTTTATTTGATTTAAAGTCTAAATTCATCACCTTTAATTAAATAAATCACACTTTATTTAATTAAGTCTAAAATTCATTATTCCCATCATTTTGATTTTTTAAATTTAAATATCTAAGTTAAAGTGTCAAATTGACTAATCCTCATTTACATTAATCAAACCCTGAAGAATTCTAATCCTAATCCATCAAATCCTCTAGATTGTGCAAGTTTCATGACTAAATATATTTAATTGATTTACAAATATATCGATTTTCACTCAAAAGGGCATCAAAGATGGAATATTCTACAAATTTTAAATCTCCCTCCAAGAAAGGACTTGTCCTCTACATGTCCCCTTTTCTTGAGCCATGGGGCATTAACTCCATCTTTCAACTCCTCTTTCAAGCAATCTTTTGAATTCAAATTTGTACATTGACCAAAATGTTCTCCAACCCTCTTCAATCACGTGCACAAGTGACAGAATGCCATTGGCTTGTGTTTAGTCCCACATTCATCCCATTTTTCTATCCTCCATCCTTCATTCCTATAAATGAAGAAATCTTCTATTGATTAAGGATCCAAAATTTTAGGCATTTGATTCACAAGTTCATTCATAATTTAGGAAAAGTCATCATTCACCATTTTTATGCAGGTTCATCCATTGTCCATCAAGGTTTTCATAATCTTCACCCACCATAGCTAGGTTATGGAGAAATTCATGAGGAGCACCATTGATCATCACAAAGCTTACAAAGGAATTATGAAAGGGGCATTTTCCACATAAAAATGACACCAATTCTCCCATGGGATTGAGAGTTTGAGCATTAGAATAAGATTTAGATTTATTTTACTTGTTTTACTTACCTCATTTCTTGTTCTTTATGCTTCAAATTAATCTTGTGGGGAATGATGGTTGTAGACATTTTTAGAGACTAACCTTGTGTTTTTTGTTCATGTTTGTGTAAGTATAGATCCACCATTCACATTTTGGCACTAGACGGAGGGAAAATATGAAGAATTTAACACGTTTTTGAAAAAAAATCTACTATTTTCAAGTTTTTATGTCTCCACAAGAAACTGCGACATTGAATCTCAAACTCTACTGCTATTAGTCCAGTAGTGCTATTTAGCGACACTTTCAAAATACAAATTGCGACACTAGAAGCATTCCCACTTATCCCGGCCAACTCAAACTCCAAAGTGTGCCACTTGTTGAAACAACACCACAATTGTGTTCACTAGTTTCTTCTATAGAGAACTGCTGGTCACCAGAGCACCGTTGGAAGCTTCTAAATTGCACCTCCATCGCAGATTGTAGCATTGGGGTGGGGTAAAAGGTAGTTTTCAAATAAATTTTAACATGTGCTTTTTTAGTTGTGAGCATCTTTGACTTCTAACTAGTTTTTGGCTTTGTTTAATAGTTTTTAACCAATTTTTGTAGGTTGGAGTGATTCAAAGGAAAGGAAGGCACAAAACCAAGACTTCTTATCTCATCTTCATTATATTGTATCAAGTGTTTTTAAACACTTTGGGCACAATTATAATCCTATTATTAAGGCTTTGTTCTCTTTAAGTTTTAGGACTCAAAATAATTTTTATTTGGGCTTAAAAAGAACTTTAGGAACTTACTAGAGCTAGTTTTGGGATTTTAAAATTGAACAAACAAACTTCACATTTCAATCTTGATGCTTAAAAAGAATCCATTCTTTCTTTTGAGGTTAAAATGAACATGTGTATTTTGTGGTTTGCAATATTTTATACAAATTAATATCATTTAAAAGGTGTATTCACTTCTCTCATGCTTCACGATGATCTTGAGAATCAAAAGTCTTTTGGTGATATTAAGTTGTATAAGAGATTCCCTCCACACTTCAATTTGGATTCTTAAAATTAAAAAAATCTTGCTAGTGTGAGTGGAGTATATTGCATTTGTTCTCTCTTTGTTCACGTAAACAAGGATTGATCAAACTACAGATGTGCTTGCTCACTTTTGTTTACCCTTAGAGCGGCCTACCTAAGAGATACATCTGAAAGGAGAACTCGAAGGTGACTCCAACCAGTTTTTCACTTGGGCTAGTATATAAAAGGATAAGACTAAACTATCAATTCCAATGGTATGTAGGCCTAAGTCATACAGTTTCTTTTGAAATGAGGTACTACCTTAAAAATTATAAGAACCCCTAGTAGGATCTATTAAATCCTTTAGTGGCTTGTTGGACACTCACAAGGTGCCATGTCCCTGATCACCCTGACTAAGAACTGATTTGTGTAAAATCCAAAATCCTTTCTATTTGTTGGTGCAAGAGGTTGGACCTTTGAATCTAACCCACATTCTTGTGGTTCTTGGTAGAGATGAGAAGTATGCCATGGGAGTTTCATGGGTACTAAATCTTGGCTCACCCATAGAAGTGAGTTTTGTGGAGGGGAGCCAGTGTGGTCAATCTTTTAATCATCCGCCAAGAATAAGCACAACTAGATTTATCCAAGTGGGGATTCAACAAATATTACCTCTTCCTATCCATAGGGTTGTACATCGTTTTGGAATCAAAACACTTTGCTTGGATCTAAAACAATGGAAAACAAACATTCAACCATGATCACCAAATTTCAAACCCTCTAGAGGAAATAAATATCTTTGAAAAAATTCAAGTGCTATTGCTTGCCCTAGGGATTCCATGCTTAGATGCTTCTAAGTATTTGGACTCATATCTCCATTTTCTCTCTCTAAATTCAACAATAGGGAACTATTGCCTTGATTTTTCTTGATTTCCACATAATGGACCTTGTGGGATGAAAATAAATTGAGACATAGAAATTTAGTTTGAGACTTAAGCAATACGTTGGATGTGGTAAAATCAATGCATTAACCAAGATTAACTCAAATTGGACCCCACACATGTGCTTGGTATCTTTTGTTCATATGGTTTTCCATGCAAACATTGGTCTTTTGGTTTGAACTACTCTTAGGGAAAAGCGTGTTCTTCACTATCTTGTCTTATAAACAAGGTTCTTCTTAGGTTCATTTAGGATCAAAATCAAACACTTCAACCATCCCAAAAATTTATCAAAATCCATCCCACCAAACAACTTTAGAGCTTTGGAAAAATCATTGTCTAGACTTGGGTACATCCTTAAACCAAATCAAAATTACCTTTTTTAGTTAGGAGTGTGAGAATGCATCCTTTCTCATACCTCTGGTTAAATTAGCACCCCTTTGAAAAAGTTCATCCTAAAGTCACATCCAACATCTTGGGATTCAAAAGTTCATTATCTAATCAAAACAATCAAAATAAAATCCTAAATTCTAGCAATGATCTAAAATTCCTAAAAATTTCAACACCCATATCATTCACCCCTTTCATCCTTCATCTCATCATTGGTCCTAAATCCATTAGAGGTCAAAAATGTCAAAGCACAAGAAGAACATAGAATATAAACTTGATCCATACACCATAAGTAATCTAAATTAACCAAACTATCAAAGCCTTACAATATTGATCAATTATCAAAACTTACATTTATACAATCCATACACGGCATCATTATCTCCTACAAACCTCAATGGTACAACAAATGCAGGTATGCCTAACCTAATTTTGGAATACCTTTCCCTATGGTATATTTAAATCAAATTCAAACTGTACAAATCTATCAACGAAACAATCAATGCATGAATCTTCAACAAAACAACATTATTCCACCAAATCCATACATGCCAAATGTGAATAAACCAAGTACAAGTTTACCAAACATGAACATTTCAAATCCAAAACTGGTAAACTTTGGGATAGATATGTTTGCAAATCATACAAATTTTGTTCAAAGTCCAACCAAAATGTTAACGACTCCATGTATTGATCCAAGTCAAGGTAACACCTTGCAAAATCAAAGTTACCTAGATCAAGGCAATGTGATTCCCAATCACAACAATTTTTGATTTCAACCTATAATTCCAAATCTAACCATCATCCTAAATTAGAACATTGTCCAAAATTAATTTGTCCATGATCCCATACAAACACCACAAGTATACATTCCAAATCTCTTGAACAAAAATCAAATCAACTATATCAAGGGTGTCAAGATCAAAACCAAGATCAAATTTTACGAGATCAAATTGCTACACTTACCAAAATAGTTGATTCATTGCACCAAGAGACATCACTTGAAAATAAATACACTCTCCCACTGGATAAACCATGTCATCAAAGCATTGAGTTGTTCCCACAACCACATCAAGAACAATATCTCCAATTCAACAACATCAACAAAAAACCCAACCTCCACATCTTGAAGATCAATCACCACATCTCAAAGATCAATCACCACATCTCTAAAATCAATCACCACAAGGTCAATTTAAAGTAAAAATCTCACAAGGTAACAAAAAAATACACACCACTTGGGGAACTGATTGAGTCTGTCATGCAACGGCTAGTCCAAGAAAATTTCATTAAAATCCCCATTTATGAAAATTATCAAGAGCCTCAAGTTAAACCACCATGGTATAACGAGAATCACCTTTGTGATTTTCAAAAAATAAAGGGACATACAACATCAAATTTTATTCTACTTAGAAATCTCATTCAAGACCTTATTGATCAAAAAATAATAACTATTGAGGACAATGATGAAGATTCAACCACTAGTGATATCATTGAAAATCTCCCCACTACAATTTTTGAAAACAATGATCAAGATATATCTATCAATGAGCACATTGAATATGTATCTACCTCATCCAAATATCAACTCAACATACACCAAGAGTTACTTTTTGATCATGATAAAAATTCCCCGACAATATCCAACAATGATCTATTTCAAGGAGT
The DNA here is from genome assembly GCA_007258455.2 of Sequoia sempervirens. NCBI lineage: Eukaryota > Viridiplantae > Streptophyta > Pinopsida > Cupressales > Cupressaceae > Sequoia > Sequoia sempervirens. The sequence continues at coordinate 81,350,882 of VDFB02179234.1, forward strand.
GTTAACATTATTTGATCCTATAATTAGTGATCCTTCGACCAATGATCATTTTGACAATACCTCTACCTCATCCAATGATTTCAAGGAAATATCTCAAGAATTCATTCCAAAGCATGATCAACATCTTTCACCAAAGTCTAGCAATGGTCCTTTCCAAGACATTTTGACATCCTTTAACCTCATGGTTGCATATATTGAAGGAATCTTCAACTCAACATTTGATCCTAGTCCACTCAAAGATTAGGAGGATATTGAGCCACTTCCCATGCCTAATTAAGTTTTCCAAGAACCTTTTATAAGCAATCATCCTTTGAAATTGACTCATGTCAAGAACTTTATCCAAAGCATGTCAAAATAAATTCCAAAATTAATCAAGATCAAGAATTCATATCTTGAAGATACTACAATGATCTAATGGAAACTCTCTTATCTATAAAAGATGTCACAAATGATGATAATATCCATATAGCACATATTCCTCCATCTACCCATGAGATGCTTCCCTTGGATGGGCATGTAGATGATCTTCATTTAAAACAAGATTTTCATATTGTTGATATCATTACCAAGGAACAAGAGTATCCTACTATTAACATGTGTACATGTGATCAAGATATAGAAAAATCTAGACATATCAGAAATGGATCATGAAGAAGACTTCTATAGAAGTTGTGAATTAGAAACATCTTGTGAAGGCATATCAAAAATGAATCATGAGGGATAATTTTGCGTGGACAGTGAATCATCAACACCTATTGAAGAAGCATTAAAATCTAATACTTTACAAGATCAATCCAAAGATATGAATCGAGAAGTTATCCTACTTATGGAGGCTCCTATCACTTATAAGCTTGGATCACGTACCTTTTTTAGAGAAATCTATCTTATCAATGAAGAAGCTATCACCTTTGAAGATCCACAAAAGAAAAGAGAAGGATTAGCACCTTGTTTCCAAGATAAACCATATCCTATTGCAAATAAAAATTTTCAACAGATGAATTATCAAGGTACATGATTAGGCCTACATGAACAGGGTATCCTAGAACTAGTGCTGATTATTGGAAATCCTAAGCATCAAGATCTTGGTTATTCAGTACTAGGGGAAACTTCGTCTCAAGCAAATGTCAACATAGGAAGCACAAAGAATCCTTATGGTCAAACCAATTTCAATACTATGACCAACTACGCCATGAATCTTCATCCACCCATCACCACATCCAAAAATTGGGACCAACATCAAAAGGAAGATTTGGATCAAAGCACAAAGAAAATTATCAAAGCAAAAGAAGCTAAGAAGCATAATTGAAAAATCAAATACACATGGATACCAAAAAATACAAAGAAAGATTATCCCTATCAAACTCCATTAGTCAAAGAAACTATGGGGAAAAATTAAAAATGGAAAAGTATCCACCAAAGATTTCCACAAAAGAAAAAGAAGGTTTTTCAAGCAATGTACAAAGTATATCAAGTAGTTGGTCCTAATTCCACGCACACTTTCGTATCCACCCATTATTGCTCATTTTCCCAAGTTTGGAGAAAAGGTTCTAAACTATCAACCAATCCATCTTTTATTCCTAAACACACTCCATCCATGCCTCCACACATGATATCCAATTCCCACATTGACCATGTATTGGCAGCCACCCTTCATCATAAGGATTCAGAGGGAATCCTATCGCAATGTGAGTAGAAAGAAAGAGTTAACTCTGATATCAAAAAAGTAGATTAGGAATCTCAAAAGTTGCATTCAAGTGCACATATCTTGGAAAAGTAGCTTTTCAAGTAGGATATCGATGGAACATTATGACAAAATCATCTACATCAACACCACCAGGTGATTCAGCATGAGCTTAAAAATCTTTCACAGAGAAAATAAAAATTAAAAATTAAAAAAATCAAAAACCCAAAAAAATTAGAAAAAGGATTGAAAACATTAAAGAAAAAATTCTTCCTCTAGTGAAAACCACTATGGTGGCACTTTGGAAAGGTACTATGATGAAAACTTGGAAAATAAGCATCATGTGTAGAATTGAGCATCTACGTGTGCTAGTTTAGGTGGAAAAATCTCATCCCATCCATAATAAATCCAACATTTCATCCATCTTATCCATAATAAATCCATTCATCCATGAAACATTAATCCAACCCATTGCCATCTATCTACATTATCTTGATCTTGATAAACTTTGGTGCACAATTTACACTTACTTATGGTAAACATCTTGACATGAGTCATTTTCATTGATCTTATCCTATCCAACATTATCTAATCCATGAAGTATTATCCAAATGAGCATCCTCTGTTTGAACACCTTATTTTATCACAAGATATTCCATATCCATCCACCCATACATCTATCTAAGAATCCACCCATGTAATTCCATACATTGCTAGACACTGGGGGAAAATATTTACATCTAGCTTTGAGAATAAATCTTCATCTATATCCTCCAACTTATGTGATGATCTAAACATTGGAAAATGTGAAATCAAATTGGTCCAAGCACTTGTGATCCAAAATCCAAATCACTAGCCCATGGCATATTTTGGCAAGAAGATGTTCCTTATCAAGCTTCATCTTTCACTAAACATCAATCCAAACAATCAATATCAGTTGCATCTAATGTGTGCTCCAACATCACATCAAATCATTCAAGCAATTTTGTTCCAAATCAAGCTTCAAAATCCTAATCAATCAAATCCAATCAATCCATCATCATCTAGGGATATCCTTCCCAATCCTCATGTTGCTTAACACTATCCTTGCATTCTTGTATATCCTCAACAATGTTATCATTATCGATCTTGATCAATCAAATCCAATCAATCCATCATCATCTTGGGATATCCTTCTTAGTCCTCATGTTACTTAACACTATCCTTGCATTGTTGTGTATCCTCAACAATATTAGCATCATCAATCAATCAATCTGATCAATCAACCTTAGCTTAGTTTTCAATAAAATCTCAAAATATATCACTGATATTGTCACACATATCCATATCCAAATCATTAAAATCATGCAAAAATCCAAAAACATCCAAAAATAGGTTAAAAAGTCAAAAAAAGTCAAAAACAAGGTTGTCTTGATGAACTACGTCATCTCTGAGCTTGAACATAGGAAAGGTTGATATTTGATCATCCCTCGAGACACTTAGGTCAGTCTTTTAGGAGTCTGTCATAATAAACTGACAATCCATTTGTTTATATCCCATCAATAATTGATTTTGTGTCAGTCAAACTACGTGGTCTCTACGTGTATAACATAGGAAAGGCTAATCTTTGATCAGCCCCTAAGGCCCCTAGGATAGACCTTTAGGATAGTCTCTTGGTCAAAATCTCAGAAAACCTCAAAACATTAGAAAATTTGAAAACCAAAACATTTGTAAAACATCTCAAAAATACCAAAAACATCCTCAAAACATTTCAACAACATCAAAAACATCAAAATATTGAAAAAAATCATCCATCTCATCTCGCTTTCACCCGCAAAAAAATCAATCACAATAAATTAATCATCGCCCTCAACCTTTGGTGAAACAATCAAAACAAGTCTATCAGGTCAAAAGTGAAAACTAAAACATCAAAAGTCTCAAGTATAGGTCAGTAGGTAAACAAGTTAGTGAACTCTTGGTATCAGTAGCCTTTCATCCAAATCAAATCCCAAAAAATCTAATAACATCATGTCCTAGGATGCATCCTTCCTACAATGGACATCAACATCAGGCATCACTATAGTTTAGTCTTGGATAGCGGTATGAAGAACATTAGCTCGATTGTTCACTTGGTTTTTATCTTATTGATCTATCTTATTGCATCCCTTCCAATGACCTCTTGATGATGTCTTCTTAAAACAATTTAGAGAGCAAGGAATGGGGCAATGATCATTATCTTTTATCTGCTATGTTTGTTGGACTTTCTTGTAATATAACCTTGGCCATGCATGCTTTATTCGATTTGTAGGGAAGGTATTTTAGATGTCTTTTTTACCACATTAGAAGGATTTCCTTCCTATGTTTTGGTCTGAGATGTTTGAAATATCTAAACTACATCCTAAATAAGGTTTTGTATGTTAGGTGTGAACAAGAATACACCTATCTAATTGTCGAGTCAAAGTCCATGACACTAGGTACAATGCCATCCTAGTTCTTTATACCTTAATGCATCGTGCCTATGTATATTATCAAACATAAGGTAACTAAGCCCTTTTAAAATCTCAATTCCTAATAAGTAATGAATCATCATCATCATCATCCTCATCACTAATAAAGTCTCATAGATCATGGACTTGTTGGATCCTCTTTTCATGCTAACATCATCACCATAACCATCCATACATCCATCTTGAACCTCTTTGTCATGAGATCGACCCTCAAATCAAACTTTTCGCTTGATCTCTTGAGGGGGCAGTATAACAGTGTAATTCTTTCACTAGGGCAGTAGCGGGGCATCCGAAAAGATTGAAATTTTTGAATTTTGATCTCGGCAAGATTATTCCTTGAACCAACATAGCAGGTACATTACTTCATAGAGGGGAAAAATGTAGACACATAAAATATATTGGTTAATCCTATGCATTTAATCCTAATTTACTAACACCAATTCATCCTAAATCATCTCCTTTGCTAACTGTTGACGCCAAAAATTGATGAGGTAACAGTGCCTTATGGGAAACTCAGTTCAAGGGGGACCCCTTTGCGCCAAACTGAGTGACCTTCATATTTTAAAGAAGTTGGCTTCTTCTATAATAGGTTTTGGAAAGGGAAAAAGAAATGGATATAATGAAGCAAAGTCTAATCTAAGGCGATGCGCCAAAATTTGCTGATGGGCATGATAAATCATGGATTTAAGGGCCTGAATGGTGTTGTCACATTCCAAAATGTCGGAGACTCAAAGCTATAGCATAAACAATTCATTTATTGACATAAAATAGTATTGCATGCATCCTTAATACTAAGAAGAGTCATTTAGACATGATTTAGATAAGTAAACTTGTATTCAATATATAGAAGTCCTGTCAAATGAAATGCTTAAGACAATAAAAAGAACAGTTTACAGTTTAATCAATGCATGAAAAACAGAAAGGCCAAACAATTGGCATTGTCTGAAAGTTTATTGCAAATAAACATATAAAAGAGGCCTAGTGTCTCTTTTTAAAACCAATATCCTTTTTTCTAAAAATTCTTCGACCCCTCTCTCATCACCGAGAGAGTATATATAGCTGGAGAGAGAATTCCCACCACTTTGGAGAGCTATAACAGAAAAGATTTTCCAATCCCCTGCAATGATGCCAGAATCAGAAGATTCCCAAGGCCATTACAATGGCAACGAGTTAGAACACAACATTTGGACATCCAGTTGCAGGTGCACCCTTCGTAATGATGGCAGTGGTCCCAGCCAGACTTGAGGTGAAAAGTGTCATCCACCACTTCAAAGAACCATGACGAGCAGCACCCAATAGCATAATCCCCCTCAGCCAGCCTATCCCCCAATTCTAGGATCAGTTGTAAGACATGTGGCAGTCTGTCGCTACCCGAATAAAAACTTCTCTCATTGCTGCTAAGAGATTGCAAAGATGCAACACGTATTCAAGGGGCCGATATCCTTCTTGTAATGGAGAGAAAGCCACATTAACCATGTACGAAAGACGCGTGGCAGTGTTTCGCAGCCCGCAGTTGTTCACCTCCTTGCTGTATTGAAAGAGCTGCGAACGGTTGCCACCTAGCAGGAGGTGTGGCTCGCCAAAAATAAAAGGTCTGCAGAAGCATTTCGCAGCCCGCAGCTGCTTTTTTCATTCCCGTATGAAAAGCCTAAGATACGCCGCCATGTAGCAAGATGTGGGTCCCTCTGACAATCCTTAGAAATGATGGCCGCCGCAAAAGGCTTTCGCAACCTGAAGAGACCCCAAGGAAAAAAGAAATAAAACCTCCGCAAGCGAGACATGTGGACGCCTAGCACAGCCTCTCGGGACCCGAAAAGGAAGCCGCTACTCGAAAATGCGAAGAGGAGATGAGCAGGCTAGCAAACACACCATTACAAAAGAAACCCGAAGGGAGCTATTTGAATATTTATTTTAACAGCTTTGGCGACTATCAGGGGCGTTTCGGATAAGGAATAAAGAACCCAAAAACTCTCTAGTTCTGCAGACTAGAGCTTTATCCATAGGGTGAAATGGAGTTAGAGTTTGAAAAGAGCAGCTTGCAAGGGCGACCATTCACTTTTGGATGGCTTTACCATGCTATGCAAATTTTTTTGTGCCCTGCAGAGGTCAATAGCTTCCTTGTGTGGCAGCACCTCAGGTAGCTCGGTGCCTGCTTGGATATGGAAAAGTAGCTGCGAGAGTGGATGAATGATCATCTCAATATTGGCTGTTGTTGGAGCGCTGCTGAACTCCCTGAATGCCTCTGGATCATTCTCCTTCTACTCAATAACCTCAGCAATCTGTGTAGTTGTCACAATGGAGCCATCCTTGAGGAACGGAGATGGAAGCCCCAGCTTGCCTAACTCAGAGAAACTTCCCCGAATGCCATCCAATGCCTTACCTAGAAAAGTCGACGCTGTCTTAGTGCGCTGGAAGGTGGAGTGACAATGAATGAATTTATTTGTTGTTTGAGCAGCAATGTCCCAATCTTTGATACCTGCCCCGGCCAGGATTTCATCTGAAATTGAGTATAGCTTGTTGAGAAAGTCCCTTGCCTCAGGAACCTTCTCCAGGATGAAACGTGGGAACTGCTCAATTGTGTCTTGGGTCTCCTGATTAAGCCTTGATGCTTTGTTGATAAATCAGAGGGTAGGTTGCAGTGTTAGGCAAAAGGTCTTGACTTTCTCCCAGTGAGAAATGTAAAATTTCCTAACCAACAGAATGACATCAGGTTGGGCAGGGGCAGGCAATAGAGAGGCTTTAAGTGAAGAAATCTCTGTGTCCCTTGAAATGAGGGCCTCGGCTAATTCTGACTTCTTCTTTTTCTTGGATGCCAACTTCTCCGCATAGCTGTTCATTTTTTTATTCCAATTTTGTTCGGCTCGGGAGTGGTTCGCTGATTGCTCTTCTAGGGAAGCCTTTGTCTCTCGAAGTTCCTCTTCTAGCTTAGCCCTCAGGTTTTTAAATTCGGCCTCTTTCTCATGTACTTTTTTCCCATACTACTCTTGTAGGCACTCCAACTCCTCACCCTTTTGTACCATCCCCTAACTATACTCAAGGCGGATGCGTTCAAGCTCTTCTTCTTTTGCCTGTAGGCTCTGTCGGGCCGCCTAGTTCTGGCTTTGCAATTCTTTTACTAAGCCTGGGTCAGCAACCTGGGTTTTCACAATTTCGCCCTAAAGCCTGTTCCTCTCATTCTCCGCTGTCAGCACCTTTTCAGTCATTCGGGCGATATCTGCCTCTAAGGATTTCTCCTTTGTTTCCAGAAAACTTACCCTTTCCTTGGCTGCCCTGAGCTGCTCATCCTTCTTCTTTAATTGGCGACCGATTTTAAGGAAATCTGAAGTGACCACCCGTTGTGTCTCCTCCATGATTTTGACCTTATCCTGTGGCCTGGCTACCTTCATGTCAAGTCCGACAGCATATATCTCATAGTCTTTGGGTTGCATTTCTCCCTGAGGCTTGCTTATCCTTGGTAACATGGTCACAAATTTTAATTCTTGTCGGGCCTCATCATACAAAGCTTGTACTCTCGGCTCAGCAGGAGCATTGTCATCCTTTGCCTTGCGTCACCTCATTCTATTTGTGTGTGCCTCTTTTCCATAATCTATCTGCACTATGAATTTGGCGGGTGATGAAACTAGCCCACCTGCGAAAGGAACACCAGAAGGCAAGGCATAGGGATAGGTAATTTTCATAGGCGCACTCATTTGCTTCTTTTAGAGAGTGACTGTTTATGGAGAAAAGTGTGGCACGTTCCATAGCTTGGCCTGAGAACTATCAACAGGGCTAGGCATTTGTAGCAGCTGAATTAGGGATTCAGTCATAAGGCTCATTGGCTGGGAAAGGGTAGTTGTTGGCTGGGTATCAGCTTGTTGCAATGGAAGAGGATCAGTAAGCATAGCAGAAAAAGAATGGGGGCCGACTGGGGGAACATTTTCTGAAAGAGAGGTGAGAAAAGTTTAAGCGGAAGTGGTAGGCGTAAGCATAATCAAAGGAATAATTATAAATGGTTGGGCCTATGAAAACTAGGCAAATCCAACTGAATGAGCTAGATCAGAAGCAAAAAGTAGAGGGCTCGGACTTATGGTAGGAGTTGCTAGTGAAGCAGGGGCGGATACAAAGGAATGAGATGCATGAGAGGAAGGAGTGAAATGTACCTATTGACTAGTCGGCGGTGGTTCCAGGATCATCCGTGACTTGCTCTCAAGCTCCAGCATTTGGCTAGCAGTGGGCACTTCTCCTCCGACAAGTTCCTGCAAAACCCCTCTGATAACACTTTCCGTGCGCTACCTTTTCGCAGGCAGACACTTAGTAACTTCAGCAGTCAAATCCTTCTGCTGAGGCGTTAGCCTGGCCGGTTTAGTGGCCCAAGTGTGTATGTGAGCCTCTTGATATATTAATGCATACATTAGTGGCCACATAGGCAGCCTGCCCAGAGACGTTGCCTCCTTGCGCTCAAGAGGATGATACCATTACTTCTTCATCATGCTCTTCGGATCCCTCTCCTTCTTCGCTCCTATAAACACTGAAGATCGGGCTGGGGTGGCCTTCATTTCACCATCTGTTGAATTCATGGTTGTCCTTCAGCTGATTATAAGGAGCATCCAACTGTGCTATTTCCTAGTGATATCTCTAGAAAGCTCTTATTTTTTCATCATTCCATTCCTCCTCCCTCTTCAACTTGTTATACATGTTGCGCTCCATCGGAAGATTGTCCCTTGCCATGGCCACAGGAAAGTAGAACTTGTGTCAAGAGCCCCTAGTGTCCAGCGTAAGGATTTGCATTAATTCCACAAAATCTTCCTCTCTATCTGTCTGCAGATTAAGCCATTTTTCCCAGTATGGTCGAGGAACATGGGTAACTTTCATATGTGGCTCTCGTAAGTTATTGAAAGGGTTGTACTCCCACTTATCATTTATCAGTACCAACCCTAAATGTGCCAGCTTCTCTTCTAACAACTTGTGTGATTATTTTTTAACCAGCATTACCGACTTGAAACTCTTCGGACAAGTAAAGAATCCTTTCTTCTTGACACTTCCGCTACTACAGAAAGTGAAATCAATGACACACACCTGCCAAAAAATTTCTAGTGTGAGCACTCTATCGGTGAAGCAGGCCGGGAGTAGGAAAGGTTTGCTAGTAAAAACCCGCATTCGGAGGATTGTAAAATCCCTGCCTAAGAACCAGTCACAAGTAGGGGTGTAGCCTTGCATAAATCTGGTCTGCTTTTGGGTGAGCCGAACGATATCACCTTCTTTGATTAAATCATTCAAAACCGGGGCTATGAAATAGTCCATGAACGTATAATAGTCATATGTTGTGGAAAGGAAAGGTGTCCATGTAGACACTGGCTTTCTTTTATTCTACTCATCAAAAATTTATAGCGGAACAAAATGGGTGAAGAAATCTGGATTCTGATGCAAAAACATGTGGACCAGGTAGGAAAGAAATCTAAACTTCTTTTCCGCCTGATAATTCTCCATTTGTTGTATTATTTCTTCAACCATGAACTCAGCAAAATCATACCAAAAAAGTTCATGCTGCTTGCGGAACTGTATTGTAGGGCCCAGCTGAAAAGAATCGATCTTCTCATCAGAGTCTCGACCGCAAACAAATGTCAGCATGGAAATGGCATCTTGGAGATCATCACGGAATGAACCACGTGATAATGGGATACTTGGTGCTTTAGCGGACATGATACATTTCTTATTAATCTATTCTAATAAGAAATATGAGCCAGTTTTCATCTTCCTCCATATTTTCTTCCCCTTTCTTGGGCGAAAAAGTTCGATAGTCTCATTCCTTCTACTTGGGTCCGGAATACATAACATGTGCCAGATGGCTTCTGGGCTAATATGCACCCTTAAGTTGTGACCTTCAATGCAGTGGGTATCTGGATTATAGCGCTGAAAAGCTGCGTCGACCACCTCCGGACAATAGTGCACTAATGAGACCATGTATTGTGGGAGACCACTATACCAGACTCTACTTGCCATGGATTGGTCCACCTCTATTGCTGATAACCTTGCACAAGCCTCCTCTCTAAGGGATTTAGGATTTTTCGCAAGCTTTGGGTCATAGATATTGTTCCATTCTTCTTAAACCATTTTCTGGTTACTCCATTCCTTGGGTCTATCCAGCTCTTCCGTGTGGGCTCTTCTTGTCTTCATGGGTATACCAGGCGTGGCATATGCTACATCCTCGTAGACGTATACCTCAACTAAGGAACGAATAGCCGTGAATAGCTCCTGGCTAATCTCTTCCTGCATTGGCTGAGTTGAGGATTCTGACATTTTCCTCTCTCTAAAGAATCTATAAGCTCCTGGCCTACGAATTTGCTTGCTCTAGATAGATAGACAGAAAACAACTCTGCACTTCACTTGCATTTGTAAAAGCCTTTGAAATATTAAGCCTTTTCATGCAATAATAACAACTTTTCCCAAGATGGTAGGTGAAAGCAAGTCTTTTGCATTTAATTCGGCAAGTATCGTTAATCTTGCAACTCGTGCAAGATGAATTGATTGCTATTCTGAGGCGGCCGGATTTCATTATTACATTTACGAGATCGTGTGATACGCCTTGATCTCCTTGGAAATTGAGCTTGTAACTAGCCTTCTAACCTTGTGTTAGCATGCACTGGTAATTAATATCATGGACGAAATGATTACGTCAAGTAAACGATCACCGCCTGAAAAGATATGAGTATCGCCTTGGGCTCTAGGATGCACTTGAGAGATGACATAATAGCCTACAGCCATATGTCCCTTCACCAACAAGCGCCACCTTTTTAAAGCTAATTCTTCAACTTCATTTAATTAAAAACGCCTTGAGCCATGCTATCATGCATGTACTGGCCCGAAAATATGAACAAACGCAGACTCGGCTTTCGAGATAGCAGCTAGCATAACATCACATTTTCTTAGAGGCAGATTGGCATGTGCCTTGTCAATTTTTCTATAAATAGGCTAGTCGATAGTGAGAAAAACATACTTAGCATTTGGGAAGTGATAGGTTAGTAGTAGAGCGTTAAACAAGTCTTTTCGTAGGTTAGGTGGTGCACAATTTCGGCATTAACTTAGAAGCCTAGGGACAGTGTCAGGAAAAATGGATACCCCAATTCGCCTAACCTTTTTTAAATCACAAACGGCGTTTCTAGGTGAGATTTCCACTAGGAGGCTGAAAAGGATGATGAAGAACAAGCATTCACTAGTTCTGGTATCCATTAAGTGGGTCCTAGGCAAGGATTGCATAGAATATGAGGATAAGTATAGGGTGAATACTGACATATGCTCACACTTTGTAGCGTCCATACTGGACATTTGTGTTCCCCGACCACTTATCATGAAGCTAGTTAAAGAAAATATTTTCGAAGAAATACCTGAATGGGCTTGGTGAGGTTGTTGCACATGCTGCATATGGGATAGGCCTGCCAACAGCCATCGACCTACATCACTTTATCGAAGAAGAAACTGTCGTTGTTTGGCTGTCGTTCCTAAGCGGATTCTGCCTGTAGACCCGTGACCAGCACCAGCAGAGGGTTACTAAGGCCCTACACTTCCTATTTCAGAGCTACAATGTGATACCTTTCTATGACGTAGACTGGTACACTGACTTCAGGAACCTAGTGTTTCCACCGCCAACGATAGTTGTGTCAAATGATGCTGCCAGTGCCACCGAGGAGCCCGTGGATGAGGAAGAAGTGGATGCTGCTGTGAATGCATCGATTGCTGCTAGTCATGCCTTTGGATAGATAACCCCTTTGCCTTCTTGCTCAAAATGTAACTCTCTTGCATTAGATAAGCCTGATAAAAAGCTATCGTATATAATATACCTTGATACTTGTACATTTTAGAAATCGGCATTCCAGCCATTTTGTAACCAAAGAACATATATATAAATATATACTTCTTTTTTAAGGAAAAATCCATGCTCTTTTTGCTTCTATGTTTAAATTTTCTGGGTTTGCAAATTTTGTATGCTATTTTTCCAATGTATGGGTGTATTTTGTGTAAAGAAACTCTGATATTTTACCCGCCAATGATAATGAGCAAATGCATAGAAATACAACTAATTTTAGAAAAAGAACAGGCCAAACACAAAAAAGAAAATGAAAGCACTATTTACATCTGTACAAGGTAGAGCTTAATGCCTAATGAAACAACTTAAGATGAATCCCATTGACCGGGACTCCTAACGGCTCTTGTTCAATATTTTCCAGCTCAAAAGCATTGTGTTGTCTGCAGCAAATGATTTTGAACGGTCCCTCCCATAGGCTATCAAACTTACCATGTTAACCTAGCTTCGCAACCTTGCTGTCATATTTTAGCACTAAGTCTCCACTTTTCAGACCTTGGTCGGAAGCCTTTTTGTCAAACCATCGTTTGACCACCTGTTGACAACTTGTCATTGCTATTAGGGAATTCTCCCTTTTTTCTTGTACTTCTAGTAGTTCGGCGAGCCGAACCTCCATGGCTTCATTTTGCTCTATCTCAAGGGATTTCAGTAACTATATTGTTGGGATCTCCATAGAGATAGGTAACAGCGCCTCCTTCCCATATACCAGCTCATAAGGCGAAGTCTTAAGGACTTGCTTAGGAGTTATACGGTTTGCTCAGAGTGCTTTTCAGAGATTTTTATGCCATTCCCTCTGGTGCTCTGAGCCAACCTTTTTAAGGAGTCAGACTAAGCTTTTGTTTGTGGACTCGGCTAGGCCATTTCCCTATGGATAATAGTTTGATGATGTTTTAAGGAATATGCCATTTTTTAATGCAAAGTGACATACCTTTGTACCTAGAAATACTCTGGCGTTGTCCAAAATGATTGTCTTCAGAGGGCCGAACCTTGTCACCAGTGCTTCGAGGAAGTCTACAATCTTTGTTTCTATTGCACCCTTAAGGGGAACAGCTTCCACCCACCTTGTGAAGTAGTCTGTAGCCATTAGAATCCGCTTATGTCTGGCACTAGAAACTGGATTGATCATTCTAATGAAGTCCAGGCCCCATTGTGCAAATGGTTCATCCGCCACAATAGGTTTGAGGGGCATCGCTGAATTCTTCCTTCTGTCAAAGAAAAACTGACATTTTTTACAAGCCCTTACCAGAGAGTAGGAGTCACTAAAAAATGTAGGCCAGTAATAGCCAGCTCACAGGACCTTGATGGTGGTAGTTTTGGTAGAGAAATGTCAGCCTTCGTCGCTATTGTGAAATGTGTTGAGGATCCTCTGTGCCTCCCCTGAAGTAATGCATCGTAGAAGCACACCATTGAAATTTCTTTTGAAAAGGACTCCTATCAGCGTATATCTGCAATTCTGAAGCCGATAATACCTTCTTTTTTGGGATGAGAGGCCTAGAGGATACCTTCCGGTTTGCATGAAATTCATTCTATCTGTCAGCCAATCATTTTCTGATCCTGATTCATTTATCAGGACGAGCTCTGGCTGTTCCTCCTTGGCAGGTACCTCCTCGTTCTGTGCCATATACTCACACAGTCCTCTACCTTTAATAGTCTTAGTAGGCCTAACCTCGATGTCATACTCCAGGATTTTGGTAATCCAATTAGCCCTTTTTTTTCTGTGATCTCTCCTTCCATGATGTATTCATGCACACTAGAATGTGCGACATATACCAGAACCTTGTTGCAAGAAATTAGATGATGTAACTTTTTAAGTCCCTTTACCATTGCAAAGGTCTGTCTTTCAAAAAATTTATAATTCGCCTCATATTCTTTTAGGGTTTGGGAATAGAATGCCATTGGATGCTCTCCCTTTCCTTCACTATCTTTTTGAGTCAGAATAGTAGCAATATTGGACTTGCTACTGAAGGTATACATTATAAAATCTTTGCATTGATCTAGATTAATCAGCACCGGGGCTGTGGAGATCACTTCCTTGACCTTTTGAAAAGCCTCCCGAGCTTCCGTTGTCCACTTGAAAATTTGATCTTTTTTCAGTATTAGGGTGATCGGTTTAATCATTCCCAAAAAATTGGAAATAAATTTGCTGACAAAATTTACTTTGCCGAGAAAAGACTGGACACCTTCCTTATTTACCAGAAGGGGAAGTTCTTTGATATCCTTTACTCGTTTGGAGTCAATGGAAATACCTTCTTTAGACACAACATGCCCTAACAGCTTACCTTGCGGTACTCCGAATACATATTTCTTTGGATTTAAGGAAACCCCGAACTCCTGGAATTTTTGAAAAACTAATTCTAAATGATCAAAATGTTCATCTTTAGATTTAGAGAACACAGTAAGGTCATCCAAATAGATTAGAATAAACTTATTGATCAGTTCGCTGAATGCGATATCCATAGCTCGCTGGAAAGTTGCCCCTGCATTGGATAAACCAAAAGTCATTTTAGCATATGCAAATGTTCCCCACTTAGTGGTGAATGTAGTCTTGTGTTGATCTTCTTCTTTAACTTGAATCTGGTTATAGCCAGAGAAGCCATCCAGCAGAGAGAACATTTCCGATCCTGCAACAGTTTGGAGGATTGACTCCATAGAAGGCAATGGATAGTGATCCTTTAGAGATGCTCTGTTCAGGTTTCGAAAGTCCACGCATAAGCGGATATCACCATTCTTTTTTCAGACTGGTACCAGATTTGATACCCAAGTACTATGTTTGATTGGGAAGACAATACATGAATTGATGAGCTTGGTTAGTTCTTGTGCCATTAGGGCTTCAACTTTAGGGTTGACTGGCCTCTACTTTTGTCATACTGGTTTTGCACCTTTTGTTAGTTCAATAGTGTGATGGATGATGCTAGGGTCGTAACCCTCCAGATCATCATAGGACCAGGCCACTACATATTTTTCACAGAAACTGATAAGCCTTTCTCTATCTCGCTGTCGGACATATTTTCTGACCTAGAGATTCCTGCCATCGGAGACCCGAAGGTTTTCATAATCACATTTGTCTACCTCAAACTTCTGCTTATCATTTCGGGCATCATTACAATAGAAAAAATTCTCGAGAGTAACTAACCCTTTCGGAAGTTTATTTTCCTTGAGCTGCATAATTTGTCCTTCATAGGCCTCAGCGATCTTTGGTTGAAGTTGATCAGCAAATTCCCCTGAGTGCTGGATAAACGAGGTGATGTGCTCATCACTATCAAAGACTTGCCAACTCTGATCATTGTTGGGAATCGCTGGTCGAACAAGCACTCACACTGAAAATTTGTTCCGAAGCAAGTCAGAGATAGGATCGAACTGAGCATCGATCACCGCCATGCAATATGCATCACTATTCTTCATTCGGGGAACAGTCAGGATGTTGAAAGTCTCAAAACCTTCAATCAGGTCCCAGATTCGATGCCAATAGGACCTCATTCGGACATTCTTCGCTACGAAAACTCCTTGAACCTGATTAACTACCAGTTCAGAATCTCCGAACATAATCAATTGCTTAATACCCATTCATTCCGCTAGGCTTAGGCCTTGGACTAACCCTTCATATTCAGCTTCATTGTTTGAATAGGCGAATTCGAATCGGAAAGACCTCAACAACTTTTCATTCTACGGGGATATTAGACATACCCCTGCTCCAGCTCCAATTTTGCTCCTTGCTCCGTCAAAATACAATGTCCACAACTCATTTGCTTGGTTATCATCGGATTCTTTGGCGACCTTCGGGAGAACCTGGTCTTCATCATAAATCACATATGTGCCCAATCTGGTAGCATGATAATTCCTGAAAGGATCATTGTTTATGTGTTCACTTAACAGAGCATCTTCCTTATCATTTCGGTCTCCACTCACCTTCTCTTCCTCTAGCAGTTCGACACTATACATGTCCTGCTTGGTGATAGAGGTATGTGCGGCCTCAAAATTGATCAGGGCCTCATCCGCCACATGCTCAAAATGTAGAGCCTCCGATTCTATCTTTATTTTTGCACCATGCTTGGTCCTAAGTATTAGATGTGACCAATCTAAAGACAAATATCCACCCACCTTTTAAGTAAATTCTCGGGATAGACAGAGACCAAACATAGGAGGAACATCTATGATCACTGTATCTTGCGGGACCGTGATACTTGGGTAGGCAAATAGAGTTAACGGAAGCGCTTTGATGACACCCACAGTATCAACTTTATTTCCATCTAGTTGCATCACCCCCTTCTTCATAGGTTTGTAGCTGAGTCCCAAGGCTTCGGCTATTAGTTTTGGCATAACCGTTGTACTAGCGCCAGAATCAATCATAGTGTTGTGTAATAGCTTTTCCCTTACAATGAGAGTCAAGAAGAAGGGTTGAGGTTTTGGCCTACCTCCGCCTTCCGCATGGGATTCCTTCATTTTTTTTGCAAGAACCTTAGCTAGTGGCATTTGATAAACCACCTCTGTACTGGCAGACGGCTCTATTGGTGCTGAGCGGATCTCTTGCTGAAGCACCTTCTGTAGCATAGTCTTCTATTATGGGATTGCTAGAATGTCCCATAAAGACACATTAGCGGATGATTTCTTTAGTTGCTCCACCACATTAAAAGGTGACGAGCTCAGAGATTTTTGCTCCGTTGCTCTTGTTATAATAATTTCCTTCTGTGGTTGAGAAGGCGAAGAGACAGTTGAAGTGCTGAAAATTTGATCAAACACGCCTTTGTGTTGCGGGCTGTCTGAAAGTGAAACAATAGGCTCACCAGTGAATCTCCTCTTTGAGCGTGTGTTATAGTCAGATTGCACCTGCGGTGTTTTAGATATAGATGCATCGTTAGCAAACACCATTTCCTCATCTTCCATCCAAGAGAAGAGTGCATGATCCAGAGCAATGTCAGACTCTTGCTCTAAGGACATTCCTTGCATTTGCACGGTAAGGACCGCATTCTCCATTGCGGAGGCACATATGTATTCTCCATTTTCTATTGTAGTACCTTGACTACGTTGCTCTACCACCTTCTATTGTAAGTTGCCACACAGACAATTTCAGGGCATATGTGCATCATTGCAGGGAAAACACCATGGATTGATGTCATCAATAAGATTGTTTTATCCCACGGTTAATTCTCTACTTGAGCTTGGCGATGCACCTGTCAGCGGCGTAGGCACCGGGACAATTTGGTTCCTAGCTGGCGCTAGTGGATTAGTGTGAGGCACACTTTGATATTGATTTTGTTGGTAAGTGGACTGCCCGCCATGATAGTTTTGATATGCGGGCCATGGAGGCGTTGCTTGGTTCCTCTTGAGAGTTGTTATGTCATTTTCCATAGTTCGTAACATCTCCTTGAGGTTTCCTATTTCATCCTTGGACGAACTCGATGTAGAAGCCAAGCTTTCAGGAGAGGCTGCATATGAGTACATCGACTGGGGAGTTGTTGCCGCACTAGTCAATGCAACCTCTTGTACAGAGTTTGATATTTCAGGAAATATCAGGATAATAGGTCGAGGAGGCAACTTTCTGCAATCTATCAAATGATTCTCAGTTTTGATAGCAGTAGTATAAGCATTTGGTAGAGTGGCTCCTCCCAAAGACTTAATCATCACAGAAATGTTGGGGTTAATGGACTTTAGATAAAATATGAATGTCAATTCTGGAGTTGGGCGGATGGTCACAAGAATCCTCTGCCAATTTGAGTGAAATCGGACATTGAAATCCATCAAAGCCTCCTAGGGCGCTTGTCTTATGACGAATAGCCAATAATATAACGAAGAACAATCTTCGTTATTTGAGAATCTTTTATAGAATGGATCTCCGAGGTCGTCCCAAGTGTGAATTGTATTAGGAGTCAGTGTTCAGTACCAATCCAGAGCCTTACCTTTGAAGGACACAGCGAGGAGCCTCAAGGCTACATTTTGTTCTATAATACCGTATACCAGACATACATCCACTACATCCTGCAAATGCTCTGCTGGCGTTTTTGTGTTGTCTCCAGAAAATTTGGGAAGAGCTTTCAGGGCCGAAACCGGGATAGCTCCCCAAATAGTAGGCGCTACCGGAGCTACTAGGGGACTTCTGGCATCCCATGCTACATAGTTTCTATTCACGGCTGGCAACATGGTGAGAGGAAAGGGCAGTGGGAATGGAACGGTTACTAGCTGATTTGCAGCCTGGACTGTCCCTAGCGAAGGTACTAGTAAACCTGGGTTATTTGTAGTCTGGGATCTAGTTATGGCCGATGGCTGTATACACCCCTCTATAAGGCAATTTCATTAGTTCGTGTCCCACCGAAGCGCGCTGTAAAAGGGGACAAACTATTGACGCAAAAAATTGATGAGGTAATGGTTTATGGGAAACTCGCTTCAAGGGGACCCTTTGCGCTTCAAACTGAGTGACCTCCGATTTTAAAGAAGTCGGCTTCTTCCATAATGGGTTTTGGGGGAAAAGAAACAATATAATGAAGCAAAGTCTAATCTAAGGCGATGCAGCCAAAATTTGTTGATGGCAAATCGGACATAAATTTAATGGTGTTAATGTTTCAAAAAACGTTGGAGATAAAGCTATAGCATAAACAATTCATTTATTGACATAAAATAGTATTGCATACATCCTTACTACTAAGAAGAGTCATTTAGACATGATTTAGATAAGTAAGCTTGTATTCAATATATAGAAGTCCTATCAAATGAAATGCTTAAGACAATAAAAAGCACAGTTTATAGTTTAGTCAATACATGAAAAATAGAAAGGTTGAACAGTTGGCACAGTCTGAAAGTTTCTTGCAAATAAACATATAAAAGAGGCCTGGTGTCTCTTGCTAAAACTAGTATCCTTTTTCTAAAAATTCTTCGACCCCTCTCTCAACACCGAGAGAGTATATATAGCCGGAGAGACAATTCCCACCGTTTTGGAGAGCTGTACCAGAAAAGATTTCCCAATCCCCTACAATGATGCCAAAATCAGAAGATTCCTAAGGCCGTTACAATGGCAACGAGTTAGAACATAGCATCTGGACATCTAGTTGCAGGCGCGCCCTTCGTAATGATGGCAGTGGTCCCAGCCAGGCTTGACGCGACAAGTGTCATCCATCGCTTCAAAGAACCATGACGAGCAGCACTCAATAGCATAATCCCCCTCAGCCAGCCTATCGCTCGCTTCTAGGATCAGTTGTAAGGCACGTGGCAGTCTGTCGTTGCCCGAATGAAAACTTCTCTCATTGTTGCCGAGAGATTGCGAAGATGCAACACATGTTCAAGGGGCTGAGGTCCTTCTTGTAATTGAGAGAAAGCCGCATTAACTAGATGCGAAAGACGTGTGGCAGTGTTTCACAGCTGCAGTTGTTCACCTCCTTGCTATGTTGAAAGAGCTGCAAACGGTTTGCCACCTAGCAGGAGGTGGGGCCCGCCAAAAATAAAACAAGGTCTGTGGAAGCATTTTGCAACTCGCAGCTGCTTTTTTTATTCCCGTATGAAAAGCCCGCAATATGCCGCCACGTAGCAAGATGTGGGTCCCTCTGACAATCCTTAGAAATGACAGCCCCCACAGAAGGCTTTCGCAACCCGAAGAGACCCCAAGGCAAAAAGAAATAAAACCTCTGCAAGCAAGACACGTGGACACCCAGCGCAGCCTCTCGGGACCAAAAAAGGAAGCTGCTACCCGAAGATGCGAAGAGGAGATGAGCAGGCCGGCGAACACACCATTACAAAAGAAACCCGAAGAGAGCTGTTTGAATATTTATTTTAACACTAACCATTTAATCGAATAATCTTTATTTGATTAAATTCATCATATTTCATTTTTTAATCAAATAAATCTACTTTATTGATTAAATCACTATCTTCTATTAATCACTTTGTTTAATCAACCATATCATCCCTCTTTGAATTAAATAATTCATTTTATTTAATTAAATTTCTAAATTCATCCCTCTTTTAATTAAATAATTCATTTTATTTAATTAAATTTCTAAAGTCATCTCTTTTAAATTAAATTAATCTTTATTTGATTTAAAGTCTAACTTCATCCCCTTTAATTAAATAAATCAAACTTTATTTAATTAAGTCTAGAATTCATTATTCCTCTCATTTTGATTTATTTAAATCCAAATATCTAAGTCAAAGTGTCAAATCAACTAATCCTCATTTAAGTTAATCAAACCCTGATTAATTCTAATCCTAATCGATCAAATCCTCTAGATTGTGTAACTTGTAAAAGTAAATCTATTTAATTGATTTAAAAATATATCTATTTTCATTCAAAAGGGCATCAAAGATGGAATATTCTACAAATTTTAAATCTCCTTCCAAGAAAGGACTTGTCCTCTACATGTCCTTTTTCTTGAGCCATGGGGCATTAACTCCATCTTTCAACTCCTCTTTCAAGCAATCTTTTGAATTCAAATTTGTACATTGACCAAAATGTGCTCCACCCCTCTTCAATCACATGTGGACAAGTGGCACAATGCCATTGTCTTGTGTTTAGTCCCACATTCATCCCATTTTTCTATCCTCCATCCTTCATTCCTATAAATGAAGAACTCTTCTATTGATTAAGGATCCAAAATTTTAGGCATTTGATTCGCAAGTTCATTCATAATTTAGGAAAGTCATCATTCACCATTTTTATGTAGTTTCATCCATTTTCTATGAAGGTTTTCATAATCTTCATCCACCATAGCTAAGTTATGGCAAAATTCATCAAGGAGCACCATTGATCATCACAAAGCTTACAAAGGAATTGGGAAAGGATCATTTTCTACATCAAAATGGCACCAATTCTCCCATGGGATTGAGAGTTTGAGCATTAGAAAAAGATTTAGATTTGTTTTACTTGTTTTCCTTACCTCATTTCTTGTTCTTTATGCTTCAAATGAATCTTATGGGGAATGATGGTTGTAGACATGTTTAGAGACTAACCTTGTGTTGTTTGTTCATGTTTGTGTAGGTCTAGATCCACCATTCACAAAACTAAAAAAAGGAAATATGCTTTCTGTGTGTAGGAAATGTTAGTATCAAAATGAAACAATATAAACACACCAATGAAACATTAAACTAAAGAAAGCAGGATAAATTGAATTAAAAGAAAACAAACAAAGCTTCTTCAGAATTGTTCCATTGTCCTCTATCTCCTGGGATTTGCTTGAAGCTGCTGCTCTCAGATTGTATAAGCAAAGCTTCTTAGAATGGCAACCTGCAGAACGAGTATGCAAAAGGGAGAGTACTTCTCTATCCTATAAGCTGGTAGAGTGAGATGCTGATATGGATATGCACAGGGGCTATAAATTATGCACAGGGGTTGTGTATTATGGATGCTATTGAAACTAAGCTATGAGGATAATTGGCCATGATATGGAATGCTAATATGCTAAGCTATGCTATGCTATGATTCTAAAATGCTATGGATGCTAAAAGGTTGTGCTATTTGCAAATTGGCTATAGTTTTCCTGTGTGAAAACTTCTTCCTTTTTCAAAGACCCGGCAGTCCCTTTTATAGATTTTTGCAGGCA
The DNA here is from genome assembly GCA_007258455.2 of Sequoia sempervirens. NCBI lineage: Eukaryota > Viridiplantae > Streptophyta > Pinopsida > Cupressales > Cupressaceae > Sequoia > Sequoia sempervirens. Next base: position 81,372,407 of record VDFB02179234.1, read on the forward strand.
AGAGTTTGGCTGGCAAAGATCAATGGTTGTGAGATTGTCTGGTAAATTTGAATGGTGAGAGATGGAGAGGTTGAGATCAAGATGGAAGATGTTGGGAGGTTGTAGAGAAGAATGGAGGTCTGTCTTCAACCCACGGGAACAAGCTTGCACAGGAACAGAGAAATTATTTTTCTGTTTTGGAAGTTTGTTTCACGGTTGTTGAAGATAATCCCAAATTAAATAAATAAATTTATTTAATTTCATGTGAGTTTGATTTTTGATTTTAGGACTATAGAAGACTTAATTAAATATTTAAAATATTTAATTGCGAATAGACCTTAGAAGAATTTAATCAAAATTGTGAATGGATTTAGAGGAATTAATTAAATATTTGGAATATTTAATTATGAATTTAGAGGAATTTTAGAAGAGAAGAATATTTAATCTTTATTTGAATAAAATATTCAAGCCAAGATTAAGTGATAATTAATAAAAAATAAATCGTAATGTTTATTTAATTAATTAAGAAATGGATAAGAAAAGTGATTAAATAGACTTATTTATTTAATCGAAATGAAAGGATGAATAATATAAATAAATTATTTAAATTTATTTATACACAGATTGAATTCAGAGATTTAATTAAATATTAAGGATATTTAATTAATTACCAGACTATTGAGATGTGACCATTTTTAGGTGTATACATTTTGCCCCTCTTTGAAGTGATGTGTTTTATGCATTAGTTTAAAGAATTTTGGAATTTTCCCCAGATGTTGATTGTCGAACGTTGACAGGTATATGCCCTCGCGAACGATGAATTGATAAGATTTTGAATTTTGTGAAATTTTTTGAATTTTTTGAATTTTTATTTTATTTTTATGATTTTTAAGATGCCGATTCATCGTTCAAAAATTATGATGTGAAGAAATTGATGTGAAAAGATGTGAGATGAAAAATGGATGACCTAGATTGCCCCTATTGTGACAAAATGTGATAAAATACCCCAATTTTTCCTTTAAATAGGTTTAAAATGTCATTTTCCATTTTAACCTAGTAAAAATTGTAATTTTGTTTTGAGCTCTAGAGTGAGAAAGATGGCACTTCCTATCCACCAGCACCATTTCGAGTGCATCCGACGACATCAGCGGCCAGCACAATATGGACCCGCGGTATGTACCCCATTAAACTTTTGTGATTTGAAAATTTTCCATTTAGGGCACATTTCCGAACCTTTTTGTAGCTTTTAACATTCTTTTAGCGCCCTTTATGCTTTTCATAGCGCCCATTATGTTTTTCATAGTGCCTTTGATCCTGTAGCACCCATGATGATTTCCATAGTGCCCATTAGGCTTTTTGTAGCGCCCTTAATCTTGTAGTGCCCATGATGATTTCTATAGCGCCCATGATGATTTCCATAGCGCCCATTAGGCTTTTTGTAGTGCCCTTAATCCTGTAGCGCCCATGACCATTTCTATAGCACCCATGATGATTTCCATAGTGCCCATGATTGGATGTTGCTTTGTGTGATAATTATGTTCCCAAGTTTGTTGGAAAACAAAGAGTAACTGATAAATTTTCTTTTAAAGTTGTTAAAGACAAATAGTTGATAAGTTTTCTTCTAAAGTTGTTAAAAACAAATAGTTGATAAGTTTGCTTCTAAGGTTGTTAAAAACAAACAGGATGTAATAAATTTGTTCCCATGAAAATGAAAAACAAATAGATTGATATGTTTAGATTTGATTGATTTGTCGTGATGATTTGATATTGATTTTACTTTGACTTGATGATTCTTCCTATTCAACAGGAGAGATTGGACATCTTGCAATTACAGGAGACATTCTCGAAGACATGGAGATTGATTCCACAACTTGTATAGGTAGATAGAGATGTTATTAAGGCATGTGGACTAACCTAGTTACTTGAGATGCCTGAGGTGCGTCTCAACAGAGGTTTATTGATAGCACTTGCAGAGAGGTGGCATAGCAACACGAACACCTTTCATTTACCAACAGGGGAGATTACAGTGACTCCAGAGGATTATATCGTATCTTGAGGATTCCAATGATGGGCGAGATAGTGATATTTGATGGCTGAGAGGTGGGAGGTATGGATGCTTTGAGATGGATATTCAGAGATGATCAGATTGCAGGATATTTTATCTCATGGACAGAGATGATAGATTCATATCCGCCTCTATTGTTTGTACTTGCAGGCTTCATTGGAGGTGTTTTGTGTCCCGGCCATAGGTCGAAGGGTTTTGCAATTGGGTGGGGTCGTGTACTTGAGAGTATGGTGATGCAAGGTACACGATATGCTTGGGGATCATGCATGCTTGCACACTTATATGATGAGCTACACCATATTGTTTATGGTGGAGGCTAGAGTTTAGTTTTCGGTTGTTCACTATTATAGATATGCGCATGGGAGCACTTTACCATTATGCAACCATTGACTCGAGGACAGCGGCCTGTCAGTCGACCGTACAGATTCAGATATACTGATATCATTTCTCAACCAAGGCTGGGCAAACTGGATCATTGGCAGTGTCTTCTAGATGATCTTGATACGGTATGTTGGCAGCCCTATGTAGATTGTGAGGCATGGCCAGAGGATGCTAGGGAGATGCCCTATGTTTTTACCACCAGATATCTGATTGGCCGTACGCCTAGGATTATTGAGAGGTTTTTTCTTGGTTGAGTTTGTCGAAAACATGGTCGGCCTCAGGGTATGCCTATGGGTTCTTCTATTTATGCACGTCCACAGCAGGAGATTACAGTGTTTGGTCCATGGATTTCATATGATGCAGCAGTGGTAGAGTTCACCAATTTGAGGGTACATATGTGGGAGTACAGAGCGGATATTCTTGATAGGGGGATGACTCCAGAGTATGGTCAGTATGTGTTGGAGCATCCTGCGCCACAATTATTTGATCCTGATGAGCTTGCTACTCTAGTTGCAGAGCAGAGACCACATAGAGGTGGGCATAGGCGACAACGAGAGGAGGCTTCAGAGGGTGATGACTCCAAGGAGGATGATGATGACGAGTCAGATGGGGATGGAGATAGCAACGATGAGGAGAGTGGGGGTGAGAGTGGTGGAGGAGGTGACAGAGGTAGCAGCAGAGGTGGTGGCAGAGGTGGTAGAGGTGGACCTCAGATGAGACATTCAGCTCCAACGTCTTCAGTAGATCTAGTGGGACCGAGTCAGATATCTACCTTGTAGAGTAGAGTGCAGAGTTTACAAGATCAGTTAGCACAGGCACATGCCTTGGTTACACTGCTACAGGGACAGTTGACAATAGTTACTGCTAAGAGAGATACAGCCAGACAACAAGGTGAGCAGGCCATGGCCCTAGCTGACAGTTTGTAGAGAGTAGCAGTAGGTACCTCGACTGGTGATATGATTAGAGAGGTGACCAAAGCCACCTGAGAGGTAGAGTTCTATAGGACTAGGTATCATGATGCAGTGCCACCTGAGTGGAGAATGAGTTATACACAGTCTCGGTCTACTCAGTCGCTCTCGGGCTACCAGCAGGGGTGTATCACAGCCATTACCTCCAGGAGGTTCATCAGGGGCAAGTGGATCAGGTCCATCAGGTGTAGGTGGGACAGGTCCCAGACTAGCACCATCAGAGGATAGCACTTCATAGTGCATTTTGCATGATGTCTTATTGATATTCTGTTGAAACATTTGTATACACACTGATATGATCCCATTTTTTATGATGTATAGTTGACATCTTTTGTACATTTTGACATTCATTTCTGAGATATATAAAAAACGATGATTTCTTATCTAATGAATGTGTCTATTTTAATATGCATGATGTTTATGATATGATTTCACGATGTTAATGCCTATGATGGATATGTATGCATGATTGATGATGTAAGTGCAATGTTATGATATGATTGCAATCTATTGATGAATGATTTTATAAATATGAAATGATAGATGGTACAACTTATAAATGCTTATGAATGTTTTGATGTTGATATATGCTTTATTTTTATGATTTTATGATGCAAATATGTATGAAAAATGTATGTGATGATGTTTTTGTGAATTTCAAAATGTACTCAGTCATTTTATCCAAAAAGATACGAAACATTTGATACTTTTCCAGCTTTTGGGAAAATCTATAAATGCAAAATGCAGATTCTAAAATGAAATGTAATCTAGACTAACCATGCAGGGTATCTGTACAATATTGCCATTCTGAGAGCTTATTTGTGCTTTTTTTTGTGTCATCATAGAGCATTGAAATGTTGAAAGTTAATACAAGCATCAAAGGGTATGTTAGCACCAGTGATGACCTGAGTATTGCTTTCATGATTTTTGATATAGCAAGATAATACAAGCATCTAGGTATAATTGAACTGAGATGACCTGAGTATCACTTGCATAAACAGACAAGAGTTAATCCATTTCCCATGCAAATTCTAAAATGCCATCAATGATACTTAGTAGAGCATGTCTCACGACCAATTTGCATAGTACTAATGATTTCCTCACAAATAGCAGACAAAGAAAAATCATACTCCTTCCTTGCTTTTCTAGTTCAGTACATCATCGAATTGCTCCAGAGATACGATAGAAAATCAAACAACAATTCAAAATTTGGCTTAAATTATTTCAAACATTATTCAGATTAAGATCATCCAACTTGGTTATCAACATTGATGTTTGTGTTTTGATTAACGTTTGTTTTGACCATGTTGTTTGATTTCATTGGTATTGAGTGATCGTTTTAATGTTGTGGTTGATTTGATGCATCAATAGATGTTGTGCTTTTTCAAACCATCATTTGTCCATTTGTGATGTTCTAAAAGCTCGTTGCCCCTTGCTTGTTTAGTCTGTGTTTCTGCCTCCAGTGTAAACACAACCTGAATATTATTGATATGTACAAATTTCACTAAGCCATGATGAAACACATGGATTCTCATTGCATGATATGGATATGATAGATATGTACAAATGATAGACATGGATAAATGATACCATAAAGCAAATGCAAGACATAAGCTAATAGATAGAGGAGCCCATTTTGATCACAAGTAGCGCTTGTTTGCCAGGTTTTCACCACTTGTTTTTATTGCACTTTTTCAGGACTTTTCTAATTTTTATGGATTTTTTTTTTTAGGACTTTTTCTGATTTTTTTTGGATTTTTTCAGGACTTTTTCTGATTTTTGTAGTTTTTTAGGACTCTTTCTTATTTTTTGTAGTTTTTCAAGACTTTTTCTTATTTTTTTGGATTTTTTCAGGACTTTTTCTGAGTTTTATATGATTCAGACATAGAATTTCCTCAAATGAATGTTGTTAATCAGCTCTTCAAATAAGTCCCCTTCTGATGTAGATAATTGATATGCTCCAGAACTGTATGCTACAATGATGACAAATGGACCAAGCCAATTTGGTTCAAATTTTCCTTTCTTTTCTCTAACTTGCTGATTGCGTGGATTTTCTTTCAAGACTAAGTTACCTACTTGAAATGTCTGTGGTTTAACTCTGTGATTGTAGCTATGAGACATAACTTGTTGATAGCCCTTCAAATGATCAGCTACATGTTGACGTCTTTCATCTAACAGTTCTATCTCTTGCAGACAAGATACTCAGTAGTGTTCATTAGTTATCAATCCTTTTAATGAGACCCTAAGCGAAGGTATTTCAACCTCTAGTGGTAAGATCACTTGCTCCATATACCAAGGCATATGGTGTAGCTCCTATTGGTGTGCGAATACTGGTTTTGTATGCACACAAAGTTGGATTCAATTGGACATGCCAATCACAACCGGCATCATTTACCGTCTTCTTCAAGATCTTCAAGATTATTTTGTTTGAAGCTTCTGCTTGACCATTTCCTTGTGGATAATAAGGTGTAGAGAACCTGTGTTGGATGTGAAATTGTTCACAAAGTTCATCAACATCCTAATTTTTGAAAGGCCTCCCATTATTAGTGATGATAGAATTAGGAATTTCATATCGACAAATGATGTAATTCAGGATAAATGAAGAGATTTGTTTACCAGTCACCGTCGTCAAAGGAACATCTTTGATCCATTTTGTAAAATACTTTGTAGCCATGATGATGAATTTACGTCCATTTGATGATGAAGGATGAATTTTTCCAACAAGATCTAGTCCCCACTAAGAAAAAGGCCATGTCAGAGTGAAAGGCTTCAGTTCCTGTGCAGGTGCATGAATAAGATTCCCATGGATCTGGCATTTAGAACACTTCTTGACAAAAGTAAAATATTCTTTCTCCATGGTAGGCCAATAATATCCCATTCTAACAAGTTTCTTGGCTAAGGTCAAACCGCTTGAATGAGTTCCACAAATACCACCATGAACCTCTTGTAAGGCTTGTTCAGATTCGTCATGTTCAAGACATCGAAGGAGTGTACCATCAAGACCACATCGGTAAAGGATATTAGGGATCAAGGTATAACGGGATGATTGGCGTATGAAATTCCTTTTTGGTTTCAAGATAAGTCTAGAGGTAAGATGTTATCTTTCAAATAGGTATAAGTCTTACCATATAAAGGTGAATCAGAACCGATTAAATGGCATATGACTTGGGTCTCAGGATTATCATAGGTGGGAGAAAACAATTGTTCCACCAAGAATTCATAAAGTTTTTTATTTTTTGATAATTGTAACAAGGAAGCAATTGTAGCCATTGCATCTACAGCTTTATTATCAATCCTTGGGATTTGTGAAAACTTAATTGTCACAAAATACTTTTTAAAATCATCCACCATGTTCTTGTAAGGTAAAAGCTTATCATCTTTAGTATGATAATCATCATTGATTTGGTTAATGACAAGTTGTGAATCACTGTAGACTTGCAGCTCAGTAATCTACCAGTCCAATGCTATCTTTATTCCTGTGAGCAATGCTTCATATTCAACTATGTTATTTGTGTAGGGAAACATCAACTGATATGATTTTGGAATGGTATGTCCTTCAGGTGTGACAAAAATAATTCCTTCCCTCGAGCCATGTTGCGTGTAAGATCCATCAAAGTACAATGTCCATGATTTCTTAATTGTTGTTGTGAAGATTTCTACATCAGGAAATTCAATGTGCATTGGGTTTTCTTCTTGTAAAGGTGCTTCAACCAATTGATCAGTGATGACCTGTCCTTTTATGGTTCTTTGATCTACATAGTGAATGTCAAACTCACTTAAGATCATTACCCATTTTGCAAGTCTTCCTATTAAGGTAGCCTTGCTTAAGAGGTATTTTAGTGGATCGATTTTGGTTATCATCTTAACTATATGAGCCAACATATAGTGTCGCAACTTTTGAGAAGCAAACACTACTACTAGGAAAGCTTTTTCAATGAAAGTGTAGTTTAGTTCATGACTTGTTAATGTTCTGCTGATATAGTATATAGCTCTTTCTTTGCCTATAGAATCCTCTTGTGCAAGTAATGCTCCCAAAGATACTTCTTTTGCTGAAATGTAGAGTATGAGTGGCTCTCCTGGAACTGGTGGAATTAGGACTAGTGGATTCATGAGATATTTCTTGATTTGATTAAATGTTGCTTCACACTTTTCTTCCCATTTGAATGGGACATTTTTATGTAATAGATGTGTAAATGGTAAGCTTTTGTCTGCCAGTTGAGCTATAAACCTCCTGATGGATTATAGTCATCCTTGCAGTGATCAAAGTTGACTGATATTTCATGATGGTGACATGTCCATTATAGCTTTTACTTTTTCTGGATCAACCTATATGCCCTTTTCTAAAACAATGTATCCCAGGAGTTTTCCAGATTTAACGCCGAAGACACATTTCTTTGGATTGAGTCTAACATTAAACTTCTCCATTCTGATAAAGATCTTTGACAAAATTTCTAGATGTCCTCTTGTGTTGGATTTGGCCAATAAGTCATCCACATAGTCTTCCATGAAGGTGTGCATCATGTCATGGAAAATAGTTGTCATTGCTCTTTGATAAGTCGCTTCTGTATTCTTTAACCCAAATGGCATTACGTTCCAGCAATAAGTACCCCAAGGACACATGAATGCTATTTTATCCTGATCCTCTGGTGCAATATTGATCTGGTTATATCCTAAAAATCCATCCATTAATGAATACATTGCATGACCAGCAGTTAAATCAACAATCATATCTATGTTTGGCAAAGGGAAATCATCTTTGGGACATGCTTTGTTCAAATCTCTGAAATCTGTACAAATTCTAATCCTTCCATCTAGCTTTGAAATAGGTACAATATTGGAAATCCATTCTGCATAATCAATAGTCCGAATGAATCCAACATCTAAAAGCTTATTTAACTCTTCTTTAACCAATAATGCAACATGTGGATGCATTTTTCTAATTTTTTGCTTCACAGGTTTTGCCCCTACGTTTATAGATAAATGATGCATTATCAGATTAGGATCTAACCCTGGCATATTAGCATATGACCAAGTGAAGTTGATTTGATTCTCCTTCAAGAACTCCATGAATTTTAGTACTTCTACTATTAATGATGCTGCAAGTTGTAAGATTTTTGGCTGCTCTGTTGTACTTATGTTGATTGATTCCGTGGGCTCAATCAAAATAGAAGATCTTTCTTGATAATGTTTGGGAAGAGTGTCAAGTTTCTCATCCTTCAGTGCCTCAAAAAGGTTTTCACCGTTAGATTCGCTCTTTATTTTTCTCTTGTTATGATCTACCACTGTCATTTTTCAGTTTTCACTGATAGATCCATCTTTTATTTCATTTATTTTTCAGCTAAGAGACTTGACACCCTCCCTATCAAAATCTTGAGTATGAGATTCTTCAATGGAACAATTTTTTTCTTGATTAGATGAACAAAGGAAATTTATAATATCATCATCATCATGGAATGTAGGGATATGGATAAGTGCATCATTCTCCCAATCAATAAGTTCCAGATAGACTAAAGGAATGGAATCATTAGGTTGGGTAAGGTCTTGAGCTGTCAAAGTCATGATATGGTTGTCATTTTCATGATGGACAAGGTCTATGATGGTAGTCTCATGTTGATTATGAATCTCATTAAAATCCGAATCATCCTCACTTGAGTCATGATCGCTATGTAAAACATAATCAAGTAGAGATCTTGAGCCCTCCCCTTGTAAGAATGTGGGTGCGAATTTATGTATGACATCCACCCTTTTCTCTGTTAAGAATGTATCATCAGAGACATCATCCCATTCATATTCATTAGAATCAGTTTCTGAACTGTTCTGCAATTGGAAAACTGATCCATAAAATTTTTTGTAGAGTGACATCTTCATGGGGTTTATCTGAAATTGATTCTTCTTCATGAGTTTGCTGTGTTTGCGGTGAAATTGACTCCTCTATATCTTTTCCATATCCAAGGCCTGTTTTATCGTTTGGATGTATTGAAATAGGTTGAATTGGCTGAATGATTCCTTCTTTTCTTTTTCCTATAGGACCACTTCCTTCATAGCCCATTCTTTGCATGATAGTATACCCTTTGCCATATTGTTCGGTAGGTAATTTGATGTGCAAGAGAGATTCATCTTCATCTTTGTATAGCCAATTTAGGATGTCCCTATCTTCAGCTTCTTCCTCTATAGTTTTAGCTTTAATGAATTGTCCATCAGACTTTGTGATTGGCACAGAAGCTTGGGATGTAGAGGTTGTTGCAATCTTTTGATTTGATAGAGTTGGTTGACCATGTGACCTCGAAGAAGGAGGTAAGGTAGAAAGGGATAGCAAATATTCACCTACTCTATCTTTAAAATGTAGCTTGGTTTCAAGATTCTTTGTCAAGTCTTGCAGTTGTTCTTGTAGATTAGAAGAAGAAGCAGTAAAATCCTCCATATTGTGCGGCACAAAGGTTTCTTGAGTTGCTCGAAGATTTGAACAAGTTTGAGCGCTATTGTAATCAACTTGTATAGTTATTTCTTGTCCTTCATACAGAAACTTGAGGCATTGATGGTACGTTGATGGTACTACCTGCATATCATGAATCCATGGGTGACCCAAAAGTATGTTATAGGAAAGGTCACGATCTAGAACCTAACAAAAGGTTATTTTCACAATAGGTCCCACTCTGATAGGTAGCATTATTAGTCCTTTAGAAGCTCTTTCTTCATCATCATATGCCTTGATAGTTATTTTCCTTCATGGATCAATGGAATTTTCTGATATTCCTAAGGCATGTATTAGATTTAAGGTACAAATGTTTAAACCGGCTCCTCCATCTATCAAAACACATTTGATTCGATGTTTATGGATCATGACTTCAAGATAAAGTGATGAATTATGCGGATGTGTCGTAGAGGCATCATCTTTTTCAAAAAAGGAAAGACAAGTGGGGGAAGACAAATGTCCCACCATAGATTCAAATTTGTTTACATCCAGATCAGTATCGACAGTTGTGTTTATAAGAGCTTCTTCTAAAATATTCTTGTGTATGGGAGATATTTTGAGAAGTTCAAGGATGGAAATTTGGGCTGATGTTTTTCTCAGTTGATCAACTAGATTATAATGACTTGGAGGAGGAATAGTTGCCTTAGATGAACTTCCTTTTATGAAAACTTTTTCTTGTCCTCTCGTAGTCACAATAACCTGTTGATATTCTTGTTTTTCCTTCATTTTGATAACATTAACCCGTTGATCATCTGCATAGATGTGGCGGATTATGTTGTCTTCAACATTGTTTATACTTTTCGCTTTGGTATCTGATGTTTCCCCCTTTTGATAGTTTGGTAAAGGATCTTTGAATGCTTGATGATCATCATTGGTATGATGACCTTCAATTTTGATGGTGCCATTGTCAATTAAATCTTGTACAAGATTTTGCAAGGCTTGAAAATTATTTGTTCTATGACCTTTACATTGATGATAATTGCAATAATATGAGTCATTCCATGATGGTGATTTGACTCGTGGCTCATAATCTCTTTGTGGTAGTAATGTGATAACCTTATTATTGAGAAGCTCCTTGAGAGCAGACTCAAGAGATTGACCCAATGTGGTAAAATTCTGTCGATTTGAAAAGAATGGAGGTCTGGACAGATTTGATGTTTGGGTATTTCCAAAAAAAAATTTGAAATTACCATGGTTTTGATTGGTATTTTGATTGGTCATGCTTTCTTGGTTGGAATTTTGCTCTTGTTGATTGTTGTTTCCTTGTTGGTTGGTATTTCCTTGTTGGTTGTTTCATGGAACACTTGATAGGTTGAAGATAGATGATCTTGTTCGTAGATTGTTTGCATCCACTATACCATCATTGATGACATTTTTATTTCTATTCCAAAACCTTGTTTTATCATTGTTGTTTTGATTGGATGAACTTGGATTATCAAGTTTTATCACTCCTTTTTTAACCAATCCCCCTTCAATGGTGATTGTGTTTTCAATCAATTTTTCAAAATTAGGACAATGAAGATTAAGCCTGTAGCTTAATTCTTGATCTAGGCTATTGATGAAGATATCCATCTTTTCCTTTTTAGGAATATGACGAGAATATTGTGCAAACAACCTTCTCCACCTTTGCAAAAATGTAGTGAAGGATTCCCCTACTTTTTGTTTCACTTTACAAAGATCAAGCATTGTTATATGGTGTTGGATGTTGTAAGCATATTGTGATATAAACTGATTTATTAACTCCTCAAAGGTTTTGATGGGGGGAGTGATCTTGGAAAGCCACTCCATTGATTTTCCACCCAAACTTCGTGGAAACAACCACATTAAGTAGGTATCTTCATAAGCAAATTCTAGACTAATATTTCGGAAATCCCTCACATGTTCAATAGGGTCAGTTTTTCCATTGTACCTATCAAATTTAGGGATTTCACAATGTTTTGGAAAAGGGATCATTTGAAGACTCCTATTAAATGGATAAGGAGATATGTCATCAAAAACATACTTCTTTGTTGCACCCCCTTGCATCTCCTTCATTTGCCCTTGTAATTCTTTTATCTGTTGAGTAAGGGCACTAAAATCATTAGGAGGAGTTTCAGGATTCTGTTTAATTCCTTCTATATCAAAATTGGAAGGTATCTTATCTCCTTGATTAGCTAACGAAAGAAAATATCTTTCTTTGTTTTGTTCTAAAATCCTTTCCATAAGAGTATGGAATTGGGGATCTTGCTCTGCTTCTTGAAGCTTTTCTTCTGTTAATTCTTCAATATTAAATGTATTCTCTTCTTTCTCACTATTATCACCCATTTTTCTTGTGGTAGTTTCTCCTTCAACTTTTTCTATGTGTTTTCAAGATCTCGTGACAACAGGCATAAGATTTGTTCCAAATTCTACTAACTTTTGATCAAAAGACTGAAATAGTGCAATTTGTGATAGATATGAAAGTCAGGATAGAATGAAGATTCTATGACTTGAAAGATTTATAATCTTTAGCTTGTGTTTTTCCCTAATTGAAAGGATGAAAATCCTGTTGGCGGGAATTTAAGCAAAAGATCAAGAAAAGGATGATTTTTCACTTTATGAAGTTTGATCGTAGCTTTGTAAAAGGATAGATTTGTGATAAATGCCTAATGTGATTGGGTTCTCTATTGCAAAAATTGATTTGGACGAGTAGAATATTCAATTGCAGGTTGGGGAATATATCAAAAATGAATACGCTGACTATGGTTGTGCCTTTGAGAAAGGGCTCTTCTTTGAAATAAAGCTCATGAGTATAATGGTTCTACAACATAATCATTAGTGAAACCTCTAACATAGTCATGATATCGATGGATAAAGGTTCTATGTTTAAGTAAAACCTTTCAAATTTGGTACAAGAATCGTCTTTTCTTCAATAGTTTCTTGCAGCTAAGGGGTTTCTTTGGATTTTTGATTCATTTGAGAATGGATTTCTTAACAAAGGTTGTGGATTTCCAATCTCTTAACATGGGAGTAATCAATGTAATTGTAAGTTTTGGATGATCTTTACTAAATTAATGTTTCGAAGACACATCAAGCAAGTTGTAGAATAGTTGTTCTTAAGTCCTATACTAAACATCAAGTGTATGATCAAAATGTTTTTCAAAAAAAAATTTCACAGGTTTTACACATGACAGATAGTTCAAACAGACTCACTCTTAGTACTCAAGTACGTCACCATAGTAATCAACAACCCACATCTTAAAACTGCGTCGACTCACACAGTCATGTCACCTGTGAAAGGGCGCCCATGTTTTTGTCTTTTCCAGGCGCGTACTCAGAGTGACGGAAGTGGATACCGGATCCCCTAAGCAAATAGTCCTTGGTAGTTATATGGTGAGTATCTTGGGGGTAGATTCTTCCCTCCCCTACACTAGGTTTATTATGATGTTTGGAAACTGACTTTGGTTGGATACTACACTAAGTTCATAGTAAGGGTTTCCGTTCGATGCAGCAAATGATAGACTCCCTCGAGAGACCTCCCAACCTTTAGAAAAAAGGCTTTGGGGATGGTTATCTTGCACACTACCATCAAAAGAGGGTTTCCCCAGATTTTCTTTAAATTTTATAGTGGGGCAGAATAGCCTGGCTTTGGCTTGAACCCACTTGATTCGTTCCTCTTAGGTGAGTACTTTTTCCCACAAGAGCAGGCTCTCTAAAGGATGTAATTAAAACAGTAAATTTGCATGAAATTAAAAAGGCAAGTCTAGTATTTTTGATCACCCAGTTAAGGGGAGAGCATAAACCTATTGCCACAAACAAAGCAAACAAATGTTCTTTTTAAAACCCAAATCACAATGTTCTAATTTAAATGAAGATTTTGCTTCACAAATACATGGTGTTCTTTTTAGTCCAAAATAAAAGATGAAGTGACTATCTAGGATTGCTTCATTCTTTTAAATTAGGTGATTATCCTAGGATTGCTTCATTCCTTTAGAGCCCTTACTGGCCACGGTCACGTCGGTCCAATCAAATCGTATTTAAGTTATAGATTACAATTGTAGGTTTTGAAAAATTTATGCTAAAAATAAAAATTGCACTAAAATAGACATCATGGGCACTATGAAACCACTGATGGGCACTATGCAACCACTGATGGGCGCTGAGAAACCACTGAAGGGCACTATGAAACCATTGATGGGTGCTATGAAACCACTGATGGGGGCTGAGAAACCACTGAAGGGCGCTATGAAACCACTGATGGGTGTTATAAAACCACTGATGGGCGCTATGAAACCACTGATGGGTGCTATGAAACAACTGATGGGTGCTATAACAGTGTTAAAGGGTGCTAAACTAGGTGTGACTTGTGCTAAAGCGTTTTTATTACGCTAATACGCTATTTTAGCCATGACCTGTCAGAAAAACCTGCAAAAAGATGTTAGAATTGGGGCAAGTGCCCCACGGTGGGAGCCAAAAATGTGTGTAGGAAATGTTAGTATCAAAATGAAACAATATAAAAACACCAATGAAACATTATACTAAAGAAAGCAGGATAAATTGAATTCAAAGAAAACAAACAGAGCTTCTTCATAATCGTTCCATTGTCCTCTGTCTCCAGGGATTTGCTTGAAGCTACTTCTCTCAGATTGTATAAGCAAAGCTTCTTAGAATGGCAACCTGTAGAATGAGTATGCAAAAGGGAGAGTACTTCTCTACCCTATATGCTGGTGGAGTGAGATGCTGATATGGATATGCGCAGGGGCTATAAATTATGCACAGGGGTTGTGGATTATGGATGCTATTGAAACTAAGCTATGAGGATAATTGGCCATGATATGGAATGCTAATATGCTAAGATATGCTATGCTATAATTCTAAAATGCTATGGATGCTAAAAGGTTGTGCTATTTGCAAATTGGCTATAGTTTTCCTATATGAAAGCTTATTTCTTTTTCAGAGACCCGACAGTCCCTTTTATAGATTTTTGCAGGCAAGATCCTGGCTGGCAAAGATCAATGGCTATCAGATTGTCTGGTAATTCTAGATGGTGAGATATGGAGAGGTTGAGAGGAAGATGGAAGATGTTGAGAGGTTGGAGAGAAGAATGGAGGCTTGTCTTCAACCCACGGGAACAAGCTTGCACAGGAACAGAGAAATTAATTTTCTATTTTGGAAGTTTGTTTCACGGTTGTTGAAGATAATCCCAAATTAAATAAATAAATTTATTTAATTTCATGTGAGTTTGATTTTTGATTTTAGGACTATAGAAGACTTAATTAAATATTTAAAATATTTAATTGCGAATAGACTTTAGAAGAATTTAATCAAAATTGTGAATGGATTTAGAGGAATTAATTAAATATTTGGAATATTTAATTATGAATTTAGAGGAATTTTAGAAGAGAAGAATATTTAATCTTTATTTGAATAAAATATTCAAGCCAAGATTAAATGATAATTAATATAAATAAATCGTAATGTTTATTTAATTAATTAAGAAATGGATAAGAAAAGTGATTAAATAAACTTATTTATTTAATCAAAATGAAAGGATGAATAATATAAAAAAATTATTTAAATTTATTTATACACAGATTGAATTCAGAGATTTAATTAAATATTAAGGATATTTAATTAATTACCAGACTATTGAGATGTGACCATTTTTAGGTGTATACACTTTCAAGTATGGAAATTTATTTTTTGTTTTCTTTTCTACTTTCTAAAAGAGCTACTTGGACGCAAAAACATTGTGTGGGATAGAAGAATACTTGTAGCACATCAAATTTTTGATTATTTACACAACATTGCAGATTATAATGCCCAGTATAGTGCATTAACTACATTTTTCTCTTTAATCCAAAGAAATATGTGTGAAAGAGAAATAATTCCTAAGAGTGTAGTAGATAAGTATGAAAATTACATAACATTTCTTGTATCCACTAATGAATGCATAATAGAGGAGGTTGAACTAAGGACAATATGGATTGAGCTTCTGGTATATAAGATCTCTAAAGATTAGGCCAAGAGATACATTGAAATGTTCTTAGAAAGTCCTAAGGACTCCTCCTTCCTTAGAAATGGTACATATGAAGAGAGAATCAAAGGAAGTATACTTGGAAACCTCTACACCTACAAAAACAAAAAGGGTAAATGAACAAGTTGGACTATTATTTGGAATGCATGGCCTCTTGAAAGAAGAAGTTGAAAGATTAAGGTAAGTTGTAGCAATAAGGAAAGCTAAGATAGTTGGTGAGTCCTTCAGACAAAGTAGATCAAGAAGATCAGCTTCTACCCCTACCTTTGCATTGTCAATACCTACTTCCACAGTTGTAGTTAAAGGGAAGAAGGTGGAGCTTAATGCTTCAGCTATAGCTAATGTATATGCACCCTCTAAACCCAACACCTAGACCTCAAAGAGGAAAAATGTACCTCTAGTAGCACCTCCTACTACCTCCAAAAGAAGAAAGAAACATAAAGCATCTAAAGGATGGCACTTAAGTTATGTTGTGGAAGAGGATATTGAACCTGGTTTAGAAGAAGAAAAAAAT
Organism: Sequoia sempervirens; assembly: GCA_007258455.2. NCBI lineage: Eukaryota > Viridiplantae > Streptophyta > Pinopsida > Cupressales > Cupressaceae > Sequoia > Sequoia sempervirens. The sequence continues at coordinate 81,388,781 of VDFB02179234.1, forward strand.
TGAAAAGAAAGAAAAGAAGTAGTATTTCCACTAGTGGTGAAGGTGCCTCACACGAGGCTAGCACTGAATTTAAGAAGGAAAAGGTCGATATCATGGATACCTCTAAAGAAGCAGATATAGAAAAGGGGAAATAAGATTTCACAATACATATGCACAAGAGTAAAGAGGAGAAGAAAATAGATAAAGAAACACAAAATCCTAAGAATAAGACCAAGATTCCTCCAATAAGAGCTCGCTCACCTATAAAGTTGGCATCCTTGGTTAAAAATATGTTAGGACATGATGGCTTACTAGAAGCCACTACAACATTATATGATGAATTTTATGAAGAAGACAAGAAAACTATTATAGATGGCATTATTTAGTATATGATAATTTTGGATGCAAGTATGGAAAACATAAAGAAGAAGGTAACTAATGTTGTATAGAAAGCCCTTGTAAAAGGAGGACATCAATTCATTGAATATGGAAACAAGATTAAAACTGATGTTGAGCATGAGATGGATCCTCTTTATCTAAGGATGATAAAGCTACCTTAATGGAAGCATACACAAAGCAGTTTAGGGTAAAGAAAAGAGTTACCATTCTCATGTCTAGAGAAATGGATAGAACATAAAAGTTGAAACAAGAAAATTTTGATGTAGTGAAAGACACGACACATAAATATGAGATGATTGTTGGTTCATCCAATATAGCTCAAGCCAAGGAGCTTGATAAAGATAAATCTATTGTTGTAGAGGAAAATATTCCTCCCATAATCAATTTTCCTATTTTCAAACAAGTAGTAGAAGACATAAATGATTATATTTTGAAAAGAGACTCCACATTTGGATTTTTTAGACAATATGGCCATTGATACAAATGCTCCTCTAGAGACATTTTCTCTTCCAGAAGACACTAAGAACACAACTAGAGAAAACAAAGAAGATCAAAATAAGAATGATGTCAATGATAATGTTGAAGATCAACATAACAAACAGAATGAGGATATCAAAAATGAAGATGAAGAAAATAAAAATGGAGAAGAAGGTAAAGATGAAAATAACAATGATAAGAAGGATGATGAAGATAAAAAGGAGGATGAAAAGAAAGACAGTCAAAAGGAAAACACCTCTGAAAAAGAAGAAAAGAAAGAAGAGAACAAAGACAAATCTACGGTTGAAAGAAATGAAGAAGAATCCCAAAATAATATAGAGCCAACAATCTCATTCCGAGAATCCTTTAGCAACACTCTCAAGGGTCATCTAACAAGACAAATAAGGATTCAACTAGTCAATCCTCCACATTTGGTTTAGCTCCCATCATAACAAGTCTATGTTGATCTAAATAAGATCAAACCTATTCAAAGAATGGAGCTTGGAGATTCTTTTATTACCTCCAAGTGAAATGAAATTATAGAAACCCATCAAAATGGGAATGACCTAATCAATAATGCCATCAAGGTTTTATAGGATGCAACCCTCAATAACACTATCAATGATTCTCTAACACCTATTGAGAATCTAAAATTTTTGGTTGATTCATTCAGGGAATATACCTCTAACTTAAAGGAGTGAGTTGCTAAAGAAACTGAGTCACATCTTGCGGAGAAAAGATTGCTTGAGATCTAGGAAAGATGCATAATTGCACATAGAAAGGTGCCAAAATTCTTGGAATAAGTAAATGAATGTGAAGATGAGGCTTAGGAATTATTCTTGCATTTCATGAGATGGCCAAATGCAACTCAATGTATTAAGGATCTAATGGACTCAATAGAGTCACAATTAACCAATGCCTCTAGAGCTTATGACCTTATAAAATATAAAAACTATGCCTCTTGGACTATCATTTCTGACATGAAAAAAAATTTCTTCACCTTGCAAAGATAGAAATAGGATGCTATAAGTAAATTTGGATAACTTGGATACCTGGTAAAGTGCAAGCATATACCATTAGCAAGTGCTCTTGTTAAAGTGAAAAAACTTGAAAAAATAAATCTTAAGCTGACTACCCCAAAAGAGGGAGAAGAGACTTTGGTGGAGTTGGAATCAATGCATAAGGAACTTACTATAGCTAAGAAGAGTTGGGATGAAGGGAAATATGCTTGGGAAGCAATTCTCAAGGAACTTGCAGGTGATTCCTCTTCTGGGTGAACATGTTTCACCTTTTATATTATTCTTCAATTGATTTTAGGTTTTTTTCATGTACATGCCATCAAATGTAATTTTTGGGATAACTCCCTAAGGGGGAGCTAGTCATTTTACTTCAGTTGTCTTTCAGTACATCTGTCTCACCAACACGCCCTTTGTCCTTAATGTAAAAGGGGGAGAAGTTTATATGTTTTGGTGCTTGAATTATATTGTAGAAGTCTGGAGAAGTTTAAATATTATGTTTTAGGAAAAAAAATTTAGAAGTTTGGAGAAGTCTTACAGGAAGAAGTTTTTGAAAACATGTTTGAAGTTAAACTTTTTGAGATTAATTTTTGGAAAATATTGCCATCAATGAAAAAGGGGGAGATTGATGGAAGAATGAAGAAGGAATCCTTTGATGTGTTGTCATTGATGCCAACATCATTTATTGATAGTTTTGTCTAATCTAGTAAATAATTTTTGGTGACACCTTGATTTGGTAATTTTTTTTGGATTCACTCATGTTAGAAGATCAACTTATGTGATTAAAGTATGTTGTTTTGGACTACTAATTACATCTATGATCAATATTTCAACAATTTCGATTGATCAAGTTGAAAGTTACAAATGATAGAAGTTCAACAAACAATATTATGGCTTATACAGTGTAAGATGATATGAGTTATCTGGTTTGCATTCCTTCAGTGTTTGGCTTTAGACCCTAGAATTTTGGAGATGGTTTACAGGTGTAGTAATACATATATTCCATATGGCACATGATTATTTTCTTAGATGAGTTGTTGGAGTATAATCAGTTGGATTATTTTATGTTTAGGTATGATTTCTAGCCAACCTAATACTTGAATATGTGCTATGAAGATTAATATACATTGCAAATGTTTATAAAATCTATTTTAGGCCCATGCCAACCTAATTTCAAGTTTTTCACATTTTATATGAGTGTGAAGAAGTTTTTTAATCTTGTGTGAAGATGACAAAGCTATCTTTGAATTTTTGTTGCTTACATCCAATTAGGCCAACCTAATTGATTTATGCAGATGTAATTGGGTATATATATACATGCAAGACAATTTTGAGTTATAAGATGGATGAGAAAGGCATAAGTGAAAAATCATGTGTGAAGTCTGATATCTTGCAAACTTGCAAATTTATATGTGGGAGATGTGATTAAGGGCATAATTATTGTGTATGTTGAGTGATTGCTAAGAAGAGAAGTATTTTGTATTCAAAGCTTCATTGGAATTGAATCCAACACAAGGAAGGTGCATCTTACCCGAGTTCACAGCTTGGATTTGTAGCCACTTTTGTATTGTTTATATTTCTGGTTGTGAGCCTTATAAGGATAGTGAGTCCTGGTAGTGAGCCCCTATAATTTCTTATAACCAGTTATAATATATTGTGAGCTAATCCTCACCATGTTTTTTTCCTCGTGTTTTCCACATAAAAATCCTAGTGTTCATGTGTTATGTGATGTTGTGATTTCCTTCATGTTTTCATTCATAGCTACAACTAGATATGTTTTGATAGTTGGATATATTTTGACTAAATATTTTAATAGACTATTGATTCACCCCCCTCTCAGTATTTTGGGTGTTCAACAGATTCATTGTGATTTTTTGTTAAACACGAGGGGTAAATGGTTGTTAATAATTGGCTTGTATTTGAAAGATAGAAACATAATATAAGTCTGGTCATTCAAATTCTTACTCAAAACCTTCATGAAATCAAAAGATTTACAATAATATTTCATGAAACTCAAATAACTTGCATACATTCAAGTAGATTTAGCATTAAGCATTCAAAAATTTCATGGAATCAAAATATTTATAATGAAACTCCATGTATTTATCATTTTTGGAACATTTTTTGGATTATAAAGAATCTACTCTAAAATAAATTATAAAAAAATTACTAAAATGTAAAATTTATCCCAGGTATTGTCAACACATGCCTCAAGAAATAACTAAACCAAAGAAAATCATTCCATACTTCACCAGATTGCTTCACATCTAGCCATATAATGATGCAAGAGTTTAACGAAATGGGGATCATTTGTCACCGAATAGTGTTAGTATGCACCCTTAAATGACGCAACACATAGTCTTCTCTAATAGGAACAAACAATCAACTACATAAGATTTCATATCAGGAAATAGCTTTGAATTTAGCTTTGATATTAGTTAACTTATAATGAAACATACAAGTTTTTAGTTTGGAATGCAACAAAAAATAGGAAAAATAATAAAACTTGAAAAAGTTTTAATTCTCTAGAATCAAAAAATTTTGAACTTAGCTAAAATAATATACCACCCATCCTTTTACTCATGGCTACAACATCTTACCAAATTTCACTTTAAACATTTCAATTACCTGGTGTCGTGACACCTGGTATATTCAACACCCGATACTTTTAAACCATGAATTATATTAAATATTTTCACTTTTACATTACCTCTTGATGATCATTAGCCAACCAGTGCCTGCCATAAGCATCAATTTCTTAACTTAGGCCCCCAATTGTTACATTCTTTGGGTGTGTTGTGAGGCCACACAACACTAAATCTCTCCTTCAATACTCTTCTAAACTATGGTTTTTTAACCAACTCTCTCCCTATTGAAATCAATGGAAAAGGGCCATAAACTCATCCAAATCTCTTTCCTTCATACTTCAGATTTTCATTTTTCTTTCTCTTTTTTGCGTTGAATTCTTTTTCTATCCCCCTTTGAAAACACTCAAAGGGAAATACCTAAACCTTTCACACACATCACCTGACATCTACATACACAAATTTATACAACACTTGCAAAAATAGCAAGTAACTACTCTCTCTCAACTCTTTTGCTCTTACTTTTCTGCACTCTCCCCCTTAGGGGCACAAAATATGCTCCATCTGACTACACTAATCAACAAGAACTACTACCTACTCCCCCTAAGAGGTAGTTTTCAACATTAGTCTAGGACCAATAATGTATCTTGAAATTATTTCTGGATAGATGCACACACTTATACATCTAATTGAAATATGGAGGGCAAATAACCCCTAACTTCTACTGGAGATACTCAAAAGTATCTTTTGGAAGAGCCTTTGTGAAAATATCTGCAACTTGATCTTTTGTAGGAATATACTCTAGCTTCACCTCATTCTTTGCAACCTTCTCTCTTAGAAAGTAATACTAGATTGAGATATGTTTTATTCTTTAATGAATTATTGGGTTCTTTGAAATATTGATTGCACTTGTACTATCACATAATATAGAAATAGGTTTTTCATATGATTCTTTGATATCCTTCAATGTTTGCTTCATCTTCAATATCTATGTACAACATGATGTTGCTACAATGTATTATACTTTTGTAGTAGATAATGACACTAAATGTTGCTTGTTACTCAACCATGAAACCGACCTACTTCCAAGAAAGAAAGCACCACCACTTGTACTTATTTCAGCATCTATACAACTTGCCCAATCTGCATCTATATATACACTCAAGGAGAAACCAATATCTTAGGATACCACAAACCATATTCTAAAGTACCCTTTTAAGTATCTAAACATGATGTTCACTACTAAAACATCAAATTATGTGGGATCTCCTTGAAATCTTGCAACAAGACAAATTGAATGTATGATATTCGATCTTGTAGAAGTTAGGTATAACATTCAACAATAATTGATCTATACTTCCTTTATTTTATATTAGGATACTCATCATTCTTGCTTAACTTACAACTAGTAACCATAGGAGAACATACTAGTTTAGAATCAATGAAAGATTTCATTGATTTGAGACATAAATAACTTAACACCACCACCTTTGAGTTGATAAATATTACCTTTTTTCCTTATTCTAAAAACAACCAAAGTACTATATTTTCCTATTCTAATTTCATAACTATCATCCTAAAAAACAAGATTATATCCTCTACTACACATTTTTCCTACACTTAGAATATTATGCCAGAGACCCTTGACATAAAGAACATCATCTATTTTATGCTTTCCATCAAAACTAATTGAACCTTTTCCATAGATCCTAGTAGATGTATCATCACCAAAATTAACAAGACCATTTTCATACCTCTAAAGTTTAATAAACTTACTCTCATCACCCATTATATGATTTGAGCATCCACTATCAATAATCTAGTAGTTTTCTCTCCTCTCTTGTGTTGGTGTTTTTTCTAGCTGAACCTTGAAAATCCTCTAAAGGATAGCCAATCCTTATGATCAAGAACTTCAAGATTACTAGCTAGTGAACAAGAGATGGATTCTACAATTTTCTCCCCTACACTTCAAGCTTTGCAAAACCTAGGAGGGTGACCCTATGTGATAATGGATGCATATATTCAACCTATGGTGAAAAATAATGTAGAGCAGATACTTCATACAATACAACAAGAGTGTGTATGGCTGACTATAATAATGGTACACCCCTTGTTCTCATTTCATTACAGGAATGTAGTTGAGACACAAAATTGCCATAAAACTAAAGAATTAAAAGGTTAAATGTATTTGATGATTGTCTCTAAGGATGGGGAAAGACAACTGTGCAAGATAATTGCCTACCTTGGGCTACAAAGTCACATATTATGCACATAATACCATAATACTATATCATAATCTTGTGACCTACAAACTTCTACCACGTTATGACAGAAAGGTTTACTTAAGACTATCATGAAATCATACTTAGTAATCTATCTGAAAAATATAATACCTTTGTTACCTATTTTCAAGCATTTAAGCCACTTCAATTCAAAAGATATTACATTCTATACATGGAGACAATCACATAACAGTGTATATTCATGTCTTTGCAATCAAGTTATAGGAGTATCACAATATATGTACTTACATCATATGGACCTTTACCCTTAGCATTCAACAATTACAATACATAGCCTCTTTCATGATCAAAACATAAAGCTAAGAACCTTCCCAAAAATTAGAGCCCACATTATTGGCCATGAATTCCTTCTTATAGAAATAACGGAGGAAAATAAGCCTTGGGATACAATGCACACATGTCACACCTTCATTTGACGGCTACAAAACATATTCCCAATGCAGCTACATTTACAATATAGGGAGGGAAAATTCATGCAAGACAAAATTGCTTGAATTTGTTGATGAAGATTTTCCCCACCCTCCAAGACGTATCAATGGGTCATTGCAGATACTCCCTCTATGAGAAATAACATTCTTTCCATGTGCTCCAAGCCCAAAACTAGAACCTCAAACCTAAGCCATTGATCCAATAATGAGATGGCCTAATGAATGACTTAGCTTGAGTCAAGAAAGTCAAAAAATTTGATCGTAGAGGACCCTTGTTGCTGACCAATCAAATTACACCATGTGGAAACACATCTAATTCATCCCATGGGCTCCACAATTTCCTCAAGCTTTGAATATGTCCACACGTCAATCACCCGCTTGCCCACTAAGTGATGATAAATGTTAGTGGGTCCTCCATAGGCTAGCAATGGATAGTTCAGATTAACCCACAACACTCAATCATAGCCATTGATCGATTTTGATTTAGAACATCATCGACGACTGAGCATGATCCCCATGCTTTGAAGACTATAGCACCCCCTTCATCACTCATCATTTTTTGGTTCCTTGCTTCTGCAAATGAATCTATGATGCATTAGAGACCATCGATGGAAGAAATGACTAATTCTTCCATCACTCATCACCATTTCATTTTCCTCATATAAATGCAATCCACGATGTATTCAACATTCTTGATGCATTCCCAACCTTTGGATTATAATATCCACCATGAATATACCTCCTCATTCTTCCCCTTTGAACCTATTGCTCATCACTAATAGATCTTTTTGTGGTTGAAACACAACATTGATGTGGAGATTTTAGTGATGTCATAGGATTTTGACAAGTGGAAAAATCATAACCCATAGTTACTTATCTCCCATCGCTCATCGCTCAAATGAATTGAACTATAAAAAAATTTCAGCAATGTGAATAATCGATGCGATGTGAAGGAACACCAAAGGTAATCACACATCACAAAAAAGGTTGAGTGAGAAAAGGACTTAGAAGATGTAAAGGATAGGATCAATACAAGGGAGATGTAAGCCATCACACATCATGAAAATAAAATGAAAGGAAAAATTCTTGTGGTGGTATGTGATGCAAAGGAAATGGGTTCATCACTCATCACATAAATGAAATGGATGAGAAACAAGGCTTTGGTGATGAGAAATACAAAGACCTCTAGCGACAAAAAATTGCATGTGCTTCAAAGTTGTTCATAAAGATAGGGACACCTAAGTAAAACAAAAAGTGGAGACTTAGAATGGACATAATACCATACTCAACCTAGGGTATAAAATAAAATATTTCAAAGCTCCAACTTAATAAAACATCAACTCCAAGACCAAAGTGAAAGAATAAATAGTATGCAATGAGGTAAGCGAGAAACCTAGGAATAGGAGGCTAGTCAATACATGAAGATCAAAGACTCACATTGTTTTTAAAATGTCCAGAAACCAACCATAGAAAGTCACTCGATAAATAGACTAAAAGAATAAGGATTAAGGAAAAAGAAAATATGCTAAGGAAAATGAGCCCTATAGCATGAAACCCTAAACCCTTGTAGCATTTCAAAACCAAGAAACCACTCAAGTGAAGACATTAAATTAGTGGAACATGAAAATTTTAGGGTGCCACCATCTTGCATGAAAATCAATCACCATAGTTCCTTAAACTTTGTGACCTATTTTCGATGTACTTTTATTCACACATCTTTTTGAATTAGTAGAATTAGTTCCAACATTTAAATCCATGAATAAGAATTCATCACTGTCGTCACTAGGATAGTTAGATTCTTCATCATAATTTACACCATTGTCTTTTTCAACATAATAAGTCTTCTTGAAAAAGTTACCTTTATGAACTTTTTGTATTTTTATTTGTAAATGGTAGCATACCTCTATATTTAACCACTTCCCTTTTTTAATCTCATTACAAAATTTTCTTCCACTTCATCAAGATCATCTAGATCTTATTCATCATCCTTCTCTACTTTGTAGACTTTAAATTTGTTTCTTTACTTATAGCATCTTTACGAAACTCTATCATTTCAAAAGAAATTAAAGTACCAAACATCTAATCTCTAGAATAATTATCCAAATTCTTAGCTTCCTGAATAGTAGAGACTTTAGAACTATAAGATTTAGGAAGAGTTCTTAATATCTTTTTCACAACTTTCTTTCCTCTAGCTTTCCAACAAGACCAATGATGGCATTAACAACTTCATTAAATTTGAGCATGTAGGTAGTAATATGTTCATCTTCAAACATCCTTAGGGTTTCCAATTTGACTTTGTAGTTCAACATATTTTCTTGTTTGACCTTGCCATCTCCTTCATAAGTGATTTCCAACTTTGTGCATACATCTTTAGCAAATTTCAGAATTATAAACTTTCCAAGTTCATAATCAAAGAGACAAATTAGAGTCACATTCATTTATTTTCCATTGTTCTCATAATCCTTGAACTCGTCATCACTTACTAGAGCATTAGTAGGGAAGTTATTTTCCTTTTTCAATAGATTGTGAAACTCCAAATCTAAGAGAGACTAGAAATGATTTCATCATAGCTTTCCAGTAAGAATATTTTTTCCATTGAACATAGTGTTGTGTGGTCTCACAACATGCCCCAAGACTATAAGACTTGGGGACCCAAGTGAAAAAACTAAATTTTATTGTAGGAGCTAGTCTAGTGGAAGGTGTGATTGCAGGAGATGTAGATTATGATGCAAAGTTTGAGTATGGATAGTCAGACAAATAAAATTTGTGGACAAATCCAATGGTGTTTCCAGGTTCAATAATGTACTTTAAAATCTCATGTTGGAATAGAGTTCATTACGAAGATACACCAGATACCAGGAAACCAGGAATTTGGAGTTTAAGCATGCGGAAAAGAAGTGTACCCATTCTTGGGTTTGCTCATTCTTGGAATGTTCAAACTGAGGATGAACCTGAAATGTAAGAATGAAAATTCCACCTAATCATTGTAAATGTGTGGAAAGTTCCTATATTTTGTGAGCAGATTTATTTGGTTCCAAGAACGAACCTTGATGATAGAAGAAGATAAAGCTTGAAGCACTTCAATGTGCGACTAGAGTTGGCCTTCATTGACATTGGTTTCAATTCTCTTACTAGTCACTACATTCCATGTGCCTTGATGTGATTCATCCCTTGGATTTTCTCTCATGTATTTGTCTTATCCTATCTATGTCTTCTATAAAAGGCTAGAGGATACTTCTTTTTAAGTTAAGTTCAAATTTTTGGATGTTGGAAGAGCCAAATATTCTCTAAGTTTTGTTTCTTTTTCCTATTTTTTGAATCATTCTAGTCTAAAAACATGTATTCACGTAGACATTAATCAATATCAGAGCCAATTTGATAGCTACCTATCTCATGAATCTTTTGTAGCTGGTTTTGTTAGTTCAGCCGAAGAAGACTGTGTGATGCATTTTTTTTTAGTACATACAAAACCTACTCAGTTTCCAAAATTAAATATGTCTCTTTAATAGCAAACATCATTTTATCTGTAGCTGTGAAGCAATCTGCTAAAGTATAAAGAGGTTTTCTTTGATTTGGTTAATTCTTTGGGGCATGCATGAAGAATAACCAGGAGAAATTTTTATTTTAAATATTTTTTATGCTTTATTTTAGAATAGATGTTTAAATTCTTGAAAATGTTGAAAAAAATAGATGAATGAATAGAAATTTATTGAAAATATTTCATTTTCTATGAAATTGTTGAATGCTTAAATCTAAATCTACTTAAGTGATAGGAAAGGAATTGTTGATATTCATGAAATATTATTTCAAAATCTTTCAATTTCATGATGTTATTTTTATGATCCAATTGAAATCTCAGTGTCTAATATATATGATTTCAAACAACTATATTCCCTTTGAGATTAACAACAATATCACATCATACCCTAAAGTGAAACTAGTACAATCAAGACCCAACTATCAGAGACTTGGGATTGCACTAAGTCAATATTTTCTTGTTAAATAGATTCCTCTTTTAGATTTCCTTTGTTCTAGATCTTTTAAGAAGGATAGACTCTTTGCAGTTTTTCTATGAAGAATTTATTCACCCTATTTTTGTGAGTAACAACATCATCAACGAGAACTACCACTAGAAGGATGAGCTATATTAAAATTTATATTAGTCTCAAGATTAAGAAGGAAGCTCATAAAGAAAAAATTTAGTGCAACCTGGTATTTCAATATGGAAGTTGAGAAAATTTAGAAAAATTTTAACCAGAGATTACATCCTTTGAGTTTATTCACCTTTGGTAGAGTCACCGAGTGTAGAATTCATGATACAACTAATCATGGTGAACTTGATTGTGAATTTTTTTTAACTAGGGTAAGTCTAGCCATATGTAAAGTGATTCCATTAACAAAATAAGTTCTAACTACTAGAAGAAATGAATAGTTAATGATAAATATGTTCAACCCTAGAGAAATTAGAAATATCAAAAAATTAGTTGATACATCAAAATGGTTTGAGAACTACAATTATTATAAAGAAAATCCCAACATTTTATAGGAAAATAGGTGAGAATGTCAAGATTCAGAGACACTGCATCAGAAATAAGGAAACAATATTAATGATTCATCATTCTCCTTATACATTGAAAATGCAAATGAAGAGGAGCGGGAGAATCAAGCAGGAGACGAGTGTACTTTGCTCCAAGTTGAAAATTTACAAGTTATAAAAGCAATTTTCTTGATTTTATGCAAGATATAGAGTATCAAGATTTTATTTTTTATCTCTCTAATAAAAATATAAATTATGGTATATCTTGGTCTAACAACGCAAAGTGAAGATGGGACCAAAGACATGAAGATTTTCGGAGGAGAAGAAAGCTGAGAAATGGACATAGCCATTCATGGAAATGAACCAAGGCTGAAAGAAGGTAAAGTATGGTCACATCAGATGAAGTGTGTGCATTTGACCTATAATGAGGTCATTTTCATACATATAAGCCAAGTTATTGGTAAGTACACTTTTGCATTTATGATTATTAAACATAGAAAATTTAGAAGAATTCATTGTTACAGTAGAACATTTGAAATTTTTTTGAATGAATTTAAGGATAAACCTACTATAATTTGTACCAAAAAAATAATGGAAATAGTCATAGAAATAAAAATAAGTTATTTTGTTAAGGTTAATCACTTGTTAGATTAGAGTCTCGTTAGTTAGGGTTAGTTTTCATTTTGTAGGGTTTGTTTTTTTTTCTTTTTTGTTTGTTTTGTTTGTTTTGTTTGTTTTATTTTTCCTTTTTTTGTTTGGCCTCAACATTAGAAAATTATGCTTAACTTATCTTACAGATGAGAGTTAATTCAAACATTTGTAAAATTGCATTGTAAAATGTAAAATGATAAAACCATGCACAGTAAATACATGCTTTAAGATGTACTAAAAATTTATATATGTGTGTGTGTGTATCATGTATATACATGAAGTATCAAAATTATTGCTTCAAAAGATCAAAAAATAAAAAAGAGTGAGTCGAGCTATGGATAGGAGTAGTCATTTAGTCGATATAGGATGCCTCATCTATCAAGGCCAAATACCCTATGTAGGCAAGCTCCTAGTGAATTTCAAAGTCACAAATATGAAGGTTAGTGAGGAAAAGTCGGAGTGGAACCACTTCCCCATGCTCCAGGAACTAAGGAATATCATCCATGGAAGGGATTCCAATGGTTGGGTGTGCAACAAACAAAATAGTTTTCAAATTCTCCAAATATTCAAGCCTTACTATCAGATTGGCAACCAAGCAAAAATATTCAACAGGTAGCACAATATCCAAAATAGATGCTACAAAATGAGAAGCAACATAAGAATAGAAACAAACGTAGTGGTTGGATTCTACATACTCTTCCCCAAGGACTAAGCACAAATTTGGTACAGTGAAAATGGAATTTTGAATGAAGAAAACCTTTTCAAGCATTTTTAGTGTAATACTTTCTACGAAAACATTTTAGCAGCGAGAGAAGCCCAAGAAAATTTGAGTATCCATAACCTAGAAGCAAGCAAGAATGAGCAGAGCAAAAAATGCAGAATAACAAAATAAAGCTAAGAAAAAGTGTGAAGAATTTGAGAAGTGTAGAATTTATAGAAATCCATGAAAAAGTTGCGGTACATAGTTTCCTTGAGTGAAGTCTTGGAAACCGTAAGCAAGGTGGCAATCAGATAATTATATTCAGAGTTGAATGTTAAATCAAATTAATTCTTTGCACATAGTTGGTTTTAAATTGCTTTAAAATTGATGAGTACGAAGATTGTGAATCAAGCAAGTTAAAGTTTTCAAAGTTAATAGTGGTCATTTCATGTTCTTTTTTAAAAAGTCATATTAATTATGGAGGTGCTCATGTGTGAAAAGTAGAAAGGAAAATGAAGCTCGTAAGGCAGCACATGTCATCACCTGGGTAATTTGAAAGAAGTAATACGTGTGAGTTGAGATGTGCAAATTTAATGTAGAATAATGTGATCATGTTTCAATGTAATCGTGAAATTCCTAATCCATTAATGTGGTGCAATACCATCAAATCGGAAGTGTTAGCCGAATATTTAGCAATTACTGGATAAAATTTAATTAGAAGGGGGGTGACTAATGGTTCTAAATTTAAATTTAAATTTTGTGATTAAATTTTCCATTCCTAAATTTTAATTTATGCATATTTTCTAACACATAGTGAGTTGCAGTTAGCTAGGATTTGGCATAAAATGGTAAAATTTAGCTAGAAATACACATCAACAAGAAATTATTAAATGAGTTTTTGGGAAGTAGTGAATTGATGAAGGGATTTGCATTGAATGAAAAATCAAAAGGTAACCTTCGATATCACTATAATTCCCAACCTAATAGTGGGCTTCATTGCTTGCAAGTTGAAAAATGAGCTATCATTGAAATATCAAAAGAGAAAATGAGCTATCATTGCAATATATTAAAAAAATCAACTATTTAGGCTATCCAAATATCTCTACTGGGGCTATAGACGCCTGGCTAGAAGTAGAGCTATGTTTGGGGGAATTATAGAGATAACCTTGTTGGGGCTATGGACGCTTGACTGGAAGCAAGGCTCTATACTTGGTTTGCTTTGGAGGATTACCAAATTATTTAGTTCAATCTCAATGAACTGATTCTTTTTTACTAAATTCCAAAAATTGGAATTAATTAGAGCACACATGGATGTTTCTAGGGAGTTTTAATTTCTTATGCCAGAATCTATGTAAAGGTAAAAGTTATTGTTTTAAAATATTCATAAATTATAATTTGCAACTAGTGATTTGATCTCATTTTTTGGTTTAAATTTGGTTTTATTGGTTGCAAGTTGTTGTGTGGTCTCACAACATGCCCCAAGACTGTAATACTTGGGGACCCAAGTGAAAAAGATTACTCTTATGGTAGGAGCTAGCCTAGTTGAAAATATCACTAGAAGTGAAAAGCAAAGAGAAATATTTAATCAAGAGTACTTCATAATATAGTGTTCCAAGTACCGGATATCAGGAACTAGGAATGTTTGAAAAAGGGAAAAGGTAATGCAAATGTGAGTAGAATGTTTCAGTTTGATATTTGAAGTTCGGTAAGATGGAAGTTCTGGTAAAACTAAAGTTTGGGAAAATTCATGGGTAAAGCTTAATATCAAGTACTGGGTAGTGATGTGAAATGAAGTTTTAAAATGTTAAGGTTATCTAATAAGTCTAAAAGTCTGATAACCCGATATATAGAAGATAATCATGCAAGGATTTGTAATATGCTAGAAAGTGTGTTATTTATGAGATTTATGTATAAACACTTGAATAATGGTTTTATTTATGTGAGATGCTTATAAATATATTTTTTTAAAGGGATTTAATTAGTAGAATTTGTGATTGCAAGAGATACAGATTGCGATGCAAAGTTTGGGTATGGATGGTTAGGAAAATCAAATTTGTAGACAGATCTGATAGTGTTTCCAAGTTCAACAATACACTTTAAAAGATCATGTTAGAGTAGAGTTTGTTGCAAATATACATTGGGTACTGTGACTCTAGAGTTTAAGCATGTGAAAAAGAAGTGTACCCATTCTAGGGGTTGCTCATTCTTGGAATGTCCAAATTAAGGATGAACCTAAAATTTAGGAATGAAAAATTCTACCTAATCATTTTAAATGTGTGCAAAGTTCCTATATTTTGTTTGAGTGGATTTGTTTGGTTCCAAGAAGGAACGCTAATGATAAAAGAAGATAAAGCCCAAAGTGATTCAACATGCGATTGGAGTTGACCTTCATTGACTTGAGTTTCAATTCTCTTACTAGTCACTGAATTCCATGTGCCTTGATGTGATTTATCCCTTGGATTTCCTCTGATGTATTTGTCTTATCTTGTATGTGTCTTACTTCTATAAAAGGCTAGAGGATACTTCCTTTTAAGTTAAGTTCAGAATATGTGGATGTCAGAAGAGCCAAAACTTATGTAAGTTTTGTTCCTTTTTCCTATTTTTTGAATCATTCTGGTCTAAAAACTTGTATGCACATAGAAATTAATCAATATCAGAGCCAATTTGATAGCTACCTATCTCGTGAATATTTTGTAGCTGGGTTCATCTGAACAAGACTTTGTGCTATGCTTTTTAAGGGTGCATATAGAACCTAGTCAGTGGCCAAACTAAAACCCCTTTCTTTAAAAGCTCGCATTATTTTATATGTAGTCGTGAAGCAATCTGGTGAAGTATAAAGTGGTTTTCTTTGATTTGGTTAATTCTTTGGGGCATGCATGGAGAATAACCAAGAGATTTTAATTTTTAATATTTTTCATGCTTTATTTTAGAATAGATTTTCTATGAAATTGTGGAACTTGGAAACACTATCAGATCTGTCTACTAAATTCCAAAAATTGGAATTAATTAGAGCACACATGGATGTTTCTAGGGAGTTTTAATTTCTTATGCTAGAATCTATGTAAAGGTAAAAGTTATTGTTTTAAAATATTCATAAATTATAATTTGCAACTAGTGATTTGATCTCATTTTTTGGTTTAAATTTGGTTTTATTGGTTGCAAGTTGTTGTGTGGTCTCACAACATGCCCCAAGACTGTAATACTTGGGGACCCAAGTGAAAAAGATTACTCTTATGGTAGGAGCTAGCCTAGTTGAAAATATCACTAGAAGTGAAAAGCAAAGAGAAATATTTAATCAAGAGTACTTCATAATATAGTGTTCCAAGTACCGGATATCAGGAACTAGGAATGTTTGAAAAAGGGAAAAGGTAATGCAAATGTGAGTAGAATGTTTCAGTTTGATATTTGAAGTTCGGTAAGATGGAAGTTCTGGTAAAACTAAAGTTTGGGAAAATTCATGGGTAAAGCTTAATATCAAGTACTGGGTAGTGATGTGAAATGAAGTTTTAAAATGTTAAGGTTATCTAATAAGTCTAAAAGTCTGATAACCCGATATATAGAAGATAATCATGCAAGGATTTGTAATATGCTAGAAAGTGTGTTATTTATGAGATTTATGTATAAACACTTGAATAATGGTTTTATTTATGTGAGATGCTTATAAATATATTTTTTTAAAGGGATTTAATTAGTAGAATTTGTGATTGCAAGAGATACAGATTGCGATGCAAAGTTTGGGTATGGATGGTTAGGAAAATCAAATTTGTAGACAGATCTGATAGTGTTTCCAAGTTCAACAATACACTTTAAATGAAATTGTGGAATGCTTAAAGCTAAATCTACTTAAGTGATAGCAAAGGAATTGTTGATATTCATGAAATATTATTTCAAAATCTTTCGATTTCATGATGTTATTTTTATGATCCAATTGAAAACTCAGTGTCTAATATATATGATTTCAAACAACTAATTCCCTTTGAGATCAACAACAATATCACATCATACCCTAGAGTGATCCTAGTACAGTCAAGACCTAACTACCTCAGACTTGGGATTGAACTGAGTCAATCTTTTCTTGTTAAACAGATTCCTCTTTTAGATTTTCTTTGTTCTAGATCTTTCAAGAAGGATAGGCTCTTCGTGGTTTGCCTATGAAGAATTTATTCACCTTGTTATTGTGAGTAACATCATCATCAACACCTAAGAGCTTTGACACCCTTCCTATTTTCAATTTGGATCTACCTCAAGTGGTTAAGCTTCTTCCAAGGAACCACAACTCTAATACCAATTGTTAGATGTAAAGGACAACTAAGAGTGGGGTGAATCAGTTGTATACTTAAAACATTCAATACCTCATTAACATTCAAACCATTATCATTTATTAGTAGAATGTAAACATATGAAATGGTAATTTAAAATTATCCAAACACATAAGAACACCACATTTATGTAGAAATCCCAAGAAGACAAAATTCATGGTGAGGATTATCTTGCATATATATGAATTGCAACATCGGATATAGTTGGACTCACTTCCCATAAAAAGAATAAAGGATCACTTCTAAAAAGGACTCATTGTCCAAAAGAAAGAGTAATAAATGAAAGGGTGGCTCACTACCAAATATAAACTATTAAATATTTGTCTAACTTATGCTAAAAGTATAGTTCCACTAAAGCATAAAATACTCACTTAACATACCAAAATATAGACACCTTCTACTCACTGCATCCAAAAGTCATAAGCATTTAAGATTGCACTCAAATCACCAAACTTGATAATATTTTCATCTCTCACATCACACACACTCTAATCAACATCTCCAATAACTCATCTTACATTTATACCATCTCTGACCTAAAAGAATCTCAGTTAGGTAAGCCTTAATGAAATGTATTCACCTCAAATATGTAACATCAAAATAGGTCGAGATCAAATAGTTCCATAGTGGAAAGAAGTGAAGGACAACCACACAAAGGGTTAACTAGGAACGATATAAACTAATATGCTATTGATCACATTAAAAATGCAACCTCCTCAATTAGTGCTAGCATGCTAGGCCAACCAAACCTCCCCTAATGTGCTAACAAATGACAACATACACACCTCTCTAGGTCTTGAAACATCTCATGGACCACACAAAAACTCTCCACAATATCCAAGAATATTCCACATCATCAAAATATTTAACACTAGAGATACAACCACCTAAAACTAAAGAACACATTCATTCTATGAAACTAGACACATTGGCACAAGCATTCAACTTACTAACCAACCTTGTGGAACACCTTAGCACTTAAAACCTCAAGGGAAGTAAGTTACAAAAAATATAAGCATGTTCCTAGATACACAATACACGACACATCAATGTAGAGAAATGTGGAGAAATTCTATTTCTCCTAGATAACCTTCTTCATAGGCACACATATTGTCAAACACATCTTACACTGCTAAACAATCCCAAACTTGAAACTCTAGATATAAAAAATTTGAACCCTTGATCATCACTTCTAAACTGCACAAGCACATATCAATCCATGAATAAATGTGGATTAAAATAGTGAACACACCTATGTCACTCTGGACACTTTTATTTAATTTTTTTTCAAAATCACTTAGAAATCAAGTGAAACAACTACATCAACAATACTACAAACACTTCTTCAACACATCTACAACACTTATCATCATTTCTACACTAGAGGTTGATATCAAGTTGTGATATAGATTATAACATAGTGCAACACACACCAACACTCTTCGTACTAGGGTTGATATCAATGTGACATCAAACCAAAACACATCCAACATTACCAGAAAGCTTCATCAATCTCCCAACTATACTCAATCTTACAATAATATCTACATACAATTATTTGAAATCAATGAAAATACTAATGACAACACCAGCTTCCAAAAACTCCAATGCTAGGGTTTGACATCAATGACAACACCAACAAGATTCCAATATATGTAGCATGAAAAAAATGAAGCATACACAATGAAAACACAAAATAACACAATGAAAAATTGATGCAGGAGCATCCAGTGGTGTGAGGGAAATCTTGCATCACCCAAAAATATGCTTTCCATATATGTTCCTTTTGTTTGCTTTTTGTAGATTTTTTTGTATTTCTGGATACCCTTTTCGTCGAATAAGAGTTTCCAACTTTCAGAACTTCTTTTCTATTTTTTCTGCTCAATTCCTATTTTTAGTAGGTGTGAATTTGAAGGCATGGGAAGACAAAAATTTATGGGAAGGTTTAGGATGGAAAAATAAGCACTTTGGTGAAAGAATCAGGTCAAGATCATTCACTGTTTGAAAGTTATTCAAGTTCTATTTTCTGCTTTTTGCCTTGAAAAACCTTCTAAGTCTAGTTTGAGGCACTAAATGGTCCTGTACAGGCCCAAAAATTGTCAGAATCAGAATAACTAGTTCTTAGTGCATTATTCACTTTGAGACTTTTTCGATGGTGCAAACAGTTCAAAAAATGGAGTCCCAGATCAAAAGTTATGGCTTCTGGAAGTTGGCCGATTTTTGGAAAATTGCCAATTTTTGAATTAGGACTCAGTTTTTTAATTTCAAATTGTAACTTTTGGCACCAAACTACCAAAACTCTTATCTCAAATGTTGTTTTTGGCTCCAAACTGAAAAGGGGCTATTTATGGGCTAGTTTCTAATTTTTGGGTAGCTTTTTGGAGGAAGAGAGTTTGCATGTTGCGAAAGGGGAACTTGGGCATTTTTCTGAAATTTCTGTAATTTTCTGTAGCTGGCATGTATCACAGATCTCGAGGATTTGAGATCCTCTACATGTAATAGTTCCATATTTTTGAGTAAAATATTATTCTCTATTCTGTGAGTATTGTTCTGTGTCTCGGGTTTGCTCCCTCATCAAAAAAATATAATGAAAACAATAAACAAACATGTTACAAAAAAATGCAACATGAAAAAAAGGTGGATATATCTATAACAAACTATCAAGCTCCAAATAATTATTACTAGGATCCATGTACCCAAGGAATCCATAAATCACTAGGATAGAAAATTTTGATATTTTCTAGGTGACCTATGAATGAAAGCACCATAGGCTAGTGAAGTGTGATATTCAATAGATGAGCTTGATAATAAATAACAAAAGCTAATGGAGTCAAATATTCACTAGGTGAGTTTCTACCTCAATAGAAAATGAAGAAACATAAGGGCTAGTGAAGTCTGATATTCACTAGGTTCATTCCCATGTCAACCATACCAAGGATTATAATCCCAATAATTTTGATAAGTCGCTAAAAAATAATTAATATACAAAAAACACATCACAAATTTCTAAATGTGTTAAACAAGGTGAAGCACATAATGCAATCTATGTCCCCACCTTAAAGTAATTGCTAACTCCAACCAAGAGCAATATCCTTTAAGGTAGAACAAAATGTTATTTGCAACATGAAAGGATATGCAAGCTTATTGGAAAATTTATGCCAACAATATGTTCCTAAATAAGCTAACTCATGTTTTGGGGTTTCCTAAAAAAGTTCTGCATAAATTATAAGACAATAATACCACATAAGGGATCCATAGATCTAGGGTCAACATCGACTAGAGATAGTATATAATATGGTCATGGTCAAAAAATTCATCATTCCATAAATAATTGTGGAACTATGAACACAAAGGAGGAATGATACATGAAGAAAATGTAAGAAAAAAAGGATTTTGGGTCAGCATGGAAGAGGCCTAAATTTCCCAACACTTTTCATTATTCTCAAAAGGAAACAAAAGATCAAATATTCACAACATAAGGAAGAATATAGATACAAATAGATGAATGTCGCAATAGATTCATTTTCTTTGTATCCTTGTGCCAACAAGAACAACAAGGATCATCCAAGGAAAACTAGAAAAAACAAACACACACCAAGAAATACATCACAAGAAGATCACATTATGTTCAATAAAAATAAAAAAGACACACAAAGTATGACACATGTGAGCTAATCTATAGAAAATCATTTGCATCCCAATCTTGCCCATTGTAAACATAAGATTAACAACTTGCTAAAGGGACTACAACTAGTGTTGCACAAGGAGAATAACCGAGCTCAAAATGTGGTGAATCACTCTCTAAAGGAGGATCATCAAAGTTGCCCCGATCTAAGATCATATATTTTTTAAACATGACAAATAGTTCATTATACTATTTTTCTCCCATCTTATATTCTACTTCACTATTTAAATGTATTATAATAGGCTATATATTAGTGCTATCAAAATGATGTTGAGGACTATCATTCACATGGTCCTCTTCATTCTTTTTTTTAGCTAGGATAGTTAGCGTTTAGCTTCATGGTGCATCGAGGGAGGTAGGGTGGAACTGGGTGATGAAGAGGATGGATGGATGGGTGGGTGGTATCTCATTGGAATTAGTTTGTATGTATGCAAGATTATTGGTTAAAGGTTTATTAGCTTCAACAAGCTACCAAGACATAGCACAAAATTTACTTTTATACTCTTTCGTGCTTCAATTTCTTCTCACATGAACTTTATCTTATGAAGGCATTATTGAGGTCCTCCCCAATAGCAGTCTCTTTTCTTACTATGTAAGAGTAATTGAAGGGACTATCAATGGTTGGGATACCATTGGATCCTTAGTTTTTTCCTAAACACTTGTTTTTTTATTGGAGGGATAAAGTTAGTTATCTCTAGGTCCTTTATAAGATGGTGGAGGGGTAACTACAAAATAAATTCTAGGTGGTCAAGGGAGGATACTCAATTTAAATTGAGGTTTGCTCACTACCTTTGGAGTAGGAGGAACAACTATTATATTTGATATGAAAATTAACTAGTGAACCTTGGTATGAAAATTGAAAAGAAAAATATAATAAAAGAAATTAGATTTAGTTGTTCATGTTTTAGATTTCTTACTTTATAAGTAAAAAGAATTTAGAAAACCTATCCTTGTTATAAAAATTAATATTTTCTCTTTTGTTAAAATTTCTTAATTATTAGTTTTATTTGAATTAGATAAATTCATTTTACATAGGCATATAAATAAAGATGCATTTACTTCATGGAAAATGAATTGGTTGATTTTATCAATTATATTTTGCGAAGGAACTTTACATTTATTTTAAAAAGTAAATAAGAAGTAGAATAATTTATTAGAAATTATTTTAAGAAATGAAATATTTAGTCTTTAGTTTATTCAAAATTATTTAGCATTAAATTATTAAGTAGATAAGATTATTTTTGCAAGAGAACATAGTAATTAGTATTAGTTTATTTTACTTGTTTACTTCCAAGGTAACTTCGTATTAGAAATTAGCATTAGTTGAATTTTATCTTATGAAAGTAATTAGTTTCATTTTCAATAAATTAGTAGTATTATATTTTATTTCTTAGTTAGAAAACATTAATCAAGAATTGAAACCAAAACCAACAACATTCAGTATCAAAGGTGTATTTGGCTCATGTTTGGAGGCAATGTCATCGCTCTTGAGCTATTGCATCTATATCCTGACACAGCTCCAACAATGACATCTATGGCATCATCCTTTTAAATCACCAGGGAGAAATAAGGGACATCTTGATGGTATCAATCCAAGAGATGGCTAATCTCTCTTGGATTGATAATCTAAAAAGATAAATTTCCAATGAACCAAAATCCACTAAAACAAACTTAGAAAATTTTCTTATAGGATTAAAATGAATTTTATTTAAATTTTTTATGTTATTCATATTTTATTGTATATTTAATTATGCGGATTAGAATTTAGTTTCAATGGTTTCAAGGGTGATGTTAATTTAGGACTAGCAATTAGTTGATAGAACACAAGTAATAGTCATTATGACTATTTACTTATAATTATTGCTTCCCTTCATGGGTAGAAATCGTAGAGGAACTATCTAGGGAAAAGGGGCCATAGAAAGGGTTACGTACCCACATAAAAATTCACATCAAACTTAGATTAGAAAATAGAACTACATGGTATATTATATGCCTTGATCCCATTTAGAAGCAGGGTATGTAGGTAGTTTGGGAAATAAAGGATACTCCCAATATCTCAAGCATTCAGGGATAAGGTTTAGGTCACATCTAAGAAAGTAATGCTAACTCAACTAACTATACAACATTTATTCAATCAAAGAAATTTTCAATTCAAGGGAAGGGAAGAATACCCTAATATAATATCAAGATAAAATATATTCCTTGTATACTCGAATGGAATTCTTGATTACAGGTGGATGAATTAACTCCTTGATCCTTGTCAACTTGTGTTATCATCCATTGATAAGAATCCTTGATCCACGCCTTCACCTCTCATTGTTTCTCATCCATTGATTGATCAAATCAATCTTGACCATCGATTCACCATTTTCTCTTATAAATACTCTTGATTTATTTGATAAAAGGATCCACTTCCATTTTATAAAAGTTATGTTGCATATTTGAATACTCACTTTCATCCATATGCATCCATATTTGGCATTTAGCTTCATTTTAGCTTAGTTTTCATCAATATTCATCAATGGAGTCCATCTTTAAGCTTGTTTCAATCTAGGGATTAGGAAAGGGCTAATATTCCACATCAATGCAGCACCAATCTCCCAATGGGATGAGGTTTGAGGCATTTAACTAGGTTCCTCTATGCATTTCTTAATAGTTTATGTTTAAATAGCTTTTTTTCTTTATGTTTCAAGTATTTCATTGGGAGTATAGCTTAACTAGTTAGATATTGCTTATAATCTATTGGATCTAGTGTGTTTAGCTTGTGTTATGATTATACTCATAGATGTCGACCCATGGAGTTGCTTTGATTAGTTGCATTACATTGTCACTAATAGTATCACTAATGTTGACATCTAGTGTTGCTTTGATGAGAATTTTTTTGTGGATGTTCAACCTCTTATATGGTTGAGATGTTGAGAAGGTGTTGTAGATGTTGATATTATGTTTGTGGTGCTTGGTTTCCAGGTGCTTTCAAGAAAATTTGAGTAAAAGAGAAAATAGTATGGTAGAGTGGTATTCTATTTTTTGCTTCATATTTCTTTTATATTAAAGATCTACTTGTGTTGTTTGGATATTTTGATCAGAGGTGTTATATCTAGAGTTTCTTATTTTGGATCATTCTACATAAGAATTTGGGTTCACCAGTGTGTGAATTGTGAAAGTAGTGTTGTTTGGGAGAAATGGTTTTTCTCTACATTGCTAGATGCATTGTTATTTTTGGTCATGTAGATCTAGGAGTGTGCTTATAGTGTTCATATTTATCTACAACCTAAGAATTTTCTTTTTTTGTGCTCCAAAGGTTGGATTCATGTGTTACAATGTGTTGAAGGTTAACTAGGTGTACAAAATGAGTATGTTCTTCAAGTGAAAGTTTTTTATTAAGGAAAAATAGGTTTTTAAGGGGCCTTGAAACCCTTTACATAAAGATAAGGCTACAAAATATAACACTATGACAAAAAATAATCCCAAAAAGAAAAACATAGTTGTTAAACATGTTGTAGAGACAAACAAACAACTAAATAGTCAATAAAACATCAGCCAAAAAATCCCACAACCAACAAACTACTATAACTGATCTAAAATTTTGGAAGCTTCTAAATTCGTGCAAATCCCATTCTCATGCATCTCCACCACTTCATCAAGCTCCTAAGAAAGAATGGCATCCCTCTTCTTGTTCTTAATTTTGGTTCTCACACACGGCCCCTCATCCATGCTCTTTTTCATCTAATTATTTTTACCTTCACTAGCAAACTATTGCACATTCTCACCAAGATCCAATGGCTTCCCCATCCACCTTCGAGATTTTTTATGTAATAAGGTGAGCCCCTAAGCACTAGAATGGATCGAATAATTACTAATTTGCACCACCTTACTCAAATCTTCACAGATTTGTTGAATTTTTCCTCTGGGAAAACCATCTTGTCCTCATGATCCCTGCCCAAATTAACAGCATCAACCACCACCTTATCCAGGACAATATTCATATTTTTCACCTTGCTACACATAGTCCATTCCTTTTTGTTAGTGTTTACCAAAGCAACATTGAGATTATGCATCTCAATCATCTTGAGGTTGATTTATTTATCCTTTGAGAGAATCCATTTGAAGAAAGAGAGGAGATTACTCATTCCATCCTCAGCCAATCCCATCACAACATCCAAATTAATCTTCTCCCAATTCAAGGGCTCATATGTCAGGTTAGCCATATAATCAGGTTGTTCCATCGACACCCTATCTTTTCCCTTCAAAGCTCGAGAATCAAGAAAATCCTCCAAATCAACCAATTCAACATTTTCCTACTCCTTGGAATTCTCAATGGTATCAGTGAGAAGCTCCAAGTTACCCCTAGGCTTCACCTTGTTCATTTCCCTGGCCAATAGGAATAACACTCTCATCCCTAAAAAATTTAATGACTTCCCCATCCTTATCGAAGGAGTTGTTGGATTTCATAGTGTTGATGGAATATTCTAGATTATGTTCAAGTGTTGTGTGTGGTTCATGAGTTATCTTTGGATCAAAGGAAGCATGTACTTAATTTTTGAATGGTGTTAACACGGGTTTAGCCAACCTTGCATCTTTAAACTAATTACACATATGCTTTGGTGTTTGTAGAAGTGTTCCATGACATGTATGAGTGGATTTGGGTCTGATTTAAGGTCTATTGTGGTCCACCTTCATTCCTCTCCACCGCACAAATGTTTTTGTGCTGACCTAATTTGAATTTTCATGTTTGAGGTACATAGCTGACCTTGTAAATCATTTTCAAGGTTGAAGATGGTATATATGTGTGATGAATTGATGGAGGATGTGTGTCTAGAGAGAATGATGTGAAGTGTTGATATGTGAACTATGAAAGTGAAAAATGTAGTATGAGCTTTAATGCCTAAAACTTTTGGAAGCAATGAGTAGAAGGTGTCTACATTCTTCAAAGAGAGTGCAAATGTACTAGTAATGTAGTGTTGGATCTTTTTTGTTTCTCTAAGATGGATTTCTCATTGTAACAATCTTCTATCTTCTTCTTTCTAATCTAGCAGTGAGCCCTTCTTTCTTTTGGGTAGTGAGCCCTCTAGTAGTGAGCCTATTGTATTCGGTGTTGCAATTAATTTATATTGTGAGCTAATACTCACCATGGTTTTCACTTCTTGGATTTTCCACATAAATCTGGTGTTCTAATGTGTATGGTGTTAACATGTTTTTTTTATTTAATTTCATGCTAAATTAGTGTAAAAAAGTAAGGGTTGATGAGAATTTGAATGTTAATGATAGTTTTAATGTTTTAATGTACAATTGATTCACCCCCCTCTCAGTTGTATTGTGCATTCAACAGGGGTCCATAGACCTATACCAGCCCCACATCACCCCTATCACATCACACCTAGTCCATAATTTGTTTTAACCACCAATAAATAAATAAAATGCCACCCTTTTTTGAAAAGTTTTAAACTTTGACTTAAAAATTACCATGGTGGAATAACTTCTTTCTAAAGAAAATATTTAATATTTTAAAACCTTTCAATTTATACTACCCAACACCACCTTTATTAAAGTTTTAAATTTAAAATATTAAAAAAAAATTGCCACATTTAAAATTTTTAATATTTGCAAAATTAAGTCAAATTTTATTTTGGGGTGGAAGCCATCTGAGAGTTGCCTATATAGTGAAATTGGACATTTATTCCAAATGGGCATAACAGTCACCTAGGATGTTGATTTTTCAGTTTCTTATACTTGTTGGAAAGGTGGTTTTGAGTGCTACATAGTGGTATAGGTTTTGTTTCCTAATTTTGTAGTTTTTATCATTTTTTGGAGCTCAAAAGGTAGATGTTCTATTGTACATGGTATTGAGCATAACTTTTCCATACCGAATCGGATTTTCAATTTCAAATAGGTGTTGGAGAGAATAGACAACATAATACATACTGGATTAGGTAGATTATCAGTTTATGGTGCAAAATGAGGTTTGTACTTGTTATATCACTTGTAGGAGCTTGAGATTAGGTGTATGATTGCATGAGAATCTAGATGAGTCGAGGTGAAACCTTGAGGGAGTACATGTTTTTATATGATATTTATGATGATATAGTTGATTATTAGTTTGGTTCTTCCTAGTACATTTTTACAAGTTTTTTTTAGAGTTGGAATTTGATGGTGATAAGTACACAAATTTTCTTTGGTTTTGACGACATGGGTTGAAACGAGTGGAAACTTGAAGTCTTGTATGGGTGATAGTTGAGTATAAGTACAATATTAGCTATGATTATGGTGTCATGGATATAAAATTACATTTGAGAATTGGAATGACATGATTAATGTATGTGCTTGTTTAGTGCTAGGAGGTTTTTCTTATCTCCTAGATTCTTGATTAGTTCCTTAACTATGGTTACTCATTTGTGAACATGTTTAGAAAATTGGATCTATGGTTGATTTTATGTTTGATTCTTTATTTCTATAGGATTATCTTCTTTGATATAACAATTTTCAAGTTACTAATGTGATGATGATTTTGCATGCCTCATTATTTGTTATCTACTAGTTATGCAGGTTGTGGATTAGCTACCCATTTTCTTGTGGTGGGATGAATCGATTGTGGACTATGTATATCCATGAGATTGATTTAGCATTGATGTAGACTTTGTTAGTTGGCCATGTTTGTGGTTATTTGTGCATTGGTATTTTTCTTTGGGATGAGAGGATGGATGATTAGAGTACTTGATTAGGCAGTTTATGGGACTTGTAGCAATTTTTTTTATCATGATGTCATGATAGATTGGTTATTTCACTGGTTACACTTTCAGTGAGAGATTTTGACAGTGATGAATTGGTAGTGTAGGATTAGATCCTGATAGTTTTATGGTGCTTGTATCTTCTTGACTTGGATATCTTGGTTCTACTTGATATGATTGGCATTTCAATTACGTGTGTGGACCTAGATGATCTTCATGGAGAATATTATTGTCATGATGCCATGTGTAGCTTGATATCATGGTTCAGTGGGAGTTGTTTTCAGTGACATGATTCATCATTGGTGAAGGATGATGGTTATCTTCATGTGATTGGAGATGTTGTTTCTTGGTTTAGAGTGTAATTGTTATTACTTCATGATGTACTCTTGATTATAGATTATATTTTTGACATGTTCTATGTTCCCTTGAGACCAAGATGTATGCATTGTTGCATGTGATCTCCTAGGAGGAGATGGTTATACCATCATGTCTTTATAGGATCCTAATTCTATGGTTGGAGCTTTGACATTGATCTTGATGGTTCTCTTGGTATTGAGTACATTGGTCATTTTCTTTGGTGCTTCATGATAGTGTAGTGTTGCATTTAGAGCTTAGCATGGATTGATTAGTTGGAGGTGCTCATGGATACTTGGAGGCATGGGTGAGGTTGGATTTCTCTTGTGACTAGATACATTTTATTGAGATGGTTAATATTTGGAGGTTTTAGCATGGGATTCCAAGGAGCTTTCACCTATATATGCGCATGATTTCATGATGGACCTATAGAGGAGATTATTCTTGGAGTGAGTCAGGATGGCTTGGTTATCTTGGACGAGCATTCTAATTCACCACTCTTGATCTACTCAATGGTTTATCATCTAATAGGTATTGATCATCCTATTTTTTATCTGTTTATGTTTCATTCTTTGATTTCTCATGGGAATGAGTTGAGTCATGGTGATTGATTTTGGAGACTCATTTGAGGATTTTTTAGCATAAGTTTATATTGCTTTATCATTCATAGATATGGATCTTGAGCTATGGATAGTTAGTTCTCAAGGATTCATTTTGAGGGATGTTTAGCATGGTTATCTCCTTGTGTATTTGAGTTTATATTATCATTCATTGATGAGGAGTTTAGGAGATGGTTATTGGGTTTATTTATTGATTTGTGAATCATTACATTGAGTTTGATCTTCTTGGTTAGAAATGATTGCATCCATGTTGGAATTGTTAGATGATTCGTGTTTTTTGATCTAAGAGATTGAATGTTGTTTTTGGTATTGTTGAGACTTTTCATTTGGGGTTGTAAGGAGATCATAATTGACATAGCATTGAAATTTTGAGGTGTTGGTAGGACATGTTATGGTTTTATATGTTTTCTCTCTTCATTCTATGGTTTCTTCATAGAGGTTCATGTTCATATGATTTGGGAGGATGGTGGTAACATATTGTGAGAGATTATGTAGTTGTTGGTGTTGCATATGTAGATCATTATGATTGTTCTTGGTACTTCATGTTTTGATCATTTATCACACCTTGATATAGTATTGATCGGTAGAATTGATATGCTTTGAAATTACACATGTAGTGGGAGTTATTGGATATGTATGTTCTTCATTGAAAGGTTTGCTATATGGAGCTTGTGATTGAGATTTATGGGTTGCATATGTTGTTGGCATGAGTTTACTGGTGCTATTGATACCTAGGAGGTATGGATGGTTGGATGTTTCAACATGTGTAATTGTGGATGTTATTTTCGATCATGTGAGTTTTTCACCTATGATAGCAACTTGTTTGGATCCTTTGTTATCACTTGTATTTGATGTTTGTTTCTTGGATTGGCACATCTTCACCTTGGAATGTTCATTTTATTCTATAGGTGGCACGTTAGAGGATGAGAGGAGTTCTTTCTTGAGATGGTGGTCACTTTGGTTTTATTGCAAGTATATTGATGGAGCACAAAAGCATGTTGGAGATTCACGTGGTTATATGTATGGCTATGATGATGTATTTCATTGATTGATCCCTTATGCAATGTATACAAGTGAGAATGTTGGCATATGGTGTTATACACCATTGCATAATATTTAAAATTATAGTGTTGTAATTAAATAATTGTTTAGTTATGATGTTCCTAGGAGGTGTAGTTAATCACACTAGGTAATTATTTTGGGACCACTTGTATGTTGTATTGTAACATTGTAAATTGTTATTTAATGTGTGAGATACATGGGATAATAATTTAATATTAGGAAATATTAAATAAACGGAAAACTTAGTACCCAATATTAAATAAGGGATTAGTGGTTTTGCATTTGCATGGTTTTATGGTACATTATTTTATCTTACCACTTGGTTGTATTTGTGTGAGCTTGAGTCTATGAAAGAAAGAACATGCTTAGTGGTTAAGGTTGGTTGGGTGAGTGGGCTATCATTATTGATTCTTTTTGAGGAGTGCATATGTGAAGCATGGCATGGGATGTGTGGATTCATGCTTGTACACATTGAGTATGCATTGGAGAGGCTTGATGCTTCAAAGGAATTCATTGTAACTCTTATAATTATTTATTGTTGAATAGTAGATGGAGTATATATACTTTTGGAGGTTGGGCTTTTCTCTCTTGATGATTTTCCTAGTGTATGTCTTGTGTTATCTTGTGGATTTTCTATTTGATCTATTCATTATGGTTACTTGCATGCATGTTTATATTTCATGGGGTTATGTAGGAAATGGATTAAGAATGTGGGTATTATGAACTATTTCCTAACAATACCAACCAATGTGATATGGAGTGTTCTAGTAGAGGAAGTGGTAACTCAAGTTTAGAGGAGAGTAAAAGTTGTTAAATAGGTTTAAATCAATTGAGGTCAATGGTAGTTTTAATTTTGTGGATGGTATTTCTCCCAAACCAACATAAAAGGAAGCCCTTAGGTTAGATTTTATGTGTTGGGTTCTTCTTGACTTTGTGGTTTTTCATTGCTTGATGATGGAGGATGTGTGGGGCTTGGGGCAGCTAGAGGCTTCATCAAAAGAAGAGATGTTGGAACAAGAAAGTTTAGTAAGGTTCCTACTCTTTCTAAGGTTGTATCTATTTATCCTAACTTGGAGATGCTTCAGTCGATTAGAAGTGAAGATAATAGGCTGAGGAATGTTTCCATTTTCTTTATTTTTTTAGACAATAATTTTATTCCTTCGAGAATTTCTTGTTATGATTGGATTACAAATATTTGGGGGAAAAACTTAGCATTTATATTTATTTTTCTAGAATACTTCATAAGGTTCTATTTGTGGTGTTTTTAGAAATCATGGGATGCAAGAGAGGGTTCTTAAGAAATAATTTTGGAATTTTTGGGGGTAATTCCTTCGTTTCCTAATAAAAATTTGATGAAGTTGTTGATATATTTTGAGGTGGTTAGAAATTAAAAATGTTTCACCATAGTTGTGAAAATTTATTCCACACCTATTAAAACCATTGGGGAATGTCTTGTAGGTTGAAGAGTCTAGGGTTACTCTTCCCCACTTGAATGCTAGGGTGTTGATTTCAGTATCTTCTAGTTTCCATATTTTGAAGGCCATCTTTGTGCAATTAGAAAATAAAAACATTTATGATGAAATTGAATTTCTTGGTAGACTGAATGATTATTTTTTGCACAAACAAAATGGTCATTTGAGGAAATATTGTCCTAGAATTTCTATGAGACTATTAGGGTTTTTTAAAATAGTGGTGGACTAGTAATGATAAAGGAAAAAATTCAAGTATCAAAGAAAAAATTATCCTATTAATTTTTCTAATGATATTTTTATGCATATGGATGTTGATAACAATGTGGACAATAATGGCAGGAGGGATGAAACTACTTCCTCCTCAAGTAATGATTTTTCAAAGGAATGATGTGCTAATGGGAATATTTCTTTATTTGACCCACTACTTGAGGGGGAAGTTGTTGATGTTAAGGCCTTGGATAAATCTCTAAATAAAAATGGCTTGGATAGATACTTGTGTGTATTAGGTTGTAATAAAGCACAACAACTAGCTCTTGAAATCCTAAAATCTTGTGTGGATGAGAAAAAGAGAAAGAATCACTCCACTATTCCTAACCAAATATTGTTAAACCTTGAGCCTATTGGTAAAATAAAATCTATTTAGTCCTTAGATGAATTGGATGGGTATAAACTCATAATGGATTTTTATAATCCACTTTTTTAAAAATTGGCTAAGAATTGACCTTACCTCTTAGGATGAGCCTTAAAGTAAAGATGAAAAGAAAAAAAGGTAGCAAGCTAAAAGGTCACAAAGTGCTAAGAAACATAATGATAAAAAATATTAGGAAATGGGAGGACAAGATCCCTAAATTTTTCTACAGGATCTATAAGAATCAAAAGACAAATCCCTCATCAGATTATAAATTTTTTTTAATATACATAGCTAGAATGTTAGGGGTTTGGAATCCCTTGATAGAGAATATGTTGTAAGGTCCTTTTGTAATGATAGGACTATTATTGATATTTTCTACTTTTATGAAATTAAAGTTGTTATGTTCCATGGATTGTGCGACAATTTTTTTCTAGAAAGATGCTATTTCTTTCTATACTCACCACGAGAAAGGGAAAGTTGGTGTTGATATCCTTATTAAACCTCTTTAGGATCAATGTATTGTTTATTGAGGCATTTCTCCTTGCACCAACTTGTTTCATTTGTTGTGAAGAAGGAAAATAATTCTTTTGGTTTATGTTCTCTATATGCCCCCAATGAATATAAAGAATTGTGCATCTTTTGGAACTTGATGACCACCAATTTGCCTAAAGTGCCTTGTTTTATTGGTGGTGACTTTAACATGTTAGAATATAAAGAAGAAAATCTAGATGGAAATGATGTTTTATGGAAAGGAAATGAGATTTTTTCTAGTCAAGAATGAAAAATGAATTTTTTTCTTATTGATCCCCTTGAGATGAAGAAGAGTAGAAACAAAGATACTTCATTCACCTAGTGCAATAATCAGTCTTAGGGAAAAATGATTTACTCTAGAATATACACATTCTATGTAAATAAGGATTTTTTCGCCTTCAAGTATGATAGTAAAGGTAGGCCAGTCTCTATGTTTTTTACTATGTTAAATCATTCTCCTATCGAGACCTTTGTGGTTGTTGGTCAAAGTGGGTCATCTAATAAAAAGGTGCAGACCTCTTGTTTCAAATTAAATGTATCTCTCCTTAATGTTCATGACTATCTATAATGCATTAAAAATGCTACTGAGATTATAAAAAGGTTGAATAAAGATGCTTCTACTATTGACATATAGGAAATCTTGGTCTCTTTATGAGGAAAATTATTTAATATTGTTGATAAAAAGAAGGTTGTGGATATAAGGAACTTAGAATTTTTTTGCAGGGAAAAATATTAACTTTGAACTTAGGCGAGGTTTAGACAAACAATAATGATTTTGAAGTTGTGACTAGGTTGACAAGAACTAAAAATATTATAAGGAAGATTCATAACTATAAACACCAGGGTGCTTGGATTAGAGCTAAGATGGATTGGATCCATGAAGGTTATAGGGGGTCCAAATATTTATTTAATATTGTAAGGCATAAACAAAATAGAGAAAGAATTGGACCTATTAAGGTGGATGGTATCTCTTCGAATGATTATGGTTTTCTTAAAAAATACTTTCATTATTTTTTGCACATTGTTCTCCTTTGAAGGTGATGAAAATACTAAAAATGGTAGAGCATTATCTAGAGGATAATTCATAATAAGATTAGCCAAGAAGATTCACTAGCTCTAGATAGAGGTATATCTAAGGAAGAAATTATCGACACCATTTTCTCTTTTAGTGATGGCAAGTCCCTAAGTATTGATGGCCACCATATTGAATTTTACAAAGAAAATATTTGATTGGATTGGAGATGAATTTGATTCAAATCTACAAGGAAACTTTCCATAAAGACTCTTTGGGTAAGGATATTAATAGATAAATTATCAAGCTCATTCCAAAGGAGGGTGATAAGATTCTTATTAAAAACTGGAGACCTATTACTCTTCTTAATGTTCCATAAATGATTCTTGCTAAAAATATTTACCTTAGATTGACTAGTATACTAAGAAAGGTGGTCTTTGTTACTCAAACTAGATTAATCAAGGGGAGATAAATTTGGAGAATTTGATAAGTAGTTGGAAGGGCATGCACTAGGCTAAACTTAGTGGCCAAAATGTTTGCATGATCCTATTGGATTTTGAAAAGGAATATGATAGAATTGGATGCTTTTGTGATTAATATGTTGAAATCCTTTGATTTTCCTCATAATTTTTGAAAATTGATTAATAATCTCTTCATATATTCTCCACTTAGGTTGATTTAATGGGGATCTTATTGAGCCTATTTTTCTTCAAAGTTCAATTTGATAGAGGTGTCCCATTACTCCTACTCTTTTTGTCATTGTTATTGACACTCTTCACTATGTCTTAAGGACCGGTCTTGTCAATCCTCTTGTGTATGGGATCAAACTTCCTAACGATGATGAACTTCTAAATGCTAAATTTATTGATGATATTGCTTTTTTTGTGGAATGTAATGAGAGTAACTTTGATAATGTGGTGAAAAGGTTGAATAATTTTTTTGTGAAGCTTCCAAAGCCAAAATTGCTAGTAATAAATCCACTATCCTTATTTTGGATTGTGACCCCCTTAAGTGGGTGAAGGAAAAATACTAGTAGTCGGTAGAACCTAATAAGATGGTGAAGTATTTGGGTATTCCTTTCGATATTTATCCATCTTTTAAAGATATGTGGAATTGGTATTTTGAAGATTGAGAATAAGAAAAAAATTGTTAGACTCATCTCCTTTCTCTTGTAGGGAGGTTATAGGTTGTTTAGAAAGTCATTGCCTCTCATTCTATATATTTTTCCTCTACTTGGATATTTTCTAACTACCATTTTGAAAAGCTCTAAAATATTTTAAGGGACTTTTTGTGTTTTGATGATAAAGATAATAAAAAATGAATTCTACTAATTGAACCTAGTGTTGCTTGCCTGAAAAAAATTGGTGTTTTGGGTTTGAAGGATCTATAGATCTAAGGTATTGCATTGGTTGTTAAGTGGATTACTAAGGCATTTGAAGGTTCATGCCTTGGAATATTGATTAGAAATAATATGTCTTTATCTAAACATAAGAAAGGAAAGACTTGGAAGCCTCTCCACATCTATGATTTATTGTTTAGCAACTTTCATGTCAGGGTTATTGGATCAACCGTGTTTAATGAAATTTGGAAGGCATGGAGGAAAGTCAAATACTTAACTAGTGATTGTGAGGCCTTTTCTCAATTCTCTAGATATTTTGTTGACTATA
Source organism: Sequoia sempervirens (assembly GCA_007258455.2). NCBI lineage: Eukaryota > Viridiplantae > Streptophyta > Pinopsida > Cupressales > Cupressaceae > Sequoia > Sequoia sempervirens. The sequence goes on from VDFB02179234.1 coordinate 81,423,934, forward strand.
GATCTATTTGGTAGAATCTTGATTGGAATGGAAAATCCTTGGCTCTTACTCAAGGGTTCTCTACTAAAGCTTGGGTCTCCAAGGGATGCCAAATTTTCAAGATATTTTTGAGAATGGACTTTTAAAGAATTGGGACCAAATGAACAATAAAATTGATATTCCCACCTCCCAACACAAAACATATTATGTTTTAAATAATGCTCTATTAAATACAGTTCTTCCTATCTCTTTGATCAAGGAATCTAAATTTCTTAACAAGGTGTCTTGGAAGGATGGAGCTTCATTTATTCAAGTCTCTATTAAGAAACTTTATCTTATGTTGATTGATACCAGGGATGTTTTTGACTAGTTGAATAGTTGTTAGAAGTTAGAGTGGTCAGAGTCCAAATGGTTTTCTAGATTATCTCATATTTGTTCTAAGTTTGGTGAGCCTAAGAAAGCTTATTTTAGGTGACTATTTTTATTAAAATGGTTGTTAATATTGAGTTGCAAGACATTGACATTTTAGCTTTATTTTTTGTGTGAACACATGGAGCCTTTTGAGCATTTGTTTTTTTATTGCCAATTCACCTTTTCTCTTTGGTCCTTGTTTCTTAGGAATCATCATAGTAGGGATAACACAATTGGTTTCACTTGGTTTGAAATTTTGCCTAGTTATGTGAATGTCTTCCTTGTTGATCTTAATTCATTTTGGCTTGTTCTTAGCAATGAAATTCTTTGCTTTATTTGGAACAAGAGAAATGAGGAGGTTTTCCAAGGAAAAATGAGGTTCCTTACTGAGTTCCACAATGAACTCGCCTGTTTAAATATTATTTTGTAGGTCTCTACAATTTTGCATATCTTGAAGGACAAATTCATGATCTTGTTGAAAGAGAGCCTAACCATCATTTATAAATCAAAGATCAAGAGAACTCAATTCTTCCCTCAAGGGTGTAACAATTTAAATAAAGAGAAGCTAGAGATTTTAAAGGATTACATGGAAAAACATAATATTAAAAAACTTGTTGAAAGGGACAAGGTTGAACTGACTGCCAAGCTTAGGTATCAACCGATGGTGAAGGATGCATATTTCGATGATATGATTGAGCTACCTATTGGAACTTTTGAGTGTGATTAGTTTGAAATCAACAACACTCAAAGATGCTAATGGGAATAGTAGTGATTATAAATATATCTCTTTTTTGTTCCACTTTGTTTATCATACCTTATTTCCCTTTTATAATATGATTGTTTTGTAGTCTAGATTAATAGAGCTCAAGCTCTTTATTGTAAACTTTTGTTAACAATCTCTAATGTATAAATAATATTATATAGAAAATGTTAATATTATTAAAGATTTTATTTTATTTAGAGAAAACCTCTATGTCTGATAAATATTAATGATCCACATATACTATGTATAATCCAATTGCACAAATAATTATTTAGTAGGCACCCAAATAATTGTAGAGTTTATAATTTGACCAAATTGGATTGTCCATAAATTAATTTGAGAGCCATGTTCAAGTGATATGCCATTTTCCACAAAGTCCAGACTATGGATAAATTAATTTGAGGGCCCTTTCACATGTGGTATGCCATTTTCCACAAAGACTGGACTGTTGGTAAATTAATTTGAGGGCCCTACTCACATGTGATATATCCTTTTCCACAAAAAATAGAGTAAATTAATTTGACAGCCCTCTTTATGTGATATGTCGTTTTCTACAAAGACTGGACTATGGATAAATTAATTTGCGAGCCCTTTCACATGTGGTATGACATTTTCCACAAAGACTGGACTAAGTAAATTACATATTGTTTTCCACAAAGATTTGACTATGGATAAATGAATTTGAGAGCCCTTTCACGTGTTATGTCATTTTCCACAAAGACTGGACTGAATAAATTACATATCCTTTTCCACAAAAACTGGACTTGGATAAATTAATTTGAGAGTCCTTTCACATATGACACGCCATTTTCCAAAAAAAAAAGGACTGAATAAATTAATTTGAAGACCTTGCTCGCATATAATATGCCTTTTTTCAAAAGAATGAACTGTCCCTAAATTAATTTAAGAACCCTGTTCACATGTGATATACCACTTTCCACAAAGACTGGACGGTAAATGAATAATCAGTAAATTTGGGGCCCACGACAAAAATTATTTCCATCACTGACTTTACCGTGCGTTTTCTTTTAGACGGGACAAAATGGCTTTCCATTTCACCGCCTGAGCGTACAACAAGACCGTAAAGAAAAATATGAACATTCGTACACTGTTCAACGAGCCCACACCCTCTTTCCTTTACGTTGTTCTCTAGAAATGGGAGAAAAAGGACTTCCCATCTCACGTTGTTTTACCCGTTGGTGGAGACATCCACTGCCCCACCGTTTATGGGCCGCTGATTATACCCACACTTATTTTCGTGTCAAATCATCATATAATTCAATGACTATAAATCTTTGGTGTCAAATTATTAAAAGAATCAAAGTTGGTATAGACATAAAAGTTATTGACTATTATTTTTTTAAGTTATATTCCAATCACTACCTAAATTATTAAAGAACTTCAATTTTCCTAATCATTCATGGATATGTGTTAATTATAATTCAATGATTCTAAATTTTAGTTATCCTTATCATACCAAAAAGTTTTATTTTTGTCAAAATAAATATTTTCTAACTTTCAATTTGACAAATCTTTTTATGTCAAGGTGGTTTAGAATTTAAAAATTCAAAGTGATGTTAACATTGTATGCATTGAACGTTCAACCTTTCAAGTAAGATTGGTGGGGTTACTTTCTTTTTTTTGACAAGTTGTGAGAAAATTTATGAGTGTTTGCAATTAGTCATCTCATATTATAGAAGTGTAATGGTAAAATTTCCATGCTCGTGCCATTTCTTATTTAGTTTTGTGTTTATTTTAAGAAAAATTCTTGATATATGCATATATTAGTAAATTGCACAATCTTACATATCAAATAAAGCTTTTCACCTAACCTTTTATCTATCCATACACACATGTATCCCTATACATTTAGCCTTGGCCTACACATATATACACATGCTTCTATACATTCACCTTATATATGATTATAAGAACTAGGGTGGGGATAGTGAGTGGGACTCATGAAACACTTATGGGATTGATAATCAGAAGACTAAATTGAATACCTAATTCCCACATGAGTCATTCCAAATGATGTTGTAAGGGGACTGCTTTTGGTAAAGGTTCTAGAAGGCCCAACAAAATATTTGTTGAGTTCAAATGTTTTCAACATGTCCCCTACCCCCTACCTTTATAGTGGTAGCCAAGTTATCCAAGATTTCATTGTTCAATACACCCCCCCCTACTCGCTCATTTTTTGGTAATAGATAATCAATGAGTTGACCATTTTATCTAAACATGGAGCACTTCACACCCCATGTCACAATCTATTTATTTTTTATGTGTATTGATGGGTTGATCTAGTTTCCTATATACTCACTCTAATTCCACTATGGAACCTATATGTCTACTAGATGGATTGGATTCATATATGTTGAAAACCTCCATCAATGGATTTTACATTATATTAGTCACTTTGATACCAAATTGAATATTAATATGTGAAATTGAGTCTTATATCATATGAAAAAATTGTAGGGATTTTTTTCCAAGAATTAAGTGCATTGATCACCCCTTCTCTTTCCATAATAGGTAGATAGATAGCTTGATAGCAAACTTCATCCTAATTTGATCTTCCTTTTTATATATACACTTAAAAGAATTCACTTAATGCCTCAAGATCATGTTAGGAAAAATAATTTCCAAAATGATCTATAGAGAAGTCCCACCAATGCCTACTTTCTTTACTTATGTAGTTCTCAACACAAAGCTAACACAAAGAATCTCATAAATTCCTTTGTTCACCCAATATTGGCATAAATAAGTAGTTTGAATGAGGCATTAATAAGGCCCATTATTAAATAATAGTTTCTTAGAAGATGAGGGAATTATTTGAGCATTTTATAAGTGTGGAATGTCATGTCAAGGAATAAGCTTCACTATGCCAAGATAATATGAAAAATGTGTATAAAAGGAAGATTCACAATGTTCTTTAATTTTTCACCTAGGTGATAATGATATATTAATTTTTTTTAACAAATTTTAGGGAGAGTACACTAGATTCTATGTTATGTTTTCTGACAAAAATAGTAGGAATTTGTGTGCTCCCTTATTTGAACCCCTTAATCTATACCATTTTCAAAATGGTTAGTAGTTTAGAAAGTAGATTCAAAGCACTATTAATCTTCTTCTTCTTGTGTCTTTAAAATTTGAGGATAACTATCTTCAATTTCTCATCCAAGATTGAATTTTCTTGATTTTAGAGAAGTGGCAACTTAAGACCCCTTTTTGGTCCCCCATTTCCATGCATGTATACCCCAAGCCATTTTTGTTGCAAGGTGTCACCCTTGGTCTCCTCGGCGTGGGCCAGTGCAACACTCAAGCTTCATGACATGGTTTAACCAAAAACTGTGGGGCTAACAATTGGTATTAGAGTCAAGGTCATAGGTTTGAACCCCTCACTTGCGCTAGGGGGCTTGTTGCAAGGTGTCTCCCTTGGTCTCCTCGGCATGGACCAATGTAGCACTTGGGCTTCGTGACATGGTTTAACCACCTCCTATGGATCTTGGATCTTGTATAAATCCAACAATTGTATCAAGCATTAATAGGTCGACCTTTTGGTGCAATGAAAAATCATGGGGCCAACAATTTTTACAAGAAAGTACTTCAAAATCTTATGAAACATTCTATTTTTTCTTATGATCTTTAATGCAAATGAAGAATATAGTGTATCATATATCATTCACTCCTCTGTATTAAAAATTATTTTATATTTTTATGGTGTAAAAATATGTGGCATAAATCCAATTTATTTGAGTTGGCATGGAAAATGGTAACAATATTTTAAGACACCACTACACACTATTTACAACAATCTACAAGTATGTGCTACATATTATGATGTCAACACCATCATTTTCAATGGTTTGCTAAGAAATCATTAAATAAGACATTGGAAATTGGGTTTTTATCAAAACCTTTGATAAACTAGATTCAAATGATATTTGATTGCATTAATGTCTCTTACCTTATTTCATTCAAATATAAAATGGAAAATATTAAACCTTTTATGTCTATTCTTAGTAGACCATTGCAAGCATAAAATTATTATGGTGTTGGTGAAATAGGATCTAAGTCTAATGGTCAGCCTAAATCACACATTCTACCATGGGATATTGGGGGACACAAAAATAACCAAAAGAAACTATTTGGCTATTGTCCCAAGGAAGAGCCAAAATAGATGGTTAGGGTTTTGGTCCCCTTTTGTGTGGTTTTTTTATGGTGAGAGGATTTATATTGATAATTCCAATTAGGTAAAATATACTAAAGAAATGGACTATCAAAAATCCTAAAAAATACAAAATAAAAATGCAAGAATTGAAAGTAGAACTGGAGAATGTAGATAGAGGGATGCCTATGATATGAATTTGAGCTTGATTTTACTAGATTGGTGTGTTGGAAGCCCTTGTTTGATGAAAATAAATTATTGAATCTAAAAATGGGTGTAGGTATAGAAGGGTCTACAATCCTTTGAATATGAAAATCTAAATCCAAAATCTAATAGTTTGTGAATTATCAACTTTGCCTTGATTTAATGAGAGAAAGTGTTTGAATGTTTGTCCTATGGTTTTGAAATCTTGATAACTTCAATTCACTTTAATCCACTTCATGCCTATAACCTACAAGAAAGACAAAGGGAGAAAGGTTGTGCCATATAGGGGCTTACCTCATTCAAAACTCATTTTGGTGTTCCCACCTTCACAAATGGCTATAATGATAATGATAAAGAGTGCTTACCCTTGGTTAGGCAAAGGCAAATAGATAAAAATGAATGATAAATGACAATATTGTAACTTACCACTCAAATTTATATTCCTTGTTGGAATTAAGTCAATTTATTCATCTCATAAAATGAGAAACTAAAGGTTTATTGAAGATCCTACAAGTGTTAGTGCTCATTACAATATTAAACGTAAAACATGAAACATCTTACTATCCATAAATGTGAATTTCCTGATGTGTTGAAAACACGAATTTAGATGATAAAGTGTTGTAGATATTCTATTTAATTTGCTCTTGAAATTTCCTTTTAAATGTCTTTTGAATTTTCTTGAGAGATCAAAAATTCATTGGGTGTTTGAATGGAGGTAAAGACTTATATTTATAAGAGTTTCAACATATTTCACATTGACTGTTATGCCAAACCAATAATTGATATTAAATTTATTAAATATATTGATGTCGACAATACAATATGTGATTTAGGTCCTAATTAGGGGGGCAAGGGCTTTGAGGCACTCTAGTCCAACCCTATTTTGATTTTTTAGATATTCATTATATAAATATTTATTTTAATTTCCTAGATTTAATTTAATTTTTCAAAAATTAAAATTAAATAGGTAATTGATAAACATAATTAGACACGTGCACTTAGGGGTAGCCAAACATAATGTGAAATTATCAAGGGTGACAATTTATGATGCTACATTTAGCCCCCACTTTAGAGAGGTTATGAACTTATGCTCATACTCACATTAAAGTATGAAGAATCCAAAAAAGTTTCTTTCATCATGACACAAAAGGGGTAAGATGGAACTAAGCTAGGAGATGCGCTAGCCCTTAGATTCAAGATCCCACTAAACAATCAATGTCAAGATAAAAGAACATACACACACACACACGAGGCATGATGCAGTAAAAGGAACAAAGAAAAACTATACAAGAGGAATAAAAAGAGAAAATAAAACAAAACAAAAAGCACACATGATGCAAACATTAAACAAACATGAAATAAACATGAAGAAAAAGAAGAAAACATGAAACATACACAATGAAAACATGAAGCAAACACGAAAGAAATATGAAACAAACATGAAGCAAACATGAAGAAAATATGATGCAAACACAAAGTATGCAATGGATACACAAAAGGGTATGACATGAAAAACTATCAAGATCTGTAGATTCTTAATAGGATCCACACCTAAAGATATCCACAAGTCATGGGCTAGCAAATTTTGGTATTTTCAAGGTGGCTTATGAATAGGAAAAAGCACCACAAGCTAGTGAGTTTCATGTCAACCATATGAAGAATTATAGGGGTGATCCCACAATAATGGGTTACAATTTTTGGCCAAACTTGACATTAAAATCAGGATTTTTCACCAGACATTCACTTTCTTACACCTATAGCAGCTAAACCATTAAGGTTTTGAAGATGAATCAAACTAGTTATTTTTTAGATATTTTGTGTAGATTCTAATTATATTTTTAAAAAATTAAAAAATAAATTGTGAATCATTTTATGTAATTTTTAATAACTTATTTTTTCTACTAATTAGCATTTTTAAAAGTGATGTTCACTACACATAACTTTTATAGATAGGATACAATTCTGATTTTTAAAATGCAATTTTTTCACACCAATATCTAGGGGATAGATATTTTTTCATAATTTTTTCTTACATATTTTTTTTTAATTAATTTTCCAAGTCAGTAATTATAATTTGGACAGAGGTGTACTTCAACACGCATAACTTTTTTTGTATTCATTTGAATTAACTTATTCTTTTTTTTTTGGAATAAGGACATCAATACCTAGAGCACATGTATTTTTTAGAATTTTTTTTCTCTATTTTTCTATTTTTTCGTATGTGTGAAATAAAGAACTTGATGTTCATTGAAAATCGTACATTCACAAGAAATAAGAAATAAATATAATAATCAAATTAAACATATTTAAAATTATACTTTTTAGGAAGATTATAATAAGGGCTATAGGCTTACAAAGCATAAATTTTAAATGAATTCATTTGATCACTCAAAAGGTAAATCAAAAGTGGTTTTTTATCAGCATTTTGATAGGTGTAGAGGAGACTCGATTATAGGTATGGTTTAAATCTAACAAGGTTTTATCCAAGGGGGTTTGATCTAAGGGGGTTTGATCAATCCCTCTTTAATTAAAATAATTTAAATGGAACCTTTAAAGTCATAAATCATTGTATTTTCTAAAAATATGTGATTTCAGGCAAAAATCAGGATGTCCAAAAAAGTGTAACCCATTATTGTGGAAGCACCCATAGGGAAAATGAGTTATTATAAGGTGCTACAAATATTATTAATATGCCATAATAGAATCACTAAGTTCATGGTGTACGAACAAAGTGAAGCACATAATAGAATGTATGCCCCCACCTTAAAGTAATAATGCCTACTAGGAGCAATTTCCTTTAAGGTAGAACAAGATGATACATGCAAAATGATGGGAATGAGAGCTTGATGGGAACCAATATGCCAAGTGATATGTTCCCAAAAATTTGACACATGACAAGGGGTTGTTCCTAAAATAATTCCATATAAATAGTATCACAAAATAGCAAAGCGATCTAAAGATCTAGGTCAATATGAATGATAGATAATCAATATGATCATGTTTTGAGTTGACATCATTCCAAAAATACTTATGGAACTACATGATCACAAGGGAGGAATAACATGTGAAAACAAAATAAAATGCTTTTGGGTCAACATGGAAGAGACCTGAAAGTCCCTACTCTTTACATCATCACCAAAAGGAACAAAAAGATATTTATGACAAAAAGGAGAATGAAGATACAAATAGTGGAGTGTCATGGTAGATTCATTCCCTTTGTATCCTTGTTCCAATAAGAATGCCAAGAGTCATCTAAGGAGAACTAATAAAGAAAAATACATGCCAATAATCACATTAAGGGGAGGTCACATTATGTGAAAGAAAAACACAAAGACAATAGGGGTACCACATATGCGAGTTGATCTATAGAAAATCATCTATATCCTAATCTTTCTCATCACAAATGAAAGGTAGAAAAAAAATAAAGGGACTAAAATGAGTGTAGTACAAGGAGATATACCAGGTTCAACATGTGGTGGATCACTTGTTGAAGAAGGATTATCATGTTTTCCCTTAGCCAAATTCATTGATTATGTAAACAAAAGAGATAATCCATTATGATCTTTATGTTCATTCATGTTACCATCTGAACAAGTATCAGAATATACCTCAATGGGTGTTACACTAGTGCTACCTGTTGATGCCTAAAATTGGTAGGCAAACAACCTTATGGGAAATTCAGTTAATGGGGGGATCAATTGTGCTAAACTGAGCGACCTCTAGGTTTTTAAAGAAGTCATCTCCTTCTGTATTTGGGGGTTTGGAAAGGGAAAAGGAAGCAGATATATAAAATAAATATCTAATCTAAGGTGATGTTCCAAGATTTAAGTATGGGCACAAGAAACCTTTTTTTCAAATGAGATTTAAGGGCTCATTCAGTAATTTTCCTATCTGAAAAATAACAGAAAGCATAGATGAAAGACCTAATAAGTATATCAAATGACATAACACAAATTTCATACATATTTACTAAAAAAGAAGAGTTCAAGACATGATCTGAATCAACAAATTTATATTAAAATTATGAAAGTCTTGCAGATAAACTGCTAAGTACAACAAACAACATAGTATAATGTCTTATCCATGAACTAAGAAACAAAGAGGATGAACAATATGGCATAGTCTATGAGTCTTAATTCAATAATAAAAAAAACAAAAGGCCTCTATTCTTTCAAAAAAATTCTTGTGTATTCTCTGAACCCATTTTCCAAGGGTTGATGTAGTATATATAGATGATCACTCCACCGCCTAAGAGCTAACAATAGAAAAGATTCCCAGACACAAGCAATGATGTTTGTCATAATGATTCCCTAAGGCCATTATAGTAGAAAGATTCTGAAACATAGTATGCACTCACCTTTGAATAATATGTGCAACTCTACAAATGATGATTGTGGTCCTAGGGAAGAAGCAGTGAAATATCTATTAAGACATGTGTCACCCACCCACAGAGTTGGTTAGGACACATGGAAAAAGGGCAAGGCTTGACATTCATTCTTCCCTTCCATGCGATCAAATCCCCCACGGAGAAGACATGTCGAGAAATCTTTGTTTCAAGCGTTGACTATGGGGTTCGCCAAAAGGTGCCCATGGAATGATGCAACATGGCATGCAGGCGAAGCTTAGTAGAGAAGTAAAGGGGAGAGGGATCTCAAAATACTGCGTTGTTGACATGTAGGGATAAGGTGGGGCTTGATATAGAAGAAAGGGAAGAAATCCTTCAAGGAGAGTGCAGTGTACACATAGAGCAAGCGGGAAAAGGTGCTTCAAAAAGGGGCTAGGAATGTTTAAACGTATGAGGTGTGAGCTGGTGCAAAATGCAAAATCAACAACACCAACCCAAAGGGAGCTCTAAGGATTTGTAATCCACAACTTTTGGCAACTATCAAGGGAATTTTTCATGTGGAATGGGAACCCAAAATTTTTGGTTTGACGACTAGAGCCTTATCCATTAGGAAACAAAGTTAGAGCTTTGAGAGTGTGGTCTATAGAGGTAGCCAATTATCCTTAGATGGCATCGATATGGCATGTATATTCTCTTGTGACTCATGAAAATTGATAATTTCTTTGAAAGATAGCTCCATAGAGATCCCCGTCCTAGACTCAAGTTGAAAGAGAAGCCGCACGATCTGATAGGCGGTGCCTTCTATGTCCGCCATAGTGGGAAGTTGACTAAAATCTTGAAAAGTAGATAAATCCTAGTGCTTTTCCTTGATCTTTGTTGCAATGTGTTCCAATATGGCCAATGAATCATTAGAGAGAAAAGGTGAGGGCAAGCCCATTTGAGTCAACTAGGAAAATTGCATCTACATATTGTTCATAGTCTGACTCAGTGTTGTCAACCAATTGCTAGCCTAGAGGATGGTCGCATGACAACAAATGAATTCTTTCGCCTTCTTGGCAGCTGACCATTGATCTTCAATCCTTGCATTCACCAAGTCTACATTTTCCACCATGTACAACTTGTCCAACAACTTCTTTGCCTTGGGCACCTTTTTCGTGATGAACTGTGGAACTTGTTCAATCATTCCACACACCTCCTTGCTTAAGCTTTCTACATCCACCATGAATTGGAGTTCCGGCTAAAGAGTCAAACATAAAGACTTTACTCTCTCCCAGTAGGAGATATATAAATGTTGGGCTATTAAAAGGAGATCTGAATGAGGAGCAAGGGGTAGGGGAGGATTTTTCAAAAGACCAATTTCCATCTCCTTTGACTTGACATCCTATGTCAACTCTTCAATTTTCTTGTTTTCCATGGAGAGATATGCCTGTAGAGTTTCCAACTCGGCATCCTTACTCTGCAATAGCTCCTCAGCCTAGCTTTGTGTTTCAGATTCCTTTTCTAAAGAGAGCTTTACTTCCTGGATCTCTTTTTTGAACTAAGCTTGTTTTCCCTAGAGCTCTTGATCCTTCTGCTACATTTCCTGCTCCAATTGGGCTTGCTACTCCTGAAGCTCTTTGGTCTTTTGTTGCATTTCTCCCTCTTCCCAAGCCAATTGGTCTTGTAACTCATGGTTTTTCTATTGTAGTTTGGTAACCAAGTTGGGATTCTGGGACTAGAACCTTGTGAGTTCTTCCTGAAGTTTAGCCTTTTTCACCTACGCTTATTGAGATAAGTGTGAAATTTTGATATCCCTTTCATTTTCCTTTTCTTGTAGGATTTCCATCCTTTCCTTGACATTCTTGAGCTCCTCGTCTCGCTTCTTCAATTGGCGACTATGCTTCAAAAAGTTGATAGTCACCACCTGCTGAGTCTCTTCCATCAGCTTGACTTTTTCCTGTGGCCCAACTACATGTAGATCAGTCCCTACAACATGGATATTATAATCCTCATATTGCATCTCCCCTTGCGGTTTGATGGTGTTAGGAGTTATGGTTGTAAATTACAATGACCCCTACACTTCATTAAAAATGGTATGCATGCATGGCTTGGTTGGCTTTGTTGCATCTTTTTCTTTTCTGTTTTGGACTTTGATGGCCCGTGTTTCCTTAGTCTTGTTTCCTTGATCAATAAATTGTGTTGGTGACCTAATCAATTCCCCAATGAAGGGTGCACTGGGAGGAAGAGAGAAAGGGAATGAAATTATTGTGGTCTTGGATGGTTCTTTCTTTGGTAGAGAGACCATCAATGGGGAGAATGGGGGAATGTTATGCTAGGGTCCAGTTTGGGAAGTGAAGGGAGGACTCATAGGGAGTGGTGGTGGAAGTAGAGATGCAAAGGATACCATCTGTTAGTTGGTTTGAGTCAGAGTTGATGCAGTGGGATAAAAATGATTTACAATAGCGGGTTGAGATTGGGCTTTGATGAAAGGTGGAACAAACTGCAAGGAGTAAAAGTTTCCTAGCTAATTTGGCAGAATTGGGAGAAACCTCCCATGGGAAAAAAATTAGAAAAGGAAAGGCCAACACTTGAAGTAATGGGAGACGTAGAGGTAGTAAGGGTAACCAAAGATTGTGAAGAGAGAAGAGAGGGAGAGAAAGATACTTGAGTTGTTGCAGACACTAATCCTTGGCTCGTTGCAAGTACTTGTGAGCCTTCTCCAGGAGTTACATTTGTGTGTGACCTCTTCTCGAGTGGAGAAGTATCCACCTCTATGACCTCCTAAGGCCATTGGGCTACCCTGGGTCTCTTCACAACACATGTGCATGGTAGTGAGGCCTCTAAATGCACTGCAATCACTTATGCACTTAGTGGAGCTTTGCCAGGTTGTTCCACTACTTTTCCAGTTCTCTATGTTTGGCCCCTTTTCACCTCTTTTCTTTTCATTATTACAATCACTTCCTTTGGATCTATAGCCTCATCATCCCTTGCATCAGTATCATCATGCCCTCTAGTCCAAAGATCATCAAATTTGTCATCCTTTTCTATCTCCTGTAAAAGGGCATCGAGGCATTGGGTCTCCTGATGATAAATCTAGAATTGTGCAATATTTTCCTTACTCCACCGCCATTTCTTATCTAATTAATTATGAAGGGTACCCTAATTTTACATTTGTCACTGGGCTTTCTCAAAGGAAAATAGAAAGAGAGCCATGGTGGCCTCTTATCATTAGTAGGAACATAGGCTAGGTCCACAAATAGATCATCTCAGTCTCTTGACTATGGATTCTGTCGAGCTTCCCAGTAAGGCCGGGAGCTATGAGTCACTTTAATGTTCAATTCTGCTAAGTCATTATCAGGATTATAATCCCATTTGTCAAAAATTAATACCATCCCCAAATGAGCTAGCTTTGCCTCTAGCAGACCATGTGTCTGCTTCTTTTCCATTATTACTGTACCGAAGCTCAAAGGGTACTTGAAAAAACCTTTCTTATTTTTTCCTCCGCAAAACCTAACGTTAATAATCACCAATTACCAAAATACCTCAAGGGCCAATACTCTGTTTGTGACGCATACCAAGAGTCGAAATGGTTCCTCGATAAAACCACACAACCTAATAAATGTGAAGTCCTCCCTAAGGAACTAGTTGCAAGGAGGAATAAAATTATGCATCCACACTATTTTCTCGACAGAAAGTCGATAACCCTTGCCCTCCTTACTAAAATATCACAAAATCAGAGTTAGGAAAAACTTAGAAACTACATAGTAATCATAAGTTATAGAAAGGAGGGGAATCCACATAGAAATTGACCTTCTTACCCCACTTTCATAAAAAATTTCCAAACCCATACAATTTCTAAGGAAGTTAGGGTTCTAGTGCAAAAACATGTGAGAAAAGAGAGAAGAAAACTTGAACCTATGTTGCGTCCAGTAATCCTTAAATTGGTTTAGCATCTCCCAAAAAATGACCTCCATGAAGTCATACCAGAATAGAGAATGTTGTATTGTCAACTAAAAACCTAGACCCATCTGAAACTCCTAAACGTACTGGTCACTATCCATGTTGCAAACAAAAGCCATCATAGATAATGTGTCCTACAATTCTGAGTTGAAAGCATTGTGCACAATCAAAAACTATGGCGGCCTTGTTGCGTCTTCTTTGGGCCTTTTTATTTCTTAGTTATAAAATTCCAGAGCATATTTTCTGGTCATCTAGAACTCTTCCACGCCCTCTACAACGAATGTCTCCATTCTTTTTTCTCTAGAGCTCTTTTTGGTAGGGATGAATAGCATATTCTTAATAGCATCCATGCTGATCGCAACCCTCAGTTTTCAACCTTCAATGGCATCAATATCCAAGTTGAAATGTTGAGCGCACTTGTGAACTAGTTTTGGACAATGGTGCACCAAGGGGACCATATATTATGGGAGACTGTAGAACCATAGCTTGTATGCCAAAGAATGTTGGCTATTAGTTTGTTTCATTCTCTCCCAGGCTGCTTCCCTAAGACTCTTAGGGTTAGTTCTAAGGATAGGGTCATGAATATTATCCAATTCTTCTGCTATCAAGGCCTTGTCCCTATGATTACTCTTCTCTACAACTCATGTGTGAGGCCACTTTGGCTTTCCAGGTAGCCTAGGTGAGGCGTAAGAGACATCATCAAAAAATTTGGCCATTGGCACTACTAACATGATGCCAAATAAGCTTTGGACTGTCTCTCCTTGTGCTTCCATTTCAGGATTCTATAAATTTTTTGAACACTCAACCTCGTTGCAACTCACTTGGGTTCTTTTTAGCAAACTGTGCACTCAAAGCCCTTCACAATGAACTACGTACTCGAAAAGCTCTCCACAATGTTGTTCTTTTGCATGCAACACTTAGCCTTTTCTCGACTTGGAGTTGTAGACAATGGTTTCCTTTTTGTAATAAAATCAACATTTACCACCAACTCTTTCATTCATGTGAAATGAATTCTTTACCTTTTGGAAAGAAAAAAAATTCATAATGATGATTAGTCATTATGTCCTACAATGCCATCTCTTGGGAAATTGAGCTGGTGATTAAAAGCATTTGAAACCTTTCACATGCTTTTGCATTTAATAACTTAAAAATAAGTATTAGGAAAATGGGCATAATGAGTAGATAAAAGATTTTGAATTAATCTTGGGAACTAAACAACACTCACAGCTTGACACATTAGCTCTCGACCGTGTAGACTATCACTTGCACTTGCCACTAGTTTTAGTTGATTACTTACTTCTTCTTAACTTTCACACAACAATTCATACACAACAAATGCAACTTGGTGGGATTTGAGTTTGTACCCTATGGGATTCTCAAGTTTTCTCTCAATCAACATCATGTTTATCGCATGCATCGTACCTTTGGTTACTTCTATAAATAGACTTAAAGATAACAACAAGAATTACACTTGGTAATTTGGATTACAAATAGATGCAATGAATACTCCCATTAGGCTAACCAACAATAGGTCTCAGGAAACTTTCCTTGGGGAAATTTCTAGTAGGCGCTTAAAATGATGGCAAAGAATAAGCATTCTTGGGCAATAATTACGATGAAATGGGTATTGGGGAGGAATTGTATAGAATATGAGGAAAAGTATAGAGTAAATACTGACATTTTCTCTCATTTTGTTGCCTCTTTTCTTGACATTTAGGTACCCAAGCAGACGATACTATGACTCACCATCAAAATATTCCCAAAGCGCTACCTCAAAGGCCTTGGTGAATTTGTGATGAATGTGGTGTATGTCCTTGGTCCTCCCACAACAATTGATCTCCACCAACACATTGAAGAGGACATAGTGGTGCCCTGGGTGCCATTCCTGAGTGGATTTCACATTATGGTGATTAGAGAGCATTTCCAAAGAGTTTCTCATGCCTGCCACTTCCTATTGTGATGCTACAACATAGTACTTTTCTACAACATAGAGTGGTACATCAACTTTGTGTTTCCTCCTCCGCTTGTCATTACTACTATCCTTGTTGCCCCTGTTTCCATTAATTTGGTTGTTCTTGATGCTTCCCTAGTCGAACCTACTACTGCTCCTAATGGTGATGCTACCCCAGTTGAAGAATGAACTCTTTTCTCTTCCTTTTTGTATGTATGTCTTAGAAAGCTTTTAATATACATACTCAAAAAGTTGCTTAGTATATATATACTTGAAAAGTATGGCCTAAGAGCCATTTTGACTTGTAATATCTAAAGTATATATTACTATATAAGGAATATACAAATCTTTTAGTCAATTTTTTGTCTCTTTTTCTTTTTTTGCTTCCTACATTATGGGTTATGTATAATATAGACTGGCTAAACAAAAACACAAAGAAAATTTACATAATTATATATTTACACTAGAAAAATGATTAATAAAGCTAATTAAACAATTTGAGGTGAATTTCATTGACTGGAATTCCCAATGCTTCTTTTTCCATATTTTCTAATTCAAATGCATTATGTTGCTTGCATTAAATAATTCAAAAAGGGAATTCCCACAGACTATCAAATTTGCGGGCTAGTCAAGCTTTGCGGCTCTCTCATTGAATTTTAGCACTAAGTCTCTGCATTTAAGACCCTGGTCAGAGGTATTCTTGTCAAACCACCTTTTAACCACTTGTTGACGGTTACATATGGCCATCAGAGCTTGCTCTCTTTTCTCTTGCACCTCTAACAACTCAACCAACCAAACCTCCATAGCCTCGTTCTGTTCAACCTCTAGAAATTTGAGCAACTGTAGTGCGGGAATTTCCATAGATATAGGCAATAGCACTTCCTTTCCATATACCAGCTCATACGATGAAGTCTTTAGGACTTTCTTGGAGGTTATTCCGTCCACCCAGAGCATTGATCAAAGGTTCTTATGCCACTCTCTTTGATGTTATAACCTAGTTCTTTTGATGATTAGACTAAATTTTTATTAGTCAACTCAGCCAATCCATTCCCCTATGGGTAATAGCTCAAATATTTCTTTAGGAATATACCATATTCAAGTGTGAATTGACATACCTTTGAACCTAGAAAGGCCTTCACATTGTTGGAGATGATGGCCTTTGGTGGGGTGAACCTTGTTACCAATTCCTCAATGAAATTCACAATCTCTACCTCAGTCACGTTCTTCAGGAGCATGGCCTCGGTCCATCTGGTAAGGTAATCCATGGCCGTGAGGAACAATTTGTGTCCCGTATTGGAGGTTAGATTAATCATCCCGATAAAATCAAGGCCCCATTATGTGAAGGGTTCTTCAACCACTATCAGATTCAAAGGCACTGTCAAGTTCTTCCTTCTTCCTATGAAGAATTGGCATTCCTTTCGGGCTTTAACCAAAGAGTGTGAGTCATTGAAAAATGTAAGCCAAAAGTACCTAGAACACATAATTTTGATGGCAGTGGTCTTTGCAGAGAAATGTCTACCCGTGGGACTATTGTGAAATATGTCTAGAATTTTCTTCACTTGTTTTGAGGTGACACACCATAGAAGAACACCATTGAGGTTCCTTTTGAAGATAACCACTTCAATAAGAAAATACCTATTGTTCTACAATCTATAGAATATTTTCCTCTGAGAAGGGATGCCCGACTAATATTTTTTTTCTACATGAATCTCAATCTATCTACCAACCATCAACCTTCAGACTCAATTCATTCATTAGAATAACCTTGGGTTGTTCCTCCTTTGCTGCCATTTATTTATCATCTTCCAAATACTCACAGGATAAAGAAATAACATCTTTAACCTTCTCAAAGTCTTCTCTAGCCTCTTTTATCCATTTGAACAACTGATCCTTTTTTAGCATCAAAGTGATAGGTCTAATTAAACCTACAAAATCATAAATGAATTTGATCACAAAATGTACCTTTCCTAGAAAGGACTGAACTCCCTTCTTATTGACTGGTAAGGGAAGTTCCCTAATTTCCTTCACCTACTCTAGATTGATTGTGATTCCATCTTTAGACACTACATGTCCCAATATTTTTCCTTGCAAGCTTTGAAAACACATTTTTTTTAGGTTCAACGATATCCCGAACTCCTAGAAATTCTTAAAAACCATTTTGACATTATCAAAATGATCATCCGTACGCTTAGAGAATATTGTAAGATCTTCTAAGTAGATCAATATGATCTTATTGATCAATTCCCTAAAATAAATGTCCATCATGTGATGGAAGGTAGCTCCCGCATTTGAGAGGCCGAAGGACACTTTCACATAAGTGAATGTTCCCCACTTGGTAGTGAACATTTTTTTTGTGTCAGTCCTCCTTTTTTACCCAAATTTGGTTATAATTGGAGAAGCCATCTAGGAGATAAAACATTTCTGAGCCAACCACCGTTTGTAAGATTGACTCCATAGAAGGCAAGGGGTAGTGGTCTTTTAGGGATGCTTTATTCAAATCCTAGAAATTGACACATAGATGGATGTCTCCATTCTTCTTTCAGACTGGAACTAGGTTGGACACCCATGTACTATGCTTGATTGAGGAAAAAAAATGGGAGTGGATTAGTTTTGTCAACTCTTGTGGCATCAATGCCTTAATTTTTGGATTTAATGGCCTTTTCTTCTAGAAAACTAGTTTTACACCTTTAATCAGTTCTATAGTATGCTGGATGACTTTAGGATCATATCCCTTGAGGTCATCATATGACCTAGCCACTACTCCTTTGTATTTCTCATAAAAATGGATGAGTCATTCTTTATCATGCTACGAGACATCCTTCTTGAGCTTCAGCTTCCTTCCATCTCCGGCCTAAAGATCTACATAATATCTTATGTCTGCTACAAATTTCCTCTTGTCATTCCTTACAACATCACAATTGAATAGGTTTTTGAGAGTGATCAATCCTTTTGGAAGCTTGTTGGACTTCAACTAAATAATTTTCCCTTCATAGGCCTTTGCAAATTTTGGTTAGAGTTGATCAGTGAACTCTCCTGAATGTTGAATGAATGAGGCAATGTGTTCATCACTTTCAAATACTTGCCAAATATGGTTATTATCTATGATTTTAGGTTAGACAATCACTCACATAGAGTGTATGTTATGAATTAGGTCATAAGTAGGGTCAAATTGAGATCCTATTACTACCATTCGATTTGCATCTTCATTTTGCTCTCTGGGCACTATCTAGATATTAAAGGCTTTAAAGATTTTAATCAAATCCTAGACTCTATGTCTATAAGATCTCATGTAGACATTCTTTGCTGCGAAGACTCCTTGGACTTGATTGACTATTAGCTCCGAGTCTCTGAACAACATTATTTGTTTAATGCCCATCCACTCTGCAATATTTAGACCTTGCACTAGGCTTTCATATTATGCTTCGTTGTTTGAACAAGTGAACTAAAAGTGAAAAGACCTGAGTGTCCTCTCATTGGATGGGGTTTTCAAACATATCTCGGCTCCTATGCAAACTTTGCATCTTGCTCCATCAAAATGCATCATCTACAACTCTAAGGCATGATCACCCTCGGGTTCCTTTATTACCTCCAGAATCACTTGGTCTTCATCATAGATAACATAGGTCCCCAATCCGATGGCATGATAATTGACGAAAGGATCATTGTCTATAAATTTACTCAAGAAACTTCCTCCTTATCGGTCTAGTCTTCGGTCACCTTCTCATTCTCAAGTAATTTGTTACAATGCATCTCATCCTTGGTTATAGAGGTATGAGTAGCCTCAAAATTGATCATGGCTTCATCTGCTACATGTTTAGAATGTAAAGGTTTGGAGAAAAATTTCATCTTAGCCCCATGCTTAGTCCTAAGAATCAAGTGTGACCAATCTAAAGAAAGATATCCACCTATCTTGACTATGAATTCCTGGGATAAAAAAAGACTAAACATGGGAGGAACATCAATGATCACAATATCTTGTGGAACAGTGATACTAGGGTAGGAGAATAGAGTCAAGGGGAGGTTCTTAATGACACCTATGGTCTCAACCTTGTTCCCATCAAGCTGCATAACCCCTCTATTTAAAGGTTCATAGCTAAGTCTTAAGTCTTTAGCTATCTGCTTTGGCATGACTGTGATGCTAGCACCAGAGTCAATCATAGAATTGTACAACAATTTCTTACCCACAATAAGAGTTAAAAAAAGGGTTTCAATTTCAGCTTACTCTAACTATGGTAGAGGCTTCCTCCCCATTGTTTGTGAGGACCTTAGCCTAAATTTATGAATCAATGAATTTCCCCTTGGATGGTTGCTCTATTGGCTCAGTGCTTGCATCTTCTAGTAGGACCTTTTGTAGCAATGACTTCTACTCCGGAATAGGTAAGATATCCCAAAAGGATACATTAGCAGAGGCTTTCTTCAACTTCTCCACCACATTAAATGATGACAAATTTGAAGACCTTTGCTCCTTGGAATTTGTTATGACAATCTCCTTGTGTGGCTGAGGTTGTTGTGCAACTGCTGAGGAAATAGGAGCTTGGTCAGAAACACTTTTGGGTTGTTGAACAATCGGTTCACTCATGAATATCCTTTTTAAGTGAGTGTTATAATTTGATTGCACTTACAAGGCTTTGGATGTGGAAGCATCATTGCAAACACCGCCTCCTCTTCTTCCATTCATGAGAAGAGCGTGTGGTTGGGAGCTATATCTGTCTCTTACTCTAGGGACATTCATTTCATCTGTGTGGTGAGTACCATGTTTTCCATTTGTGGAGAGGCATATACATAACCTTTGAAATCTAACACAATGCCTTGAATGCACTATTCCACCACTCTTTATTGTAGATTGCCACAGGGGTAATTTTTGGACATATGTGCTTCATTGCAAGGGAAACACCAAGGGTTGATGTCATTAGTGAGATTCTTTTTCCTCACTGTTAGCTCTCTATTTGAGCTTGGGTGTACATTTTCTAGTGGAGTCAGCACCAACACTATCTGATTATTTGTCTGAGCCTATAGATTCATGTGCGGGCCTTCTTGGAACTGGTTCTACTAGTAGGAAGATCTTTTGCCTTGGTAATTCTAGAAAACTGGATTTTTTTGTGCAGACTGTTGTTGTTTGATACTTTTTATTTCATTTGAGATTTCCAAAACAAGTCTTTGATATCGTTCATCTCATCCTTTGAAGAGCCAAATGTGGAAGCAATGTTCTACTGTGTGCTCAAATATGCATACATAGATTGAGGAGGAGTGGACACACTGGTAGATGCTATCTCCTAGGAAGGAGTTGATATCTTGACAAATATAGGTATAGAAAGCCAAGGAAAAAACTTTCCCACATTAATCAAATAGTTCTCTACCTTAACAACAATGTTGTACTCATTTGGTAGAGTAATCCCACCAAGATACTGGATCATCATCGAGATGTCAGCGTTGAGGGATTTCAAATAGAACATGAATGCTAAATTAGTCGACAGATGGATAGTAGTCTAGATCCTCTACCAAGTTATGTGGAACCAGGCATTGAAGTCAATCATGGCCTCATATGGGGCTCACTTTATGGTCACCAGCTGTTGATATAGTGAAGAATGATCTCCATTATTTGAAAATATCTTATAAAAAGGATCTCCAAGTTGATCCTAGGTACTAATAATGTTAGCCTCCAAAGTGTGATACCAATCTAGCGCCTTGCCTTTGAAAGAGGTTGTGGTCAACCTTAGTGCGACATTTTGATCAGTGGCACCATGCATCAAACACACATCCACCATATCTTGCAAATGGTTGAATGGTGTTTTTTAGCCTTCTTCGATGAATTTTGGTAGAGATTTTAGAGTAGAAGAAGGGATAGGAGCCCATATAGCTAGTGCTACTTGAGCTATGAGAGGAATTCTGACATCCCATGCTACAAAAATTTTTCTAGCCATTGGTGGAGGGACCCGTGGAGGGGTCGAGAAGTTTACTGGATAGGCTCTTGCTTGTACTGTTACCAGTGGTGGCACTAACATGCCATGGTTTTTCATTGTCTGGGATCTAGTAATAGGCCTATGGCTCATACACCCACTTTAAATTTAGATATATTCAAACAAGTCCCATTGGGCATGCCAGGAAAAAGAACTGTTGATGTGGGTATGTGCAGGTTCATGATGGGCCAAAAAGTGGTGCTATGATGGGTATGTGTAGGGTATGTTGCTGACGCCTTTTTTTTACCCAAAATTGATGAAATGAAAAGGGTTTTTAAAGAAGATTCTTAGTTTTCCATCAGTATAAATTATTCTTTACTTTGACTTTAATAAATAATTATTATTCATTTTCTATTTGAGTTACGACTAAAGTCCTGATTGATAGGATGATTGAAAAATATCTATAACTTTCAAACAGTATCACATTTTTTGAATTTGAAACATGTGTCACATTTTATGCTTTGCATAATATAAGATTAAACACAAAAAAATGAATTTCATGAAGTTTTGACCAAGTTAAGGTGGTTAGACATATGATTTTTTATATTTTTTAAAATTTGTAATAAAAAATTCATAATTAATTATTTACTTGGAAAAAAATATAAAAAAATATGCATCACATCCAAAAATGAGTCCTCTACTTATATCTAAAATATTATAAAAGAATATTACCATTTTATTGTGGTTAGGGTGGTCAGACAGACACCTACTTCTTATTTTTTCCCTGAAATTTAAGTACTATTGCATTGAAATTCCAAATTTTCACCAAATAGATTTAAAAAAAAAAAAACCTAGTAGTTTACAAACTACATTCAATTTTCTACCAATTCAATTCTTACATATTTTTGAAATATTATAGATAACTTATTCATTTTTTCTTATGTCAAGTTGCGTAACTCTATTTTTTTTGAATTTTTTGCCACTTAAGGGCATGTTTTTTTCCATGATGATCCTACACATACCCTTGCCTAAAATTTCTAGAAGATAGCCTTATGAGAAACTCAATTAATGGGGGGAAAAATTGTGCTAAACTGAGTGACCCTCGAGCTTTTAAAGAAGTTGGCTCCTTCAATATTTGGGGGGTTGGAAAGGGAAAAGGAAGTAGATATATACAATAAATATCTAATCTAAGGTGATGCACCAAGAGTAGAGTATGGGCATGGGAAACCTTCTTTTTAGATGATATTTAAAGGCCTATTCAACAATCTGCATGTCCAAAAATGACAGAAAGCATAGATGGAAGACCTAAGAAGTATATCAAATGACATAACACAACTTTCATACACATTTACTGAACAAGAAGAGTTCAAGAGATGATCTGAATCAACAAATTTATATTGAAATTATGGAAGTCTTGCAGATAAACTACTAAGTATAAGAAACAACATAGTATAATGTCTTATCCATTAACTAAGAAACATAGAGGCCAAACAATATGGCATAGTCTGTGAGTCTTAATACAATAATAAAAAATAATACAAAAGGAATATATTATTTCAATATTTTTCCTATGTATTCTCTAAATCCATTTTTTGAGGGTTGAAGTAGTATATATAGATGATCACTCCACCACTTGAGAGCCAACAACAAAAAATATTCCCAGGTAGGAGCAATGATGTCCATGTCATAATGATTCCCTAAGGTCATTGCAATAGAAAGATTTTGAAACATAGTATGCAGTCGCCTTTGAACAAGATGTGCCCCTCTGCAAATGATGATTATGGTCCTAGGGAAGAAGCAACAAAATCTCCATTAAGACACTTGTCACCCACCCATAGAGTTGGTTAGGAAACATGGTGAAAGGGTGGGGCTTGACATTCATTCTTCCCTTCCATGCAATCAAATCCCCCATGGAGAAGACAGGTGGAGAAGTATTTGTTTCAAGCGTTGACTGTGGGGTCTACCAAAAGGTGCTCACGGAATGATGCAATGTGGCACACATACGAAGCTTGGTAGAGAAGCAAAGGGGAGAGGGCTCTGAAAGGCCTGCATTGTTGACACATGGCAAAAGGGTAGGGCTCAATAGAGAAGCAAGGGAATAAATCCTTCCAAGGAGTGCACGGTGGACACATGGAGCAAGCAGGTGAAGGCACTTCAAAAAGGGTCCCAAAAATGTTTAAACATATGAGGCGTGGGTTGGTACAAGATGAAAAATCAAAAACACCAACCCAAAGGGAGCTCTAAGGATTTTTAATCTACACTACCAATGCGATTGTGAAAACTATCAACTATGTGAGTATCTTTTGGATTAGATTGTGGGGAAGGTGACAAGATATTTAGTCTTTGGCTTAGTTGGGAAAGGTAAGGATCAATGTCATGTTCTGACAACAAAGAGGGATTAGAGATGGAGGAGATGGATGGGTGGGAATATTCTCATTGGAATCTATTTGTATGGATAGGAGGTCATTAGGTGAGGATTTATTTCCTTCAACAAGATGATGAGCCATAATATGATGCATTCTCTTATATTCCTTTACATTTTTATTTTTTTGTGCATGAGCTTGAGTTTGTGGAGGGAGAATTGGTGTGTTATCCAATATTGGTTCCTTTTGTCTCTTTGTAGAAGGAACTAAAGGAACCATTAAAATTTTGGAAACAATAAGAGAGGGAGAGCTCCACACAAAAATCTTTTCTCTAGGAGGCATAAAAGTGATCCTTTAAGTGTGGGAATGTAGACTATGTCAAGTGGTTGTCTCATTTTTCGAGATAGGATGGTGGAGGGGTAACCATGAAATAGAAACAAGATGTTTAGGGTTGAGGAAGGATGGTCTAGTTTGGATTGAGGTTCATATATTACCCATCGAGTAGGAGGAACAACCATCATAGCCACAAGAGATCAAGGAGCCTCAAGGGTAATAGTTGAAATAGTTGATGAGCTATTGATAAGGGATAATTAGGAAATACAATTAGATTTGAATTTTTGATATGATGAAAAGAGAAAATCTTCACAAGGCTGAGTGGGTTGGGCTTGTTGTGGCCAAAATAAATTGAGGTAAAATTTCCACAAAGAGATAAGGGATTAAAACCACTACAATAAATAGTATGTATTTGTCCTTCAAATGGAAATTTAAGGCATTTATGGATAACAAAGGGAACCACATTCATGGAACCAATCCATGGATGACCTAACTTCACATAAAACTAATCTAAGGTAGGGATTATGATAAAAATAACATCCCACTTCTTAGATCCAACTTAAATGAGGAGGGTTAATGAACCAATTACAATGGGTAGAACTATTGTGCTCTCTTAGTGATACTTCTAGTTTTTCATATTTTTCTTTGTATAATTCATGCACATAAATAAATTATTTCATGATAACATTCACTAAGTATATCAGATCAATAATTATTCCCCATGTGGGTTTATCATTGACTCTTTTGAGTAGGATCTTATGTTGGTCTTGGTGAGGATGAACATATATCTTTGTGATTGCATTAGGTTTTCATATATTCTCAGTCACAACATCAAATTAATCTACAAGGTTAATGAAGTGGTTAGGTATTAGATTGGTAAAAATTTGCTAGTTTTGATTATGAGGTACAACTAATTTATTTCCTTTATCATTCACACTAGCTAGTTAGATGAAATTAGAGTCAATGAGATCATGCAATTGGTTCTTAAGAAAAATACATCACTTAGTATTATTCCCAAGTGTACAATGATACTAACAAATATTTTATGTTCTAGTGAGGAGGTAAGGGTTTAGTGGTGTCTATAGGATGAATAGAGGAAGTTGAATCAAATTATTATTAATTAATTAGATCATAATGGAATGAAGAGAGTTAGGTAATTGTGAAAGTCATAGCTACTTGTGTTTAGATATTATTAGAAGGAGGTGAATTTATTTCGATGAATTTTTATTTTGAAATGATTGATAATTAGAAGTAGGAACAACTTTAGATTGATCAGCAGGATCTAATGAAGATAAACCCTCATATTGGCTAACTGATATTTGATTATCATGAAGAGTCATGCATAGATGTGTGAATAAAGGGTATCTCAAGAGAATCTTATTCAAAATTTAGGTTATAAATTTTTAATAAAGACCCTTTTCACATCGATATCTGGGAAGGAATATGACATTCTAGAATAGAGGGCTTGGTATCACCCTATAAAATCAGCCACTTTTTCTTTAGCTCCTTAATTACAATGAACCAAGTTAGTTAACATGAATTTGATCCAATATTTTATTGGAATTTTTGAAGGAATTCATTGACAAGTTGTGAAAAAGAGGTGATTGAATTATTGGGTAATGAGAAAAACCACACCAAGGCCATGTCTTTCAATGAACAAGGAATTTTTTTGTCTATGAGAGCATCTTCAAATAGGAAATCAATACATAAAGTAGTAAATGCGGAGACATGATTATTAGGATCTCCTTTACCACCATATTTATCAAAACATGGTATTTAAATGTTTTGTAGGATTGGTGTTTTTAGGATGGTAAATAATAATGTGCTATGGGAAAGGTATGTTGGAGGGTTGGAACGAGATTTAATTTGATTCATATTAGAAATTTGTTGTTGTAATGAGGACATTTTTTCAAGAATTTATTTATGATGAGATCTATTGGTGACATTTTTTGAGAGTTTGTATAATGTGTGGGACTATTATGAATTATGCGCATGTTATTATTTTGAAGATTTCAAAGAGTAGATTGAAATTTGAGGAAGTGAATGTGAGTGTGGTAGATGGTGGAACAAAGTTATATGAATTTACACATGAAAGCCTCAAAATTGCATTAAGACCAATACTATATTATGTGGTGGAAGTTATGACTAGAGGAGTGATAGTGGGAATAAAAGATGTGATCATGGGAGAGGACACTTGTGCTACAATTTAATTTTTCAGTGTTATTGAGGATTTGAGCACAACTAGCTAGCATTGAAATACTTGAATCCACTATATGAGATAGGTTGCATAACAATTCTATTCCTTGTGAATCATTGATCAATTTTCTAAGGTTATCCATAAGAGGAACATCTTCTCTAGCCAAATATTTTGTACTTAAGTATAACTTCAGACTTTCCAAGTACTTATGTAATATTTGGAGTTTGTCTTTAGGAACATGTGCAACAAAAAAATCCAAGTCCACATGAATGGATTGTGGTGAAGAGGAAATTGGTGAAGTGGGAATAGGAGTAGGATTGATCAATGATTATGTTGTTATGGCTCCTTGAGTGAAAGAGTTAATGACTTCAGGCTCAACACTAGAGCTAACTAGAGAACACAAAGACATAAGTCTATAACTTTTTCTCACTAGAGTGTTTTATATAGAACACCAAGTCATAAATCTCATAAATAAACTATAAGCTTCAAGACACACAAACAAAAGGTGTTGAGAAAAACTATCACTAAAATATGGGTGAAAACTGGTAGGACAATGGTGTTGGGAACCCTAGTCTAGAATTGGGAGATTTTAAGGTTTAAAATCCTAAATAGATAAAGAATTATCTATAGATCTTAAACATTGAAAACCCAAGTTTGAAACTTGATAGAAGTAAACCAATTGAAGGAGCCCAAAAGTGTTTATGATAGGTACATAAATGCATGCATTTAGGGTTTTTAAAAGCATTTAAAGGAGAAAATAAGTTCAATTTACTACACACATGAATGTTTCTAGAATTCAATGACAATAATAAATTGAATCTATTTTTGAAATACTAATAGAAATGCTTTATACTTTATGCTTTATGCAAAATAATGAATACAAATATTTTAATTTCACAAATTAATCATGATATCCATGCACATCATCGACAAGCCTATCAAATAACCTAATATTCACTTATATTACAATATAAAGGATGTATAAATTAGAAAATTTGCAAGTGTAAGAGACATTGGGTTCACCAAAATGTAATGTTGGTGAAATGGGATCTAAGTCTAATGGTTAACCTGAATCACACATTCCTTCATGAGACATTAGGGGATAACAATACAACCAAAATAAACTATTTGGCTACTTTCCTCAAGGAAGACCAAAAATAGTTGGTTAGGGTTTTGGTCCCATTTTGTGTAGTTGTTTGATGATGAAAGGATTGAGATTGATATTTCCAATTAGATAAAATAAGACTAAAGAAATATACTATCACAAATCCTAAAAATAAAAAACAAAAATGTAGGAACTAAAATTAGGTTTGAATAGTGTAGACAGATGGGAACTTGTGATATAAATTTGAGCCTGATTTTATTAGACTAGGGAACTAGGCACCCTATTCTATGTATGATGAATTCCTAAATCGAATAATAGGTATAGATATAGTAGGGTTTACAGTCCTTTGACTATGAAAATCTAGATCCAAAGTCCATTAGTTTGTGAATTATTAGCTTTTCCCTAATTCAATGACAAAAGGTGCTTGAATTTTTATCCTAGGGTTTTGAACTCTTGGGATCTTCAATTTACTTTAATCAACTTCAGGCCTGTAACCTACAAGAAGGACAAGGGGAGAAAGGTTGTGCCATATAGGATCTTTCCTCAATAAAACCATGTTTTGATGTTTCCACCTCCACAAATGGCTATAATGATAATGATAAATATTTATTACCCTCGATTGAGTAGAGGAAAATGGATAAAAATGAATGATAAATTTCAATGTTGTAAATTACCACTCAAATTTGCATTCCTCGTTGGACTAAAGCTGATTGGCTTATCTCATGCAAGGAGAAATTGAAGGTTTCTTAAAGATCTTGCAAGTGTTAGTTCCCATAACAATAATAAAAATAAAACATGAAACATCTTACTATTCATAAACATGAATTTGTTGATGTCTTGTAAACATGAATTTGGTTGATAAAGTGTTGTAGATACTTTGCTTATTCTAGTCTTAAAATTGACTTAATTTTCTTTGAATTTTTTTGAGAGATAAAATTTTTATTAGGTGTTCAAATGGAGGAAAATACATATTTATATTAGTTTCAAAATATTTCAAATTAACCATTATGTCAATCCAACAATTGAATTTGAATTTATAAATATATTGATGTCAATAATAAAATATATGATTTAGAGCCTAATTGGGGGGGACAAGGGAATTAGGGCACCCTATTCCAACCCTATTTTGGATTATAGATATTCGTTAAATAAATACTTATTTTAATTTATAAATTTTTATTCAATTTTTTGAAAATGACAATTAAATAGGTAATTAATAAGAATAATTAGGCACATGCACTTAAGCGGGAGCCAAAAATAAGGTGAAATTGTCGAGGGTGACAATTTATTATACTACAATTATTAAAGCAATTCCAATTGGTTGTTATGTTAAATATGTTAAGATTTTAGTTTCAATATCTAATTGTTGATGTTTATAAGTTAAAATAATGAATATAAAAGTTAATTTTATAACATTTAAGTATAAGTAAATTTAATTTAAGTTAAGAATATATTTTGAATTTAAATAATTAAAATTTAAAAAACTAACCAACACTTAAATTGATGACTACACTAGTACAAAAAACAATATATGACTAAATAAAATACTAAAAATTGCATATAAATGACTAATTTTGGTCATGTGACCATTAGTAGTTTATTGCCAATCATTTATAAAGTGATAAAATTTATAACTAAACTATTTTAGTCATTTATTTAGTCATTGATTTGGTCATTTATTTAGTCATGGTAGTCATTTATTTAGTCATAAATTCAGTCATATATTTATTCATTAATTTAGTCATTGATTGTTGTTAATTGGTCATTTATTTAGTCATGGTAGTCATTTATTTAGTCATTACTTTAGTCATATATTTAGTCATTAATTTAGTCATATATTTAGTCATTTAGTCATATACTTAGTCATTAATTTAGTCATTTAGTCATTGATTTAGTAGTATATTTAATGCATTTTTAATTTTCATCATTTGGTAGTTTATTTTATTAATAAAAAAGATCACTTATCAACTATCTAAAATATTTGCACAATAAAACAACAATGAAAAGGTAAAAATAGTTTATTTTATTAATAAAAAGGGTGTTACATACAATTGTGTAATCTTGAAAATGGAGTTACAATTTGTTGTCCCAACATGAAAGAACTTGAAAGATTACAATACATTGCTAAGAGAGAAAAAAATAGTTGAAATCTACTCCAAAACCTTGTCTTTATGTTGTTCAACAACTTACAAAAGAATAGGAACATGACTATTCTTTTATATCATAACCTACAATCCCTTACCCTTGTAATGCTTGTTGATCCTTTAACTGTCATTTGTGTACGAATGTTCATTTATATCATAACCTATAGTCCCTCCCCCTTGCAATGCATAAGTACATGATACATCTTTGCAAAGGAACTTTCATTCTATGATTGTGATAAAGCTCCAATCATCTGTAGGTTTCCCTCATTCTGATTACTATCATCTTATGACCATGTTAATTGTTACTTCATTATTTCTCTTACCATTAAACCATCCCTTAAAAAATTTGATCATTTACCCCTTCATCTTCATATCTTTCTGGTTTCTTTATCACCAGTCACGAATCCTACCAACTAAAGTAAATTTGAGTCATTGTCCACAACTTTCCAGCCTACCAACAACTTTAGAAGAACAATACCATAGCTGTAAGCATCAGATTTCTCATTAAGCCTTGAGGTTCTTGAATATTTAGGGTCAATATAACCTATAATACCCATAACATAGGTGGAGGCGTCAGTTTTGACCGAGGAAATGCACATGGCAATGCCAAATTCTGACAAATGTGCTTTGAAGTTGTCATCTAAAAGAATGTTAGATATCTTTACATCCCTATGAACAATGCATTGGTTATAGTCATGATGAAGATATGCTAATCCTTTTGTAGCATGATAAGCTATCTTTAGATGAGTATCCTAGTCTAATTTAATATTCTTTGATGTTCCTACACAAAATTTTAAAATATTTGTTAAGCTCTCCCCAATCTATTTTGATCAAATGGTAGAAATATTGATTGGAATCATATTTCATAAATCTATCATGCTTCTGCATATCATCATTTACTCACCATGTAGGATGTCCCAAAGAATTCCATTTACCATGTAGTCATAACATAGAAACAAGAAAAATATGGAATTGCATAGTACTAAAAAAAAATAAAAAAAAGAACCTAGAAGAAAGGATGTTGAAGACATTCAATTGCAGTTGGCACCTGCATTTTCTGTATAGCCTTGGCTCTTTCCACCTAGTCCAAAACAAAAAGTATGTGAACCAAGTTATATTCCCCACAAAATCATAAAGGAAAAAAAAATTCATATGATGACAACACCAAAAGTAAATACTAAACAAGAACACTTCCCAAACTGCATTCACAAGCATAAACTTAAAATATGAACTTTGAGAAAAATATTCCAATGGAAGACTTGAACTATGAACTTTCAGAAAAACATTCAAAAGAGCACAAAAAAAGCACATACCTCAAGACCTAATTGTAAAGCTTTCTTTATAACAAGTGCAACTCCAAGGATCACATTTGATTTCTATTTATGATGGAAAATGAAAGCAAAAACTATTATTCTCACCTTAAATCCAACTTTGCCATCCAGACATGCATACCAATCTTCCTTCATTTCCTTCAAAGGAACCCAATCATGTGGTCTACAACAAAATGCCACTAAAATATGACATTTTACCAACTCAAGTTACTGTCAACACTTTAAATACAACATTCAAATATGACATTTGAACAACTTTTTCAATTTCTCAAAATGAATAGATACCACTAAAATGAAATTTTCTAGTAAACCATAAATACAACTACAATACACTCACCATTTAGGATCTGAGATACAAGGCTTGAAAGATGAGAGATCCCACTCGAGGTAGGATGAATAAAATATCTCTATTTGTGGTTGTAGTTACATAACATAGTGTGTGCCAACAACAAACAAGAATCCATTTAAGCTTGCATTGAATGACCTAACTTTCTATCAAGCTGAAAATGTGAAACATTTATTGTCTACAACATCGACACATAAATTGCTCCTATGGTGTGAAAAAAATTACCAAAAATGAAGGTAAATGAGGATTTATCTCCATGCATAAAAAAAAACCAAGATGAAGTGTGCAATCTTAAGTGTTCAAGTGTTGAGTTGAACATTACTTGCTATGACACCACTACAATATATTGCAGTGAAAAATACTTAATGAATAATTTGAGAAGTATCCAAGTACCATGCTCGAAGAACTTGAAATATTGATGTTTCTTCAAGTACCATGCTCAAAGAACTCAAAATCTAAATTTTGACGTTCCCCCTTGTAAGATGAGAGTGAAGAGCTACTACAAAGACTCCCCTAGAAAGAGAACATATATGAACTCGTGAATTGCACAACTCAATGACACCCTCTCGAGTTTTCAACACATGTATCCATTAAGTTTCTTGTTCGAGTATTCAACTTAAGGGGAAGAATTTGTAAGCCACTCTTTCAGGTTTTCAACTTACTACTCAAGTGCAAAAGTATGATCAACAAGAGGCAATTTCCATGGCCTCAAATAATCTATACTAAGTTGCATATCTAGCAATCTCAATGTGATCATTATCAATATTGTAATGGGAAATCATAGGTACAAAATATCACTACTTCACCCACCACCAAAGAGACTAAGAGAATAATTATCCTTTGTGGAAATTGAGTGCAACTCTACAATTTTCTTAGTATGTACCTCAAATACCAAACATTGAGATTGTTTTAAGTTTTTGAAAAAAAAAAATTACTTTTGAATTTTTTAATTTCACCATAAACAACTTATGGTTTTATCATTTATGTGTTTGACAAGCTTAAAAAATTATTCCCTCTCACACTATTCTAGAATGGGTTAAATGACAAATTTTAAAATACCCTAGCTATTTCAACTTTACTATGAAAATCACTCCCATGTCTATATAAAATGAATTCAAATTTAAAATACCCAGTGATAACTTCCCATCCTAAATGCTTATAAAAAATACTCCCAAATCACAAAGTTTAAAGGAATAGAACTTATTACATCGATGAGTAGCAAGGGAGACAAGGTTTGAGAAGAAATGAAACGTTGACCATGTGAAAAGCCACAATAGCAATGGTGGAAGAATCCAAGTAATAGAATAGGTCTTTGTGAACCATAATGTATGACAGATGGTCCCATAGAGGTGGCTATGTTGGTGTTGCTACATTTTTGAGATGCTCTATTAATGCAATCTTAATCTTTACTCTTCCTTCATTTTAAACAATCCAATTCTATTTACAAGCCTACCCTTATCAAAATCAACATATCTATTATCAACCCATATCATCGGCTTAATGTTACTATATATAAATACATGCTACTTAGAGCATAAAAAAACATATAGATATCCTACAATTGATTAAGCAATATGGAAAAGGCATATTGGGCTCATGGTTCTCACTCTAACTACACTACTTCTGGTTAATATGATGAGCAGTAAAGGAAAAAAAGTTCCACCATTGCACAAAGTATTTTTTGCACATAAGGATCCCTTATTGCCCCTATCACTCTAATCTTCTAGAAAAAACAACTACTACGAAATGCTATGAAAAATTGTGAATTTTTTAATTTGAAGTTTCATATGCCAATGTCAGATTTATAAAATGAAGGATTATTATTGAGACATTACCTAGAATATGAACCATCTGAAGGATATTCAAAATAGAGATGCTTGTTAAACTAAATATATACATACTAGATTCAAACTATAGACCTTACAATTTGTAAAACAAACAACAAAGGTCTCTACCAATAAATATCATTCTAAGCACCCCTACCATTCTTTGTGCTCTATTCATTGACCAAACACAAATTTCAAAATACTAATGACAACTCTTGAACAAGTTATAGCATTAAATGAATTATGCTTGTGGAAAAAGAGAAGCAACAACATAACAATATACATCTAGTACTATACTTAATAAAATCCCTTCAAATACATACATAGCTCAACAATTTGATAAATAATAAAATGAATGTACTGGTCATGACAATGATGTATACAAACTCTATTTTCAAATAAAAATACAAGACACTTATACTTGTAAGAAAGCATTCATTTGTTGTTGAAAAAGTTTCCAATTGTGCACATTCATGTATGCAAGTTACAATTCATGATCCACTTTCACAATCATTTGTAACTATCTCCTTCATCTTCCTCCCTCAAATAAAGCTCTTCATCTTGCTCTAATACTAATGTCAACCTTGAGAATGCAATACAAGAAATGATTGACAAATGTACATGACTTAGACAACCAAGAAAAATACTCAATGAAAGTTTCATTCATCCACTCAAAATGTACATATTTAACAATTAAAAAATGATTATTCAATTCCTCTTCTAGATGAATATTCAACTTCTAGTGCAACTAGGATACATAAAATATAAAATATTATCCTACTACTCCTAGGATTATGTACATTATTGTTACAAGATTTGGTGACTCAGTAATTGCGAAACATGAAACATTTTCATTTCTTATCAACTTGCATGTAATAGTATTGTTGGGAGTTCCTTCCCTTGTCATAATCATTTCTATATAATTTATCTCGAAACTAGCTTGGTGCCTATTGACAACGATTTCACTCGCATCAAGCAGCTCATATAGATTCTTCACAGACAAAACTGTGAAAAGCCTACCTTTCTTGAAAGATATGAAACAAAGGCAACCTAATAAAAGATCCAACATTCACAGAACAAAGATTAACTTTAGTTTAATCCCAAGTCTCTGTAAACTAGGTCATGATTGCACTAAACATAGCTCTCGGATAATGATGTGACAAGTTTACTATTAATTTTATAAGGGCATACTTAAGATTTAAGCATGTATATTTATTACAGTATTTCTTTGAACATTTGAAATCAGTTCTCCAACTTGATAAAGGTAAATTCAACATTCATAGGAACATCAAGTGTAACAACATATTTTTTTTGAAAATATTTCCAACAAATTCCTTGCTATCACTTAAGTAGATTTAGCATTAAGCATTCAACAATTTCATGGAAAAATAAAGATTTTCAATACAATAATATCCATCCATTTGTATATTCCTTTTATATATATATATTTTTTAAAAAACATTTTCTGAAATATAAGCATCTAATCTAAAACAAAACATAAAATTCTAATCTAAAACAAAAAAAAAAAAATCCCAGTTATTCTCCATGGATTCCCCAAAGAATCAATTGAAACAGAGCAAACCACTTTATACTTCACTAGATTGCTTCATAGCTACATATAACATGATGCATGCTTTTAAAGAGAGAGAGGGTTTCGTTTATGGACACTGATTAGGTTCTGTATGCACCCTTGAATGGCATAGCATATAGTCTTGTTCAATAAAACTTACAAAACCAGCTACAAAAGATACTTATATAGGTAGCTATCCATAAAACTCTGATATCAATTAATGTCTATGTGCATACAAATTTTTAAGCCAGAATGGTTTAGAAAATAGGAAAAAAGAACAAAACTCAAGAAAGTTTTTTCTCCCCTGACGTCCACAAATTCTAAACTTCTAATGAAAAAGAACATCCTCTAGCCCTTTATAGAACATATGGCTCAAATAGGAAAAGATATTTACATGAGAGGGAATCTAAAGTACCAATCTCATCAAGGCATGTGACATATTGTGACCAATAGGAGAAAAGCAATTGAAGTCAATGGAATTCAACCCCAATCACTCATTGAAGCTCTTTAGGTTCTACTTTTTCATCTGGAATCTTCACTAGGATGATAATTCAAATCATGATTATGTGTAGGGGCTTTCTATACATTCAGAATGATAAGAAATTTTTTCACTCCCTACACAACATTTGGCTCCGGTTCTATTACTCAAGAATGGGCTCTCCCAAAGATTAGCTTTTTGTTCCCACCAAAAGTGAAATACTAGGATCTCTGATATTCTAATGGACTAAAAGCTGTCAACATTATCACCTCTCAAAGTGATAAAAATGGATTGAATTTTATTCCAACCATGATTCAGATTTGCCTGACCATCCATACTCGAGCTTTGCATCGCAATCGATATCTTTTACAAGTCACAAAATTCCAATATTAAATCCTTTTATAAAAAAACAAATATGTCATTATATCTCATGTAAATAAAACTAATATTCAAATATTAACCTAGAAATCCAAAAAAAATCATTTTCAAAAACATATTGCAAATCCTTGCATGTATATATATACCGGATTACTGGGAATCATTAAAAATTTTAAACTTTGCACTTTACTTTATGTTTCAACCCAGTACCCAGTACCCAGTTTCAACTTTACCAACTTACTTTCCTGGACCTCAGTTATACTAGAACTCCAATTTACTAGACTCTGAATTACCAGAGCCACTCATTATGAATTTACATTGCCTTTTTTCCTTTCTCGTGTTTCTGATACCTAGTTTCCAATGTATGAAACACTTGCCATACAAAGTTCTCTTCTCTAAACTAAAGATTTCATTTTCTCTTTTTCTACTTTCGGTGATCATTCAATTTGCAAGCTCTTGCAATAGAAGTCATATTTTGACTTGGGTCCCCAAGTATTTTCAGTCTTGGGGCATGTTGTGAGACCACACAACAACTTGCAACCAATAAAACCAAATTTAAAATTAAACTTGAAATTAAATCACCAGTTGTAAATCAAAACTTATACATATTTTAAAATAATAACCTTCTACCTTTACTTAGATTCTGGCATAAAAAATAAAACTCCACTAAAAAAATCCGTGTGTGCTCTTGATTAATTCTAGTTTTGGAGACTAATGAATAAAACTCAATTCATTAACATTGAACTACATGATATAATAATCTTCCAAAGCAACCATGGATAGAGCCTTACTGCCAGTCAAGCGTCCATAGCCCCGACAAGGTTATATCCATAATTTCCCCAAACATATCTCTACTTCAGGTCAGATGTCCATAGCCCTAGTAGAGTTAAAAGAGTTGATATCACCTTTTTTTTTAATAAGATATAGCAATGATAGCTCATTTTTACTTTTTGATTTTGCAATAATAGCTCATTTATCAACTTACAAGAATTGAAGCACTACTATTAGGTTGGAAATTACAGTGGTAGCAAAGGTTACTTTTGATTTTTCATTCAATGTAAATCCCTTCATGAATTCACTATTTCCAAAAACTCATTTAATAATTCCCTGTAAGTGTGTGTTTCCAGCTAAATTTCATTAGTTATGCCAAATCCTAACTAAAAGTAGCCTACTATATGTTAAAAGATATGCATAAATTAAAATTTAGCAATAGATCACTTAATCACCAAACTTAACTCTAAATTTGAAAATATTAATTACCACCCTTTCCAATCAAATTTATGGCAGTTTTCCCTTTAAGAATTTCTCAATTTTGATGGTGATGCCATATACTAGTGGATCAAAATGTTATGATTACTTTGAAAAATGATCACACTACTTAGCATTAAATTCACATGCCTGTTTAAGCATGTATTAACTTCCTACTTCATCATGTGATGACGTGTAGCATTTTTATAGCTTCATTCTCATGTTTAATCTCCATGCTTAACACCTCAATAATAATTACAACTTTCTTTAAAACCACTGGAAATGACCCCATATTAATTCAAAATATCCAACTTACTTGATTTGCAATCTTCATACTACTCAAATCTGAAGCAATTTCACCAAACATGTGCAAAGAATTTATTTGATTTAACCTTTAATTCTGAAGAATGATTAATCAGTTTCCACCTCACACATATTATTTCTAAAAAAAAAGGCAAATATGTACCGCTACACTATTCACGGCTTTCTATAAATTCATGCGTTTCTTCTCAAACTCTTCACACTTTTCTCTCTTTTTATATTTAATTCCATTTCGCTATGTGCTTTTACTCTTTTTCTTCTTGATCATGGATACTCCCATTTTCCTGATTTTTTCTCGTAGACAGAATGTTTTCCTAGGAAACATCACATCGCAAAGGCTCAAAAAGGTTTTCATTATTAGGACTTCTAGTTTTACTATGCCAAATTTATGCTTAGTCCTCAGGGAAAGATATGTTGCATCTAGCTGCTACTTTCATTTTTATTCTAACATAGCTTCATATTTTGTAGCTTCACTCCTAGACATTGGGCTACCTATTGAAGATGTGCGTGCCGCTGCGAAATTAATAGTTAAACTATAATTCTTGGGTAATTTGGACACCAT
The DNA here is from genome assembly GCA_007258455.2 of Sequoia sempervirens. NCBI lineage: Eukaryota > Viridiplantae > Streptophyta > Pinopsida > Cupressales > Cupressaceae > Sequoia > Sequoia sempervirens. The sequence continues at coordinate 81,461,793 of VDFB02179234.1, forward strand.
TTTAGCTATTGCACACCCGACCATTGGAATTCCTTCCATGGATGATATTCCTCATTTCTTAAATCATGGGGAAGTGGTTCCACTTCGGCCTTTCCTCACTGATCTCCATATCCAAGACTTTGAAACTCACCAGGAACTCACCTACATAGGGTATTTAGCCCTGATAAAGGAAGCATCCCAGATTGACTAAATAACTACTAATGTCAGCAACCTGTGCTCATATTTCTCTTGAATCTCTTTTTTTGTGTTTTTTGACAAGGAATTCAATAATGAATGTATATACATGACATATTAATATATATATATATATATTGTGGTTATTTCTCTTGAAAGCATGTTCCACTGTTTATGGTTTTATATATATATATATATAGTTTTAGGTCAACAAATTGTTTTATTTCCACTCTCATGTTTAAGATGTATTTAAGCAGGATTTGTTAATGCAGAGACCGAGCAAGAAAATAAAACAAAAAAATGAAAGAAAAGAAAACACTCCTAAAAAAAAAACTAAGCTAGGCTAACGCTACACTAACCCTAACTACCCTAACTCTAAAGTTACAACAGACTAACTCTAAATAAGCAATTTATTTCAATTTCTACAACTATTTCTTTTATAGTTTTAGAACAAATTACAACAAGCTTGTCTTTAAATTCCCTTATTAACAACCTCAATATGCTATTGTAATAATGAAATATTTTAAGCATCACATATTTAAACATCATAAATTCGAAGGTGTACTTACCCAAAATTTGGCTTAAATGTATGTAAACAATCTCATTAGAGATTGGTTGAACACATTGCATTTGGTGTGGCAACACTATACCTTCTTCCAACCCTGGTCCATTTCCATGAATGGTTGCGTTCATTTCTTTGTTCTTTTCTCTTCTGGAAACCTTCATATCTCTGGCCCTGTCTTAACTTTGTATTGTGTTAGACCAAGATATATCTATATTTATATCACTATCAGAAAAAGAAAAAGTAAAAACTTGATATTCTATATCTTGTATAAAATCAAGAAAATGCTCTTTTATTTCTAATGCATTTTTAACTCAAGGCACAATACACATGTCTTCATCTCAGTTTTCCTACTTTATCTTGCCACTTGTGTCTTCCACGTATATAGCGAATGATGATCCATCCATATATTTTCCTTGTTTATGATGAAATATCTCTAAATCTCAATATTCTCACCTATTCACCTGCAAGACGCTAGGATTTTCTTTAAAATAATTGCAATTTTTGAACTGTTTTAATTCAAGGGGTGATTTTTTAATGTTTCTGAATCCACTAGGTTTAAACATTTCTCCATGGACAATTCTTTTCTTTTTGTAGTTATAACTTCTTCCATTAGCGGAATTGCTCCACTTATAGCTAGACTTATACTAGTTAAAAAAAATCACACTCAATTTCACCATGATTCGTTGTATCATGAATTCTACACTTGGTGACTCTTCCAAAAGTAAATAAACTCAAAGGATGTAGTTTATGGTTAAATATTTTACAAAGCTTCCCAATTTCTATTGTAAAAACTGGCTTGAGCTAATTTTGCATTTTACAAACCTTTTGCCAAATTAGGAAAGGTGTTACGAAACATCGGTTCACTCTTAGAAAAGGTAAACTTGAGAAAATGTCAAAGAAATTAAGAGGATTGTATGTGTTTCCACACATAACCATTTTGAAGTAACAAATATTGTTGGCCCTCCTTCTAACGCCAGCTCCTGTTGACAACGATTTCACTCGCATCAAGCAGCTCATATAGATTCTTCATAGATAGAACCGTGAAAGCCTACCTTTCTTGAAAGATATGAAACAAAGGAAACCTAAGAAAATATTCTACATTCACAGAACAAAGATTGACTTTAGTTTAATCCCAAGTCTTCATAAACTAGGTCATTATTGCACTAAAAATAGCTCTCAGGTAATGACGTAACAAGTTTGTTAATTTTATAAGGGCATACTTAAGATTTAAGCATGTATATTTATTACAGTATTTCTTTGAACATTCAAAATCAATTCTCGAACTTGATAAAGGTAAATTCAACATTCATAGGAACACCAAGTGTAACAAAATATTTTTTTTGAAAATATTTCCAACAAATTCCTTGCTATCACTTAAGTAGATTTAGCATTAAGCATTCAACAATTTCATGGAAAAATAAAGATTTTCAATACAACAATTTCCATCCATTTGTATATTCCTTTTATTTTATTTTTTAAATTTTCTAGAATATAAGCATCTAATCTAAAACAAAACATAAAAATTATAATCTAAAACAGAAAAAAAAATTATCCTGGTTATTCTCCATGGATGCCCCAAAGAATCAATTGAAATAAAGAAAACTGCTTTATACTTCACCAGATTGCTTCATAGCTATGTATAGAACGATGCAAGCTTTTAAAGAGAGAGAGGGTTTCATTTATGGACACCGAATAGGTTCTGTATGCACCCTTAAATGATGCAACATATAGTTTTGTTTAGCAAACTTACAAAAATAGCTACAAAAGATACTTAGATAGGTAGCTATCCATAAAACTTTGATATCAATTAATGTCTACGTGCATACAAAGTTTTACGCCATAATGGTTTAGAAAAAAGGAAAAAAGAACAAGACTCAAGAAAGTTTTTTCTCCTATGACATCCACAAATTTTGAACTTCTAATGAAAAAAGAACATCCTCTTGCCCTTTGTAGAACACAGGGCTCAAATAGGATAAGATATTTACATGAGAGGGAATCTAAAGGACCAATCTCATCAAGGCACGTGGAATATTGTGACCAATAGGAGAATAGAAATTGAAGTCGATGGAAGTCAACTCCAATTACTCATTGAAGCTCTTTGGGTTCTAATTTTTCATCTAGAATCTTTGCCAGGATGATAATTCAAATCATGATTATGTGTAGGGGCTTTCCATACATTCAGAATGATAAGAAATTTTTTTTCCCCTTACACATCATTTGGCTATGGTTCTATTACTCTTAGAAATGGGCTCTCTCAAAGATTAGTTTTTGTTCCCACCAAAAGAGAAATACCAGGATCTCCGATATTTCGGTGGACTCAAAGCTGTCAATATTATCACCTCCCAGAGTGATAAAAAAAAAACTAAATTTTATTCCAACCATGATTCATATTTGCTTGACCATCCATACCCGAGCCTTGCATCGTAATCGATTTCTCCTGCAAATCACAAAATTCCAATGAAAAGGAACAAATATGCCATTATATCTCATGTAAATAAAACCAATATTCAAATATTAACCCAAAAATCCACAAAATTTAATTTTCAAAAACATATCACAAATCCTTGTACGTATATATATACCAGACTACCAAGAATCATTAAAAATTTTAAACTTTGCACTTTACTTTATGTTTCAACTCGGTACCTAGTTTCAGCTTTACCTACTTACTTTCCTGAACCTTAGTTATACCGAAACTCCAATTTAGTGAACTCTGAATTACTGGAGCCACTCATTATGACTTTACATTGCCTTTCCTGTGTTTCTGATACCCAGTTTTTGGTGTACGAAACACTTACCATACGAAGTTCTCTTCTCTAAACTAAAGATTTCATTTTCCCTTTTTTTCTTCTTCTGATGATCATCCAATTTGATAGCTCCTGCCCTAGAAGTCATATTTTCACTTGGGTCCCCAAGTCTTTTCAGTCTTGGGGCATATTGTGAGACCACACAATAGTTCCCTATTTCATTTTGTCTCCTAAACAAGTGCAAACATAAATATAGGGGCCCTTTTTCATACAACTAAGGTAAGACATTGATTTTGATTTAAATTTGACCAAACCTACTGCAGGAATAGGAGAATAAAGAAACCTACTCCACTAGCATGCATTGTTGCCTCTTGAAGAATTGGGTTTTCTTAGGAACACAAATCCCCTTTTCTGTATGAATACAGAAAGAAATCATCTAGAGTTCTAAATCTCATTTTGGATGTTCACATGACACAATTAAAAGGAATACTTCCTAAATTGTGGCCATGGGTAGCATTCTCAAGAAACACAAAATACATACAACACATTAGCCTTTGTAAAAAAATGCTATTACATCTCCATTTTGATTTTTTCAAATGCTTTTTAGCCAGAATGTTTGTGAGGCATGAGTGAATCAGATGTTTTCCCACAAACTAGTGCACCTGGACATGAAAAATACACTTTCTTCTCAAGTGACTTCAACTTTACAAAGAGTAAGGTACCGAGTCAACAAAGATTGTCAAAAAAAATTCAATATTTCCTGATGGATTGTAATTCAGGTTTACCTTAGTATTTCTACATTTTGTTGAGTAGAACAAGGATTACAAGATTTTTTAGGTACTTGACGGTTCATTTGGTTCAGCAAAGTACAAGTCTGAGCCTAGTCCAAGTAGTGGCAAATGAGGCCTGCCAAGTCTGTGCCAAGTCTAGGTCTATAACATTGGTCCTTATAAAAACTTTCTAGATATCATTTCTAGGAATCAACTTACCCTCAAACTTAATTGATGATTATCATGTTAGCATGATTCACTAAAAGAATATGAATTTGATTCCCTCTCTTTGTTGAAGAAATTCTAAGCTAATATGACTAACATGTTTACTTTTAAGAACTACACTGCCTCCTCCTGGTAAGAAAGTAATACTTAAAAGAAAAATTAACCATTCAAGCCAATACAATTCATAGGTGTAAAGCCAAATTCCACAACCTTTTCCAACATCCTCCTTGCCCATGCCAAAATGGGAGCTTTGAAACAAGATATGAATATCCATCAATGCATAGACAATACATGACAATATCCCTATAAGAAATGTGGTCTCTGGATTACAATATTGTAGGATATGCACAAAATGGATTTTTTGAAAAGGCTTTAGAAAATTTCAAGAAAATGCAATTGGGAGGTGTAAAGCTAGATTCCACAACATTTTCCAGCATACTCCCTTCCTGTAATAAAATGGGAGCTTTGGACAAGGTGTGTACATCCATCAAAGCATAACATAAGGTGGATTTCTGTCAGATATTATGGTTGGAAATGCTCTAGTAGATATGCATGAAAAATGTGGAAGCACAAGAAAGGCACATGAAATGTTTGACAGAATGCCTCAAAGAGATGTCATCTCATGGAATGCAATGATTGCAAGTTTTGCAGAATTTTTTTTGTTGAAAAGGCTTTCAAAACTTTTAAACAAGTGCAATTGATAGGTATAAAGCGATTTTTTTTCTAGAGTCCTCCTTTCCTATGCCAAAATGGGAGCTTTAGGATGGGCTATGAACATGCACCAAAGCATAATGGTATGGGGATTTTTGTTTGATGTTATAGTTGGATATGCTTTGGTAGACATATATGCAAGATGTGGAATTGTAGACAAAACATCTAAATTTTTTGATAGAATGCCTCAAAGAGATGTCATCACATGTAATGAAATGATTGATTGTAGAATGTGCACAAAATGGATTTTGCAAGGAACCTCTCAAAATATTTGAATTAATGAAGCACTCTAGAACACATCCTAGCATTGTAAGCTTTGCTTAGGTTCTAGGTGCATGCTATTATGTAGGTTTAGTGGATGAAGGTTGCACATACTTCACATGTCAATAACCCTTATTGCATTACAATGGTTGTACATGATGTGGATCTGACTTCTTTCAGAAAGCTTTGCTATCATAACCTACTGATGTGGGGATTAAGAAAGGAATTTCCACTACTATGATGAAGACACTACCAATAACAATGATACTTCATGAACCTAAAATGAAAGTGGTTTGATAGAAAACGCGTTGAGATAAAATTTTGAGAATCGTGGAAATATTAGTGAAAGATCACATTATTAAGTAATTAATATAGGGACTACAAAGGCTAAACTTTTTGGAGGAATGTGATAAAAAATTGTAAAAGAATGTGTACCACACAATGGAAAATCCTTTTTTCTTAAATAGATAGGATCCAAGTATGGTTTGTATCGCATAGGAAGTAACCCACATCAATTTGAAAATATTGAGCAGAAAACCCTAAAATTGGCATAATGTTGCAAAGCCAAGATCCATCTGAGAGAAATGTAAGTATCAAAGTGACTTTCTTCAAGTCCCTTCAATAGGGAAAAAAACTATATCAGGAGGACTCTTCAATATCGACATGAGTGATGGATATTTCCCTTCGATATTTCAAAAACAAGTAAGTATTTAAGTAGCTTTGTTAGAAGGAGAATGTTACATCGACAGGAAAAGGGTTGTGGTCCGATTGATGGCCCGATGAAGCATATCGAGGAGAAAATTGATTATCGGCAGGAGTGAAGCATTAGTTCTGCTGATCATCTGATAACCCTTATTGCATTAAAATTTACATATAGTTGATCATTAGGTGTGCATGGTTGACCTTCATGCCCGTGTTGGCTATATTAAGGACACCCTAAACACTATTCATAAGATGCTAGTTAAATCTATGGTAAATGTGGATCATATATGAATATAGGTTGAGTATTTCAAGCAACACTATTTTTTAGTTGGATCCTAAGAATGTTGCAACTTATGTTCTTATCTAAAACATTTGTACGAGGTTCAAATAGTAAAAGAGATTGATGAAAGATAGAGGAATTAAAAAGATACCTAGATGTAGTTGGATTGAAGGTCATAAAATAGTACATGTTTTTTGTGTAGGAGATAGATCACATCCACAAACATGGCAGAGCTATGTAAAGTAGGATAAATTGGCTTGGAAAAAGAAGGCAACAAGGTATAAAGAATCATTTATCTACCACCACAGTGAAAAGTCAACAATTGCATTTGGTTTGTTAAACATGGCCCCTAGTACAACTATTAGAGTTGTTAAGATCCCTCAAGTATGTTCTGATTACCACACTACATCTAAATTCATCTCCAATATTGTTGCAAGAGAAATTGTTCTAAGAGATGTGAGCCATTTCCATCATTTTAAATAGGGACAACTTTGGACGAACTGGAATAATATTATATTTGAGGGTAGAAAAGGGCCCTACAAGATTCATTCATGAAATCATGTAACAACCCATTATTGTACAAGATTCTATTTAGTTGGAGAACATTACCAATCACATGTTGCACCTCTAAGAGTGTCAAAGAGGTTACTAATACAAACTATTATGCTTTCTAGAATGTAATTTTACAACATTTTCATCAAATAAAGGATAATTATAGTGTGTGATACAAGTGCAAAAAGAAACTAAATATTTATATTATTTATGTTAAGAAGGTAATGAGACATATTATAATTAAAGAAATTAAGTAGAATTATAATTAACACTATTTGCTTAACAATACTACATTAGGGGAACTCCCCTCATAGCTCCACCGATATACCAATAAGGTGGGGGCAGTTAGTTCCATTTTCTATAATGTGGTAAGAGTCATATAGGTAACACTATGTCAAGCTAGGGAACTCTTCTTGGAGGTTCTAAATGATTTGCCTCTTTTTATAAGACTATGTTGGTAGTGCCACCTAGATCACAGTTGTTTGGTGGGATTCCAAACCTAGACAATGAGGTGCAGTTGTGGAAATCTCATAGAGAGAAGCTACAATCTACCATGATGATTTTTCCAAGTGAATTTATATCAGAGTCTCACTTAGCGTGGCTTAAAACATGTGCAAATGATATTCTCTCTATAGATAGGCTTGGGGGAAAGTATTTACTTGATCTTGTGAAAAGTGGCAAGGAACTTGCAAAGAATGAGACATTGATCAGAGAAACATTGGATAGTTTGGATTCATTTGAAGAGAGCTTCGAGTGGCTAAAAATGATTTTTGGTTCAAATGTTGAGTTTCCATGGCAATGTGTGTGTGAGATTGTTTTGAAGCACTCAAAGAGTCTATGGGATGAACTTTTTAAAAGCATGTTTGTTAGTAGGATGAAACAAATAGTAGCTGATGGATTTGCATATCTGCATGAGAGAGTTAAGGTTGGTAAATGCCTTGAAGCCATAGTTACATCTTTGGAAAGTTACTAAGATGTTGAAAACCAATTTGCACAAATTAAATACTAGTGAGGGTTGGCTTGTCAAGAGAGGGGACCTAAAAAGTGTCAATTTACTTGGGTTGAGTTTTAGATTTATGATGAAAAATGATGAAGACTGGTTTGGTTGCCTTAATATGTATTTTGGAACTGAGGTTAGTCAAATAAAAGATACCATAGATGAGGGGTCCAAGAATATTCTGGAATACCTCCTAAGTTTTCTTCATGCACATAAATCTCCTTCAAGGATAAATGATTTAGCACCTTATTTGCAAGAGCAATTCTTCCATTTTATCTCAACATTGATTGTTGAGATTGAAGAACATCTTGCACATATTTCAAAAGCCCTCTATCAAGAAATGAAAAATGAGGAGATGCCAAAAAAAATGAACAAGGATACACTAGAATCGACAGTTATAGTGGCAAGGTCACTTTTCTTAGGAAGGATTTTAGTTGCTCCCAGTTTTCGTTCAACTTCCCTTCCACTAGTTCTTGGTTCATCTTAGCTCTAGTTTGTAGAGAACAAAGCTTCAGTTTCAGGGAAAGGATCTTCGACTTTTAGATATTCTAGTATTGATTTTGATTACCCTCTTCTAGATAGTTCTAGAAGAAAAATACTAATGAGAGGGGTCAGTTTGAAGCCTAAATCATAGGATAAAAATTACAGCACCAAATTGAATAAACTGAGAAGAACTATGCACAATCTTTGTATCAGAGCTCATAGCATGTGGATATTGTGGATAGCTGAAGAGCTTTTAGGCATTCCCACAAGAGATCTAAAGGAGGATAATTCTTTATCCATGACAACTCCTTTGAAGGTTTGTATTCTCATTTGCATTACATATTCTGTTTGTTGGCTTATGGAGTTGGTTTCATTTCCACAATTCATCTAATCACTAATCTCTTCTTGTATTTTTCATGATATTTCTTCTAGTTATAATTTAAGTCATGGGTTGTATCTAGATATATTAATAACCAAATGAAAATAAAGCATCTAGAGCAAAGAGCTACATTTGATTATTTCAGTCACTTCAAACTCTTTATTTCTCAATAAATGGAAAAGACTAACATGTTCCCTTTCAACCCTTCCGATCCATATTAATCATGGAGATGTAATTTGTAAGTATGCAAAAAAGTATCAAAGGGGAGCCAAAAAGTTAGAGATTTTCATAAGGCCTATGAATCAACTCTTGCTATTTTTATATGAAAATATTGTTGTTTGTTTTCTATTTATAATATGGCGTCATTTGGGAACTCCTATTTTTGGGAATTCAATAAGAGTTCTCAAAAAAAGTAGGATGGCATATACTATACAACTAAACATTTAAATGGAATTTGAAGCATGATTTTATTTTATTTTTAATTTTCTTCCTTAAGGCAACCTCATAAAATGCCATTTTTTTATTGTATATCAATCTGCCTACTACTTCTTTTCTTTTACTACTGCAAGTCACAATTTTAATGTTGCATGCTTGCTCCATCTCTTTTAGTTTTTTGTTCCATGATTTTGAGGCTTACCATTTATTAGTTTGTGATTTACAGGGTTGGGAAGAAACTAAATTAAAACAAGAGCATGAGGGTGGAGATCAACTAGAGACTAAGATATCCTTGCCAACTATGCCTTCTCTCTATATTAGTGCATTTCTTTTTTCATGAATGTCAAGAGATTTATAGAAAAACTTAACATTGCGATTGAAAAGGTAAGGCTACTTAAGGACATGATAGGACCTATGTTGCAAGTGTGCTGATAGTAGTGTCCTTGACATCCCTTAACAAGTGCTCTACACCTACAATAGAATAGGTAACAAAGTCTCTATTAAAATATATAGATATGAAAAAGATGTTAATGATATTCTTATTGTGGATCTCCTTATAAAAGAAAAAAACATCCCTATGAAGCACACCACATAAAAGATAATTGTTATTGCACAAAAGGAGAAAGTTGACACTTGTAAATAGGAAAAAACATAATGTCATTTTGGATGGTTACTGTAAGTAGTATGCCAACAATAAATATCATTTGTTTTTAGGTTTCCAGAAATAAATAATCTGTTCTATACTCAACTATACACATCATCCTTTATGCTAAAAGAAATCACTCTATTCATTAACAGCCCACCCAGAGTGAAATTTAGGGCATCAGAATAGATTCAAATTATTGGTTATAGAGAAAAATTGGGCAATAATTTGAACATCTACAACATCTGGAATTAGACTCTTGCCAGCCTTGCAAAGTTCAAATGTGTTTTAGGTAGGATTGTAGGTGAATAATTCGAGTTGACTCATTTTACAACTCAATAAGAAAATTAGTGGTATTGAATCATGAAAACTTGAAACATTACAACTTTACAACAATTTATTGGACCTTTATTATAGAGAATATTTTGCAATGTTAATCTAGAACTAATGATTGTCTAAAATGTGTGTGAATAACTTCCACAAATAAAACAACTAACATATTTTTTACTTAAGTTGTAATAGAGCTTTGAAACCAAATCCACACATAGCACAATGTGGTATTCATACAAAGACATACAAACAAACTAAAATTAGAACATTGGAATGGAAACAACTTCAAATTAGCAACCTGCTTTCATGTTGAACTTGGCCATCATCTAGCCCTTGCTCTCATTGTTTCCAGGGAAACCATGGATTTATTGGTTGAAACAGAAAAAAAATTCCTTCTAATAGCTTATCTCACTAAAATCATATGTAATATTCACTTTTTGAAGAGGGGAGACCTTCAAGACATGATGTGGTAATTATACAAATCCATGCAATCAATTAACAAACTAAACTTAAAACTTTGGATTGGAGGTAACTTCAAATGAACAACCTGATTTTGAATTCAAGTTGAACTTGGCTATTAATCTAGCCCTTTTACTCAACATTGCTGGGGAAACCAAGAATTTATTGGTTGAAACATGAAACAAAATTCCTTTTGATAATTTCTCACTAAAATCTATGGAAAAATCACAAAATAGTTAGTCTCAACTCTAGTAGAAGCTAGCATATTTGCAATTTGTGAGCCCACCATGGAAAAAGTAACAACTTGAAGAGGAAGCCATTAAGCCTAGACTATACCATCAACTGACAAATTGCTAAATATCTTACCATAATTCTTTTAACCTTGCAAAGTGGTACCAAATTACATTTTCAAGTTTGCAAAAAGGTGCCGAATAAGAGGAAAACAATTCTCATACGTTATCCAAAACAAAAATGATGCGAAAAACATTTTCCAAGACTTTCCTGGCCATTTCTACCTGAATAAAGGAATTTCAATAACAAATACCTATTAGTTACAAATTGGTTTTCAAGAAGAAAAAAACTTTAGAATGGAAGAGTTGAGAAAGTGAAAAGCAAGGTTATTGGCCTTCCCATGTAGAGAATTAATTGTGGTGAGATCTTCTCTCCTATTGTAAAGAAAACTCAAAGGTAATTCCGTTGGCCAACTAAGGTATGGAGCAGGATCCTCTAGTGGATCTCTTCAATCATCATTCTAATTCCTCGTTGAGATTAGAGGAATACTTAAACTTTAAGCCCCATTAATTATGTTTTGTTATATTGTTGAGGGCATGTGGCCCACTCTCCATGTTTGTGTGTGTCTTATTAATGAAAAATCATGCTTTAGGATGAAGAAGTGGTATGAAATAAATGGCACGTTCATGCAACCTATGTGAAGTTGGCTGTGATTTTATGAATACTAGTGTGCAATTTTTTTTTATTGATGCTTTGTTTGCTTTTAGCCTTTCACTTTATATTCTAGTAGGTTTGGTAACTAATATGTAGAGCACTATGGAAAGGTGTGTTGTTGTGGTGGGTGCATTTTTTGCATCGCCATGATACACAAGAATCCCATGAGATCATGAAATACCTATCTTTGTAGAAAAGGTCTCTAACAAATTATTATAAATATCCATTTTTAATAGCTAGGATGAGGCTGCTCTAGGGTTTGTGAAATCCATCCTTGGTGCCTCCAAGATAGGCATCTCAGACTCTCCCCATTCCAAGGCCTCTATTAGGGAAAATCTATTTTAAAGTTATCAAAATTTTTGCATGAGTCAACTCACCCTATTTGGTTGCTATGATTTTTACTTCCTCTCCAACTAGGGGATCCTGCTATCTTGAGTGCAAGTCTAGATAATTTCAATATTAAGGGTAAGATTGCTTTAATAGGGGATTCTCTAGTTGATTAAATTTTGTTTGATTTAAAGAAATATCCTATCTTCCAAGAGCTTAGAGTGTTGAAGGAGTATTATGAAGATTTGGGCCAGGTGTTGGAACATTTGATGGTAATACATAAGGAAGACAATTTGAAGACTTCCCATACATGTGCAGTCCCATTATTTGATGTGGGAAAGCTAGTTAGGGTGAAAAATGATAGGAATTCTTCAATGAGATTAAATTCCATTTTCTAGATATTTTGACCTCAGGTTCTTCATCTGCAATAAAATTATTTAGAAAAAAATAAGTGGTAATGTAGGATTTGGTGACCAGGGGCTTGGAAGCAGGTTGTAGATTAGGTAGTTGGGGGACTATACTAGATTCCATATCTTGTTTTTTGGATAGTTTTAGTATGGTAATTAGCTACATTTTGGACGGCGGTTGATTTTTGGTGTGGCTCCCTTGTCTCAGGCTTCTCTGCTTGTGGATTGGTGTGGATTGGTTTTGTGTGGTGATCTATGGGATATATCCTTTTGAGTTTTTGTAAAATTTTTGAATGTAATCTACTTGTTTAAAATTTAGGTCTTTTATTTGCATAATGTTTTCTTGGGTAAAACCCCCTATAGAGCTCCTACTAATGAATTTTAAAAAAAATCAAGGAGGGTACTCCACAGGCTAGATGGTAATACTAGGAAAAAGAAGGAAACATGTTGCTTCTGCAAAAGAATTATTAACCTAATAGATGTGGAGATAAGAAAAATTCATAGCATGTGTACACAAGAAAATATTCCTTAAAAGATCTCTAGCAAATCAAAACATTTCTTCCAAGTTAGCCTATAAAAATAGAAACCAAATAAAGCAAAGTAGATTCCATCATATCAAACACAAATAGAAAAATGCAAGGAGTTCATATATGTTCTTTCCAAGTATCACTTAACTTAAAGCTATTCCAATGATATTTATCATAGAAGAAAAGTCTGTGGAAAGCATATCAATCTTTGAAAAGGAAATTTTGATAACAATGATTATGTGCAAGAGTGGTTATGCGTTTTACATGTTATATGCACATACACACTCTAAAATTTATTGGATGTAATGAATTTTACTACTAAAATGTTCATGAATGAGATAATTTTACACTAAACTTTAAACATAAAATTACAGCCATAATGTAGCACACAATTAGGAAAAAAACAAAAAGGAATTTATTTATTTTTGCTTGTCATTATCTACAGGCCTATTTTAGGACAAACCAAGCTAAGGCTTTAGGAAAAACTTAACTGTGTTGTAGCTTTAACTAGAAGATAAAGCTTTCTGCTTAGCACCTGTCAACATTGAACTCAATCAGATCATGTATGAATACTTTTCTAAATAATTGATTAATTTTTATCAAGCGAAATAGTTTAAAAGTCTCTTCTTCATTTACTGATAGAGAGAAGAACAATAAAAGTTCAAAACTCTCCTTAGAATGAAGATGTTCTCAGTGACTAACTAAGAATCATCCTAGATTCAACTTATGCAAAGAAACATAAAGTAAATAAAAATATTTAAGAGCTTCTCAAAAAAGGTTATATATGATTGCTAAATCACACATTCCTTCATACTAAAAATGATAAAGAAAGATGGTACCATGGGAAAATCCATAGAACACATCTCTCTCAAGTCTCAATAGTACAAAAGTAGACCCAAATAATTACTCTCAAGTCTCAACAGTATCAAAAGTAGACTCAAATAATTGCTCTCAAGGAAAAAAAACTTGCTCTGTACACTTACATGAATAATTATCCTTGCTGAAAACAATATTGTAAGTGAACATATAGTCTGGATGAAGAGGAATCTGAGAATCAGATGTAGTAGCTACAATGTTCATCATAATAGAGAAACATTCTAAATTCCTAGTTGTGCCCACTATTAATTGGATGTCCTGTAGTTGATCTCTTTTCTTGTTAGTCAGCCTTAGGCTAGTTGTTGGAAGACTAGAATCACTGAGAGGGGGGGGGTGAATCAATGATTCATGCAAGTCACAAGACTTTTTACAAATCCAAGGATTTAATTGACTTTTGAACCAGAAGATCAAATGATAGTTTATAGAACAATTTTTATTTTTGCATGTGTTGGCATTAACCATGAATTAAACATAAAGACATAACATTAACATAGGTTGAATTTAAGATGCTTTCCACTTTCAGATGTATCAGAGCCCACATTAATAGTAGAACCTTTTATGCATGATATTTTGACATAAAAAATGGTAGAGATGAAAGACTAATAATTAACAACTATTCAATGCATTTGGTGACACATTGAGATTAGACAAATAAGAAAAATCACACAGAATATCATCACATAACACAATATATGTCCTAAGTGGAAAACCGTCTTGGGGGATAAAAGCCACTTGAAAAATATTTCTCTTTATTCACTTAGAGCACCAACTCTATAAAGTTCAGGAGCACCAACTCCACGAAATTTAGGAGCACCAACCCCACAAAGTTCAGAAGCACCAACTTCATAAGATACATGAGCACCAACTCCTTTACAATGCATAATAGTTATAGTACTCTATCAATACCCTAGAAGTACAATTTGCAGTCCTAGTGTCTCAATAGAAGACTATAAATATTTTCAATAAGCACATTGAAGAATGTTGTATGAGAATGACATCTTCCTTAAATATACCAATATGAGAATCACTGTCATAAATATTTTCAATGCAATACAACTTCTGTACAAAGATAAGTTTGAAGTCTCATATTCTTCTTCTAAGTAACCCAAAAAAATGTCTGAAGGTTGTCTTTTAAAGTCATTGCGTGAAATAACCTTTGTATGTAGTTTCAATAATTGTAAACCAACTTGGGTTAGGGTTACATGTGAGAAACTGTAAAGAGTCAAACTCTTTAACAAGTTTAAGTAGAGAAAATGAGAGTATTTCTGTTACAGACTGAGAAGAATCATCTAGAAACCCTAAAGGATTTTAATCATAATCAAAAAAAGTAAAGCCCTTATCAATAATATTTCAAAACCAAATATTTACTCACAAAAACCCATATAGATTTGAGTGAGCATAAAATGGTTTCATTCCTTTCAAAAAGATAATCCTTTTATCATTCTTAACAGCTTCCTTAACAAATTTTCTCAAGGCCCATAAGCATCAAAAGAGATTTTACATTACCTAATTACGATGGAAGAAAACTAAATAAATACCATAAAGATCTGATGAGGAGTTCTATAACTACCCAGCTAAAAGATGCCAACAAATCTTCTCCAGTGTATTCGATATTTGTCACTTCAAGCTGCCAACAACATTCCACCTGATCATTGCAAACCCTAGAAATAATTTCCATGTGATTTTCTTCCTATCATGCCCTAATGAGGGCTTTGAAATAATGAAATAAAAAATTTCTTCTACCAATCTTTGAAAGTAAGCTTCTAACCTTTAGTATACCCGACAACCTCGGGCTAGGATAAAATTTATCACATATTTTAGCATGCTCAATTCTTTCCAATAGAAATTTTTTTATGTCACTTTTAGTGCCTGATACCTTTGACAAGGTGATTGCTAGTAATTCCATAACTTATAAACCATATAGTAAATCAAAGATCTCATAGCCATATAAGATGCCAATTACCTTAGTAAACCATAGAAGTATGTATTGACAATGCTACAAAGAAATGTGTGTACCAAATTCCTTAAATAATATCATTACATTTGAATGTAACAAGGAAGCTTAAGAATCCTTAGCAAAATAATATGAATATACTTAAATAACCTTATTTGATCAATTTGAAATACTTCAAGTGCAAAGACCCCAGTGATATCAATGATGTCAATGTAAAATGAGCCAAAAGTCATCTCAAGAAGCTAGGTGTAAACATCATTTTACAAATCAAGTATAAATATCATGAATTCCTTAAAACAATACAGTAGCGCAATAATATGAGATTAATAATGCACTAATATATCATTCAAAGACAAACTGATAATAACCAACTGAATATACCTGTGACTTGTAACCCTTAAGGATCAAACTGAAAATCAATCATCCTATAAAAATCCTGTAACTGCATCATTATATAACTACAACATATCATTCACCAACCACATTGCATCATCATTTAACTACAACATATCATTCACCAACCACATGTGAATAAACCACGGTAAATGCATATCATATCATACATGTAATTGCATATCAGAGAACCAGTTTTGTCATCAAGGAGAAACCAATATCAAAACAATTGAAAGCCAAAAAACTCCCCTTTTGTCAATGATGGAAAAACACATATCATCTCTCCCCCCTTTTTTCCCTAATGAAAAAGAATGAAATAAGAGAATTTGAGATGCCATGAAGATAAACAACTGAGAAGCCAACAAATCTTCTCCAGTGTATTCAAGATTTGTCACTTCAAGCTGCTGACAACATTCCACCTAATCATTGCAAATCCTGGAAATACTTTCCATGTGATTTTCTACCTATCATGCCCTAATAAGGGCTTTGAAATAATGAAATCAAAAATTCCTTTTACCAAGCTTTGAAAATAATCTTTTAACCTTTAGTATACCCAACAACCTCGGGCTAGGATAAAATTTATCACATATTTTAGCATGCCCGATACCTTTGACATGGTGATTACTAACAATGCCATAATGTATAAACCATATAGTAAATCAAAGATCTCATAACCATATAAGATGTCGATTACCTTAGCAAACCATAGAAGTATGTATTGACAATGCCATAAAGAAATGTGTGTACCAACTTCCTAAAATAATATCATTACATTTGAATGTAACAAGGAAGATTAAGAATCCTTAGTAAAATAATATGAATATATTTAAATAATCTTATTTGATCAATCTAAAATACTCCAAGTGCAAATACCATAGTGATATCAATGATGCCAATGCAAACTGAGCCAAAAGTCATCTCAAGAAGCCAGATGTAAACATCATTATACAAATCAAGTATAAATATCATGAATGCCTTAAAATAATACAATACTGCAATAATATGAGCTTAATAATGCACTAATATATCATTCAAAGATAAAATAATAATATCCAATTGAATATACTTGTGACTTGTAACCTTGAAGGATCAAACTAAAAATCAATCATCCTGTCAAAATGATAAACATTGTCAACATCATCATATATCAAAATCCTGAATCAAAATCGTGTAACTGCATCATCATATAACTACAACATATCATTCACCAACCACATTTCATCATCATATACTTGCAACATATCATTCAACAACCGCATGTGAATAAACCAATGTAACTGCATATCATATCATACATGTAACTCCATATCAGAGAACTAGTTTTGTCATCAAGGACAAACCAATATCATACATGTAACTCCATATCAGAAAAGTATTGTTTAAACTATCAACAACTTCCAATGAACCTTATCTAATGAAATTCAACTTCACATGTCTAATTGTAGAAGACTCCATGTTAGCTACTATTGATGTAAGAGGGTGAAATTTGTTAGGATTAAGCTCTATTTGATGATCAATTTGTCTTTCTAGTGTTAACCCAACAAATATATCTTGAACTATGGTTTATATGTGATATCTACTTGGTGTCATTCAACTTGTTAGTGTAATTTTTTATGAGAACTGTAGCAGTTTTGAAGCTTGATATTAATGATAATGGATAAACCATTCTTGTCTTCATATAGATTTATTGTTTTCCACTTGGAAATCATAACACATGGTCTATTTTTTGTGGCCTAAAATGTCATATTCATATAGCCACTTCCACCTAATATTGGATCAGATTATCTCAAACACAACCATCATTGATTCAACTAATTCACCATGAATAAGGTGCCCCAATAGTTTATAAATTTAATTTTCTGGTAATATTTTCAAATTACGAGTTATGAAGCCACCCAAAGTATAAAATTATGAGACATGTATGGGGACATCCTCATATATCTTTGAAATATACGTATACATTGAAATTTTTTCCTATAAAAGAAAAATTCAACAATGATTGAAACTATCAGCTACATTCTATTCCAATCATGATGAATTTTTCCATAGTTGAAATTGTTGAGACAGTTCTATAATCGACCAAAAGCATCAGCTGCAAACATTCTTCTACTTCTTCACCTCTTTTCACTTAACTCTGCTAGAGAATATTTTATAGCATGATTGATCTCTAAACCACTTGGCTATGAGTGTTCATCCAAACATTTTCAACCCACTACTCCTAAAAGATTTCCCCTCAACCAGAATTTTCACAACTTTACCATGCTTTTAACTTACAATCACCCTTGAAAATTCCTCTCATTTAAGTTGTTTCTTCACAAATGGTTGTTACAACACCTAGACATAACACACAACCTTGGGGGAAACAAAATAGTACACCCAAAACTTTCCAACCACCATGATTTACCAAGCGAATCAAGGATAAAATTCACTAAATTTTTAGAAGACAGATATGTTCATCTAGATTGACCAATGCATGCATTTTCAAATTTATCTTCCTGATCACATTATTGTTGAAGCAGCTCAAATTGTCCATACAACATTGTTTTCATAATAGGACTTCTAAATGCTGAATACAACAATCAAGAAACATGACACTTATGAACATCAAACCTTAGCATTTAGACCAATAAAGTTTCTCGAGTACATTATTTTTTCTCATCATACTTCACACTGGCATTTATATAGACATGATGCAATGCTTTGTTGAACCCAGTCTTCTAGCATGATATGTTTTACATGATTTGACAAAATGTTAGAATCTTATCTTGAAATTGGTCTTATTATAATATAATGCATTTGACTTGTCCTACCCATCTTCATAATCAAATAATGGCCCAACAAATGCAGAGACAGTGCTATGATTAGCGAGAGACAAAATGATAATTCCAAATAAAGGATTTAACATCTATATAGTACACTCTAGAAGATAGTCCTTTATGAAAAACTAATATTAAAGCACCTCTATAAATCATCCATAAGGCAATTCAGTTACATTATTTGGAGGATGGAAATTTACACTTTGTGCATGTTTCCAAGGTGAAATATTTTCACGTACAAACATATTCCCCTCATTCTTCAAGACTATATAATATCACACTATCTTTGAGGCCCAAGATGTAATTATTTATTGTGAGTCCAATGTAACATCTAACCTATTTATAGAGTATAACTGGTGCTTCCAATTGTTTGATTGGTATGCACCCACAACTAGAGGGTATATATGGAAAGCTTGAGCATAGGTCCTTTGAAGCTCAAGCAATCTCCAGAGTTAGAGAAGTTCCCCTATCTTAATGCTATCCAAAATTCCTAGGGAGCATGGGGAATAAGTGGCAGTGAAAAAAGGTGAGAAAAAAATACAATGAATACAAAAATTTGAGAAAGGGGCGATCCACAAAAATACTGTGTGATTACTCCCAAGGGAACAAGATATGCCCAAAATAGTGCAAAATCTCAACATGCAATAAAATAGATATAGTAAACTATTAATGTTGGAAATAAGAAATGTAAAACTCTAGTGAGGCTAAACCTTCCATATAGAAGTCAAGACTAAGACCAGAATAAAAAAATCCTCAAAATATTATATTAAACACTTCTGACTAGTCACAATACACAAAAGAATAGCTCTCCAAGGTCAAATCAAAAACTCATAACTGAACTCAAATATGAATCCCAAGTTTATAATTTTATCAACAAATAGAAAACTATTACTAGTATTGATGGAAACAAGTGTAGAATGATGATAGAAGGCTACAAAGATTCAAGCCAAAATTCAAATTTGTAATAAATTTAATGCTATAATAAGTACAAGAGATTATAGCCATCAAGGGGGTGATCGTTTTTTTCTACCCACAACATTCTTTCTAAACTAACAAGAGATTAGTGCCTTGGTGATTAAACAATGAATTTTGGACACCACTCAATCAAATACAACAATCACAAAGAGTTCATCTGAGAAAGGAGGGCATACATTTGTATGAAATAGAACAAAAAAGACAAAAACATAGGGCACACCTATTCTATTGTTGAATGTTGTCATTTGTCCAAGATCCTTATTGTTGTTGCTTGCCCAAGATCCTAGACTTTTCTAAAAATCCCCTTGTCATTTCTGATGTGAGAAACCCCTGTTTGAAGTTTCATAAAAAGGAAAAATGCATGTCAAATATTTAGGGGGGGAAAATGAAAAAGAAGAGGGAAATAAAAAATTTATTTTAGAAAAAGTATTTTTTTTATTGTCTTAATTTAAGACAATTAAAGAATGTTATATAATATTGTATTGTAATATATTATATTATATAATATATCATATTATAACTATATTATATTATATAACTATCATATTATATTATAATATATTATAATATAATATCATATTATATTATAATATAATATATAATATATGATATAATATCATATTATATTATAATATATTATATTACATTGTATTGTAATATAATATATTATTATATTATATTATAATACCACCCACTCCCTCAATTTG
Source organism: Sequoia sempervirens (assembly GCA_007258455.2). Lineage (NCBI taxonomy): Eukaryota > Viridiplantae > Streptophyta > Pinopsida > Cupressales > Cupressaceae > Sequoia > Sequoia sempervirens. Next base: position 81,482,433 of record VDFB02179234.1, read on the forward strand.
AAATATTCTTTTTAATTATCCACTTTAATATCATATTGTCTAATTTTAATTTGTGTGGCTAATTATTTAGTTGTGTTTTTTACCCAATGATCAAATTAGTCACTTAAAATGATCAAATTAGTCACTTAAAATGATCAAATTAGTCATTTATAGTTGTGTCTAAGATGTTTGAGTGTAATTATTTATTGATTTGGAAGTTGTAGAAAAAGATAACATGTAGTTATGATGAATGATTTCTCTTTTGACTTTCCTTTGGAGGAGTCTTTCTAAATATACCTCCATCCATAACGATGGAGGATGAATACTTATTTCATAGATTGGGGGCAGAGAGTATCTTTCTGTATGTGCAAGCTCTTAATCTCATAAGTGGAGGGAGATGGAAAGTTGAGGGTGACAATTATAATCTCTCACACATGTATGAGAATGGAGGGAGAATATTCACTTAGGATATAGAATGGAAGGTGAGGATTCACACATGTAAAATAATATAAAGGGTGAGGATGAGAAAAGGAAGATTCACATTTGTGAGAGAATATGGGAATGTGTGTGTAAATAAAAATTGAAGTTCTTACATATTTTAAAGAATATGGGACTTGGATGCTAATGAAAGGAGGAAGATCTCACACATGTATTAGAATGGAGAGTATAGATGGTCTTGGGATATTAATGGTGGGGATAATTATAAATTGGGAGATATTAGAGAAATGGATTAATATAATTAATTAGATCAATATAAATTTTAGGCTAGGATAAGTAAATAAACATGCTTCAGTTTTTTATTATATATATTTGGAAAGGGTCCTAGTCACTTATAGAGCATACAATTGCATTAAAATATTGGAGACAAAATGGAGATAGTAAAAATAGATAAATTTCCCTAAACCAAAACCTAGAGCTAAAGAGAATGCATAAAGAAAACAACACACTAACAATATAGAACACAAATCAAATCTTTTGACTAGAAACTAGGGTCTCTTAGTTAGTCATCGAGTAATTTAGGGTATCTTCCCATTTAGTAGCACTCAAAGTATTCAATTCATTATTATTTTTAACCTTTTTCATTAATTCTTCCTTATCCTCATGCTTTTGTTTGTTGATTTTCACTTGAAGATTATTAATATTGGAGATGGTTCTTCATGCAGGAGCATCCTGAGTGTATGGGAAATCCTCATCACCCAAAAATTTTTCTATCATTTTTGTAGGAAGTTGCATTTTGGTTCAATAGGTTTCTTTTCCACACTCCTGTAGGTGAACATTCTATTCATTTTAGTGCTTACCACTACCTCATGGTAGAGTAGTTGACAACGCGTGGTAATGTGGGAATTGAAGTTCTAACCCATGGCAAGGTATTTTTAGGAATGTGGTGTTGCAAGAACCACCACCCTATGGAAGAGCAGTTGATAGTGTGTGGTACTATAGGAATTAAACCAAAACCCCATGGTTGTTGCTATGAATGGTTGTGGTATTGCGGGTGGTTGTGGCCAATTGAAACAAATACCTTGCAACCATTATGGAAAATGTATGGTGGGTATTTAGGATGCTTGGGAAACCATAGATCTACAATTAGATTGAGGGTGCAAATTCAAATTGGATACTAGAAGGGAAATAGTTGAATAAATTTGAATTTGATGTGAATTGAAGGGGGGAGGCAGAATAGAGGTCGAGGGAAAAATTATTGAGATTGAATTGGGGAATGTACAGGTTGTGTAGTAGATTCTTGTAAGGGGGAATATTAACATGTAAATGTAATGTGTTGATGAATTGTAATTATAAATTGTGAATGAAATAATAAATTTTTTGTGTGATACTTGTTTTTTATTTCCTCTTATTTTGAGTAATTGTTGCAAGATCAATTAGCTTGATTAGGCCCATTTTTCTTGACTTGTATCAGAGTAGGTTTGGTTGGGTTAAGAGAAAACACAGATTATGTTTTTTTTGTGTTGAGAGGAGACCCTAGAGTTGGTATTGTGGGTAGATTGCGAAGAGAGAAGACCTACAACTGTAGAGGGTATACACATGGCTCAACAAGGATGTCGATAGAGAGGTCAACATAACGATAAACTAGTATTTTTCATGGAGATGTTGATAGGAATTACAAAAAGGATGGATGTTGTGGAATTGGCACAAAGAAGAAGAGCACATGTAGAAGATGTCAATGAAGATGAGGTGGAAGCAGGAGGAGCAACCTCCTAAAATTTTGTGGATGACGATGATGAGAATGTGAGATTTCTAAGGGGTATGGAAAGAATAAATAGCAAACCCCGAATGGACCCTTCTTCCTACAATGGGAGTTTGAATTCAAAAGATATAATTTATTGGATCTCAAAGAGTGAAAAGTATTTTGAATTTGAATCTGTAGAAGATGCACAAAATGGTGAAATTTGATTTCAAAAGGTTGAGAGAACATGCTTCCATATGTTGGGATCTTGTGTAGATTGAAAGATAGAGAAGAGGAAGGGATAAGATTAGAACCTGGGAGAGGATGTTAGCCAAGTTGAAGGAAATGTTTTTTCCTACACATTATCAGATGAATCTGTTCAATAAGTTCCAAAATTTTAAGCATAGGGAGAAAAGTGTACAAGAGTACATAGAAGAATTCTATAAGTTGAGCATAAGAGGAGGAAACGTGGAAGATGACCTAGAAAAGGTGTCTACGCATATGAATGGGTTGTATAATTCCATCTAGGATGAGATGAGTCTTGTTAGAGTAACCAACAATGAAGAGGCATATCAATATTCCCTAAAGGTGGAAGAAAAGATTGCAAATAGGTAGCAAAATAACTCTAGGGGTAGATGCATATTCTCTCATGAAAGAGGACAATTTAGTACTAGAAGAGGCAACTAGAGCCATCAAGAGGAGGTTAGCACATCTCAAGCAAGTTCACCAGGTAATAGAGGAAGAGACTCCATTAGAGGTGGAGGAGAAAATTTTCATGGGAGAGGATTCTTTGGAAGAGGCTAAGGAAGAGGATTTATTGGAACATGTTTTCAATGTGAAGTGGGACACAGGGTTTTTGAGTGTCCACAAGTTTAGATACATGGAGGAAAAGGAAAATAAGATAGAGTGCATGTGGCACAAGTAGAAGATTATGTGATGACTACACGAAGGCATGGAGAAGATCCTGAAGATGGGGTGTCATTTATGCTACGTATAATTTTGTTGAGTCCTGAGAAAGAGAAACAAGAACTAGTGCAAAGAAGAAATATATTTAGGACAAGGTGTATAGTGGATGGAAAATGTTGCAAGATGATAGTTGACAGTGGTAGTAAAAATAACATAGTCTCTAAAGAAATGGTGGATAAGTTGAGGATAAAACATCCTAATCCATATAGATTTTCATGGTTGCAGAGGGAGCATCATCTGTTGATGAATGAACAATGTTAGGTAAGTTTTTAAATTAGTAAATATAAAGACAAAATTATGTGTGATGTGATGCCAATAGATGCCTATCATATTCTTTTGGGAAGACTATGGTCTAGTATTATAGACAAGCTATCTATGATGGGAAATTGAATAAGTACACCATCAAGAAGGATGGGAAAGAGTATATTTTAATCCTTTGAAGGATAAGGAAGAGTAGAGTGATAGTAAACCAAGGGTATGCTTGGATAGTGGGAAATATTTTATGAGAGATCTTAGAAATAAGGCATGTTTTTCCATCATGCCCAAAGCTGGAGGAAATAAGGACAAATAAACAAAAGAAGAGCTGCTAGGTGAAATTTAGGAAATAATAAGAAAGTATGAAGATGTTTTGTTGGATGAGTTACCTAATGGATTTCCACCAATGAGAGATATTAGTCATTGTATGAATCTGGTTCCAAGGGTCAGTTTTCCCAACAAAACACGTTATAGGATGACACCTATGGAGAATGAGGAGATTAATAGGAAATTACAGGAGTTATTGGATAAGGGATTGATTAGAGAAAGTTTAAGCCCCTACGTGGTTCCAACAATGTTGACACCAAAGAAAGGTGGATAATGGCACATGTGTATAGACTCCAAAGCTTAAAAAAAATAACAATCAAGTATAGGTTTCCATTGATGAGAATGGATGATTTGATGGATTGCTTGAGTGGAGCTAAATACTTCACAAAAATTAATTTGAAGAGTGGCTATCAGTAGATAAGGATAAGAGAAGGAGATGAGTGGAATACAATATTCAAGACAAAATATGGATTGCATGAATGGTTGGTGATTCCTTTTGGGATGACAAATACTCTAAGTACTTTCATGAGGTTGATGAATGAAGTTTTGAAACCATATCTTGGTAAGTTTATAATCATGTATTTGGATGATTTTTTGATTTTTAGTAAGACAAAAGAAGAGTACTTGCAAAATATTTATTTAGTTTTGCAAATATTAAGATAATAAAAGTTGTTGGTTAATTGAAAAAAGTGTAGTTTTATGAAAGAATAACTAGTGTATTTGGGTTTTGTGGTGTCTAGTAGCGGTCTAAAAATGGACCTAGAGAAAGTGAAAGCAATCGTTGATTGGCCTTCAACAAGGAGTATGTTTGAATCCAAGAGTTTCCATGGCTTGGCAAGATTCTATAGGAAGTTCATAATGAATTTTAGTGGTATTTGTGCCCCAATAATAAAAAAAATGAAGGGTAGAATAATAGAGTTCGTGTGGAAAGTAGTAGCACAAAGAAGTTTTAATATTTTGAAGGCAAAGGTGATTGAGTAGCATATATTAGCTCTTCCATATTTTGAGAAGGTGTTTCAAGTTGATTGTGATGCAAGTAGGAAAACAATAGGAGGTTTTTTAAGTCAAGAGGAAAAACCCATAGCATATTTTTGTGAGAAGCTCAATGAGGCTAAAAGGAAATATTTTGTGTATGATTGGGAATTTTATACAATTGTATAGGCGCTTAAGAGATGGAGGCATTATTTACTACCCAAGGATTTTTCTTATACATTGATCATCAATATTTGTAGTTCATCCATAGCCAAGGTAAGTTGAATCAAAGACATGTGAAATCAGTTAAGTTTCTTCAAAATTATTCATTTGTTTCAAAGCATAGAAGTGGGAAATCAAATAGGGTTGCTAATGCCTTGAGTAGGAGATATTTGTTGTTGAAAAAGATTAGAGTGAGTGTTGTTGGATTTGATTCTATGGGAGAATTGTATGAAAAGGATGCTAATTTTAGGGAAGCTTGGGAAGCTTGTAAGAGCCTGATAGGGGTAGACAGAACTCCATGCCTGGAGTATTTTATTCAGGAGAACTTTTTGTTGAAAGGGAAGAGGTTTCATATACCTAGAGGTTCCATGAGGGAGAATTTGTTGAGAGAAAATCATATTGGAGGTCTGAGTGGGAATTTTGGCATGGATAAGATGTTGGAACAACTAATAGAGAGCTATTATTGGCCAGAAATGAGTGCAGATGTGAAGAGGATAGTGCAAGGTTATAAAATTTGTCAACATGCCAAAGTAGTGAGGTAGAATATAGGATTGTATCAACCACTACCTATACCAGAGAGGCCGTGGGAATGTATTAGCATGGATTTTGTTTTGGGATTTCCACATACATAAAGAGGTAATGATTCTATTTATGTTGTAGTGGATAGGTTTTAAAAAATGGTTCATTTTATTCCTTGTTAGAAGTCTAGTGATGCTTCACATATAGCTAATTTATTTTTCAAAGAGGTAGTTCAGTTGCATGGTTTTCCAAAGAGTATTGTCTCAGATAGGCACACTATGTTTTTTGGTCATTTCTGGCATACTTTGTGGAAGAAAATGGGAAAATAGTTGGGGTTTGGTTTAGCCTACCATCTGTAAACTGATGGTCAGATTGAAGTGGTGAATAGGAATCTAGGTAATTTATTGAGATGCATGGTAGGTGATAATCCTAGTCAATGGGATTTGGAGTTGTCACATGAAGAATTTTCCTACAAAAATTCCATTAATATAAGTGTAGGAAAGAGTCCATTTTAGATTATGCATGGATATAGCCCAAGGGGAGTAGATGAATTGAGAGACAGTGCAGACTTGAGGAGTGTTGTTGTAGAAGAATTTTTTGTGTATATTTAGGAGTTTTAGAAGGAGGTGAGAGAGAGTTTGGAGAAAAGTTCCAAGAAGTATAAGGAGAATACTAATGTACACTAAAGGGTATAGGAGTTCCAGGTTGGTGATCTGGTAATGGTAAATTTGAGAAAGGAAAGGTTCCCACAAGGAATATATAATAAATTGAAGTGGAAGAAGATAGGTCCCTATAGGATCTTAAGGAAGTTTTCATTAAATGCATATGAGATTGAACTTCTAGATGAAGTTGATATTTCCCCAATATTAAATGTTGTAGATTTGTATGAGTATCATGAAGAGGAAGGAATTGGTTCCTCACATTCACAAGATGCACTAGATTGGTCACTTTAGTTGCTTGAGAACAAAATAGAATGGGTGGATTAGATAGTTGATTCACAAATTGTAAAGAAGACTAGGAGGAAGGAGTATTGGGAATATTTGGTCAGATGGAAGGATCATGCAATTGATGAAGCTTCATGGATCATTGCAGTAGAATTGGTGAAGTTTTGGATTCCTATCTTGAATGCACCAAAATGTTCCTGAGTTGTGTGCTCATGGAACATTTCACTTACCTAGAGTGTTTGATGTAGGAGCATCCTAGGCGTATGAGCAAACATCATCACCCAAAAAATTTTCTATCATTTTCTTTTGTAGGAAGTTTCATTTTGGTTTGAGAGGTGTCTTTTTTACACTCCCACAAGTGAACATTCTATTCATTTCAGCTCTTATTGCTACCCCATGGTAGAGTAGTTGACTATGTGTGGTAATGTGGGAATTGGACCACTAACCTGCCACCAGGTATTTGTAGGCATGCAACATTGCAGGAATTCATACCCATGAAAGAGCAGTTGATAGCATGTGGTACTATGGGAATAGAACCATAACCCCACAACCATTGCTATGGATGGTTACAGTATTGTGGGATGGTTGTGGTCAATTTAAACTAATACCCTGCAACTGTTATGGAAAGGGTATGGTGGGTTTGCAAAATGCTTGGGTAATCATAGATCTACAATCAAATCAAGGGTGAAAATTCAAACTAGATACCAGAAGGGAAACAATTGAATAAATTTGAATTTAACACGAATTGAAGGGGGGATGCAGAATAGAGGGTTCATGCAAAACAAGGGTTGGGGGAAATTTTTTTGAGATTGAATTGGGGAATGTATGGGTTGTGTAGAAAATTATCTTAAGGGGGCATATTGACATGTAAATGTAATGTGATGATGAATTGTAATAAAAAACCATGAATGCAATAATAATTTTTTTGTTAAACTTGTCATTTTTAGTATCCTCTTTCTTTTGATTAATTACTACAAGATCGGTTAACTTGATAAGGCCCACAATTCTTGACTTGCATTAGTTCTCTTCATCATGTCATTAATAACATTCACCATAATAGCCTATATTTATAGCTAATTTTTTTGAAAGAATCCAAAGGAACTTCCTTGGGACCGATACTAAGGAAAGAATGAAAAAGACTCTGATAAGCTAGGATACAATTTTTCTCCCCAAAAGCTAGTGGGGGATTAGGCATAAGGAAAATCCAACCTAACAATAAGGCTTTTCTTGCTAAGGTCATATAGGATCAACTAAGGAATGGGAAGGATTGGTGTAGAATCCTAAATGTGAAGTATCTAAACAACTACCCCTGATTAAGTGTTTCTTTGATGAAAACCCAACATTTCCTTGATTTGGAATAATATTTGCAAGATGAAAATGCTACACCAATCTAAATTGAAATGGAAGTTTGGGAATGGAAACAACATTAGGTTCTAGGAGGATCCCTAGTTGATTAAAATTCCTCTCTATCAATTGGACTTTAAGAACATGATGGTTTTGACTAATCTATTCTTTGGTAGTAATTTTAGAGACTACTTGTGTGGTCTTCTTGGTTATTTGAAATGGAAAGTGTTGAACTCATGCTACCCTCCATACCTTGACCTAAGACACCTTGCAAGGACCCTGCAAGATATCCTCTCACTAACTAGAATTCCCATCTCAAACCTAGAGGATGAATTTTATTGGACTAAGGAGAGCAAGGGTAACCTATCTATCAAGACTGCCTATAATTTTCTATCAAATTAGGTGGAGCGGGATAGGTTATGGAAAAAAGTATGGAATAGACAACTAAATCTAAAAAATAATTTCTTTTGGTGGACAACTTGTCACAATAGGATTCTCACTTAGGACAACTTAAGAAAAAGGGGATTTCAAATCCTGAATAGATGCATGCTTTGTGAGAATGACTAAGATTTTTCCCCTCATATGTTACTCTACTATCCATTTTCTATCAAAGGTTTGGAATTGGATTTTGGAAGTTTAAGGATTCATTAGACCATGAATGTTGACCTTAATAGTTTTATTGATAATTAGGTCAGTCTTTGTCATCACCCTTTTCCAAAAGAAATCTAGAGATAGTTCCCCCTTATTTTATGCTGGTGTTTGTGGAAAGAAAGAAATAACCAAACTTTTAGAAGTGTGAAAAAACTCCTTAAGGATGTATTCAATATTGGTCTTAAAATCATTTTTGAGAATGTCTCCTTATATGTTTATAAACCCTTAGATAGAGCTCCTATTGAGTGGGAGATCAACATGACTAATTCTTGGAACAAGAAATTAGAGATCAAATCCTTTGAAAACTCTAAAGCTTTGGCTAGACTTGCTACGGTTTGGAAACATCCTAATACCAATTAGAACAAACTTAACTTTGATGGTGCAGTGTAAGAGAACCTTAGGTTGGCAAGCTTAGGAGACATTATCAGAGACCCATAGGTAACTTGGTGGCATTGAAACATAGAATTCAATGACAACCAAGGCCAAAGTGCTACTCAAGGGAGTTAACATTGTTGTCTATCTTGGCATAAAAAAATTGCACATTGAACGAGACTTTAAGGTGGTGATTAATTGATTCCATAAATCTTAATCATTGTCATGGTTGGAATATTAGAGACATTATGTTGGATATTATCTAAACTTCTTATCAAACTCAAAAGAAAGAAGTTGACTCATATTTTCCAAAAGGGCAACTAGGTGGATTATTCTTTAACCAACTTGTGCTCTTTATGGAAGATAACTAAATGTTGGAGAAGATTGGGGGCCCTCTCTATGAGCATACAAGGAATTATCCTTGTGGAAAAGTAAAAAAATAACTACTATGAATGATGAAATCTAACATTTCTTTTGTTGTAGGTTACATTTGGTACTACTCCCTTGGGCTCATGGTGATGTGGCCATTGCATGATGAGTTGGAGAGGTGTGGGAAAAAAATTGGATGGCAGTTAGGAATTTGGTACTACCCCTTTGGGCTCATGGTGATGTGGCATTGACATGATGAGGTGGAGGGGTGTGGCTTGGGATGTTTGGATGGGTGTCAGGAAAGATTGTTGGGAGTAGATGGTCATTTCAAATTATTCATGAGTTGTTTTGTCAAAATGACCAATTTCAAAACCACGTTTATGAAAACGTGTGTAAGGCCAAAACTATCTTCAAATTTTTGGCTATTAATGATCCGATTAATATCATGATGGCTTTTGGATTAGCTTTGAGATAATTAAGCAAGATTATTTTCTATCCTGCAGCCCTAATCTCTTTGGGAATAACCACTGGTATGTACAAAAATATGATTTCCTTAATTAGGAAATATTTTTCGTTATGGTATGGTGGTGCCAATAATTGGGGTGTTTCCCATTGGAATTTTGAATTACCTCTAACACTATTATTTTGACTGAAAAACATGAGTTGTGAGAGAAAATGTGTGGTGACAAAGTTTAAACAGAGTTGGGTTCTTATGAATATTTTCACAAGGACCCCCTTGTTTGGCACATTTATGTTAAGGGATGCATTGTGCCTTGAATGGAATTCCTTCAAGGGCATGATGAGAAGCTCTCAATGCAGTTTGTAAGCTTGTTGAATGACAAGAGTGTCACAGTTGGTGGCATATCCTTTGAAATTAATGAGGATGTCTTAACCAAGGCCATGGGTCTTTCATGCATTGGACAAAAGATTAAAAATCACACTAAAGTGTAGGATCTAGAAAGTATTCATACTTTTTTCTAGAGGAATGAGAAACCAACAAAGTTTCACACAAGTTTTGAAAGGAAGTCTTTGTCAAAGCCTTGGAACCAAGTATTCCTAGCCATTATGAAGTACATTACATTGGAGGGGAAATTCAAAGTGTTTAATTTTTACCATCTTCCCTTGCTAAAACATCTTAGATACAAAGTCCTTATAAGCTTTCCCTTATTCCCCCTTTCATCTCTAGAAAGTTCTATTAAGAAAACCTTTGAATTGGCTGCCAAAGAACCCTAACAAGCCACCACCTTTTCCCCTACACGATGGCCTAATTTTTTATCTATATCACTTTCATTTGGCCCTTTGCACTCTAAACCTATTTTAGTTGTTAGAATTGAGGAAAAAGAAGCCCCTGACCACTCCCCTAATAAACCATCCCTAGTTTCTTTAGTTAGACTCAAAAGGAAGAATCCCTTTATGCCTTGTGAAACCCTTGATGACCCTAAACCTAAACCCTTGGCTAAGAAGAAAAAAGGGGGAGTGGGTTTAGCTCAATCAAAATTAGCTGCTAGAATTTGTGAATTGAAGAACACTCCCTCTAAAAAGGATTGTAAATTGGCTACCAAGAACAAATATTAACCTGAAAAGAGAAAAAAGGGAACCCCATGCCATGTGGTGGAGCCGTACATGGGCACTAAGGAGGGGGAATCTATTGACAGAGATTACCATGGGGAGACTATTGTTTCTACCATGTGAACTTAGGGGTGAAGCTGACTAGCATCAAACATTCTAATAGATTGGCCAAGAGAAAAAAGTAGCCCGTTGATGAGATTTCTAGAAATTCTAAGCAAAAGGGGGCAAGGAGGAGAGTAAACACAATACCATTGAAGAAACCAAGGATTATGTTGTAGGACTGAGCCATTTTTAGGAGCTAAAAAAAATGTTCCATGAAGATTCTAGTCTTGAATGTTTTGAACAACTAGTTGGGAATGAGGAAGTCAAGAGGGTGGAAAGTAAGAAGGAGGAGCTCAACAATTTGTTGTCCTGTGTGGAAAAAATGGAAAGGAAATTCACTAGGCTCATTTGCTTCATGGTTCAGGTCATCCATAGATTTTCTATTACTTTGTCTAACATGTTGCGTGAGGAGGATGGAAAAAGGAATGTTGATGAAGGACCTAGAAATAAAAGGGTGGGTGATGAGATTCTACATTTCCTTTCTTAGGAGTGGGAGTGCTTAAAAAAGTAATGGGTTGGGTGTGTGGGTGGGTTTTCTATTTGCTATTGGTTTGCTATTACTGTAACTATTTGGTGTTTATCTACTATTTCTGCTACTAGACTATTTGATGATGGCTTTTGTTTTTTGTTCCTTTCTGGCCCTCTGGGCTCCTGGTGTAAAGGGCACTACACGTTGTAAATGCAACTTACTTTATCAAAAAAAATTGTTGGAATATACATGGAATTCTCATATTTAACTAGCCTATTCTAGTAAAGCTTCATGGTTTCATACATGTCCCATATTTCACCACAACTATCACACTCTTTTTCTTTGTTTTGCATCTATTTGAGACTACTCACTCTATCTTTGAGATCTTCAAGGGTAGGAAAGATATAAATAATATTTTCATAATCAAGAGGCTCCATGTCATCCCCCTTCATTTTGTCATTTTCAAAATCATCAGACCCCACCCCAATTGTAACTTTCTCCTCTTCTCTAAGAAAATCAAGAGAAGTAAAAAAAATAATTTCATTTGAGTCACTTTCTAACCTAGCTTTCTAAATATCTTGATTATGAGAATTCTAGGTTATCTCATTTAAAAAATCTTGGAGACCCTACACTCATCCTTGGTACCATGAACTATACCACCAATGTCACCCACAATTTCCTTAGCAAGCCTCATAGATCTTTGGACTCAACTAGAAAACTTACCATAAACTTAAAAAATTTCAATATCCTTAAGGTTTAAAGGATCAAAGACTATTTCCTAGGATTATTCAAAATAAACCTTGACTTATCCATTTTTTTTAGGGGAAAGAAATATTTTCTATGGGAAGAGACTTTTTTCTTTTTATCCTTTAGGGATTTCTTTGTAGTGACATGGGTCAAAGGAACATGATCATTTTTCTCTAGCTCCTTGTTGGAAAAGGTGAGCTTCATTTTATCTTTCTCCCTAATAGCCTCATAATCAAAACCATGGGGAAATTCATAAAAATCCATAGTATGTATTTCCTTGGCACTAGGCTCATATTTCTTTCTACCCTTCCCACTTTGTTTCATATTTTTATTATAAGGGGAGCTAATAGGGATATAAGAGGTTAAACAGAGATTGTTCTATCATAGGGAGTAGGTCAAAATTTGGTGATGTAGAGCATCTATCAAAAAAAACAAACCAAAAAGGGTACTTTGGACCCTAAACATAGCTTGAGAAGATCCACTAACCATTCACCAAATTCACCACAATTTCACTTGCTTCCACATTGCTACAAGACTTCCAAAACAACATTTCAATATTTCAAATTCATCAAACAACCTAAAATCACCAAAAAAATCCTCAAATTGACTGAAATCAAGCGAAATCCTGATTAGAAACTCTGGAACAATTCATTCATTCAACATGCTTTAATTCACTCATCATTGCAACTTGTTCCACAAGGAAAAATGACACCAAACCAACCATTCATGCTTCTAATATTTTACCAAACTTCTAAGACACTATAATCAACATGCTTTAAATTGAAATAAACCAATAACACACCTGCATAACATTGAACCATCATATTTCCTATCTCTCTATTCAAGATACCACTTTGTGCCATGAGATCATATTGTTCAAAAAATATACCACTTTGCACCATGAGATCATATTGTTCAAAACACCCAAAACAACAAGTTCTAATTCTAGACCTTTCGCATACCATTGAAACACCTTTAACATCATTTTTTAATTATTTTCAACACAAAACCCATCAATTATACCTCTAATGTCACAAAATTACACTTTCTTGCAATCATAGACCTAAGCCCTAATAATATAGCAACATGAAAAAAGTGGGCATTCCAGACAACCCATACTGAATCTCCATAAACCAAACATACCTTTAGGAACCCATTTTAGCTTAGATTAACATACTTCAAGATAAATAACACTTGTTTTGGAAAATATACGAGAACCAATAGACTGTCTGCTGGTAAATGCACCAAATTAGGCCAATTTTGTGAAGCAACTATCAAGAAAACAACTCCAAATCATTAAAAAACCTTTGGAAGCATTGAGTTAGGTTACAAAACCTTCAAATCATCCATTTTTCCATATTAAAAGTCTCATTATAGCATCAATTATCAAAATCCTCATTTTGGGTAGCCTTAAGCCAAGTAAAGTAAGGGTTTAATGAAAAAAACCTTTCCAAACTGTATACCATCTTGTAAATTCTTTAATCAGGCTTGTATAAGTCTACACCAACTAACCAAACCCTCTCCAAACCTATTTGCATCTTTTATAATGTTTTCCACCTTGGAGCCATGCTTTTTGTAAACAAACTCTATTTTTTGTAGGGACAACATCCAACCTGTATTCTCAGCTTCCCCTACACATATCAAAAACACACACAACTTAAAAAATTCTAACCTAAGCTACTCCATTTAACTACAAGACCCAAATCAGTGGAGTAGTCATTAAAATCCAAACTAGACTCTCAAAACCCCAATTTTAAAGGTTATAGACTGAATTATAGAAAAAGGACTCAAACACAAGTTTAACTCAACCAAATTCCTCCAAAATGATATTTAATGAAAGATAACTCTCTATCCTATCTAAAATAACAAGATTTAGATCCCAAAGCTTCTATACAAGCCATACAAATTGACAAACAATAGAGAAAATATTGTAAAATTTGTACAGGGTACTTTTATTAATTATATTGCTCAAGAATACAAGACTACAATGATTTGTTCACCCCTTACAAGCTTTATAAAGAGGTTTCCAATCAGTTAAGGAAAATTTATTTTCACCTTCAATGATCTAACAACCTTCCACCTAACATGACCCTTCATCTTCCCTTTGCATTTTTGCATTTTACATCTTTTGCAACTTTTAGCAATTTTTGAAAATTAATTTGTCTCACCTTTTAGAGAACTATTTGAGACTTTAAACACATTACATATGACCTTCACATGACCTTTTCACATTTTTTAACATTTGGAAACTCAAATTTTACAAATTTTCCTATTGAAGGCATTCAATGAACAAGGTGCTCTTGCACCATTTGGTGGAGGGGGGATGAGGCACTTTCCTTAATACACTTCTGCATAAAAGACAACAAAAATAAATGAAAACTAACAATGTTTTCATACCTAAGATGGTTAAAGGAGAAAAAAAATACTGATAAATAGTAGATAATCTACCTTAAAGTGTAAATTACTTGATAAGTGGAAACTTACCAACACCTAGGGTGAAGGAAGCACCATCCTATCATGACCATTCCAATGATGCACAATGAATTGATTTTACTTAGACTTACCAAACCTTGGGACCTTTTTTATATGAAAGTTTATACCAATAGATTTGATAATAATTTCCTGAGTGAAATTTCTCTCACTCCCATAACAAAAACCTCTCTATTACACCAAGAGTTAACAAATTGAGAATAAAAATTCTTGGCATACCTCTTCATGGCTTGAAAATATGAACTTAACCAGGTCCTTTCTAAAAATTTCTTTATATCTTCTCATTGTTCTTTAGGTTAAAATATTTAGTAGGCTCAATCCTTAACCTCTTATCCCTTATTTATTTTTGTTCTTTATTAATTATGAGCTAGGAAATGTTAACAATAAATAAAGAAATGAAAAACACAGTGTTTTTTTGGTTCATCCCTCCCTTATAGTACTACTAAATTATAATCATTAATGAATTTCCTTTGTACTTGCCAATGCACAAATACTGATGCTTCTCATAAGGAAGGACAAGGGCTTAACACAAGAAGGTAATATTTTGTAATGATTAATATTAATATCCTTAACATTGTAATCTATGATATTCAATCTAAAATTCCCTTGATCAAATTCCCTCCTATTATAATTATTTCATCTATAACTTTTCTTCATTATTATTAATAAAAATTGTTAGAAGAGGAAGATCTTTTAAATCATGCCAATACACCTAGTTCTCCTCAAGTCTTAAATTTACCAATTATTTTATAACTTTTTTCACCTAATGATAAATTTGGTAATACAGTAATTTAAAAAAATATTTGAGTCCCTAATATCCTCAAAATAGTTCAACTTCCAAGGGGGATTTTGAGAGCCTTTTACCAAGTTGAGGATGATTGTGGAGTCTTCTCAATTTCAATATTTTTAATACCATAGAATATGACATGTTTTAATCCCCACCACCGAGAAATAACCTTAGATTAAATATTTGTCTTTATATCAATGTATTTTTGAAAAGCCCTCCATCATGTTTCCTTTATCATCATGAATAATACTTGTATAGGTATTTTTACTTGAGTTACCCTTAGAGAATCCATCAAAAGTATGCTTTAATTAGCATGAACTTAGGTATTTCGATTTAGTACACTTCCTAATTAAAACCATTTGGCAATATATTGTTGTAGTTTGATTTTCACTGATGTCAAAAGAGAGTTCCAGTCTAGTTGTTTGGTTGCCACAATATTTGAGAAATGCTTTGCATTTCTCCATTGGTGATGCTTTGTTCCTGTGGTTTGGAGGATATATTTATGTTGTGTCAAGGAATTGTTACCCTAAAATTTGAACTTGTAAAATTTTCAAATTTTAGTGTATTTTCTTATAAATGATTAATTTTGAAAATCCATAGAAGCTAGTGTAAAATCCTCTTATAGGCATGATTTTATCCCCCCTCCACCCAATCCAACAAGTTTTCATTTTTAGATGCCTCATTGTTTGCAAGATTTTCAGCTTCACTTTTCTCAGCTTGTAACTCACAAACATGGTCAAAATCCAATTTCAATATTGCTAGAGATTAAATTCCTTTTGGGTTTTTCTTGGAGAAGTATCATTGCATTGCTGTCCAAATTTCATGCCAGATGGAGCTATTTTGTGAAATATATTGCAATTCTCATCTTTCAGCCAAACATGGTTTCAAAGGTGATGAATAAAAGCATTTTTTTTATATTCTTTCCCATCAGTCTTGGGTAACACTTTAAGAAAATGTTATGGGAGACCCCACCAATTCTCAAGATCTATAAGTAAACTTGTTGGGAGCAATAAATATTTTTGGACCATACTTAATAAAAATTTCAAAAGGTCTTGAAAAGAAAGATTACCTAACTCTCTTTATAGTCTAATCATTGGAGATTTCTCAAACTCCAAAAACCCATGACACCAGGGTTCACAAGTTTGTAAGAGCTTCGACTTCCCATCTTTTCTCTTGACACGTTGGCTATGTAAAAGTCTTCTCGCAACTCATGTGGAATAAGAGCCTTCAAATAGGATGATGATGTATTGGATTGCTCTCCAATATTAGTGTAGACACCTAAATTTGTACACTTATATTTGTCCAAAGTTTCCCTCTTCATCTAAATACCCTCTCATTAGCATTAATTAAGTAGTATTGTTATTATTTAATTAATACCCTTAAATAATCTAAACCCCTAAGGTATTCTATTAATAATTAAATACCTTACCCCTTTCATCAAATAAATTAATTAAATATGACATTTATTTAATTCCTCACATGTCATATCCCTTCCTTAATCTTAAACAACCTCCTAATTCCATCAT
The DNA here is from genome assembly GCA_007258455.2 of Sequoia sempervirens. Classification (NCBI taxonomy): domain Eukaryota; kingdom Viridiplantae; phylum Streptophyta; class Pinopsida; order Cupressales; family Cupressaceae; genus Sequoia; species Sequoia sempervirens. The sequence continues at coordinate 81,499,222 of VDFB02179234.1, forward strand.
TAGGAATGTGCACATGCCTAATCCTTGATTAGGATGTGTCACATCCTCCAAATTTTGCAAGTTGGCCCCTAATCTCTCTCAGCCACCTAACCCTCCTCTAATCCTTCATTAACTAGCCTAATCAACTTCCCAAGGAATTTTTAATTCCTTTTATCCTTCTAAGGAACATTAAATTCCTTTTTTTCTTCCCCATGTGATCTTTGACTTGTCACATCAAGTCACATGTGGACTCTTCCCGATGTAATCTTTGACTTGTCACATCAAGTCACATGTAACATCATGTCACATGTAGACAAGTGCTCCCCTTTTTGGGACCTTGTCCTGTCCATGATATTCTTCCAAGCATGTGTTGATTAAAGGGAAAATACAGGTTTTAAAGGGGCCCAAAACCCTTTACACAAATGAGAGCAACTAATATTAAAAAAAGAAACCATTACACAACAATCAGCCCAGAAACAAAAAAAAAATAGCCAAAAAATAGCCGAAAGGATAAAAACCAGATAGCAGCCTTACATATTATTCAGGATCTCCACAACTTCCATTTCATTCTCGGCCATCTTGTGCACATTCTCCAGAATAGTTGATGCCTCAACAGAAGAACCAACCTGAGCTTTCATTCTATTGCTAGTACAAACCCCTAACCCACCAATCTTAACATCATCAATCAAAACAAAACCTTTACCCACAACTTTCTCACCTTCCCTTGCCATAGTCATTAGCTTGCCACCAGCCATAGTATAATCCACAAAAACATTATTATTTTTCTTTTTCATCATAGGAGGAATAACCTTAGCAGAGACTAGAATGTCCACATCTATAGAAGCATCACCCTTTTTCATAACATCATTCCTAATATCATCAATTTTCTCCTCAAGAGTAGAGAATTTGCTCTCCCAATTCTTTTTCAAACTAGTAGTCTCCTTAGCAACAGTATAAGAAACAAAATTAAGAGACTCCATTAGATGATCAATCTGGCTTTGGACATAAATTTCCTCAGCCTTACTAGCAACACCTCTTATTATGATGTTAGTCCTATTGATCTCATGAAAAAACCATTTAAATAGTTTAAACAAAACATTGGCATAATCATGAGCCAAACCCAACACATCAATCTCCTCACTATCAAAATTCTCAATATGCTTACCAATAGCCACATCCTCATCAAGAGTACAAGGAGGAGTTCTCTGCAAAGAAACATCCTTACCTTTACCAATAGGAATGGAGGTCTTCAACATCTGCATGGAGCAAGCAATTTCCTTAGCGATGACCTTCCTTTTTTGCATCCTATCTGAAACCACTTTACTAGTACCCACCTCCACAACACCCATGCCACTTTCCCTACCTTTTTTTGGTAGTGTAACCATAACACTAGTAGGAGCCTCTCCATCAACACCACCAACCAGGGTTAAAGGAACACCCTTCTCTAGAAAAGGGTCCCCACTCAGCACTTTACGTTTCTAGGTACCATCATCCACCTCCTGCACAATTTTGATAATAGGGGGAGGGGAAGAAGCTTCCCCATAAAGGTCACATTTTTCCTTACCCCTCCTAACACGAATCTCCTCCACCTCATCACTACATTTAATGTAGCTTGCTTTGTCCCCCAACTTCTTTTTTCCACTTTTTCCCACAACAAGGGAGATGGGATGCTCTTCCAAAGAAGCATAATAATCCAAAACATAGTTAGTATCACCATCCCTGTCCGACTATGAATCCTCATTCAAAATAAGCTTCCTCCTCTTAGGTGTCTTACCACCCCTTTCATCCCCCAAATCCATCTCATATCCCTCTTGAGGTTTAACAATTTTATCCTATGGGGTGGCATGGGTTTTATGAACATCAAGGGATTGGACATGCTCGTAAATAAGTAGAATCAACCCCACATGAAAAATGAGGTTCTTAGGGTTTTTTAAATGCTCCTTAATCCCCAAATCCAGCGACATAAGCATATAATAAGGGAAAGAAACCCTTTTTTTTGACAGAAATGGTTGAGTAGCAGAAAATGATAGAAATTGATCATTTTATGCCTTCCTTCCAGAGTAACATACCTCATAATTTCCATAGCCACATCACACCAAAGCACTTTCAACGAGCTCCTCTGATACCCACGGCTCTTAGCCATCTTCAGGTCAGCTGCTTCATCCTTCTTGAAGAAAATGTTCATCACTACCTTCGCTTCTTTCTTATCCCTAAAAACCTTCCTTCCCTGAATGGCAAGGCCAGTAATCTGGGCAATAAATTCTTCATCCAGTGCAATATCCCTCCCTTTCAGGTTCACAAACCTCTCCTTCCATCCTTGAAAAAATAACTCTATTACATGGGGATTATTTCCATGTAGCTTTTCCATGTACAGAGTAAGGCCACTCTTCTCAAGGGCTTCCCAAACCTCTTTCTTCTTCTTCACAGTTTCACAAGACCTCAGCTTAGCCTTATTTCTATCCCCTCCCATGGTAGAAACTTTGAAACACAAAGACCCAACACTTATCCAAAAGCACTTGCGACAAAAGCAAGAGCCAAACAAACTAGCCTTGATGAACCATAGAATCTCGAAACAAAGGAAAAAAACACCTAGAATCCATGTGAAATCAACCTCCAGACAAAGATGCAATAGTGAACCGCAAGCCTTATAAAATCCACCACTTCTAATGAAATCTTGAACAACCTTAGTCATTAATATCAAGCACATGACTAAGGACAACCAACCTTTCATTTGACAAAAAATATTAGCACTCATTATTAACAATGGTGGAGTCCTCAAATGGAATTGGGTCACTTAATTCCCATTCCTTACTCTCACGAATTCCATAGTTGGAAAAAAAATCTGCCAACATATTTCCTTCTCTCAAGAAATGGGAAATGTAAACATTATCAAAAGAATTGATGATATTAATAGAGTCCCAAACAATGGCCTCAATTGTCCAAGAAGGAGGGGAAACATTCTTCAAATTGTTAATAACTTTCAAGGAGTCACCCTCCAACCAGACCTTTTGATACCCTTTTCTTTGTGCCAACTTGAGACCATGATAGGTAGCAACCACCTCCACAAAGTGGTTTGTTTTGATTCCCAAAGGGAGCACCATCGCTGAGATGAGCCTACCATTAGAATTTTTGATCACTCCCCCACATCCTGTAGGTCTCATATTGCCTTTAGCTACTCCATCAAAATTAATCTTAACCCAACCATCTGGTGACACCTTCCACACAACATCATCTTTGGAAGATTTCCCTTTGGAAATAGGGAGAGATATATCATATGATAACTTCCACTTCTAAGCAGTTGATATATCAGAGGAGCATAGGTTAATCTTTTGACTTGTGTAAAAGGAAGTCCCAAAAATAAAGTTCTCTTTAATAGTCACATTGATCTTATAGGAAACATTTAGAGCCAGAATAGCAGCATTTCTAAAGATTCTATTATTATGTTCCAACCATAACCCCCAAATCACATGAGGAAAAACAAGGGACCATAAAATCTTCAAGACCAGATTAGAAGAAGGACCAACCCATTGGAACCATAAATCTTTGACAGAGCCTAGGAAGACCCAACTAAGATTCCACAACGAAAGCACATGGTTCTAGATCACTCCAAAATAACTGCACCCAATCATCAAATGACAAGTATTTTCCACTTCCTTTTCACAAAGAAAGCATCTATTGGGCATAAAAACACTATTTTAATCAAGTTATAAGTAGTAAGAATTTTATTCTAACAAAAGAGGAAAAATAAAATATTGATCTTAGGGATCAACCTAGAAGACCAAACAAAATCGCAAAAAGGAGGCGGACTAGTAAAAGAATCACTCATATGAAAAGATGAAGGAACAAAAAAATTACCCGCAGAGGAAGGTTTCCAAACAAACTTATCAAGAGAGGGGGTAGAAGGGATATGAACTAAGGAGATAGCTCTATATAAGCCTTCCAAACCTGGATCCACCTCATGAAACTTTCTCTAGCGGCCTCCTTCAATATAATCAACAAAAAATCTACCAAACTGTCACAAACAGAGGTCCATAAAGGGATTAGCCCAAGGAACATCCTTAAGAGGCCCATTACCCAACCAATTATCATCCCAAAATAGAATAGTCCTCCCATTGCCCAGCTGCCGAAAGAGACCCTTAGCAATAAGCCTTCAAGCCTTTAACATATAGTTCCATAGCATAGAACCATTCAGGGGAATAAACTCTTGAGATAAAAAACCTCTAATCCTGACATCACCATAAAGGTATTTACTCCACACAATCTTTGCCCACTCACTTTTAGCCTCCAAAAGGTTCCATAACTGTTTCCCCAATAAGGCTATGTTGAATGTTCTGATTTTGCGAATTCCAAGTCCACCAGTCCTTTTAGGCTAACAAACATCATCCAAAGCAACCAAATGAGTTCTTTTCTTATCTTCAAAACTGGTCCACAAGAAGTTTTTCTAAATTCCCTCCAAAATATCCACATAATTCTTCAGCATATGAAAAATACTAAGGGCATAAACCAGAATGTTCTGAAAGGTGGATTTGATCAGTTGCACTTTTCCAGCTTGGCTCAACAAAGCCCCCTTCCACCCATTCAATTTAGAATTAAATTTATCAATCAAACCCCTCCATAAAGAATCAAGAGCCTTAGAGGAGAGAGGAAGCCCCAAGTAGGAAGCTGGAAGTTCACCAATTTGACAATACAAAATTTGAGCAATCTTATTCTATCTATCAAGCAGGGTATTAAAAAAAAAACACAGTCTTCTAGAGGCTAACCTTCTGCCCAAAAGCAACCTTATACATGTACACAATCTGTTTAATAGCCTTAGCTTCCTTAATCATAGTCTGCTCAAGCAAGAGAGAATCATCCACAAATTGTTGATGAGAATAGACAAGGTTAGCCAAAGATGGAGCTTACCCAGATATAAGACTAGAGTTGAAATTTTTTTGAATAAGATGTCCCAAAGAATCAACCATAATGATAAACAAAAATAGAGAGATAGGATCCCCTTTCTGAAGGCCCTTGGAGAAATCAAAAAGAGGAGAGGAAGAACCATTGATGAGCACCAAAAACCTTGGGGTAGAAATAAGTTGGTGTACCAAAGCCACCATTCTCTCCCCAAAAACAAAGGACAAAAGAATTTTAGAAAAAAAACCCCAGTCCTCTCTTTCATAGGCTTTAAGTAAGTCAAGTTTGAGGATAAACCCAACCTGTTTGTTAATAGTAAGAGAATGAATATGGTCATGAACAGTAAGAATAGAATCTAGAATATTCCTACTAGCCACAAAACAATTATGCTGAGGAGAGATGATGAGAGGCAATTTTTTTTGCAGCCTCAACACCAGGACCTTGGAGAAGATCTTACAAATAGAATTACACAAACTAATAGGAAAAAACTCCTCAAAGGACACAACCCCTAGATTTTTAGGAATTAGAAAAATAAAAGAGGAATTCATTTCCTTTAAAAGAGCACTCAACCTGGAAAACTCCTTGGTAGCCACAACATCTTTTGTAATAATTTCTCAAAAGGACTGACAAAAATACATGGGAAAGCCATCAGGGCCCAAAGTCTTATTACCTTTGAAGGAGAAAACAACACACCAAATTTCTTTAGCTGAATGAATACAAACTAGCTGTCAATTCATCTCTTCATCCACCAACCAAAAAATATCCCTCAAAATATCCTCTTGACAAGCCAGATCAAGCTCTCCCTCCACCAACAACAAATGAGCAAAATAGGAGGCCATAGTATTCTATAGATCAACATCCTTCTCCAAGGCTTGATTATTATAATTGATTAGATTTATCATGTTAGAGGCCCTGTGTTTTAGCGTAGACATATGGAAAAACTTAGTATTTCTATCCCAACTTTTCAACCACATGATCCTCGACTGTTGCTTCCAAAATTCTTCCTCCTTTGTAATGATATTATGCAGTTTATAAAGAAAAACATTTTCCTTCAAAATCAGATCCTGATCATACCCAAACGTCTAAATAACTTGTTGAATAGAATTAAGCTCTCGATAAATCCCATCCTTTTGCAAGAAAATGTGACCAAATGAGGTATGGTTCCATTTCCTATCATTAAGCTTAACATTAGCCAATTTTTTAGCAACTCTATACATAGCCGACCCATCCACACTAATACTCCACCAATCCTTAATTAAATTTCCAAGATCCAAATGACATGTCCACATTTTCTCAAAACTAAAGGGAAAGTTCTTCTTACCACCCAAGAAGTCCATTGAAAGAGCCAAAGGAAAGTGATCTAAACCCAATCTGGTAAGGGTTGAAAGAGAGCAAGAATAGTGGGCCAACCACTCAGGGTTCAAAAGAGCATGATCCAGCTTAACCTGAATAAGGGCATTCCTAGCCTACCTATTTGACCAAGTATAGGAAGCCCCTTTCAGATCTAGATAAAGAAGAGCCAAGTCATTAATAAACTACATAAGATCAAATTGGCTATCATCCACATTCTGCGAACCACCCAAATTATCAACATCATGTAATGGGGTATTGAAATCACCAATAACCAGCCAATTCTCCATGTTATAAGAAGCTTTAAAAGAAGCCAAACCTTCCTAGAGGCTTTTTCTATCCCACTTACAATTAGGAGCATAGATATTAGAAAAAGTCTAGGAGAAATTATCATGCAGATGGAAAAAGGAATTGGCCACATGATTACTATCATTCATCACCTCCACCCATCTGATAACCTGAAGATTCCAAAAGGTCATTATCCCTCCAAAAGCACCAACCACCTCAGAAAAATGCATATCTCAATCCTTAAAAAGCTTTAATTTCAATCTAGAGAGTTTATCCAATCCCATTTTAGTTTCTTGTATAATAAAAATATTAGGACAATGATCTCTTACCATATTAGCTAAGAGATCATGCTTATGAGGGTGATTTAAAGCCCTCATATTCTAGGAGATTATCTTAATGAGGATTTATGGACGGTGCTCTTAGAGCACATATCCAGCAGAGTTCTCTACATACCATCAACAATACCTATCTGACTCTCCTTCTCCCTAGTCACATTAGTAGGAGGCCAGCCTCTACCCCTCAACTCAGACCCACAGTCTAACCTTTTCCTATTCCTCATCACAACTCCCGGTGAGGGAGAATGTTTCTTCCTATTCTTACCATGAACTTGAGTATAGGGTGGATTATCTACTTCCTCCAACTCCTCAACCTCCTTAACATTATGCTTTAGCTCCAGTCCCTTAGTATTTGACATCATACTAAGAGAGCTCCTCCCCCCATGGTGAGAACCATAAAAACCTAACGCAAAAAGATTTTCCTTAGTCACCATAGATCTGTTATAAACAAAACTAGGGGACAAGCATACCTTATCATTTAGACCCACATCCTGAAACATTTCTCCCTGGGCAGGTTATCCAGCCAACACATGTTCCCCCTCATCCACAATCATCTCCTCTGAAGTCACCATAGTAGGAACACCAACAAGCAGCTACTTCTAAGCAGGAGGGTATGCCACCACCTCTTGAGTAGGAACCAAATCCACTTCTTTAATAGGATATTTCTCCACCTCCTTCCATTGTTTAGTAATTTGCTTAGGAGCTTTAAGAGGACACTTTTTAGGCCATTGTGCAAATTTTTTATAGTGAAAGAAAGTAAAGGGATTCATCTCAAATTCAACTGACTGCTCCCACACCCCCAACTTAGAATTAATCTTAACTAGAGTAGCCAAGAAGGAGCAAAAGTTTGGATTAAAGCCCATCCCCCACTTCTTAAGCTTCAACGAGGACTTTCCAGGGAACCAAGGGCCACCCGTCAATGCTATCACCAGATCTTCTTCACAACTGAAGGAGAAAGAGAAGAAACCTTTAGCCATAGTAGCCACATCAAATTTTCCCTTAGGTTTCCAATGATTAACAGTAAAATTGCAAACCGGCTCAATGTGAGGCTGAGGACCAACAAATTTACCCAACATCACCAATTCCATTTTTGACTTTCTTTTATCAACAATACAGTTCGGGACTGAAACAGAGTACTCCCTAGTCTTTTTATTTGCAAAAAAGGGCACCAGAGGGGAGGTAATTTTTCCTTTAGGCTTAGAGTCAAACAAATTTGACTAGACCTTATCAGACTCAAAACCCTTGACATTAGGAGTCCCATCACTCCCATTCAAATATTGTCCATTCCCTGACTTTTCAGAGCTAGGTACCACTTTTTCAGAGCCAAGCACCGAGGAATGCAATGAACACACACTCTTGGAAGCCTCTTTCCTTTCCAAAATAATGTTAGCCACAAAAGGGGACCCACATTGCTTACCAGAAATAACAACCCCGCCTAACATCACCCTCTCATCAGCACATTGACCACCATTACTGCGAGGAGGCTCTTCCAGATTTCCCGCCTCATCTGAATTTGAAAACATGCCACCACCATCACCACTGCCAGAGGAGCTACCCATCACTATGATTCTTCCAAGTATGTGAATTTTTAATTCACATTTATTTTCCCAACTTCCCCAAGGAGATTTTTGAGGAATGCTAAAATTCCTCTCATGTCAATTTCCAACCATTTGGGAACATGAATTTTTCTTTTAAGGAAATATTCTCCTCTCCCAAGGTACTTGTCCTTCCTCCACATCACTTGTCCTTATTCCACCTCACTTACACATCATCACTCCCTAAGCCACTTCAAATTCTACATGTCCAGATGTGAGGGCTTGTGAGTCCTCAACTCACCATAGCCCTTCATCTTGGCCTTGTTGCCTTAATCTCAACCATTGAATTCTCTAGAGAATTCAAATTCTTCTATAAATACACCCTCTTTTCTCTCATCAAAGAACCTTATACATTTGATACCAAACTTTTTCCATTTTTCCATTTAAACCATACTTAGCCAACTTGCACATTTTTCCTCCATCATAGCACTTGAATCCACCATTATCACACTTTCAATCTCATCTTGCATCCCATATTACATCTTCATCTCATTTTCCATCCAAGGAGCATACACAACATTGAAGATCGAAGGGCCAACCAAGGAACAACTTGACAAGGTATAATCGTTTCATCCCATATTCTTTGTTTAAGTTCAACATTTTTCCCAATCTTGAGGTGTTAGGTGTTTTTCATTGTTTCTTGCATTCTTATTGTTGTTGCATGTATAGGAACAAGGATTTTCACTTGGTCACACTTTTAGTATGCCCGATGGGACCCGGTAATGGGTCTTTTTCTCTCAAGTTTTTTTTTGTTTCACTGCTTGTAGGTTCAAGTTGCAGAGAGGTGGACCTACCCTCGTAGAAAGGAAAACCTGCCCTTGTAGAGAGGTAGATTTTCCCATCCAAGGGCGGAATTTCCCACCTAGGGGAAAACCTACCCAACCAGGGGCAAACTTGCCGACCTAGGGGTGGACTTGCCTAAATAGAGGCAGACTTTCTATCCATAGAGCCTAGAAACAACCTATTTTTTTGAATTGTCAAACTAGGGGTGGACCTGCCCAAACAGAGGGGTAGACTTGCCCAAAACAACATTTTCTAGAAGGAAAAAACTTCATTTTAAGTATTGTTTTCTATTGTTTTCAGTATTTCTAACCCCCTAACGTGTGCTATTTGTGTCTATGCAAGTATTTTATTAGCATTTGGTGGAAGATGAAGAAACAAATTACTAACAAATTTCTTGTAGGGCCATCCATTTTTAAAGCATTTATCAGTTGCTTGTTATCATTTTTCATTAGTTTAGGCACATAGTTTAACTAGCGGAATTCAAATTTACATTGTGTGTCATGTTTGTGGTAAGATATTAATGTCTCCAATACCCTTGTGCCATTTGGTGATCCTAGGTGAAGAGAAATTGTAGCTTGCCAAGTCCTTTGAGTTAACTTTTTACTTTTTCTTAGGGGACCTACTTGGGGATTTCATCACCCCAAGGGATGATCCCAACCACGCGCACCGACAAGGTTTATAAAGGGGGGAGGCAAAAGTTGTACCCCAATCCAACCATGTCATTATTGGTGAAGCATTGGGATGACGTGAAGAGTTGGTGTGAGCCTTTAGTATCTTGGTAAGGTTCTCGACTCGCGCTTGTGATAGGCTAGTGTTCACAGTTTGGGCCTCATGTACCAGGTGTATATCAAGGACTCCCTAGCCACCTTGTTTATCCTAGATAGAGAACTTTCTTGGCCATACCCATTCTACTAATCTTAGGATCATGCTATTTCAACTATTTTCTTTGTGCAAAACCAGTGATTTTTTGTTTAGTCAAGTTAGCGTTATCCTTTGATTGTTGTTTGCTATGTTTGGGTCCTTTGTCATAGTCATTTTTATGAAAATCAAGTTCAAAATTGTGCAGAGGAGTGGACCCACCCTTGCAGAGGGGCAAACCTACCCTACTAGGGGTGATGTGCCCTCTATCTCAGTCCCTTTTCAACCTATTTTTGTCATATTTGCACAACTTTTTGTCAAATAGGCGTACCTGCCCATCTAGGGGCAGACCTACCCATCCAGGGGAAAACTTGCCCATCTAGGGGCATACCTGCCCACTTAGGGGTGGACTTTCCCATCTAGGGGAGGACCTACCCACCTAGGGGTAGACCTTCCCACCTAGGGGCAGACCTACCCACCCAGGGTTGGACTTGCCCATCTAGGGGAAAACCTATCCAAAACAACATTTTCCACCCTCCGTTCAGTCATTTCGAGCACCCATTTTTCCATCATCAACACTTTTCTGTAAGTCAATGTTTCATCGACCAAATCACATGGGTGCTACTTAGAACATCATTAGTGTCCATATCTATCATCAAATCATCCATCCCAATCATCTAGACTTTGTTTTGAGGGTTTTGATTTTTATGCCGAAACTTCCAAAGGCCATAACTTTTGACTCAGGTGTTTGATTGGGCTGAAATTTTATGAGTGGTTGCATTATGAGGTTGCATGGGATTCCCAATAGACACTAAGTTGGTCAGACCCTATTTTGACACATTTTTTGGGCTCAAAACTTTCATCTTGACCCTCAAGATCACAATTTAGTGTTTTTTTTTAGTTTTTGAAAAATCATTTTCGTTAATAACTCAGAATGAATGTCTCATATTTGGGATGTTAGTTGGAAATTCATCCAATCTTAGTTTTGGGTATTTTTTGGGAAAAAAATGGACTCTCAAAGGTATGTCTGTGAAGTTTCCTTCAATGGAAAAATTTGAGAATTTTTGAAAACTACCAAATCTAGAAAAATCTGGTTGTTAGCACCTTACATCCTTTAAACTCTTGAAATTGGTGTAGAATCAATCCCATAACATCCTCCTATCATCCTAATTTGAGCTTCAATGCAATCCTAATCTGAGCTTTAATCTACTCCTAATATGAGCTTCAACCAAAATCCTAATCTGCACTTGCCTTACCTTGTGTGAACCTGCCCCTCAAATAATTGATTTCATGCTTCGTTTGGTTGTTTCAGACACCCTTCTTTACATCTAGAGCATTCTTCACCTCATTATGAGTATCCTTTCATCCATTCCAAGAGTTAGTCTCCCAATCTGAGCATTCATTCATCCACTCCAATCAATTGTTTACTCATTTGAAGCTTTCATTCATCCATTCCAAACATTCCTTCACCCCTTTTTGATCATTTGTTTATTCATTCCAAGTAAAATTTTATCCATTTTGAACTTCCTTCTATTATTTTGAACTCTCGTTCATCTATTTTGTTCATTTGTTTACTTGTTTCGAGTGATCTTTCATTCATTTCGAGCTTTTGTCTCCTCATTTTGAGAGTTGTTCATTCATTCTTAGTAGTCGTTTACTCGTTTTGAGTAGTTGTTCATCCCTCTCGATCATTTTTTTGTTTGTTCTAAGTAATCATTCATTCATTTCAAACCTTCATCTTCTCATTCTGAGAATCATTCATCCATTGTGAGCAGTCATTTACTCATTTTGAGTAGTCGTTCATCCCTCTCAATCATTTGTTTACTCATTCTGAGTAATCTTTCATCTATTTTGAATCTCCTCTTGTTCTGAGCAATCGTTCATCCATTTCTATCATCCGTTTCCCCAATCAAATCCCCTAAACTTTGTTTTAGGTTATTATCTGAATTGACCTAAGTGTCTGAATTGATCGTTATCATCAACATCTGCTTAGTATTGTCATCCATCCTGAGTTAATCATCATCGTCTGCCCAATCAATCTAATTTTAATCTCAAGGTGGACTTAGTTTCACAATCATCCATTTATCTTTCAATCTGATCAATTAGTATCCTAAGTCACCTAGGGTAATCTCTGAACGGGGTTTACAATCCCTTTCGTCATCGTATCTGATCCATCAATTGATCTTATCAATCATCGATCGATCTTATCCAATCCAATCTAGTCACATGCCTATCTGATCAGCTTTGACCCTATCAATCTACTTCCATCTCAAGGTATATTCAGTGTCATAGTAATCCTTTGAGAATCAAATTATAATCAATCCCATCGCATCATCCAACCATCCTAATCTGATCTTTAATGCAATCCCAATTTGAGCTTGACCTAAATCCTGACTTGAGCTTTAGTCTATTTCGATCCTCTTTATCCTTTCATCATCATGAACCCTTATCCTCCATCAATATTAGTCAATGGAAACCCTTGTTATGTCAATGAAAATAACAAATGTCTTGTCGATCAAGAGGTATATGACATAGATCCCCTTGATTCTATCATCACTAGTAAACTTTCTCCACCCACTTTCCAAAATCCAATGACCCCTTCAAGTTATCCCGTTGTGTCTTCATCCTTGACTAATCACGCTCCTTATGCTACCCTTGAAAAGGGATATTCACTATCTTCCTCGTCAGCATATCCTTCATCTACACCTTCTTCCTATCTAACACCTCCATCCTCTTATCCTAATATGCCATCCCAGTATTCCTATCACAATCCCCCATCCATGTCCCCTTATCATAATCCTCTTTACCAGTCTGCCCATCCTAATCCAACATTCACACCTTTTTACCTTAATCCTACATCCCCATCAATTTATCCCAATCCAACATCCAAGTCTTCCCATCTTAATCCACCATCCATATCCTCTTGTCCTAATCCACTGTCCCAATGTCCCTATCTTAATTCCCCATCTACTTCCTCTTATATCAATCCACCATCCATGTACTCAAATCTTAATTCACCATACCAACATCCCTACCTTAACCCTCCATCTAATCCTAATCCCCCATCTACTCCCAGTCATATATCCAATCCCATTCCTCCATCTAACTGTAGTCCACCACTCCATAATCCTAGTACTCCACCAATCCCTAATCCTTCATCAATTCCTATAATGCCATCTCAGCCTAAAGTATGCAAATTTCTCACTCTAGAAGTTCTCCAAGGACTCATGACAAAGAAGACATTCCCCACTCCACCTCTTGAAGTCATGGAACCATGCCATCCCAATCCACCATCCATGGTCACTAGTGATCAGACCCTTCTTCGTATCACACCTATCATGGATGTTACCACCTCTAGCACCATTCAAACCATTGAAACCATGCAATCCATTGGGTCCCCATCCATCAAACCCATCAAAGATAGAAAAATCCAAACACCATCTTCTATTCCTAGGTCCATCCAATCCATCGAAGACCCGCAAATCCAATCCACTCCTCCCACTCTAATATCACTAAAATCCGCTCTCATAAACTTCATGAATCCTCCATCCTTCCATCTCATCTACTTGAAGATCCCATCCAACATGCCTCCATTATCATGCCTCTTGCACATGATGAGTCATGCCAAGATCTTGGTCCAAAGCATACCATATCCCCTCTTCTACACCAAGATCAAGCTATCCTAGCTATTCCACCTCAAGATCATAATCCCTCATCCTCTATAGTCCATAATCCCCTTGTCACTCAAGATTCCATCACTCCCTCTCATAAGCCCTTATATCCATCTCCATTGCATGAACCCTTATCACATGCTACCACAAATCCAGATTGTATCATACCTCCTAATCCCTGTCTTAATACTTTACCACTCATTCCTCCCAATTAGGAAGAAGCTGCTACCCCCTCATCTCCATCTAATGATCCTCCACCATTGCCTAACCATACCACCCCCACACCACTTTTATATGCCCTTCGTACTCCCACATTCTTCCATGGTGGTCTCCTTGCTAAAGAAAAAAAATAGCATATATACCACCCATCTTCCTCTGCCTAATAATGGACTCGCATCATTCTTAAAGAATAACAAGAATCTTGTCATGGATCAAATGCTTAAGAGAATGAATTATCAAGGAAAAGGTTTAGGCCTTCATGAGCAAGGTATTTTAGAGCCCATCAAGGTCAAAGAACAACTCTGTATGTGAGGACTTGGACCTATTTCCCAAGACTCAAAATCCCAAAATGTTGGTACAACCCCTATACATCCTCAAGGAGCCTCTTCCAAAAGAAATATAGGCTCTTCCCATTGCTCCACCAAATGATTCACTGCCATCCCCCTCCTTCATCATATCACCCCAAAAAAACTATCCATATTCCTCCTTCATCTGCTCCATCCATTTTGGTTCCTTACATCCCTCCATCCACCATCTCCCATCCTTCATCTACTCCATCCATCTTGGTTCCTTATGTCCTTCAACCCACTACATTTGTTTTGGGCCCTTATATCCTAAAATAACCTCCTCCATCTCATTCTATTCATCCTTTCATCCATTCATCACCTATACATGTCATACATCATAAAAATCCCACTTGCATCTCCCCTAATTAGGATCAACAAATTCATGTACCTGTACATCCCCCATCTACACATAATCCTACCTCCATTGCTTGACATTATCCATCTCCTCAGACCCATCCCATTGCTATGAAAATCACTTTGGATGTTAATGTGAAAATGCATAAATCTAAATATCCACATGAATCTAAAGCTCCTCATGTCCCCTTGAAATGACATGTTGAAGAAAAAAAAATCAAATCCAAAATCCAAATTAAATCCACAGGCCGCAAAGGCCCACCAAAGCAAAGATTAAAACCATATGAATTCCAAAGAAAAAAGATGCAATGCCTTCAAAAGAAAAATCTATAACAACATCCAAATTTGCTAATCCAAAAGCTAATCATATACCCCTTTCATCTCCTAAATTTTTTTTGGGTCCTTATGTCCCAAAATTCACCATCCCATCTCTTCCATTATCCCCACATTCTCCATCCATTAATACTCCCATCATTTCACATCCATCACCGTATGTGCCAATGTGTTGGTATTGAACTCACCACCCCATCAAATACCTACCCCATCATTCTATCCATACCCCTTCCAGTATCCCATCCATTATCCCACATATCTCCCCCATCAAATCCTTCTAATTCATCCTCTTGCATAATCCATTTATCCTAATAAGGTTGTACCAAAATCCAATAGTCACTTCAAACATGAGATCTTAACACCTTGTATGGAACTTGATGCTTGATTCCTTCATCCATATCCTTATCACACTTCTTCTAAATCCACTTATCCACCTCCCTATCCTTATTCATGTCCTTCCGTATGCTATCCAAAAATTCAAAATAGTCAAAAAAAAATAAAAATAAAATAAAATAAAATAAAAAGTACAGAGAAATAATTCGTTCAATGGTGAAAACTTGGCAAACAAGTGCCTTGTATAAGTACCATGTTGAAAACCTAGAAAATAGGTGTCATGCTTAAATCCCCCATCCAATTTTCTTCCACACTTGGGGGAAACTGCATCCTCTTCAACCATCTCCTCCATCCTACCTATCTTCCACATCCTGCCATCATATCCCATTTATCTCCAAATCTCTCCATCCTCTTTGTGATCTTGATATCAATAGGGTCAAACATATAAACATTATTTGGACACCTCTTGGCATACATTCCCCTCATCTGCACACTATCCTAATCCTTATTCACATTTGTCTACCTTCCTTGTCCACCCATCCCGCTACCATTCATCTCCCTTCCTTATCCATGTATCCTATCCATATCCATTTCACTCCTTTATTTTTCTATCTTTCTATCTTCCATCCCCCTTGCCTCATTATACATGACATATCTAGAGTGGGGGCATCTACTTCCTTTGTAACATAAGTTCTTGGAGGCATCATTCATTGATTCTATCATCCTTTTCCATCTCCCCATCATGGCATCCCTTCCATCTCCCCATCTTTATCTCCAAATCCTTATCCCTCTATCCATCCATTCTAACATCCCTTTTCATCTCCCCATCCTTATCTTCCTATCCAACCATCCTTACCTCCCTTTCCATTTATCCCTATCCTCATCCCATCTCCTAATCTCTTGTCATTGGTATCTAGCTATAGTCTACTCCCCATGCAATCCAATTTCATCTATCTTATCACCATCATCTATCTTCTTTTGCATATTTTTTAAATCTCCTATCCTTTCTCATCACTCATCTCCCCATCATATCATCCTCTCAATTCATTTTGATGATTTGGATAACTTTCCCATCCCCGAGCTACATATGATTGAGATCATCCTATCCAATCCACCAGGTCTATCTTGTCTCATCGTATTGGTCCCATCATTTTATCCCCTTATCGAGGGTTCTCTCATCATCCTTTATCCATCATTTGTCTTCGTCGAACTACGTTCCCCCTATGCTTTCATGTAGGCAAGGTCAATCTGTTAATCTACCCCCAGGGTTCCTATTGTCTATCCTGTCTTGTTCATCCATCAAGGTCTTCATCATCCTCTTTCAGCTTTTATCCATGGTCAGTCATCATCCTTTTATCGAACTACGATGGCTCTGCACTTTCACGTAGGCAAGGATAATCTTTGATCAACCCCTGATCCCCTAAGTCACTAGAATGTGTCAGTCTTGTGCCTTTTGTCTTGTGTCCCATGTTGTGTCATCAAGTTATGCCCTTATGTAGTTGGTTCTTAAGAAATGAGATCCACCTGTATCATCAGATCCAATCAACTTTGAATATCTCGTGTCATATAAATCTTTTAGTTTAGAATCCACCATCGGTCTCAATAGGATGCATCCTTCCTAACAGACCTCATCAATCCCATCCATCCCCTTGATCCTATGGAAAAGGAAATTTGAAATTGATTGTGATCTTTTGATGCTTTTGGATTTTGTTTATCATTTGAGCTCCCTATCATCACTTTTCATGGTCGCCTTGATCCATCATATCATGGTGTGCTTTGACTAGTCAACATAGGGGCATATCTTAATCTTTTTTTTGTTGTTGACTTCTCGGTTGTCCTGTGTAGTACCCACCAAGACTCCTACAGTCTTGTGTTACACTGGAGCATCCTCTTGTTCTTGTGGTTATTCCAATACTTGGCCTGACCAAGGTCTTCATGACTTTGAGGTGTTGGGATGGCCTTCTTGTCTATTGTGTTTGTTTTATGCAATAGACACTAATCTGTCTTGGTTCTTCATACCTTGGCATCTTGTGTCTCATGCTATAGGAAAAATTGGTGTTCTGAAGATGGAAAATTTGAATTAGGATTTCACTTCATCTCCCATTCCATCCTCTCATCTCTCAAAAATCCTCCCATCCATTCGTCCTTCATCAATCTCCCTATATCTTTCCCTATCCTTTTGTGTTGTCTTGGGATATATCATCCCATTAATGACAAAACTCCCTCCATCATCAACCCTTTTTGGCTTGTACCTTGTCTGGGGCAACATCACCTTTTTTCCTTAAATCAATTTGTGCTTCATCCATCTCCTATTTCTTATCATCCTCTGTTATCCATCACTTTACATCATCTTCCTCATATACTCTTGCATTGTTTCATCCATTTCGAGAGCATACCCGTATTCTCTTGAACTCACATGTCCTCTCAAGAAGGCATCTTCAAACCCTAATCTTCATCTTCACCCCCATCATTTTTCCTTCCTATTCACTATTTTGAATGAATGGGGCATGTTTTCCAATCTAACCATCTTCTTTTGGGTTCTATGTTTTAATCTTCTTTGAAATGATGCTACTTCATAACACCGTCTCAAAAAGGGGAAAAATGTAGACACCTAAATTTGGACACTTATATTTGTCCAAGTTTTTCCTCTTTGTCTAAATACCCTCTCATTAGCATTAATTAAGTAATATTGTTATTATTTAATTAATACCCTTAAATCATCTAAACCCCTAAGGTATTCTGATAATAATTAAATATCTTACCCCTTTCATCAAATGAATTAAATAAATACAAAATTTATTTAATTCCTCACAAGTCACATCCCTTAATCTTAATCAACCTCCTAATTCCATCATTAGGAATGTGCACATGCCTAATCCTTTATTAGGATGTGTCACATCCTTCAACTTTTGCTAGTTGGCCCCTAATCTCTCTTAGCCACCTAACCCTCCTCTAATCCTTCATTAACTAGCCTAATTTACCTCCCAAGGAATTTTTAATTCCTTTTATCCTTCCAAGGAATATTAAATTCCTTTTCCTCTTCCCCATGTGATCTTTGACTTGTCACATCAAGTCACATGTGGACTCTTCCCCATGTAATCTTTTACTTGTCACATCAAGTCACATGTGGACAAGTGCTCCCATTTTTGGAACCTTGTCTTGTCCATGAGATTCTTCCAAGCATGTGAAGTTTTAATTCACATTTATTTTTCCAACTACTTTCCTCTTCCCCAAGGAGATTTTTGAGGAATACTAAAATTCCTCTCATGTCACTTTCCAACCATTTGGGAACAAGAATTTTCCTTTTAGTGAAATATTCTCCCCTCCCAAGGTACTTGTCCTTCCTCCACATCACTTGTACTTATTCCACGTCACTTACACATCATCACTTCCTAAGCCACTTCACATTACACATGTCAAGATGTGAGGGCTTGTGAGTCCTCAACCCACCATAGCCCTTCATCTTTGCCTTGTTAGCTTAATCTAAACCATTGAATTCTTTTGAGAATTAAAATTCTTCTATAAATACCCCCTCTTTTCTCTCATCAAAGAACCTTATCCATTTGAAACCATACTTAGCCAACTTGCACATTTTCCCTTCATCATAGCACTTGAATCCACCATTATAATACTTTCAAGCTCATATTGCATCCCATTGTACATATTCATCTCATTTTACATCAAAGGAGCATACACAACATCAAAGATCAAAGGGCCAACCAAGGAACAACTTGACAAGGTACAATTGTTTCATCCCATCTTCTTTGTTTAAGTTCAACGTTTTGCCCAATCTTGAGGTGTTAGGTGTTTTTCATTGTTTCTTGCATTGTTGTTGTTGCTACATGTATAGGAACAAGGATTTTCACCTAGTCACAATTAGAAACAATTTAATTTGATGAGGAAGATTTAGAAGAATGTAAGTCTATTATCTACATTATGTTTCCACCAATGGATGACATCTGGCCACGCGAAGTTCTATCTATTTATTGCAATGGGATCATATCTCAGAAGTCCAAAGACAGATAAATTTTTAGAAGACTATGAGAATGATCAAGTGAGAAATGGCTTATCTTTTATGCAAGGATGGTGTGCGGGTATGCACACACAGTCAGGATGTATGCTTATAATTTTATGAAAAGGAACATCTTGTAGAAACATCATATCTATATGTATATGGTTTACAAGAAAGAAATTTTCGCTAGGAGCCACTAGCTATTGTTGCAAGGCTCCGTAAATGGAGGGATGGAATAGCTCGCATTGAAGATGAGGGTACTAGCTATGTATTTCAAAAAAAAGTACAATTGTTAATTTCTAATAGGATGCCTACAAATTTAGATGAATTGTGATCATTTGTCAAAGGTAAATATCCATTTGTTGAAAGTAATCTTGTTGCTATGCTCAGTGTTATCAAATTGCTGGAGTCATGGCTCATCTTGAGGGAGATGGGAAACTTCTAAATAGTAAATACAATCTTCTTGAAGAATCATTTCATGGGATACACCTTAAGGGTGTCAAATGGTGGTAGTAGGTATATGAAGCTTTAGAACAGTGGCTGGTTGTTGCAGAGGCCACTCAATGACTTAGAATTCCTCTTCTTTCTAAGGATGGTGAAATCCCAAAGGAGGAAATAGAGAAATTAAGTTTTATTTTTTAGTAGCTCTCTTGACAACACAATTATTAGCATGACCCATTTCTACAACTGCTTCAACTAGAGAACCCAAAACTTGTTCATAGTACTAATTATTCCTCTACTTTTGCTGACAAAAGTCTTGAATACAATGAATAATCCATGAAAAGTTTGTAAGAGTCTACTAACATAGAGGACCTCAACACGTACTTCTAGAGAAGTACTAGTACAATAAAAAACAAAAAATTATAGGCCCAATGTACATGGAAGAGTAGGTCATAGATTGGAGGATGCTGGAAAAATTCGTTGCATCACAGTTGAGTCAAAGTCAAGATAAATTTTATGATGAAGTGAGTGCTTTATCTAATCCCATGTTAGTTGATATGCAGGCCTTACTTCGCCGTCAGATTAGGCTATCATGAACACCAGATTATGCAATAACATAGAACTCTAACTGTGATGACAACATATGGGCTTTTGGAAAATGAATCATATTGTGAAGCTTTTTCATCAATTAATTAATGTGTCATGTAAATAACAATCACGAACATGTACAAGGAAAGCGTGCAATGCAACTCTAAATTTCAGTAGTCCTAATGGAAATGGGGGTGGTAGCAATAATATTTAACTGTGCACAAGGTGATATGGAGATAGAGGCTCAACTTGCAATTGAACATTCTCAGTCCTCTATATTATTCACTCTCAGAATTCATAGCTGTTAGGTGCCCCATCCTCAACATCTATTTCACAACCAAGTATAGAAATTAATGATTTGCTTGGCATGGGTTCTATGCAAGTATTATACTTCATGTTTTGTGATTTTATTTAATTGTTTCTGAGCAACTAAGGACTAGAGGAGACAAACAATTAACCAAATAGTGGAATCATCGGAATCCCAAAAGTTACCTTCCCTCAAGATAGAATCAAAAGCATAGAGAAATTTCTGAGTAATCAATTACAAGAAAGAAATAGAAGTTTAGGGTAACTTTCGTTCAAGAAGTGGTTACACAAGGAAGTTTTATTTTTTATTGAAGGAAATAGTTATAGGAACCGACAAGTCTGAGTGAATAGACATATAAATAAGTAATTGATATACTGTATAGGGCATCTTTTTTTGAACTCGGGAATAGGGAAAGCATGAAGTAGATTTTCTTTCTCAAGCACATTTTGTTGTATCAGATGTGGAGTCTTTAAAACTTGTACATTGGAGAAATAAAGAGTTTATTTCTAAATCTTTCAATTTATTAATATTCTTTTTGATTGCCATGTCCTTTGTGTCGCTATAATCGCTCTTCAATATTACATCTGTTATTCTAGATTGTGTTAATGTTTTATTTTTTGAAGCTGTGAATTACAATTAAATCATCTTTTGGGAATGGTTTTCTATTTAAATTTTCTTATTTATCAATTGGGGTTGTGTGGTATGTGAATTGTGAGTCATTTAACCTGCATCCTCTTCATTTCAGTTTTAAGCTTTTGCATCTATTTCATGGTTATGAATGGATGTTTGTATACCTTTCCTGCTTTCTGGTTAAAAGCATACCTAATATTTTACATTCATTGCATATCTTTTGAAGGTATTTGTGCCTTGTAAAATAAGCAGTGAGCACTTGCAAATACAACTGCAAGTGACTCAACTGTTAGTACTATTTGTTCTTCTTGCTAGGCATTCTGCTTCATTTTCTTTCATTCATTTTCGAAGGAGAAATATGTCTACTAATAGATTTATTGGAAACTCTACTAGGGAGGAAAGATTGGTGCTTTGTTTCAGATTTTAGTGGTGCCTTCTGAGAAAAAAAGGCTGATCACTCTATTTTATTTGAAGATCTCAGAAAATGGTTCAAAACTAGACACACCAAAGAAATCAGCTCAAACCCAGAAGACAACCTATGCCAACAATTAAAGAGATATTGGCTAAAGACAATGAAATACTTCATTTGTTGTGGAGCAGTCTCAAAACCAAGATTTCCAAAGCTATAAAGAAAGGGCTACATCCATGCCAAGATCATCAGTCTTCCTTCTTGTTCAAAGATTTGCATTGCAAATATTACATTGTTAAAGATCTTGAGCACAATATTCATCAGACAAAGGTAGAAAAGTTAGAAATGCTTAAGGAAGAACTAGAGAATAAAAAGAAAGTTTCTTTTAATTTTTCTATTCTTGGTGAACGAGATTGCATACAAAGGAGTGAGATTGAACAACCATCTACTTCTTTCGAAGATAATGAAAAATTATTACCAGAAGAAAGCAGACTGACTCGGGCAGGCCAAAAGTGATCCAATGGATATCCACCATGGGACACCAAGGGTTGGTATCTAGTGTCATGCACTACATGCATGACACCTTCGTGGGAAAATTTTAAACATTTGTGAACAATAGAGGTGATTCCATTCATGGAAACTAGCTAGGGTATGCCTAACTTCAACCTAAATAAATCCAACTATGGAATAACCTCAAAAACTATGTCAACAGCCCTAGGTCCAACTAAGATGGACAAAGTTATCAAGCCATATGGTTTGAGACACATACCATCATGCATATGGATGGTAGATTTTGTTTCTTCATATTCTTCCCTCTGTAATGAATTCAATACTAATGTTTCTTCCATAGTGAGATTCACATGGCTCGCGGGGTCTACCAAGACCCCCATCACAATGTTACCATTGAGGTGAGCAAGAATATAGAAGGGAGAGGGCTTGTTGTTTAAGGGAAATTCTTGTGATATGAATGTTATCTCTGGTGAATCGGGTGCAGGTAGAGTAGTAGAAGTCACCATGACCATGTTAACATAGGCTTCAGTTTGAGTAACAAAATCAGTGGAATTAATAACCATGTTAGCATAATGTGATGGAAATGGGTTCATGTATATCTACAATTCCCCATTACCTTTCACCACTAATTTATTAGCATTATGTTTACTCCCATCAAGACGAATGGTACCATCATTGATACGGTATTGTATCTCATGATGTAACTACATACAACATTTGGTATCATGTCCATTAACTCGATGGTACTGACAATAAGTGATTCCATCATACCAATTAGGGTAATGCTCCTCAAGAGCCTTAGGCCTTGGTAAGGTTACGATCTTATCCTTCAAAAACTTCTATAAGATAGAAGAATAAGATTCTTATAACTTTGTGGAATTTAGTTTTGTCTGATGTCATTATCTTCAGTAGGGGCTACTACATTCATAATAGTCTTACCTTTCCCAGAGATTGATACAATGGACTTTCCCTTAGAATGGGAGCATGAGGAGGATCCCCTGAACTGAACAACCATTTGTTGGTACTCCTATAGGGCTACACACAAATACATGAAAGAAGGATACTTCATAAGAGAAAACTACCCCTTGAAAAGGCCTTTGTAAGTTCCCTATGAATACATTCTATACATTAGAATTGGGCAGCTAACATGAGATTTGTGAAATGAGTGCTTGATAGCGTGTTGTGAAATTAGTGATTTTTTTGCTATCTCCTTTCTTACATCGGACAAGATCCGATAAGGTCATCTTTTGCCCAATATTAGCTTTATATTTCATGAGGAATTTATTTACATGTTGGTCAAATGAGAAAATGGAATTGCCAAGTAGGGAACAATACCATTCAAGTGTTGTATCCTTGAGCGATCGAGGAAACGGTTTCACCATTAATGCATCGTGATGGAAGAATTTTGTGCATAGGGCATTAAAGGTAGACACGTGTGTTTGCAGATCCCCTTTACCACCATAATTTTCAAATTTAGGGATCTCCATTCCTTGAGGGAAGGGAGTGTTCAAAATTACAACTGATAATGGGCTATGCTAGAAGAATGGCTAAAAGATAAGCCGAGTAGAGGCTTCAGAGAGACTCGCTAACTGGCTCTACATATTACCCATATTCTAAAAAAGGGTGCTCAGAATGGGGTCTTTAGAAGATAGAGGGCCAAAGAAACCCTCTACAGAACCACCTTTGGAACCACCACTAGAGCCACCGCCACTAGTAGGGCTCTCGCTGGAACCACCGCTACTTTCAGAACCACTTCCACCAACACCACCTCCATTGCCAAATCCACCGCCACTACCAAATCCTCCACCACTCATCCTATGAAAACCTTGATGACTAGAGGTGATAGGAAGGGTGAAGCTAAAGCCCAAGGGGACCTTTTCTACTTTGATAGTTTTGGGTTTTTCAGAGATAGAAGGGATGCTGATAGAAGGGACCGCATCGACCATGTAGACAGACATGGGAGGCATCGATACTCCTAACTATCCTTCACGCTCTTCAAAAGTGACTCCTTGTACAATACTAAGATTGTTCAAAGGAGAACACACTTCAGCTAGACCGATGAGGCTAGTCAGATGTTCTATTCCTATTCGATCCTTACCCATTATATGTTTTAACTTGCTAATGACCCAAGTAGCCCTGGCCATCTTCGGGTATATTTCCAAGTGATTCTCTAAGTCACCCAATCCTTTGGAAAGGGCAGAGAGATAGTCTGAAGGAATCTAAATGGCTTCATACTCTTCTATTGATGATGGCGTAGGAGATGCGGGAGGAGTGGGGACGTGATAAATTTTGTCAAAGAATCCCATCTCGGCCCATGACAACTACTCCTGCACAACCAAACCAATGGAGGGGCTAGAGAAAAGGATTATAGGGAAACTGGAAGTGACTTCATCCTTTCCATCGGGAGGTGTTATATACTTATCCTGATAATATACTTAGAATTTGTGGACCAATTTGTGATGCTCATAAACCTTCACAACACTTAGGAATACAATAGTCATGAAGTACATGGGAGAATCCTCAACACCAATGGATGAACATACATTGGTTCACGTCGAGTTCACCAATAATGTAGGGTAGGGGGACTAACCACGTTCTAAGCCCCAGGTCATGGAGGGCTAAGAGTGGAAGGCTGCCCTAGCTTACCTTAGCTAAAAGTGGTGTTAGGAAATGTAGGACAAGAATGATGAGGACTTTAGGCCCTTCGGTCACTCTACATACTCGAAACTCAAAATGGGGCTAGGAAAGCTAGTTTTCAAGTTCAACACTATCCCTCAGGAATCTCTCTACCCAAGGATGAAAGTGTGGTCTTGGGATGACAATGTGGCGCACTATCATCTCTCAAGTGCATTGGTGTCCATATGAGTAGAGGACTAAAGAGACAAGGTTAAACTCTAGAAAATAGACTATCCGCCTAGCTAACTACTTCCAAAGGGCCAAATAATGCTATGAAGTAGACATGATATGCTCTAATATGATAAAGTAAATACACAAGAGTTAGCGTAGCAAGAATAATCTCACAAAGGAATTCATTCACCAAATAGCTCTCGATAGCACGCTCACCTACATACAAAGAAGAGGGAAATTTGGTTGGGGTTTTTAAGGGGTCTACCATAGTCATACCCCTGCTTTCGTGTTTCCACCTCCATGGACAACCAAGTTTGCAGCAATGGAGAAATAGTATGATGAAGAAGAAAATGAAGTAAAGAACACTAAAACACTGCAAAATAGTAAATGTGCTTACTCAACCAAGTAATAGAGGAGAGGAGTGGAAAACTTACCACCTCCACCAAGAGAACCCAAGGAAAATGGAGGAGAAAATGAGAGTACTCAAGCCTTTGTTGCAATGGTGTTGTCCCACACTTGCTCTACAGAATTGATGGAGTGATGTTTTTATCGCTATGGAGTGCAAAAGTGCTGCTAAAAGTGCTTGGGATTGTAGGAAGTGAGTGCAAGAGAATGTGAAGAAGTTGATTTGAAAGCTTAGAAGATTGTAGAAGATGAAATGCATGTAGGAGTGAATTTGAAGGAGAGAATGAAGAACACAGCTATATTTGGGTCGATCGGCCAAGGAGAGTGTTACAATTCGACCACCAATGAGAAGTGTAATGCCTCTACAGGAATCTTCTAGGGATGTAAGAACTCCATGTGGATGTTTGTGTGTCGCATAGGTGTCCCTAATGGAAATTCCTTTTCCAATGCTCAAAACAGGTGCCAAGTGGAATGAAATCAATGGGCTTATGTGGAATTTATCCTCCGAATTTGATTTTCTAAAGTGGAGAAAGGCAAGAGGGGAATTTGTGTAAGGGGTGCAATTCACTCCTATAAATATATGCATAATAATTTCATTATGATGCTATGCATTTGCAATGAGTATGGATAGAAAAGGACAAGTATATGAAAAAATATTAGAAAGGCATAGGAATATCTCATTGTTGAAACAAGGCCATTGTAAGTTGCTATGTCTTTTATAGTATCATTCTATACTCATTTACATGTTTGCATTTTAATAGTTACTGTCAAGTGTTTCTTGTTATTTTCTTTTTGTATGTTGATGTCCATTCCTCACTAGTGTTGATTGCTTGTGCGGGTTAGTATCTCTTATTGAGTATACAATCATTATATTTAACACTAGTAAAGTTGGAGGTCTTGACAACATTATGAATTTATGGCAACTGCACTTGAATCTACTCAAAATAAATGGGAAAACACATCCCAATTTATGCAAAATACAGAGCACACACATACATACATATATACACACATATAAATATATATGCATATATATATGCATGTATACATACCTATATATATACTTTCATATATGTATGTCTTTGTTTGTATGTATGTACATATACACACATATACAAAAACACACACACATATATGTATGTATATAAGACAGTGTCAAGTATCTAACTGAACAAAAGACAACAACCCATAAAAGTAGCCCATGATTGCAGTGATATTAATAGGTATAAAATGAGAATATACAAGTTAGAGCAACTTACAAGTGCTTTTTTTTTTCATTTTGAGAATAGTAGACACAAATACTACCAATAGCCATAGGTTCAACTTTCATTAGATAATGTATTCAAGAGTATAAGCAACACAAAAAAAGATACTGTCAAACAAACTGACAAATTCTAGTTTTTTATTGTTTGCTATAGAGTAATTGTAAACCCTAAAGAGACAAAATATCGCCCTGTGAAACAACCTCACCTGATGAGAAAACAATGCAAATAATACTTTGGTGAGCACAACATGAAGTTCAATTTCAATTTATTTATTTACCATGCTTAAGATTGGAGATAGCTACTTACAATTCAACCTATTTGATTAAAAGGAGAATTGTTCGTATTTGAAATAATTTTTGGATGTATGGCTTTAACCCTATTATCCAAAGTATTGCTTGTGTTGTTTTTTCATGTGGGTAGAACAATTGCAACAATTCTTTATTGAACACATGCTAAGCTTGATAGCATTGGCTGTTAAAGACAACTGCAATCCACTACACTTGCTAATAGTGAAAGACATGTAGTTATGAATGTAGAAAACAAAAAAGATTAGACATTAATACATGAAATGCAAAGCTGCAAAATAGTATAACTATGAATTGTGGGTCTAGGCCTATACAAACATGAACAAACAACACAATATTAGTCAGTTATGCAAATCAAAACCATCATTCCCCATAAGATTCATTTGAAGCATGATGAATAGGAAATAAAATAAATAAACCAAATGAAAGCTATCTAATCTTTCTCAAAACACTCAAACCCTAAATCCCATGGGGGAATTGGTGCTATTTTGATGTGGAAAATAGCCCTTTCCCAATTCCTTGCAAGCTTGATAATGATCAATGGTTCTCCTTAATAAAATTTTGAATAACCTAGCTATGGTGGATGAAAAACTATGAAAACCTTGATGAACTTGGATGAATTTTCTCAAAACCTATGGATAATGACATTACATAAAATTGTGCATCACAAATTAGTAAAAGACCTCTCCATTTATAGAAGAGAAGGATGGAGGAGTGAGCCAAAAGGATGAATGTGGGACTAAATATCAACCAACAACAAAATGCCACTTGTCAACATGTTAGTGGAGAGAGGTGGAGCACATTTTGATGAATGTGCACATAAATGCTATTAGGTGGAGATTTGAAATTTGAAAGTTGGATTGTGGAGGGAGATGTGGAAGAGGAGTTAATGCCACTTGGATCAAGAAAAAAGACTTGTAAGAGGATTTTAATGGCATGTTAGAAGACAAGACCTTTGGGAGGGAGATTTAAAATTATAAGAATATTACATCTTGATACCTTTTTGAATTAAAATAGAAGATTTAATAAATCAATTAAATTGATTTACTTGCACGAGTTGAAAAATCAGAAGATTTGATTAACTTAGATGGAGATTAGCTGATTTGACACTTTGACTTAGATTTTTGGATAAAGTTTGATTTATTTAATGAAAAGGGGGATGATATTAGTTTTAAATCAAATAAAGATGAGTTTATTTAATCTAAAGGAAATGAATTTAAAACTTAATTAAATAAAATGAATTATTTAATTAAAAGAGAGACATTAGGATTAATTAAACAAAATGATTTATTTAATTAATAGAAGATAATGATTTAATCAAACAAAATTGATTTATTTAATTAAAAGATGAGATATGATGAATTTAATTAAATAAGGGTTATTGAATTAAATGATTAGTAAATGAGATGATTTAGGTAGAACTATAGTTTGTAAATTAGGATTAGGTGCAAAAGATCGAATAATATAATTTACGTGTCTACAATTTTCCCCTCTTTGAATCAATGTATGTACTATGTTGGTTCAAAGAATAAACTTGCTGAGATAAAAAATTAAAAAAAAAATCAATTTTTTAGATGCCCCAATGCTGCCCCAGTAGAAGAATTATGCTGGTATATTGCCCCCTTGAGAGATCAGATGAAAATTTGGATTTTTGGGTGATCTCACGAAAAAAGAGGACAAGCTACTTGACAGGTTCAGAAAGGCTCTAAGATGTCGAAAACATGCCAAAATGTGAGAAAAGGACCAAAAATGAGCTTTGGTTGGAAAAAAATGGGGTTGGGGGTACAAAACCCTAGTTTGATGGCTAAACAAGGTCAAAAAGCCCTAATTTTCAAGCTTAAATAGCCCTTGAAGGGTCACTTTCAATTCATTTACACACTCAACCTTTATAATTTTCATCATTTTGAGCTCTAACGCTTGTGCAAGATGGTACAAAGAGTGCTTCCCCAACACATTTTCTAGCGAGTTCGAGTCTACCAGAGGCTTCCAAGTGTAGGACCATTGGTATGTGACCCTAACCCGACTTGTAATTTCAATTGTTGTGCACATTTATTGCATTTTGAAAGTCAAACTCTTTTGACATCGCTATTTAGCAATGCTAAAAGGGTAGAATCACCAATGCTAGGCCTCAAACCACATCATAGTTTAGGATTTAGGGTTCAAACTACAAAGGCCAACACATATGCAAATGGCATTGTCACGCTCCAATTAGGTGTTTAGGATTTTTGGGTCAAAAAGGTCTGCGGTCAAACATTGACACCATAGTTCAATTTGTAGTTTGGGGGTTCTAGCAATGTAGTTTGGAGTTTCCAAACAATGATTCCTTTGTTGTTTCAGTTATGAAAACTTCAAATGAGCCCTATATTTTTTATGAAACTTGATGCTATGGCTTTATGGGTGTAGGAGGATAGAGAGCCTATGCGTTCATGTGAGCATCAATTGTCGATGCTCATGAGATTGACTAGACTACATGAGTTTCTACAGGAGCACCTTGGAGTGATCATTCTATGGTACGTTGCGTACACGCACGCCATCATGACTCACTTAGCTATGATGACTGCGTTAGCTAAGCGATGGCACAATGAGACATCATCATTTCATCTTCCCACCAGCGAGGTGACCATCACATTGGAGGACATCTGGAAGATTCTAGGATTTCCCATCCATGGCGAGGGTGATATATGACATGGACGTCGACACAGATGCATGCTATGAGATCATGGGGATGGATGAGATTGTTTTCTTCGAGGGACAGATTTACCTCAAGTACTATAGAGGTCGGGGGTGTAGACTTTTCAATTGATCACTATAGCTATTATTTCAAGACTTGTAGCTCTAGATCGGTGGGGATGATATTTCAATTTGGGATGGGGTCTAGCTTGGGATCGAATGCTCTTGAAGAGGTGTTGCTTTGCATGGGGACCAATGATGCTAGCCTCACTATATGATGATTTGCATGAGTTTGAATATTATGATAGAAGAGCCATTGGATTCAAGGTCACACTCCTACACATCTGGGCATGAGAGCACATAGCCATGCTTGATTGAGAGTTATAGTGGTTGATGTCAAGCCTGACGACCCAATAGATTGGCGGTATAGGGGCGGTTTGACATTTACCCACATAGGACAACCTGGCCTTCCTCACTGGGAGAGGGTTATTGATGAGATGACTACATCCGCCTAGAGACCTTGGCTAGGGATGTGGATGTGGATGTGGTACAATGATCTATAGAAATTGATTTATGCTAGTAAAGATCAGCTCATGCAGGGACATGAGCACACGATGATTGAGTGCTACTTGCCTAATCAAGTAGCCAGACAATTTGGGGATGTGCAAGACCATCCAGATGATTAGTATGTAGCTATCTTTGCAAGGACTACTAGGGAGACCACATGGGGTCAGTCCATCCTAGTCTCAGATGTGGTGGAAAATTTTAGATAGCTGGTAGCTAGGCCTTGGGCTCATGATTTGGGGTAGCCAGACCAAGGTACCACACAGGCCTACAATGATTGGTTTTGGCCTCCAATTTGATTCACGATTGCCTGGATAGTTCTTCCACATCAGAGGCCTTGATGTAGGATGACCAAGAGAGTATAGGTTCCAGTAGGAGGAGGAGGACCACCTCCATTCCATCTAGAGCAAAGAGATCAGGGGGATGGGCATCAACAGAGAGATTCTCTTAGGGATTAGTAGCCACCTACGAGGGACTAGCAACCCCTGTAGAGAGACCAACCATTGCCACCACCTCTACCACCTAACCTGATCAGAGGGATGTTTTGATTTAACAACTCTTGGCCCAGGTGTAAACATTGACATCAAAGAGGGACTAGGCCAGAAAATAGGTCTAGGCCCTCATGACAGAGCAGGTTCAGTAGAGGTAGTAGTGACAGGTGACAAAGTTGTAGCTAGCATAGGAGGTTGGCAAACACCAACAACTAGAGAGCATGGCAGCAGTGTATCAAGGTAGGACAATCCCCGCGCAGTTGTACCATGAGGCCATGTGAGAGGCTAAGTATTATCGATTTCACTATTGGTAGGCAGTTCCTCTAGTGGCTTAAGTGGTAGAGTTTTCTCACTAGACAAGATATAGACAAGCAGAAGAAAGCGCTGAGAGGCGGGCGGGTGAGGGGAGCAGCCACCAAGGCTAGCTACCACATAGTTTTGATTAGTGACACTTGATTCTTTTTTAGATCCACAAGCTCCATTTTTTATAGCCCCATGGGCATTATATACATTTGATCGATACACATACACATTTGATCCCGATTTTGTACGATGACAGTTACATTATTTTGATATATATGATATGATCGATTCAATATATGATGTGTCCTATTTTATTTATTGCATGAAGGATGGATGTATTTAATTTTCTATATGTGATGTTCTATATGTGATGTGACTTTATATTTTGTGATATGATGTATGTATGATTCTACATTATGCAATTTATGATTATGTAGATGCTTATGGATGGATGGATGCATTTCTTTTTTGTATCTTTTCTATGCACTTTTTATGATGATGATGTATGGATGCTATGGATGCAAATGTTTATGGTATGAAAATGATTTAAAATGGTTAGACTAATAGATCTATATTATTCCCCTAATGATGATGTTATATATCATGATCATGAGATGTATGAGATACCCCTTTTCATTTTCAATATATTTTTCATGTATGATATCGATGATACAATGATGTATATGATTATGCAATGGATGATATGATGATGTATATGTTTATGACATGATGGTCCCTACATGGATGATGTAATGATGCTTTTGTGATGGTATGATGATGCATATGATGATGCCTATGATGATGCCTATGATGATGCTTATGATGATGCTTATGATGATGCTTTTATGATTATGCAATGGATGAAAATGTATGGTTTATGGGATGCTTAGAATAACTAATCTATATTATGATGATGAAATGCAATGATTTTGAGATGATTAGTGTTTCTTATATGATATGATATCATATGCAGTGTTTTGGTGGTTTGTGGATGCAGGATGGATGCATTAGTGATGTTTTTGATTTAACTATCATGGTACCATGTTAGCACATAGAGAAGAAAGAAGAAATGAGATAAAGACGAGGATCCAAAAAGTCCATGATCTACGAGACTTTATTAGAGATGATAATGATGATAATGCTAATCAAGAATTAGGACTTTAAAAGGGATATTTACCTTATGTTTGATAACACACATAGGTATGATGCATCAAGGTATGAAGAACCAGGATGGTGGTGTACGTAGTGTGATGGATTTTGACTTGACAATCAAATAGGAATATCCTTGTTCACACCTTACATATGAAACCTTATTCAAAATGCAGTTTAGATATTCCAAACATCTCGGACCAAAACATAGAAAGGAAAGCATTCCTATGTGGTCAATAAGACACCTAAAACACCCTCCCTACAAGCCAAACAATGTACATATAACCAAGGTTATATTACAAGAATATCCAACAAGCACAACAAATAAAAAATAATGATCGTTTCACCATTCCTTTCTCTCTAAATCCCTTTGTTTGGACATCATTGAGAGGTCATTGGAATGAGTACAATAAGATAATTCAAAAGACAAAGACCAAGTAAACAAACAAGCTAATGTTCTTTATACCACTAGCCAAGACTAAACTACGGTGGTGTATGATGTTTATGTCCATTATAGGAAGGATGCATCTTAGGACATGACGTTATCAAATGATTTGGGACAAACTAGATGATGAGCTATCGATACCAAGAGTTGACTAACTTTTTTACCTATTGACCTAGACTTGAGACCCTAGCATTTTGAGTTTCCACTTTTGACGTACCAAACTTGTTTTCGATTGTTTCACCCAAGGTTGTGGTTGATGATTGTTTATTATAAGTGAATGTTTATTGCAAGTGAAAGTGAGATGGGATGGATGGATTTTTTCAAATATTTTTATGTTTTTGGGTATTTTGAAATTTTTTGAGACTTTTTTGGTATTTTCAAGATGTTTTGTAAATGTTTTTATTTTTGAATTTTCCAATGTTTTAGTGTTTTTTGATATTTTGACAAAGAGACTAACCTAAAAACCTATCTTAGGGACCTCTAGGGCTGATTAAAGATTAGCCTTTCCTACGTTATACACATAGAGACCATGTAGTTCAACTAACATAGACTGAATTATTGATGATATATGAATACATGGATTACTAGTTTATAATGACAAACTCCTAAAGGACTGACCAAAGTGTCTTGGGGGATGATCAAAGATCAACCTTGTCTACGTTTAGAGCTTAGAGACCCATAGTTTGACAAGATGACTCTATTTTTTGACTTTTTTTTGACTTGTTTTTGGATTTTGATATGTTTTGAATGTTTTATGATTTTTATGATTTTATGAATATTTTTGGATTTTTTGATTTTCTAATGTTTTTGTATTTTCTAATTTTAAGAAAGACTTCAAGAATATACACAAATCTGATCCAATGAGAACATGCCCCCAACGTGATGCAATAGACTACTCTGATACAGGAAGGACAAACTAACCTTTGGAATGGGCCAAGTAGTACTAGGAGGGATCATGATATGAACACAAGATCAATCTATGATGCAGATGTGGATGGGTGATCGAAGGATGATACAAAATCATGATGGATGAATGATGTAGAATGAGCCATAGAGATCATGGTGGATGGGGAGTGCTTATTTACACAAGCTTCCTATTTTCTAGGTTTTCACCAAGGTACTTGCCCAAAACGCCACCAAAGTGGTTTTCACTAGAGGACAATTTTTCTTTTCTTTACTATTTTCAATGCTTTTTTTTTTTTTGGATTTTTGGATTTATGCCTTGCAAGTTTAGGCATAATTTTTTTTGAGATGGGAGTTGTTCATGGGCTCTTGTAGAGGCTCACCTTTGGGTGTTGATAACTGAGATGCCCTAGACTTGTAGCTTGCTATGATGACAAAGGGTCCCAAACAATTGGGTTCAAATTTTCCCTTGCTATCTAGATTTTTAACATTCTTTTGATTCTCCTTCAGCACAAGATCTCTGACTCAGAAGGTCCTACTCCTGATCTTCTTGTTATAGCTCTATTTGAGACAATTTTGGTAGAGTTGCAAATGGTTTAAGGCATCCATGCATTTCCCATCCAGTAATTCTAGCTTGTTCAACTATGATACCCAGTATTCTTCATTTGTGATGAGAGTTTGTATTGATATTCTCATGGATGGGAGCTCGATCTCAATGGGGAGTATGGATTTTGATCCATAAACCAAGGAGAATGGGGTTACACCTATTCGTGTGTAGATACTTTCTCGATAGGTCCATAGGGTGGGATTAAATTGGAGGTTCCAATCAGAACCAACTTCATTGACCATCTTCTTGAGGATTTTTAAGATGGTTTTATTTGTAGCCTAAACTTGGCCATTTCCTTGAGGGTAGTATGGGGTGGAAAAATGATGTTAGATATTGAACTTGTGGCATAGGTATGGAACATCTTGGTTTTTGAAAGGTGTGTCCTTATCTGAGATAATGGCTTGAGGGACATCGTAGTGACAAATTAGGTAGTTTAGGATGAACTTTGATATCTAATTTCCTATGATATGGCCATGGGAATGACTTCCACCCACTTCATAAAGTACTCCATGGTAGAAATGATGAACTTATGTCCACTAGATGAGGTAGGGGTAATTTTCCCAATGAGATCAAGCCCCCATTGTGAAAAGGGCCAAGGTGTTATGATCAGGTGGAGTTCCTGAGCTGGTGCATGGATGAGACTTCATGCTGTAGACACTACTAACACCTTTAGACATAGTCATGAGCTTCTCTTTCCATTGTAGGCCAATAGTACCCAGTCCTTAGCAATTTCTTGGCCAAAGTCATATCACATGAATGTGAACCACAAATGTCATTTTTCACCTTAGTTAATGTATTCAAAGCTTCCTTAGTGTTTAGGCATCGTAAAAGGGTTCCTTCAATGCATCTACGGTATAGGGTATCTCCAAGGATGACAAAATAGGATGACTTCTTGAATTTTTTTTGTTTAAGGTTTGGAGTTATATCAGTAGGGATGACTCCTATTCTCAAGTAGGTGTATATATCATGATACCAGGGATCACTGGGACCAATGATTTCACACACAAATTCAGACTCTAGTACCTCAAATGCTAGTGTGAGAAACTACTCTACAAGGAATTCTTGCTTTGGGATATTGTGTGGGACATCTAGGAGTGATCTGATTCTTGTGATAGCATCCGCCACTCTATTATTTTCCCTAGGTATCTAGTTAAATGTGATATAAATGAAGAACTCTTTGAGGCTTTCCACTAGTTTCTTGTATGAAGTCAACTTGTCATCCTTTGTTTGATACTCGTCATTGACCTAGTTGATTATGAGTTGTGAATCTTGATAGACCTTAGGTGCTATGATCTTTCATTGCACCATAATTCTCAACCTTATGGAAAGAGCCTCATACTATGCAATGCTATTTTTCTAAGGGAATGACAACTTGTCTGATTTAGGTATGCAATCCCCTTATGGAGTGATGAAAAAATCCTTGCTCTTGACCCATGTTGTGTGTAGTATCCATCAAAGTACATTTTCCAGTGATCTACTACACTTAGGTTGAAGATTGATTCATTAGGGAACTCTAATATGAGTGGGTTTTCTCAATATATCGGTGCTTCTTCCAGTTGATCTGTGATTTCTTGTCCTTTGATGGCCTTGTGTTCCACATACTCAATGTCATGGTTTGTTAGAATCATGACCCATTTAGTTGTCTAACCTATAAGCATTTCTTGGAAAGCAGATACTTGAGATTGTCTATCTTTGCAATGAGTCTTATCTGATGTGCTAGCATGTAATGTTTGAATTTTTGTGTGGGAACATGATGGACTAGAGTCTTCCCTACAAACTTATTAGCTATTTCAATGCTTTCAGTGCCTCCATTTCAAGAATTTCCTTGACCTTAGTAGGATTTATCTCAATTCTTCTCATAGACATGATGTACCCAAGGACTTTTCTTGAATGTACCCTGAAGACACAATTTTTTGGATTGAGTCTGACATTGTACTCCTCTAAACTATCAAATATGAAGCGCAATGCCACTATATTATCTCAACATTTATTTCACTTGTCCAATATGTCATCCACATAATGCTCCACAGTCTTGTGAATCATATCATGAAAGATCAATGTCATTTCCATTTGGTAGGTAGCACCCACATTTTTCAAGCTGAATGGCATCATATTCCAACAATATGTCCCTCATGGGCAAGTGAAAGCCATTTTATGTTGGTCATCTTTCACTATCATGATCTGATTATACCTTGAGAATCCATCCATTAATGATAGCATCTCATACCCCACTTTCATATCCACAATCATGTCAATGTTTGATAGAGAGAAATCATCCTTGGGACATGATTTGTTATGGCCTCTAAAGTCTATGAAAATATAGATACCCCTAGTGGGCTTTGAAATAGGTACAATATTTGAGACCCACTCTGAATAATCAATTGGTCATATGAGTCTGACATCTAGGAGTTTTTGTAATTCCATTTTGACCAATAATCCTATCTGGGGATGCATTTTTCTTAGCTTTTGTCTCATTGGATTTGCTTTAGGATATATAGCTAGGTTGTGAACCACAACCTTTGGATCAAGGCTAGGCATGTCGGCATAGGTCCATGCAAAGTTTTTCTTTCATTCTTTTACAAACATGACTAAGAGTTCTTTTTCTTCTCTTAGAAGTGACTCTGCATAGAAGGTTATGTGTGGTGTTTCTTTTGTTCCCAAGTTGACTGGATTGCACTTGTCTGCTAAGACCACTAACTTATCCTAATGAATGGAACTAAGGGGTGGATTGAATCCCTTATCCTATGGCACCTCAAAGATATTTTTACCATTGGATGTGTCCTTTATTTTTACTATTTTTGGCTCAGAGAGTGCCACAATGTGGTTTTCACTCAAAGACCTAGAGATTATTCTCAAATTTTCACTTTTGTGACTAAAGGATTCCATTGTTTACCCATTGTAGGTGTGTGTGTCGAGCATGATGTCAAATCTAGACTTGTGATCTTCATATGGTATATTATCTCACAATCCCATGAATTCTGAGAGTGCCTCATTGATTTTGAATGTGTCCAAAATTTGTGGTCCTCATTGGTTGTAATCAATGAGGTTGGGATAGACTAAGTTTATCTGATGGGTTGGATTATTGGTCTCAAAAGATAAGGTACTAATCATGAGAAGGGAGAAATCCTAGAAGAGCATAGGTAAGTCAGTTATGGTATCCTCATCACTACATACATCAGTTATATCAAAGGTAAAGTTATCTATGAATTGACCTATGGATACTGGTAACTGAAAGGAAAATGCTGATAACTGAGGGGGAGTTTTTTCCTTCTTAACTAGGGTTGTTTTGCAAGTATGGTTACCTTCGGAGGGGTAAATCTGAGGCCAATATTTCTTATACACTTCTCAACGGTAATGGGCTCTAAAAGGTTGTTGTCATTCTACCCAAGTTCCTTGTTCTTGTTGTAACCCATTGTAAGCATCATTTGTAGTCATTTGTTGCTCTCATCCATGGGAAGATTAGGCATGGGCCTTTCATCTAGGTATAGGAGACTAGATATGTTTTTTTAATATACCACTTCTTGACTAAGATCTCCCCAAAATTTGAATCTAGAGGGGTTTTCTTTGAAGTTTTGAGATGATGTTTCAACTAGTTGGGGTTTCCCACGAGACCTAGGAGATTGAGGTAACTCTCCTATTATGAAAGCACTTTTCTTCATTTTGTAATTCCCACACCCATTGTCTTGGACAATGACTTTGATTTTAATTATATCAAGAATGACAGGTGTCTTTTTCTATGAAGTGGAGGCTAAAGTAGTTGGGTCAGGATCACCATCGACCATGGCCGCTTGATTTTGATATGGGAATTTGATGCACTAATGGAAGGTGGATGTGAAAAATTGCATCCCATGGATCCACACACGCCCTAGGAGGATGTTATAAGGTAAATCAAGGTCAAGGACCTAGCATGTTGTTTCCATGATGGTTGGCCCTACTTGAATAGGGAGTTGAATAGTTCCTTGAGACACTCTCTTGATTACCATATGCTCTGATTGTGATACCCTTACCCTTTTTAGTTGCATCCTTAGATAATCCCAGATTCTTTATTAGTTTGAGGGAATAGATATTTAGACCTATACCCCCATCCACCAAGACCCTTTTAACTTTATTTTTGTGGACCAAAACTTTTAGATGGAGTGTGTGGTTATGAAATGGTTGGGTGGGGAAGTCCTAATCATAAAATGTTAGGAGATTTGGGGTGGTGATGTGTCTGACCATAGCTTGGAACTAGTCAACGTCAAGATCCATGGAGATGGTGGACGAAGCCAATGCTTCCTCTAGGATTTTTCTATGTGTGGGTGATATCTTCAATTAATCCATGATGGAGATATGAGTAGGGGTTATTTTTAGCTGATCCAAGACATTGTAGCAATTGGGAATAGATTTCAAATTGAAGGTGGATGCCCTAAGTGGCCATGATGATCCAAAAATGGTAACTTTGTCACCACGTGTGGTGACTCCACAATCGGCTTTATCTCCCTTGATCTTAATAATAGTGACCCATGCATCAAGGGATGCGAAAACATGATCATAAAGATGGTTCACATTGCCATACTTTGTCTTCTCATTGTTATAATTTGACATCATATTTGTGTATATTTTGAGGTCTTGATTGCCAGTTGGTTGCTCAACATTTATGATCTTATCATCAATGAGGTCTTGGATTATATTTTTCAACCTCATGCAACTAGCTATTGTGTGCCCCTTGATATTATGAAAATAACAAAGGTGATTTTCATTGTACCATGGTGGTTTCACTTGGGGTTCTTAATATTTCTCATAAATGGTAATTTTGATGAGATTCTTGTTTACAAACTTCTTCATGAAGGATTCATTTGATTCCACAAGAGTAGTGTATTTTTTCTTGGGGGAATATTGTTTGTTCCATGGGGGTGGTCCCCCTTGATTGTTCAGATTGTTGACTTGATTGTTGGGTGGTTGTTGTGATACCGCATTGGCTTGTGTGTTGTTTCAATTATTTCCTTGTGGTTGTTGTTATGATCGCATGTTTTTTTTGGAGCACTGATTATGACCTTGGCATCAACCACCCCATCATTAGTGAAATTTTTGTTCTTCGCCCATGTTCAAGGTTTCTCATTGTAACTGGTGGATGGGAGATTTTCTAGATATTCTTGATATGTGGATTTCCCCCTTGTGCAATAAGGGCTCTTTTGATGTTGAGTGCCTTAAGGATCAAATGGTCATATGTGGTAATACATTGCATCTTTAATTGGAACGACAAGATCTTCTTGAGGTTGGAAATGATGGTGCAAATTTTTTGTTCTTTCAGTATTGTCCATTTGCTCTTTTTGGCCTTGGATATCCATCTTTGCAAGAAGGAAGTGAATGATTCCCCCTTAGTTTTTTTTGAAGAGTAGATAGTTCCTCTAGACTCACATCGATACCTATAATGAATGTATAGTTTTGTATGAATGCATCTACAATCTCTTGGAACCTTTTGATTCTAGGAGAAAGGCTGGAGAACCATTGCATGGCGGGTCCAACCAGACTTTGAGGGAATAGTCACATTAGATATGTATTGTCATATGCAACCTCCATGCAATGTACTTGGAATTCCCTTATGTGATCTTAGGGGTTTCCCATCCCATGATATTTTTTGAATTTAGGGATTTCAAACCCCTTTGGGAATGGTATCATCGCAAGGGTCCTTTCAAATGGATAGGGGCACAAATTGCTTTGTTTTTTCATTACTTTCCCTGATTAGAGGTCTAGAACATGTTGCAAGAGTAATTTAATTTGTATTGTCACATCATTTTGTTTATTGGGAGGGGAAGTGAATGTGTTTTGAGGTGGTTGAAATGTTCAAGTGATGGGTAGGGTGTTTTGGACATTTGTGGGAGTTCATTGCAAGCTCTGCTATGCGATCAAGGCTTGTTGATATGCCTGCATTTGTTTTTGTGCCAACTGTATCAATGGAAAATTAGATTGTTAGCTTATAAAATAGTAAACATCAAAATCCAATGAAATAACAAAGCACAAAGGAAATAAACATGAAAATAAAAGGAACAATGTTACCAAAAATATTCATCTTCCATGGTTCACCTTTGTTACACCTTCTAGTTTGCAGCAAACGAATGAGGCCCTCATATTTCAAATGAGCAACCTATAATAATGTCAAAGTCCTATGCAAATGTTGAAGGATTTATAAAATTGTGCCTATGTCTATGCCTATGACTATGATTGCCAATGTCTATGCCTAATAATGTTAAAACTTGATCAAATACAAATAATAAGTATTGAAGTTGCTATGAAATCTAAGTGTGCAAATGCCTAAAATGTAATGTGTCTGTGCGTAATCGAAAAGTGAGAGGAGAATGAAATTTTATAGAAAATGTCATTTCGAATGGACAGGCGAGATCGAATTCCAAGAAGACCTAGAATGAGAGGTCCAGATTAAATCTGAGAATCCCTAATTAGGGTTAGGGAAAAATCCTTAATCGAACGGTCAGAATAATATCTCAGATAATTGGATCGACGGTGGAGAATAAATGAGATAAATTAATTAAAAAAATAAATATTTTCAAAAATCAAGAAGATAAAGACTGCCTGCTTTATGAGATTCGAAAAATCAAGAAGATAAGATTTGGACTGAAGATTCGGTTTGGAAAATCAAGAATCTACCCGATTACTTGATTTTTGGAAGAATAATATCTTTTTGAATTTAATTAATTCAAAATGATAATTTTGTGTGACAAGTAAATAATCTTTCTCAGATTATTTACTAAAAAGAGTGAAAGTTAATAAAATGAAATCATTTTAAATATTTTCATTTATTTAAGATGAAAGAAAAGTGAAATTAGTAATTAAATAATTAAAAATAATTATTTAATTTGGAAGATAAGACTGAATAATTAAATAAATTAATAAATTTATTTAATTGTGACAATTAATGACATATCAAATAAATAAATGAAATTCATTTATTTAATAATCAGGAAGAATTAATGGAGA
This sequence comes from Sequoia sempervirens, assembly GCA_007258455.2. Taxonomy (NCBI): domain Eukaryota; kingdom Viridiplantae; phylum Streptophyta; class Pinopsida; order Cupressales; family Cupressaceae; genus Sequoia; species Sequoia sempervirens. The sequence goes on from VDFB02179234.1 coordinate 81,540,383, forward strand.
AAGGAATTTAAATAAATTAAGAAATTTATTTAATTAAGGGAAGACTTAGACAATTAATGACGTATTTAATAAATAAATTTATTTATTTATTTGATAATCATGAAGAATAAAAGGACATGAATTAATTGAATAATTATGAATTATTTAATCAATAGTTGAATGAGGACCAAGGACATAATTAAATGTATTAATTATGCTAGGACAAAAGCGGTAAAAATGAAGCTTGCAGGCCTAGGTTATTTTTAGGTGTCTACATTTTACCCCTCTTTTTCATAATGTGGCTTGTCATGTTGTGAAAAAGAAAATAAGTCAAAGTCATGCCCTAGTGAAGGTAAAGGCTATCAATGCCCCCTCGGGAAATTTTTCAAATTTTGGGTCGACAGCAGAAAAATTTGGAAAGGGTCCCGATAAGTCAATTTAATGACCAGAAAAACAACGACACAGTTGGTTTCAGATTATGACATGTTTAAGAAAGTCAACGGGGCAGTCAAACATAGTCAAATGAGCTTCCAGCAGTAACTCACCTGAGAAAATGTCATTTTGACCTTATAAATAAGTTGACAAAGGGGTAAAAGTCAATTCATTTTCACTATTTACCTTGCGAAATTCGAGAGCTCAGAGCAAAAGGCATAGCAGTGACAATGGTGATTCCAGTGTCAGAGCATCATGGGGAGATCGTACGGACATTCAGGCAGCCAGAGGGCTCAGAGCCAGCGGTATGTACCCTTGTCCCACTTTGTACTTTTTTCATTTTTTGTCATTTTTAGCTTTTTAGGACAAATAACATATACACTGCGATGCAACTGTGTTCGCGTAAGTCGCAATCGTCTATGCGTTTGACGCATTTGATGCGTCACAACGTAAGTGTAAAAATACAATAGGGTAGAGCGGTGGGTTGCACCGCATTTGACAAATTCTGCGATGCATTTGTCTTATCATGTTGTAATTGAATATCCAAATGCCGCAATTGTCAAATTGCAATGCCTTCGATGTTTTAATCGACGCAAAGGTAATTGTGTGACACAATCACCTTAATGCGACGCAATTGTGAGATTTCGTGATGCAAGCGTAAAAATACGATGCACTTGCAATGTTGGACTGCATTTGATGTGCAAAACGACGCAATTGACTCTTTGAGACGCAATTGCTTTAATGTGATGCATTTGCATTTTTTCTTGACCGTAGTTGATTTTGATGTTTCTGTGACCTTAGATGCATTTAATGATGCTGAAAGTTGCCTAGAAAGTACTGACATATGGCTCATCTTTTTGCAGAGGCAGCTTGCCCCTATCTACACAAGAGAGAGCAGACCAACCACATTTCGGTTTGCCGACTAGTTGGACCTGCAAGAGCGGCGACAATTGATGCGTCTAGGACTATTCTATGCTGCCTATATGCCCACCATTCAGGTGAATAGGGGATTATTGACTGCGTTGTGTGAGTGGTGGCATTCAGAGACATGTTCATTCCACTTGTTGATAGGTGAGGCCACAATTACCTTGGAGGATATCTACCAGATTCTTCGAGTGTCAATCTGAGGGGAGCGGATCATCTACGACCCTCATCATGGTGAGCAGACATTCCGAGCTTACTATCGAGATCAGGGTGTAGGATTGGGCATCCAGGGTTACGAGATTAGGTGGGAGTTCATGGCCGAGCACTATGGTCGCTTTGATGCATTTCTTGCGACTCTGATTAGAGGGATCTTGATTCCTGACCGCCAGGGGCATGGATTTCCTATTGTTTGGGGCGATGTCTTTGTTGGCATGAGGCGTGATAGGACCACTTATGCTTGGGGTCCCTGTTTGCTAGGGACACTATACCATCAGTTACATGATGTTGCTTACAGGAGAGGAGAGAGTATCTCCTGCGGGACTACACTGATGATGATCTAGGCGTGGGAGCATATTGCCATATTTCATCCTCCCATTGAGAGACCACAATTGGCTGAGGGGATGCCCTATGCCTATTACTACATGGGTGCACTACAGTAGACACAGATGGGTGAGACTGGTTGGTGGCGGCACAAGATTGACACCATGGTGACATTTATCTGGAGGTCATACAAAGACTGTGAGGTGTGGAACGATGAGGACGAGCACCTTAGCTTCTGCAGACAGTACATGTACCTGATTGGAAGGACAGTGCAAACATCATTGATCATTGAGATGTACCTACCACAACATGTCCTAAGGTAGTTCAGAGAGCAGCAAGGTGTACTTGTAGGGACAGTCGAGTATGTCCGGTCTTCTAGAGAGTACGCCTAGGGACCAACCATCCTAGTGGCATTGGTAGAGCAGCAGATTGATGGGCTAGGAGCCTAGGCATGGGGATGGAGAGGAGGAGTAGTCGATCAAGGGACCATAGCGGATTATGATCTCTAGTGGCAAGCACACAAACCAGTGCCATTGATAGATCCTGACGGGCCAACACTTGTGGACAGGTGGTCAATGATCCCTCATGTGCTGAGGTCCAGATGGGGAGGCAGAGGTGGGGACAGAGGCAGAGGCCGGGGGAGGGATGGAGGTAGGGGTAGAGATGGAGGCGGGGGGGAGGTGATGGCGGAGATGGAGGCAGGGGGATGATGGTGGAGACAACCAGAGGTAGAGATGAGATGGTCAGAGATAGGGCTGGAGGGTGCGGCAGCGCATGGTGAGGGTAGCATTAGAGGCTATCCCTAAGGTTTGCAATGAGGGGGAGAGAGAGGAGCAGACCAGATAGGAGGGAGAGGGTGAGGAGAGACAAGAGGAGGAGGTGGATGTGGGGGGATAGGAGGAGGAGGTGGATATGGGTGGACAGGAGGGGAGGCAGATATGAGGGGACAGGAGGCGGAGGCGGAGGTGGAAGGACAGGAGGAGGAGGTGGGAGGACAGGAGGGGGAGGTGGAGGTGGTAGGACAGGAGGAGGAGGTGGAGGTGGCAGAGGATGTGGCTGATGATGACGGTGAGGAGGATGATGCTATGGATGAGGCTGAGAGACTCCTCAGATGGTGGATGGTGGAGGGAGAGGAGGAGATACCCTCCAGTTCAGTGTTGCCCCAGGATGCCACGATAGATCAGAGGGTGGCTGATTTACAATGGAGAGTAGATGAGAGCACGACACAAGTCAGGGCACTGTAGGAAGAGCTAGAGGTGGCTCGGGTAGAGCGAGTTCAGGCAGTGATTCACCAGCAAGACTCAGCTCAGTGGTGCATAGAGTTCACAGCTTTATGCACAGGGCCTATAGGGGACATGGCCCGTGAGTTGGCTAGAGTGAGTATGAGATTGGGGCAGTATAGGACACTATACGAGCAGGCAGTGCCACCAGAGTGATGGGATCCTACTTTGTCTCGGTCACAAATGAGGATAGGTAGTGGACACAAATCAGGCAGTGGTAGTGGCAGTAGGAGCCATATCGGCGTCGGAGGGTCTACCTCGACAGGGCACACATCCAGGCATAGGTCTCATCACTCATGTCGGCACACCCTGAGTCACAACCATGGGTCGACTGGTTCAGTACAGAGGTCAGTACAGGGACAGCCACCAGTGATAGATCCATCCACCTCTCAGAGTCTGGCAGTAGTGACCTCATAGATGTTTGTTATAGTTGAGATGACACCTTCATTCTCGGTTCCACCGGTAGCACTGACAGAGGCTGCTATAGGTTTGCCTACCGGTTCAGTGCCATTTTCAGAGCTCTAACTACCACATTCTTCGCCACAAGGGGATGATGAGAGCCTACCCTAGGGGCATTTTGTTATTATGACACACTATGTATAGATTATTGAGCCTGCGAGCTCCATTTTTGGGATATTTCCTGACCTTATCCTGTGACATTGTACCTTTTTGAGATGATACTATATGATGATGTAGTTTTGATGCGGCCTACATGTGTTATGTGATGCTCTTTGATTTATGTATTATGATATGTATGATGTATCATGTATGTCCTATGATGTCTATTTGTGATTTTTATGCCATGATGATGCAATACTTATTTATATGAGATGATGATGTGCACAATGTTTTTAGTCAAAGATGTAATGTTGATGATTATGTTAATGCAATGTTTGTGGTTATGTATATGATTTAATGCTATGGATGATGTATGTATGGACCTAATGCAATGTTTATATGATCATGTATGCACTTATGTTTTTGGATGTCATAGGATATCATTGTGAGATGGACGAGAGAAGATGATGAGACTGATGAGAGAAGATGATCAGACCAAAGAGGAGAAGACACGAGACTGACGGAGATGGATGTTAATTCCTAGACCAAATCCTTCAACGCTTTACTGTAGGACTTTTAATATTTATTGCTCTTAATCATCATTGGGCAGACTGTTGTAATGGACAACAAATGCCAGGATATGACATAGATCAAGGTGTGCAAGGTTGTACCATTCCGTAAGACAAATAGTCACAGACAAGAATGATCATGACTCATACTAAGAGCTTGACTGCCCCAGTCTTTTTGTCATAGTCAACCACAAGCAGAAAAAGACAAAAACAAATCATGAAACGTCATTGCTTCTCTAAATCTTGTTTCTAGGACATCCTTGAGAAACTAGCGGCATGATTGTCGAAATACAAAAATAGAGCCCTTACCATGATATGTCATTGTTTTTCTAAATCTCTGAATCAGGACCTCGTTGAGAAACTAGTAGTCATGCGTGTCAATCGTCATGATAAGTCGCTGCTTCTCTAAATCCTGTTTAGTGGGATCTCGGTGAAAAACTAATAACATGATAAAAATCCAAAAGACAATTGTCAAGTGTTTTCCAAGTGTGTCTGGATATCCATTGTTCTAATGTCAAGATGTCTGGTTTAATAATGTTGAGATGTCAAAATGTTTAAATTTTTGATGATCTTGAAAAATGTTGAGAATTGGTGAATTCAGGAAGGACACATCCTGAATAATGCCAATGTCGATAGGCTTTGATCCCTAATAGTCATAAGGGGTCCCTCAAAATGATGATGATGCCTAGGAAGGACACATCCTAAAGCATAGATGAAAAAGTTGGTTCTTCAGAAGGACACATCTGAAGAATACTGATGTCACGAAGAGTGATCTTTAGATGTCAAGAGGATCACTCAAAATGTCGAATGACAATGACGATGACTAGGAAAGAACCATCCTAAGGCATAGATGACAGAGGTTATCGTTCAGAAGGACACATCTGAAGATTAACCAAGGGTTGATAGTGTTGACAGGTTATAATGATTTGACTTGTTTTGACCGAGTTTGACTTGTGTTGACCAGATGTCGCTATTGTCATAATAATATGTGCTGATGAGTTTTGTCATGTTGCAGTAAATGATTGCCAGAATTTGCTTGATAAGTGTTGTTCATTTGGGAAAGATTTGCATTGTCTTAAAGAATTTTTGACATGTGTGCCAGTGTGATGCTATGAACCCTAATGGATTGACCTAGTGCAGCCTCGGGGGCTCATCGATAGATGGCCTTACCTATGTCATACACTTAGAGACCTCGTAGTTCGACATGACCAATGACTTTGTCTTGATGACCAAAGATTGCATCATGATTTTATTTTGACAAACCTAAAAGGACTGACCTAATGTCTCGGGGACTCAAATGTGAGTCTTGCCTACGTAGCAAGTGCATAGAGACAACGTAGTTCAGACAAATGACAAAGATTGACTGACATGACTGACTTTGATAAGAGATGATACTGCGTTCGCATTCTTCGAGTAGTCTGATGTTTTGTTTGTAGTTTTCTTCAGGATGTTTTATGATTTTTAGGTCTGTTTCCAGGACTTTTTGTGATGTTTTTGGTCTTTTTTCAGTACTTTTTGCCAATGTTTTTGTCTTTTTTTAGGACTTTTTGCCAATGTTTTTGTCTTTTTTTAGGACTTTTTGTCAATGTTTTTGTCTCTTTTTTTTAGGACTTTTTGCCAATGTTTTTGTCTTTTTTTAGGACTTTTTATGATGTTTTTGTCTTCATCTGTGACATCCACTGCAGTTGCATGATAAACATTTTGCCCCCAGTCAGGTCCAAGACTTAGCCATTTGTAAGGAATATGGACGGGATGTTGCTGATTTACTAGATGGACAGTCACCAGGACTTGATGTCAATCGTTTATCAACTATGACAGGTAGGATAGGATGTGGTGGCGATTTGCGCAATAGTGGCAAAAATACCTTTCATCCTAGGCCAAGTTAGAAAAAATGACAGTAGATGGCAGAGCAATGATTGATTATGCATGGCGCTTGTTTGCCAGGTTTTCACCATGGTACTTGTCCAAAGTGCCTGTTTGTCAGGTTTTCACTATCGAACGAATCATTTTTCTCTTTACTATTTTCATGATTTTTTTGATCTTTTTTTTTTTGGTGTCACCAAGATGCCTATTTGCCAGGTTTTCATCAAAGTGATGATTTTTATCATTTTTCAATTTTTTTGTATTTTATAGTTTTCAACTTAATCCTCTGATGCTATGCGTAGAACCTTCAGAGATGTAAAATGTTGATGGGCTCTGTCAATTGTTCTCCATCTGGAGTTTCCAACTGATAAGCTCCAGAACCAAAATAAGATATGATAATGTAGGGACCTAGCCAGTTCAGTTCAAATTTTCTTGGTTTTTCTCTATCAGCTTGGTTCTTGGGGTTTTGCATGAGAACTAGGTCACCAATGTCAAACTTTTTAACCATAACCTTTTTATTGTAGCTACAACAAAGACAGTTCTAATATGCTTGGAGATGGTTCAGTGAATTTTTCCTTCTTTCTTCTAGCATTTCCAGCTCGTGCAAGCGTGATTGTCAGTACTCCTCTTCATTGGTTAAACCCTTCAAGGAGACTCGTAGTGAAGGAATTTCAACCTCAATGGGTAAGATGGCCTCAGTGCCAAAGACTAGGGAAAATGGAGTGGCTCCTATAGGCATACGAATGCTAGTTTGGTAAGCCCACAGAGTAGGGTTGAGTTGTATGTGCCAGTCACGGCCAGTGTCATTAACAATCTTTTTAAGAGTTTTGACAATGGTTTTATTTGATGCCTCAACTTGGCCGTTTCCTTGTGGGTAGTATGGAGATGAAAAATGGTGTTGAATGTGAAATCGATCACATAACTCACGTACGTCTTGGTTTTTAAATGGACATCCATTGTCAGTGATGATGTATTGTGGAAGGCCATACCGGCAAATGATGTAGTTAAGGATAAACTTGGATATTTGTTTACCGGTAATATATGTCAATGGGATGGCTTCAATCCACTTCGTGAAATACTCAGTGGCAGTAATAATGAATTTATGTCCATTGGATGAGGTTGGGTGAATCTTACCTACGAGGTCAAGTCCCCATTGAGCAAAGGGCCACAGAGAAGTGATCAGCCCCAGTTCCTGTGGTGGAGCATGGACCAAATCACTGTGAATCTAACATTTACGACAAGTCCTAACATATTTAATTGCATCCTTTTCCATGCTCGACCACTAATACCCAAGTCTCATTACTTTCTTAGCTAGAGTAGGCCCACTCAAATGAGATTCGCATATACCATTGTGCACTTCATGTAAGGTGGTACATGCTTCGTTAGTGTCAAGACATCTAAGGAGGGTGTCGTCAAAACTACAATGGTAAAGGGTGTCACTCACAATGGAATACCTTGCAGATTTTTGGATGAAGGACTTCCTTTGGTTATTAGATAGGTTTAGTGGAAGGGCTTGAGATTTTAGGTATTCATAAATATCCTGATACCAGGGAGAGTTGGGACCAACAAGTTTGCAAACCATTTCTGATTCTGGGATATCATATGCTGGTATCAAAAGTTGTTCTACTAAGAACTCAAATTGTGACACATTTTTAGGGATGTCCAAGAGAGAACTAATAGTAGCCATTGCATCATCTGCCTTATTCTATGTCTTGGGGATTTGTTCAAAAGAAATTGATTGGAATTATGTCAGGAAACTATCCACCATCCTCTTGTAGGGAAGCAACTTCTCATCCTTTGTTTCATAGTGATCATTCACTTGGTTGATAACGAGTTGGGAGTCCCCGAATACAAGAAATGTCTGAATTTTCCATTTAATTGCCATCTTGAGACCTGTGACTAGTGCTTCATATTTGGCACTATTATTTGTACAAGGGAAGGTGATCCAGTATGACTTAGGAATTGAATCCCCTTGTGGTGTAATAAACAAGATTCCAGCGCCTGAGCCATGACCAGTATGCGACCCATCAAAATATAGTTTCCATGGTACCCCCGGTTCCACATGAAAAATGGACTCATTGGGAAAATCAGTTACTAGTGGATGAGTGACTTGAATCGGTGCATCCAACAGTTGATCTGCTATTACCTGTCCTTTTATTTCCTTACGCTCGACATATTGTATGTCATACTCGCTTAGTATCATGACCCATTTTTCTAACTGGCCTGTTAATGCCACTTGACTTAAGAGATATTTCAGTGGATCAATCTTGGCAACCAGTTGTGTCTGGTGACTGAGCATATAATGTCTTAGTTTTTGGGATGCAAAGACAACAGCAAGGAATGCACATTCAATATTTGTGTAGTTCAACTCATACCCTATTAGTGTGTGGCTGATGTAGTAGATGGATCTTTCTTTTCCTTCATGATCATTTTGTGCTAGTAATGCCCCCAGTGCTGAACTAGTAGTCAAGATGTATAGAATCAATGGCTTTCCATGTATGGGAGGCATGAGGACTAGTGTTGACAGTAGGTAATCTTTGATTTACTAAAAGGCCTCTTGACATTTATCTGTTCATACAAAGGGGATACCTTTGCGCAACAGATACTGGAATGGGTGACACTTGTCTACCAATTGGGCTATGAAATGCCGAATAGATTGTACTCTACCTTGTAGGGTTCTAAGTTCATTGATCCCTCTGGGTGGAGGCATGTCTATGATGGCTTTGACCTTTTCCGGGTTGACCTCTATACCTCTTCGGGAAACTATGTATCCCAATAGTTTACCTGATGTGACCCCAAAAACACACTTCTTAGGGTTTAGCCAAACTTTGTACTCTTCAAGTCTCTTAAAAATTATGTTGAGTACCTTCAAATGATCTTTCCTTGTTGCTGATTTGGCCAATAGGTTATCTACATAATCTTCCATTATTTTGTGCATCATATCATGGAAGATCATGGTCATAGCCCTTTGATATATGGCACTTGCATTTTTGAGACCAAATGGCATGACGTTCCAACAGTATGTACCCCATGGGCAAGTAAATGTCATTTTGTGCTGGTCTTCAGGAGCAATGTGGATTTGATTATAGCTAGAGAAACCATCCATGAGGGATAACATCTCTTATCCTACTGTTAGGTCCACTATGATGTCAATGTTTGGCAGAGGAAATTCATCCTTTGGGCATGCCTTATTTAGGTCTCAAAAATCTGTACAGACACAGATCAACCCATTTGGCTTTGTGATTGGGACCAGATTAGAAATCCATTCAGCATAGTCAATAGACCGTATGAATCCGACGTCTAGCAATTTCTTTAACTCGACCTTGACCAATAGAGCAACTTGAGGGTGCATTTTGCACAACTTCTGCTTGACTGGTTCAGCATTAGGTAATAGTGGCAGATGGTGCAGAACCAGTTCTGGGTCTAATCCTAGCATGTCAGCATAGGACCATGCAAAATTTATTTTTCATTCTGCAAAGAATTTATGAAATTCTGATTTCTCTTCGTCAATCAATGATGTAGCAAATAGGACCATCTTGGGGTCTTCTGCAGTTGAAATGTTATCCTCTATTGTGTCCTTGATAAGCATAGCTGATTTCTCCTATTGCACGGGGAGAAAGTCCAGTCCTCCATCTTTGGGTTCCTCAGAGAGGTTTTCACCTGCAGATATGTCCTTTACTTTTACTATTTTATCATCAAAAGGTGCCTTTCAGTTTTCACCTAGAGACGTTTGATTTTTTATTTTATTTTTATTTTTGCGACTAGAGGACGGAGCAATCTCACCGAAGTATGTCATGTAGTCTAAATCAATGGCGAATCCTGATTTGTGGTCCCCACTAGGTATGCCTTCTTGTAATCCCATAAATTCAGCAATTACCTCATCATTCTGAAATGTGTCCAGAACTGGCGATCCTTGTTGGTCCCAATCAACTAGCTCAGGGTAAACTAAGGAGATGCCATCGTCAATGCTAGAAAATTGAGGTGAGGATATAGAAAGAATGTAGATGGATTCAGTGATGTTGTAGATGAGATTATCATCATCCAACTCTACATTGGACTCTATCCAATATTCTCCTTCACTAGTGTCATATTTGTTGTCAAAATCAGGAGTGAAGGTTTTAGAGCCCTGGTTGTCAATGTCGTCTTATACTTTGGATTGATTGGACTGAGGGGGTTTAGATAATGGGTGTTGTACATCATGGGAAGTAGTAATGGGACTTTGAATATTTTGTGCCTGTTCAATTTTGAATGTTTTCCAAAACTGTTGTTTAGAGGTTAGTTCCCCTGGTTCGACAAACAAATCATCAAGACAACAGTCACCTAGGGATCGTTCTGAGCCAAATTCCCACTCATGGGAGTCTATTTTGGTGAGGCTTTCCCTAGTAGTCTCAACGCTATCTGAAGCATCTAATCACTCATTTGAAAGTCCAGAGGTACATCGATCATCATTGTCGGGTGATCCAAACCCTAATCCAAGATACTTTGGAATTTGAAAAGTTTCTATGGGTTCCCTTCGGCCAGTTTTATTTTTTTGTAGGCCACTAGTACCATCATAGCCTTTAGCCTTCATGATGTCATAGCCTTTGCCATATTTTTAGACTGGTAATGGGGATAGTGTTACAACATCCTTATAGATCCATCCTGTAATGTCAGCAAGGTCTTCATTACTCATATCTCCCCACTTGATAAAAACTATTTTCGGTGGGACTTTGAAAGTTTCCTGAGGTTCAATTCTGAAACATGGCCGACCATATATCTTTGGAGACTTGGGAATTGTTGTTATGCTGTAAGTTGTGTGTAGTTTGAATTCTCCGCAGCCAAGGTCTTGGATTTTGACAGTGGATTCAACCTTAGAGATAGTGGAATGTGGTGGTATGGCAGAAGATGTGGATGGAGTGGATGTGGAAGATGACATAAGTTTGGATGGGTCGATGTACTTGGATGATGAGGAGCCAAGTGCTTCTCAGTTAATAGGTACTCAATTTTTAGAGATACCCCTTAGGTTGGTACAATATTGAAAAGGGTCAGGGTCTCTGTATATGGTTATTTCTGTGCTATTAAATGGAAACTTTAGGCATTGGTGGCATGTAGACGGAACGGCTTTTAAGGCATGAATCCATGGACGGCCAAGCAAGATGTTATATGGTATTTCTAAATCCAAGACCTGGCAGGTTGTGTCTACAATGACCGGTCCCACTCTAATAGGGAGAGAGATAATGCCACATGAAGAGCATTCCTCGTCATCGTATGCTTTGATCACTATACTCTTTGTTGGGTCTACACACACATCAGAGAACCCTAGAGCCTTAACCAGTTTGAGGGAGCATATGTTCAATCTTGCTCCACCATCTACCAAAACCCGTCTAACTTTGTGCTTGTGGACAAAGGTTTCTATGTGTAATGCATCATTGTGGTTGGTTTTAGGTGATGTGTAATCTTGATCCGAGAAGGTGACGTCATGCGGCATAGTGAGATATCCCATCATGGTTTCAAATTGATTGACATGAATGTCCTTGGGGATTGACGACTCTAGGAGAGTTTTATCTAGGATCTCTTTGTGCGCAGGAGAGATATGAAGCAGCTCGACTATAGAGATTTGTGTGGGAGTCTTTCCTAGTTGGTCAATGAGGTTGAACTGACTTTTGGGTTTCCATTGCTGCATGGTTGGGACAGGTTTTGGCTGTTTAGCAGATGGGGCAGGTTGTGACTGTTTAGCAGATGGGCCCAGTATGGTGATTTTGGCTTATCTAGCGCGAGGTGGACTAGCTATAGTGACCTTGCCACTTCGAGTAGTAGCATTACATTGGGGTGCTCTCTTGACTATAATGGTATTGATGTATTCATCATTAGTTCAGACATTATTTATAATTGGTCCACTAGAATAATCGTACTTGGCTCAGGTGAAGCTAGCTTGATTCTGTGGACCTGAGGTGGAAGCATTACGAGAACCTTGTTCCTGCAATGGATTCTTATGGATAGTATGATCTGAATTAGAGGTGAATTGTGATCCACCTACTTCGATGGTGCGACTTTCGATAAGATCTTGTATTAGGTTTTTCAATTGTCGACAGTTAGAGGTTGTATGCCCTTTTGCTCGATGGTATTTGTAAAATGCATTGTCATTCCACCATGCTGGTTTGAATTGTCCTTGGTCATATGGTTTTGGTTCTTGAAGTATGATGACCCCATGCTGGAGGCATTTCCTAAGGACTTCTTCAATAGGTTCACCCAAAGGAGTGTATGTGTGACCCCTAGGAAATTGTCTCATCTGACGGTATTGTCCCTGATTATTTTGATTGTTCTGATTGTTTGAAGTAATATTGGGAGGAGGTGTCAATGTCGTTGTTGGTTTGTTTTGTTGTTGAACCCCTTTTAGGGCCAGTACAGGACCCATGATGTTTGCAGTCTTGGCGTCAACAACACCGTCATTTGTAACGTGCTTATTTTTAACCCAATATTTTTTTTTGTCAGCGGGTGGATTGACATTTGTGTTTTTAGGACCATATCATAATTCTCCCTTTGCGATAAGGGCTTTCTCAATCTGGACCCCTTTTTTGACTAAATCTGTGAAGTTTGTGCAACAATGTATTTGCAATGCATATTTTAGAGGCCCAAGGAGTGTTTGGACAAACATGTCAACTTTTTCCCTTTCGGGGATGTCAATGTGACATCAACTAGCGAGGCTTCTCCATTTTTGAAAAAATGGGATAAATGTCTCACCATCATCCTCTTGCATGAGATTGCACAAGCTAGTGATAGAGGTATCCATGTCGATGTTGTACACGCAATTTATTATGAATTTTTGTTTAAGCTCATCACATGTCTGTATGTCCTTTTGGGTGGAAAACCATTCAAGGGCAAGGCCCGCCAGACTTTTAGAAAAAAGTCTCATCAAGTATGTTTGTTCATAGGCGATGTTCATACAATTGGTTGCAAATTCACGAACATGTTCAATGGGATTTGTTTTGCCTCTATATTTTGTGAAGTTGGGTGACACATATCTTGGCGGAAATGGAGGCATGTATAAGCTCGTGTCGAATGGGTATACATTTAGATCATATGATATTTCTGATTTCTTGCCTGAAATGTATATGTTTTGGATGGTTTTTTCTAAACCCAACAATCTTGTTTGTAAGGCATCCACAATAGGATCATTCATGTTTCTGTATGTTGGATTGCTTGGTACACCATAGGTTCATGTTTGTTGCACGTGAACATTGGCATATTGTGGCGGTATGGATTGTTGTGATATGTATGATGTGTGTGGGTTGATGTTTTGTTGGTATTGAAGATTATGATTGGGTGCATGTTGATGAGTACTAACATGGGATGAGTAGGTTGGGATGTGTCCCCCAGTCATGTGTGTCGTTATTTTGGGGATATGATGACCATGAATGTTATGATGCATTAATGATGCCATGTGTTGTGTTATTTGGCCACCTTGTGTAAATTGTTGAGTTTGCCTAAGAGGAATGTTTGTGTTTGCACCTTGGGAGGAAATGACATTTGACTGTGTTGTCGTGTTAACATTTTTTTGTTGTCCTTGGATAAATATACGTCTTGTGGCTCCTCCCGAAGGATTTTGTGAAATACCACTAAGCGGATATGTCGAAGTTGTGCTCATGGTAGTAGATGGAGCTGTCAAGGGGGGATTGTTGTGACTTGATGATGCCCCCATGGCAGTTACCATCGTGGCATTTACTGTCATGGTATTTGTGGTGTTGGGGATGTTGGAGGTGTTTGGGATGTTGGGAGTGGCATGCACTATCGTTGTGGTCCCAAAGGAAGTATTGCTCATAGTGTTTGGAAGTTGACCACTATGTGACATTTTATGTGCGTTGTTGGTATTAGGGTCAGGAGGTGTCAAATTTAGCGTGTTAATGTCAAATCATTGTGGTAACTTAGCTCCTTCACTCAAGAGTATGGCTAAGTATCTATCTTTGTCATGACAGACCATTGTTTCAACGAACTGATAGGCCTCTGGGTTTTGTGTGCTATTGCTTCTAAGTTTTTCTCAAGTATTTGACCATATTCATCTTTTTGCAAGAATGGTTTGAATGGACTGTTTGATGAGGATTGCGTTGTCATTGGAGGTTGATTGTCTGAATTGGAAAATGGGTCGTAAAAGTTCTAGTTTGGGTCATTTGTAGGATTGTCGACAGTGGAAGTGGGGTCTTGTCAAAAGTTTTCCATTCGTCATTTTTTTGGAGTCTATTTTCCACCATAAAATGATATTGCTTGAAATGGAGATGACAACTAAATGCAAGTATGACACTATGCGAAGTCTATGTTCAAAATGACAACTAGAATGACTAATGTTTTTGGATTTTCATGAATAGGATATGCAATGTGTAGACTTATAATGCAATTTAAGACAAGGGTATCTAAGCACTTATAAGCTCAAACTTTGTTTTTGATTTTGACTGCCAAAGGCCTTTGTTTGAAAATTACAAGGTGACAAGGTCTAAATGACTAGTGAGTTTTCCTAACTAGACTTTTGAGTTGAAGAATCTCATGAAAGAGGAAAATGATTAAAAAGGGATTTGATAACTTAGTCCAAGAGAGCCTAGTGTCAAAAGCAATGATGTTGCCGATTGTCCTGAGATTTGTCTAATCCTAAGTATGCAAATATGAACCTAGGGATAACCTAATGCCAAATGTATGCAACTAAAAGAATGGAGGATGAAACCTATGGTGACAAATGCAAACTAATAGATGAAATTTTGAGCAATTTCAGACTTGGTTTCTAACATAATCTCCTTGGAAATAGTGTTTGACAAATGGTTGACAAGTTGAAGACCTCAGGTTTTGAATATGAAGTTTTAAATTTTGATAGGCAAATGCATCGTTTGAAGCTATGAATGCGTCACAGTTTATCAAATGCAGTATTTTTTTGTGATTGCGGCTTTTGGACTGTCAAATGCGACTTTGTTTAGCATATGCGGCTCTTCAGTGTTCAAATGCATTGCGACACCTACAAATGCGGCATTATAAATGTCAGATGCAGTTTAATGGAGCAATTACGGTGCAGAAAATCAATTGTAGTTCAACAGATGCGACACAGTTTAGTTTCAAAATGATTTTCTTGTTGTTTTGATGGAAATTTTGATCTGTTTGATGTTGGATGTTTTGTTTCAAACTATGATAAAACTAGTAAGAACTTGACAAGCATAGTGTTTTGAATGTAACTAATCACACATTAGATAAGCACAATCCTAGGTTAGGCTAGGACAGTATTCACTAGATTCCACGCGGGTTTCCCCAACCGCATATCTATAGCATGTGAATTCAGAAGCTTGGCTGCATGGGCTCCCCCTTATAGGGCACTCTCTTCTCAAGCCAACCAAGCTTCCAACCCCCATGAAACTCCCATGGCAGATTGATCACCTCTACTACAAACTGCGAAAGTGTGGATGCCTTCACATCGACTGGTGCTGCGCTAGAAAATAGAGGGTTTTTGGCTTACTACACAAAGGTTTTTAGTTCGGGACCCCCGTTCGAGTGGCCATACATGGGGCAAGAGATTAATCAACATTAAGGTGGCACTCCAGCCTGAAGAGGTTAAGCTCAACAAGGTTTAAGGGAGTACAACTCCATCCGTATGACACATCCGCACTCGCAATCTTAGGTTTTCCCTTAAGATTTACATTTATATACCGGTCAGGGGTAGCTTGGCCTTAGCTCCATTGCCATTTTGAGTCATGTTGGGGTGATGAAATCCCCAGGTAGGCCCAATTTCTAGAGTTGGTAACCATTTCTCTTACACCCAAGATCACCTGAAAGTGCGAGGGGAGAGGATACTCCGATATACCAAGTCAGGGTAATAACAAATAAAAATGGGTCTGGTTTTCTATCACAAGGTTTTCACCAAGTGAGAGCATATTCACCTACCATTTTGCAAACACAGTTAAGCAAAGTAGACATGAAAGTTCTTTTTTATGTGCACCAAAATTAAATGTTTGCTAATCTAAAAAAAAGGAACAAGCACAATGTTTTTTTTATTCTGTCTTCGACATTCGAATCTACAGACAAAAGATTAGTAGTTTCTTTACGAAATGATCTTCAACACACGAATAATAAATGCCACATACTGCAAATGAAGATTAGTAACAAAAAACCCTAGGCTAGCTAACATGTAGGAATGAAAATCTAGGAAATCAGAAGACCATAAAAACCAGGAAAAAACTAGAAAGCAGAAAACCCTAAAACTCGAAAAAACAAAATGTTAAAAATGAAAGAAAATATTTACCAGTTGAATGCGGCACAATAGAGTGTATGCGTCATTCAGGACTTCGAATGTGGCTGAATATGTCAAATGTGGCTTTCCAGATCTCGATTGCGGCTTGTCAGAGTGATTGTGGCTCTTCTATTGGCGGATGCATCGCGACGCATCAAATGCGTCACGATGTTTTTAAAAAATGGTTGTGTCGCTCCGTACCTGTACCTACAAAATGGTAGAAAACACAAAAATCGTACGGGAATAACAACAAATAACAGAGTCGTGTTCACGTCGGGTTCACCAAATGTATCAATGGAAAATTAGATGGGTTAGCTTGTTAAATAATCAAGATCAAAATCCAATGAAATAACAAATCACAAAGGAAATAAACATGAAAATAAAAGGAACAATGTTATGAGAAATCTTCATCTTCCATGGTTCACCTTTGTTACACCTTCTAGTTTGCAGCAAATGAATGAGGCCCTCAGATTTCAAATGAGCAACCTATAATAATGTCAAAGTCCTATGCAAATGTTGAAGGATTTATAAAATTGTGCCTATGTCTATGCCTATGACTATGATTGCCAATGTCTATGCCTAATAATGCTAAAACTTGATCAAATACAAATAATAAGTATTGAAATTGCTATGAAATCTAAGTGTGCAAATGCCTAAAATGTAATGTGTCTGTGCGTAATCGAAAAGTGAGAGGAAAATGACATTTTATAGAAAATGTCATTTCGAATGGATGAGCGAGATTGAATTCCAAGAAAGACCTAGAATGAGAGGTCCATATTAAATCTAAGAATCCCTAATCAGGGTTAGGGAAAAACCCTTAATCGAACGGTCAGAATAATATCTCAGATAATCGGATTGATGTTGGAGAATAAATGAGATAAATTAATTAAAGAAATAAATATTTTCAAAAATCAAGAAGATAAAGACTGCGTGCTTTATGAGATTCAAAAAATCAAGAAGATAAGATTTGGACTGAAGATTAGGTTTGGAAAATCAAGAATCTGCTCGATTACTTGATTTTTGGAAGAACAATATCTTTTTGAATTTAATTAATTCAAAATGATAATTTTGTGTGACAAGTAAATAATCTTTTTAAGATTATTTACTGAAAAGAGTGAAAGTTAATAAAATGAAATCATTTTAAATATTTTCATTTATTTAAAATGAAAGAAAAGTGAAATTAGTAATTAAATAATTAAAAATAATTATTTAATTTGGAAGATAAGACTGAATAATTAAATAAATTAATAAATTTATTTAATTGTGACAATTAATGACATATCAAATAAATAAATGAAATTCATTTATTTAATAATCAAGAAGAATTAATGGAGAAAGGAATTTAAATAAATTAAGAAATTTATTTAATTAAGGGAAGACTTAGACAATTAATGACATATTTAATAAATAAATGAAATTTATTTATTTAATAATCATGAAGAATAAAATGACATGAATTAATTAAATAATTATGAATTATTTAATCAATAGTCGAATGTCGACCAAGGACATAATTAAATGTATTAATTATGCTAGGATGAAAGTGGTAAAAATGAAGCTTGCAGGCCTAGGTCATTTTTAGGTGTCTACACCAACAATGCTTGTTGTTGGTCTTGCTACTATTGTGCCAAAAAAACTTGTTGTTGGTCTTGTTGTTCTTTTGCAAAAAATTCTTATTGTTGGGATAGTAATTGGGCTACTTCTTGTTGCACTTGGTATTGTTGTAGGGCTTGATGATATGCTTACTATTGAGTAGCTTGATATTGTGCTTGCACTTATGCTTCTTGAGCTTGATATTGGGCTTGCACATAAGCTTGCACTTGTTGGGAAGCTTGTACAACTTGGGAAGCCTCTGTAGCTTGTGCAACTTGAGCTGCTTGGGTGGCTTGTTGTTATTGTAATAAGGCTTGGTCTTGGGAAACTTGTTGTGCTTGTTGTTGTGCCTATGCTTGTTGAGCAACTTATTGTGTTGGTTGTGCTTGTTGAGAAACTTGTTACACAACTTGCATGGTTTGTTGTGCTTGTTTTGCTTGGAACTATTGAAGTTCCTTTTTATAGGCCTGTTGTGTTACTTGTAAAGTGATGCTATATGGGTTTTCCATATTTTTCCTTGCTGGTGGTGGTGGAAAATTAGGAATGGTTTTTTTTGTTGTGATGAGGGGTGTTGTTGTATTCATGATAAAAAATTTCATGGTACATGGTGCGATTGATATTCTTGGTCCTTGAGAGACCACGTTTATAGATGGTGTTGCGATTGCTTATGTTGCTTGGATGGTTGGACCTATTGTTGCAATATCGATGGCATGATTGGAGGATTTTGTGTGATGGTTTGATTTATGATTAGGGGGTCATTTTTATTTTGTTGATTAATGGTTGGTAAAGGGGGTTTCCCTAAACCGAGGAGTGGTGTGGCTATTTGTGGTAGAGGTGGAAGTGATGGGAAAATGGGTGGTGTGTTTCCTTGAGAAAATGGTGATGATGAGGGATCAAAGATTCCCATTGGTCCAAATAGCTCACCTTCTCGTTGTGAAGTCATGGGGAGAGAGGTTTGTGTGTCAAGAGGATATTTCGGTGTTGCATTGAAAGAAGATGGGTTGGTGGGGTCATGAAAGACAAGTGAAACATATGGGTGTAGTGGATTTTAAGGAATGGATTGGCCCAAGATGGTGTTTACATCCAAATCTTGGTAATTAACAAGTGGATGTATTTGAAGAACATGAAGTAATGAGCTTCCCTTATTGACAATAGGTTGATTTGGAGCAATAGATGATGTGATTTTTGGGATGGTTTGAGTTATACTTTGGAATGAAGGTGTGAATGAGACTGGTGGTGTAATCCCAAGAGTTTATCCACAATAGTACTTACATCAAAATCAAAATGGAGTTTAGTCCCTTCTTTTTCCAATTATAGCATGTATTGTGAGGGATTAAGTTTCATCATGACATTGATAATTTTGTGAGTCTCAGAATTTTGGACAATTTCAATAATTTCATCTTGAGTCATCCCTAGAACATTGTTGGTGATGTCCTCCACTTGGCCACCTTCCTCTTGATGATCTTATGGAAGTGGATGAAAATTGGGTGGTGGATTGCTAGATCCAATGGGATTGATTTTGAGTGTGGTTTGACTCAATTCACTTGAAGTAGATGTTTCTTTGTTTGTTTCTATGTTCTTATGTTGAGATGTAGTTTGGACCATAAAATGAGGATCAATTTTCAGGAATGTGGGAGGTGAACCTCTAACTCCTTGGATTGATCTAAAATTTAGTTACAAAAAAGAAAGTATAAGATATTAAGGATCAAGGATGGTGACAAGATAATGAGAGATGGGAGATTTTGAATGATTGAACTCTTAGGAAACCTTGAAGGAGATACTAAACTTTCGGACTTTTGGATTTATATTGGATTTAATTTTTGGTCTTGATTTTCATTGGATTGGGTTTGGATAATGAACTCATAAACTCTAAGAGGTTGGATGTAGTAAACTTTTCTGCAATATGATAATTTGACTAAGTGTGTAAATAAGGATTCATCTACACACACCTAGTCAAACAAGATGATTTTGATTTGTTTCAAGAATTTTCCCAAGGCCTAGTATGAAGGATTTTTTCAATATTTCCAAGAGTTGTTTGTGAGATGGATTTTGATTTTGATTTTGAGGATGGATGAAGGTGTTGATTTTGATCCTAAAAGACTTAGAGAGACCTTTTTTTACTAGACCTAGGTGTTGAAGAACATGCTATACTTCCAATGTGACATACTCAAACCTTTGAAAAAGTCTTGGATATACAAGTTGGGATTGTTCTTTGATGCACAAGAAGGTCAATCTTTCTCTAAATTCATAAATCATGGACAAACATTTCGTGTGAGCTTTTTGACTAAGACCTTTGGACTTTGGCTTTTGGATTTTGATCTTTCAGGAAATCAATTGGAATAACACATGTGTGGTGTTAAATTGTTTCTTATCTTTGCTTAGTGAGTTCTTTTTACCACAAACAAATTCTTTCCTTAGCTTTTAAAACTAAATGTCTAATGTCCCAATTTCTTCTTATCCCACAAATTCCGTTATGTGGAAATTAGGAAAATTAAGGAAATAGTTCCCTAATGTTAACTATAGTGGGAGAAATTGAAGATGTAAAACCAAATACTTAAAAAAATCTAAGGATAAAATCCCTAGGGCAAGTAATAACACTTGGATTTTGTCAAAGGTATTTGATTCCTCTAAAGGGTTTTAAATTTGATGATCATAATTGATTTTTTTTTTCCATTTGTTTAGATCCAAGCAAAGTGTTTTGATTTGAAAAATGATGCACAACCCTAGGATAGAAAGAGACAATATTTACTGAATCCCCACTTGGATAAATCTGGTTGCACTTATTCAAAGTGGATGACTAGAAGCTTGACCACGCTAGATCCCCTCCATGACACACACTTCTCAGGTCATCCAAGCTTCAGTTCTAATGCATCTCCCATGACAAACTTCTCATCTGTACAAAGAACCAAAAAATGTGGGGCGACTTCAGAGGTTTGACCTTTTCCACCAACAAATAGAAATGATTTTGGTTTTTACACAAATTGGTTCTTAGTCAGGGTGATCGGGGACATGGCACCTTGTGAGTTTCCAACAAGACACTAAAGGCTTTAATCAATCCTACTAGGAGCTCTTATACTTTTTAAGCAAGTGCCCTATTCTGAAAGACACTGTACGACTTAGGCCTACATACCATTGGCCTTGACAATTTACTCTTATCCTTTAATATACCTGCCCGAGTGAAAAATTTGTTGGAGTCACCTTCAAGTTCTCCTTTCGGATGTATCTCTTAGGCAAGCCCCTCTAAATGTAGAAAAAAGTGAGCAAGAACATCTATAGTTCGATCAATCATTTTTTGCATGAACACAGAGAGAACACACGTGATATACTCAACTCACACTAGCAATATTTTGTTAATTTTAAAGAACCCAAATTGAAGCGTGGAGGAAATATTTCATACAACTTAATATCACCAAAATACTTTTGATTCTCAAGATTGCCGTGAAGTGTGAGAGAAATGAATACGCCTTTTAAATGATATTACTTTGTAAAAGAGATTACAAAACACAAAATACACATGTTTATTTTAACATCAAAAGCTTGTCCAATTTTTAAAATCCAAAACCAACTCTAGTAAGTTTCTAAAGTTATTTTTAATCCCTTTGATTGTTCTTTTGAAGCCCAAATGAAATTTATTTTGAGTCCTAAGAACTTAAAGAGAACAAAGCCTTAAGAATGAGATTATAATTTCTCCACAAAGTGTTTAAAAAGACTTAATACAATAGAAAGATGCCATAAGAAGTCTTGTCTTTGCTTCCTCCTTTCCCTTTTGATCACTCCAACCTACAAAAATTGGTTAAACCATAGAATAAAAAAACTTAAAATAAATAACAAGTTCAAATTGATCAAAGCCAAAAGGAACATGTTAAAAATAACTTCAAGGCTGACATTTACCCCATCCCAATGGCCCAATCTGCAAAGGCGTCGTAGTTTGGATTAGGTTAGTGGATCTCTGGTGAAACTAGCGGTGCTCTGTGGAGAAATAGAGACCACGATTACATCATTGTTTCACCCACCGGTGCACTTTGGAGTTTGGAAGACTAGACCTTGAGGAGAATAATGGAAGTATTGTAGTTTGAATGTTGACAACATTGCTAAATAGCATTGTTGGATTGATAGTGGTGTTGTTTTAGTTTGGTAGCATCGTTGTTTACTGTAGACACACAAAAATTTAAAAAATAGTGGAATTTTCACCAAAAAAATTGCTATATTTTCAAGATTCGCCCTCCTTCTAGTGCCAAAATGTTAATGGTGGATCTAGAACTGCACAAACATGAACAAACAACACAATATTAGTCAATTATGTAAATCAAAACCATCATTCCCCATAAGATTCATTTGAAGCATGATGAACACGAAATAAAGTACATAAACCAAATGAAAGCTATATAATCTTGCTCAAAACACTCAAACCCTAAATCCCAAGGGGGAATTGGTGCTATTTTGATGTGGAAAATAGTCCTTTCCCAATTCCTTGGAAGCTTGATGATGGTCAATGGTGCTCCTTGATAAAATTTTCAATAACCTAGCTATGGTGGATGAAAAACTATGAAAGCCTTGATGAACTTGGATGAATTTTCTAAAAACCTGTGGATAATGACTTTGCATAAAGTTGTGCATCCAAAATTAGTAAAATAACTCTCCATTTATAGAAGAGAAGGATGGAGGAATGAGCCAAAAGGATGAATGTGGGACTAAAGATAAACCAATAGCCACTAGTCAACATGTTAGTGAAAAGAGGTGGAGCACATTTTGATGAATGTGCACATAAATGCTATTAGGTGGAGATTAGAAATTTGAAAGTTGGCTTGTGGAAGAGGAGCTAATGCCACTTGGATAAAGAAAAAGGACTTGTAAGAGGATTTTAATGCCATGTTGGAGGACAAGACCTTTGGGGGGGAGATTTCAAATTTGAAGAATATTCCATCTTCATACCTTTTTGAATGAAAATAGAAGATTTAATAAATCAATTAATATGATTTACTCGCACAAGTTTCAAAATCTAGAGGATTTGATGGATTAGTGTTAGTGTTAATCAGGATTCGATTAACTTAGATGGAAATTAGTTGATTTGACACTTTGAATTAGATTTTTTGATAAAGTTTGATTAATATAATTAAACGGGGGATGATATTAGTTTTAAATAAAATAAAGACGAGTTTATTAAATTTAAAGGAAATGACTTTAGAACTTAATTAAATAAAATGAACTATTTAATTAAAAGAGGGACATATGATTAATTAAAAAAATGATTTATTTAATTAATGGCAGATAATGTTTTACTCAGACAAAATTGATTTATTTAATTAAAAGATGAATATGATGAATTTAATTAAATAACGGTTATGCAATTAAATGGTTAGTAAAGGAGATGATTTAAGCATAAATGGTGTTAGTAAATCGGGATCAAGTGCAAGAGATCAATGATTATAATTTACATGTCTATAATAACATGACAATGTAAATTATATAGCTAGCTATAGTTTAGTTGTTATTTGCTATCAAGACATAGACATAAATCCTACTACTGTTGGCTTTTAGTTGTCTTTTGGTTTGTCCTTGATGTCAAAATGTTTTGTGGTTTGTATTGTTGATGTCAACTATGTCAACATTGATTATGCAGTGCGTTGGAATTCACATTGATTTCTCATATGGATGTTTTGTAGTTGATTTTCACGTTACAGTTACAGGTCTTTGATTCAATTTTTTTTCATAGGTATATGGCATTATATAGGTTAATGACACTTTATGACAGAAGTATGGTTTTAGTAGGAGTGGATCAATGCATACAATGTTACAAGGATTTGGACAACCTATTTTTGGAAGGTCTACAAGCACATTATGGTCATGTGATATTGGCATTATTATTTTCTATCACTTCATATCTTTTGGCTCAGTATTTCAGGTTGATCAGTTAAGGTGGTTTTATATGCTCTCATTGTGATGAAGATACATGCTAAAAATTCAAAAGGCCTATAGACCTTATCATCTCCATCACATGTGCTATTGAGGCTTTGAATATTTTATTGCTTGCATCACATTTAATTTTAAAATATTATTAAATCCTTTATAATAAAAGGCTCAAGAAGATTTATATGGTTTATATCAATCTCATTACATCTCATAGAAGGGTGACTTTATTAAAAATCACATGGCACTAACCATCTTATCAGAAAACTATTGAGATCCATCATTGATATTGGGTTAATGATTTATTTATTATAATGATGTAGATTAATTTATAATGCTTATATCGGTTTGTATGTGACATAGCATACATAGTTAATTGGTGACTTGGCATCCATGGCAAAAGACTCTGACATCGGACTTCAAAGCATCATTGTGTTTGGTAAAGTCTTCGAAGATAATTGAAGTTTTATTTTGACAAAAGGTTTTTCATTATGTTGTGAATAGGGTTTGTAACCCTAGATGCCATGTTTGTTTTTGCTGTAGACCTAGAGATTCTTTTTCAATCGACACTATAGGAGTCTTGGACAAGAGGTTATAAGCTAGAAGACAGTGAGGATGTTTTGAACATTGATTGTAAGTTTTTGAGAGCTCAAATATGGAAGTTACAGTGGACACTCAGTGGCATCTTACCAGCTAGGTTGTTGGGAACTTCTTGACAGGTCATCATGTTTCTTATTCAGCTTCTTCCATAAAATATTTGCAATTTTTTTTAATACGAGCTTTGGATTAGTTGGTTAAAGAGAAGGTTAATGATGTTGGTTTTCTAAATAATTTGTTGATAATTTTTTTGTTAAGGAATCTTTCTAAAGAGGTTGGTTAACAATCTTGTAGGGTTTCTAGCGATTCTTCTCTAGGGTTATAACTAAAACATACTTATCTTGTTTTAGCTAAAAAATTGGTAAAAGGGTTTCTTATTCAAAAACCCTAACTCAAGATGGTATTTATTGTTACATAAACTATATAAAAAGGATATCTTGCATCCATAAAAGATGGGTTTTTGATATATCTTGTTGTGATCTGCAAGAAAGAAAAAGAAAAATGATATGAGATTTCAAACATTGTATTACATTGAAAATCTTTCTAATAGTGATTTTCATATCATTATTTTAAGGAAGATGTTGTCAATTATATATTGTTCAATGTGCTTAATGAGGATATTCATAGTCTTATATTGTAATCCTATGGTTGTAATCGTATGGTATAATTTGTTGCTTTGTAAAGGGGTTGGTGCTCCTGAACTTTCTAGAGTTGGTCCTCTATCTAAATAAAGTGATATTTTTTGAGTGGTTTTTATTCCCCAATAGGGTTTTCGAATCAAGGTAAGACATTGTTTTATGTGATGATTTTTTGTGTGATTGTTCTTATTTGTTTGATCTCAACATGTCATCAATTGCATTAAATGTTGTTAAGTTTTATTCTTGCATCTTTGTCAATGTTTAAGTCAACATATCATGCATAGAAGGTTCTGTTGCGAGCTCTAATACATGTGAATGTGTAAAAATTCTTAACTTTAGTGCTTATGGATGATATTTCTATTTGATTCATGGTTAATGCAAATACAATGTTGTTTAGCACTAGTAAAATTTTCTCTATAAATAGTCATTTGGTCTTTTGGCCTTTCTTCACTTCTGCAAATGTTTATATCAAAATGCCATGTTCAAATGTTTTGTTATTGTTATGGACTCTGAGACAAGAGAAAGTATAGAATTATTCATTTGGTTCAATCCTTGTCTCAATTCATGTCAATGTTTTATTCATATGCCTAATTCATGTTTAATGCACAAGTCAAGTTTTTTTCAAAAAATGTCATTTGTTTTCTTGGTTCAAAAGAAAACATAAATTCTTGGTTTTTGAAAAAGATTGATACTTTTATAAATCAATGATTCACCCCCCTTGTTTAATAAATTCTGATCGACTTAAGGATTTTTGGTATTGAAGTGTTATGTTTGATATGGAAAAAAGTAGAAGGAATGGGAATAAGAAAGAAAAATCATAAGAAATGCCTAAAGAAAATCCTCATCCTGTAGAAGAAAAATTGTTTAATATAAAACTTGATGAATTTGTGGTGGACATGGATGATTTGGATATTGAAGGAGAGATTGATTTTGAGGCAGAATGTATTACTATACTTGATGAGATTAAGAGACTTAGAAAGGTGAACAAGGAAGTAAGATTTCAATTAGAGAAAAAGGAAGAAGATTGCAAAAAGTTAGAAACTGAAATTATCTGTTGGAATGAAAAGCTTGAAATCATTTGAATGAGTCAATTATTTGTTTGAAAGTTGAAAATGAAGAATGTAAGAGAATAGCCCAAGTAACTAGATCCAATTTAGAAGCCAGAGCAGTTGAGTGCCGAAATTTAGAACTGAAATAGTTGTTCTAAGGAAAGATCTTGAAAGTGTAAAGATATTGTTAAAGAAAAATCAGAATTTTGATCAAAGTACCAACAAGCTAAATGAGATACTGGATAAGCAAAAATATTACAAAGAAACTCATGGTTTAGGGTATGAAATAGGAAAAAAATTTGGAGTTCAAGATGAATTAAAACATGAATTAGTGTTT
Organism: Sequoia sempervirens; assembly: GCA_007258455.2. NCBI lineage: Eukaryota > Viridiplantae > Streptophyta > Pinopsida > Cupressales > Cupressaceae > Sequoia > Sequoia sempervirens. The sequence continues at coordinate 81,566,886 of VDFB02179234.1, forward strand.
GTAACAAAAGATGGAAAGAGTTTCAAAGTAAGGAAAACTCCAAGAAAGAATATAGACTTGAACTATCATACTACTGCTTCTGAAATAGAAACCAATAGAAGACAACACAAAGGCACCAACAAATTTGGAAGAAGAAACAACTGGTCCACAAGAATTTCATCTACTAGAAAACATTATTTAATGAGGTATAGCTATTCTAAGATTTAGGGTTATTGCTATGTTTGTCACAAATATGGTCATAGAGCTAATGAATGTGGTTATAGATTGTCAAATAAGAACTACAAAGTTGTATGTTTTAACTACAAGAAGCTTGGACACATGAAAAGAGATTGTCAGTTGCTAGAAAGACATCAAGGTTTGGATTTTTGTGGTTTTTCAAGAAGTAATCATGGTTACCCTGCTTCTCATCATATTATATGTTTTAGATATGATAATGTTGGGCATAAATTACAATAGTGCAAGTATAACAAAAGAACATGTACTTTAAACAAGCAAAAGAAGGAGCCTATGATGATTTGGAAAAGAAAACAAGAGACTTCACGAAGTGCTTGAAAAACCAACATGAGGTAAGGGGAAGCGGGTTAATGTTTTACCCTAGAGCCCCTAAGGAAAGGAAGCTATGTGTAATAATTTGCACTATTTAGTTGCTTTTTGAATTGATTCAAGAGTTAAACTGCTACACATTTTTCAGCTATATTCAAAGTGAAAGGTATTGGTGCACTTGCAGAGTGTCAAGGGTGTTATCAAGGGAATTGATATCTCAACTCTTGCTTGAGACATCGGTTATTTGATAGTGATTTATTGCTATACAAAAGGAAGTTGGTTCTAGCATGATATGATGTCTAAACAAGTTTGATGTTTGTCATCTTATGAGACTTAGTTGAGAATGTTCACATCCTTCATGGTATTCGGAAATTTATGCTTATAATGTGCATGGTGTGGTGTTGTTTAATCAAGGCTTCATCTAGAACTACTTGAATAGTTATGTTTTGAGTTGGGTACATCATAAAATTGATTTTTCATGATTTCAAGATATTGTGATTCAGGAGATGCAATTATGTGATCATCTATATCATTTCAAAATGTAGATAATCTAAGGTACAGTGGAGGTAGAGCATAATATTCTTGAAACTCTTAGAAGGGACAACAAGATGACTTATATGTTTCATCATATAGAGGACAACAATAGTTGAAGACTCTAATGCAATGTGTTGGAAAAATAAGGACAACCAATTGAGAGGGGGGGTGAATTAGTTGTGATTGAAACTTAAACTTTTCAAACTTAACTTAACTCTAATCTCAGATCTGATGAATAAGAAATTAACCACAAACAATTAACACATCAAAGATACAAAGAACACCAAGTTTTTTTTCATGGAAACCCTGTTAGGGGAAAAATCATGGTGGATGTTAGTCCACAAGATTATACTTTTCTAAAAGTAGAATGAGAAATGATAAGGGGAATGCACATGCATTCAGGCACACCACCTAGAGCTCACTGCTCAATTACAAAAGGGGCTCACTTCCCAATAGGATTGGATTAAAAATCTAGAGGGTATGAACTGAGAAAATAGATTATTCTCAAGCCTAATTACAGTTCCAGTTCATTTCAACACTTTTCATACTTTGCACAATCTTCTTCACACTCTATTGTGCAATCGAATGATATTCACATATACACACATAAGAGTGCACAAAGAATACTTTCCATGAATGAAACAATCATTCTTATATATATGCTATAGGAGATTTTATCACAACATGGTTGGCCAAGAAAAATAAATTATATTTGCAATGTCGGCCCAGATTAATAACTAGATTTTTAGTGTGAACCCACCAAAATTTTCCACAACATAGTGGAGACCCAAATTAACATATCCAACATAAAAAATACTTTAATTAATTTAACCTTTAACATATGCAACATGCTATCATTAAAATGTCAGCTAGGAACATGAAAAACTGAACATGCGCAAGAAAATATCTTCAATCATGAGCTCACCAGATCAAGTGGACGTATGAAAAAGATATAGAATAAACTAGATACATCTGAGAACACCAAGAAATAACAAGGAAGCATCTACAACAACATACATAACCAGAATGATACAATCTTCATTTAGGAACACTGATAGAGACAATAGAAATACTGTTAGACCACAACTCACATAGAACTTGACGTGGACCTTTGAAACTTCCAGTAGATTTTCTATCCATACTCAAGAATAAACCCTTTAATCCACATCATCTAATCTTTAACGCATAGAAAAAATCCCTTCATGACTTGCAAAGTTCCACTGGGAACCTAGAACACTTTCTCTTATAATTTTCTCAAAATCCTTGACATATATAGCAACTGATACACCAAATGCTAATAGTGTTGACATCAATGACAACAACATATCAATAGCACATCCACAACATCAACCAATCTCCCACTTTTGCATTGATGGCAACACATGATGTGAAAAATATCATCAAGCCAACACACTGACTTCTTCTCCACTTCTCCTCTCAACTGAACTTCTCTCCATAGGGATTTTTCACATTACTCTTCTCCCCCTTTGAAATCATTGGAAAAGGTAATGATGAACTGTCCATACACATGCTCTGAACCACATATCTACACATCTGGCTACTCCCCCTAAGTAGCAGCCATAGAAACATCAATCTGGATCATAATATAGCAAGGAGGCTCATGGATTGATGCAAGTAAATGCATCATTTAGTTCTTATCAGGAGGGGTAATTACCCCTAGGATTCCTTTGAGATACTCAAAAGTATCCTTTGGAAGTAGCTTAGTAAAAATATCTACAATTTGTTCTTTAATAGGAACATTCTCCAATCTGACTTCTATTTCATTCAATTTTTACCTCGGGAATTGAAACTTGATTAATATATGTTTAGTCTTAGAGTGCAAAACTAGATTCCTTGATATATTTATTACAATTCAGTTGTCACAGTATATGGAAACATGATCTTCATATGTCACTCTGATATCTCTCAGCATCTATTTCATCCATATTACTTGAGTACAATTGTTTGCAACAACAATATATTCTGCTTTAGTATTAGATAGAGAAATGGAACTCTACTTTTTGCTCAGCTAGGACACCAACTTCTTCCCTAGGAAGAAAGCACCACCACTAGTACTTTTTCTATCATCCACATCACCAGCCCAATCAGTATCAATGTATGCACACAAAGTGAGATCATCATCCTTTGGATACCAAAGTCCAAAGTCAACTCTTCCTTTTAGATATCTAAAGATTCTTTTGAAAACAATCATATGTGATTCTTTTGGATCAGTTTGAAATCTAGCAACCATACATACAACATTCATAATGTATGGTCTAGTCTGATTCAAGTAGAGCAATCCATTGATCATTAACCTATTCTAGTTTGATTTTCCTTTGTAGAATCATCATTTTGTGTCAACTTACATCCAAACACCATAGGGGTACCAACAGGCTTGGAGTCTTCCATTCCAAATTTATTCAATAGTTCTCTCATATATTTGGATTGAGATATGAAAATCCCTTAGTCCAAATGAGTAATTTGCAATCCTAGACAGAACTTCATTTCACCAATCATGCTCATCTCAAATTCACTCTTCATCTCATTAGCAAACTTTATGCATAGATTACCATCTCTTCCAAAAATGATGTCATCAACAAAGACTTCTATGATTGACTCCTTATCATGATATAATTTGAAGTATAAGTTAGTATCAACGGTACCTTTAGTGAATCCAAGCTTCACTAGGTATTTGTCCAATCTAGCGTACCAGGCTCTAGGGGCTTGTTTAAGTCCATATAGATCTTTCTTGAACCTACAATCCATATCTCCTTTGTCTGTTAGCTGAAATCCATCCGGCTATTCAATGTACACTTCTTCTTCTAGTTCTCCATTCATAAATGCAGAATTTACATCCATTTGATAGAATTTATAGTTCTTGTGTGTAGCATAAGCAAGAAATAATCTTACAACTTCAATTCTAGTAACAGGAGAAAATATTTCTTCAAAATCAATACCTTCTATTTGAGAATACCCTTTACATACCAGTCTTACTTTATTTCACACCACTTCACCTTCTTCATTCAGCTTGTTTCTGAATACCCACTTAGTTCCAATCACATTCTTACCTTTGGGCCTTGGAACTAGTAGCCATGTGTCATTCTTCTCAATCTGTTTCAGCTCTTCATTCATGGCTTCCAACCAGTGTTCATCTTGTAAAGCTTCAATGACACTCTTAGGTTCAATCTTGGAAATCAGATAATATTCTTCTACAATTTTTCTTCTAGTTTTCACTCCTTTTCTCTTATCTCCCATGATTTGACTTTCAAAGTGATTTAGCTTTACATACCTTGGAGTCTTGGGACTTTATTAGACCTCTATGTCTTCTGAACTTTCTTCTACACTTGCACTTGTCTGTGCTTCCTGACTGACTTGATTTACTGGAACAACTTTTGGTTGCTTCACTAGACCATATGGAATAATCTAAAGTAGATTCGGTGTCTGAGTGTTCTTCCCATGATTTGTGTTGTCTTCATCTGAATCATAGCTACATCATCTAGATGTTTTGATAGAGTCCTTATCAACTCTAACATTTTCACCCTCAACAATATTTCTCAGTCTTTTATTATAGCACCGGTATGCCTTGCTCTTAGTGGAGTAACCTAGTAAGATCCCTTCATCACTTCTAGCATCAAACTTTCCTATATCATCATCTCTCCTAATATAAAATCTTCTTCCAAAGATCTTGAAATACTTAACAATAGGCTTATGAAAAAACCATAATTCATAAGGGCTCTTACCAAAATTACCATTCACATTTACCCAATTCAAAGTATACACAACAATGCTTACCACTTTAGTCTAGCACATCTGAGACATATTCCATTCCATCATCATTGTTCTGGCAGCATCCATAATTTTTCTATTCTTTCTTTCTTCAACTCCATTTTGTTGAGGGGTTTGGGGAGCAAATAACTGTCTTTTTATTCCATGTTCTCCACAATAAGAGTTGAACTACTTGGAAATGCATTCACCACCTCTATTAGATCTTAGGCACTTGATTCTCAAACCTTTTTCATTTTCTTCCATAGCCTTAAAGCTTTTGAACTTATCTAATGCTTCACATTTTTCTCTCAAAAAGGAAACCCAAATCATTCTAGAGTAATCATCAATGACCAACATAAAATACCTTTCTCCATGAATACATCTAACTCTAGAGGTACCACAAAGATCAGTATGTAGTAGTTCCAACACATTATTTGAATGAAATTTTTTGCTTCGAAAGGGGACTCTAGTTTGTTTACCCATCTAACATTCTTTGCAAATTACATTAGCAGGCGTCACTAACCTAGGTAGATCGCTTACTGCTTGAGTAGAACTTATTTTGACAATGTTTTCAAAGTTTACATGACACAACCTCGTATGCCACAACCAAATTTAATCTACTTGAGCAATTAATAAACTTCCACTAGCAATATTCAAGTGGAAAATATTACCTTTAGTTTACACACTAGTAGCAATCATGTTTTTGGAACTCCCACAAATCTTGCATTTTCCATTCTTGAATTGTAGATCATATCCCTTGTGTACCATTTGTCCAACACTCAACAAGTTGTACTTTAGGCCTTCAACATACATGACATCATCAGTATTACTTTTACCATCAAGGCTAATAGATCCTCTCCTCGGAATCACACCAACATTATTATCTCCGAATCTTACAACCCCACCATCATACTTCTCTAGACTCACAAACTTACTTTTGTCACCGGTCATGTGATGTGAGCATCCACTATCAACGACCCACTCATCTTTTTCTTCAATTCAGGATGCAAGAGCTTTCTCATCTATAGTAGATTTAGTAGTTGTAGGATTATTTTCAATGGTAGCAATGAAAGCCCATTCATCTTCATTTCCATTATCTTTATCAGACTCATCACCAGTTACTTCTTCTTCAGCAAAGTAGCATCTCTTTGGAATCTAAACTTTCTAGGCTTATACCTAGGAACTCTTTCAGGACATCTTGATGCAAAATGAGCTATTTTACTACATGAAAAATATTTCATAGGCAATACATCTTCATACATGAATCAATGCTTCTACTTCTTCCACTTCTTTTTCTTTTTCTTCAAGCTATTTCAGTTCTTCATCATATTTGGATATATTTATGGAGCTCTCTCCCAGACTGTATCTTTTCCTGTAACCTCTAGATATAGTAGCTTTCAATGAAAATTCATACTTCGTTGTGGATTCACCAAACTCACTAATTTCAAAAGCAACAAGCTTCCCTATCAGTGTATCTCTTGTCATCTTTTTTACTGACATGAATTATTCAATAGCCTGAGCTTTTGATTTTTAGGAAGGAGGCAAGGATCTGAGTATCTTAGCCATAGTTTCATCTTCTTCCATAGAACCACCACCACATGTAATACCCATCACTATCTCATTTACTCTTTGCATAAAAGAAGTGATATTTTCATCTTCTCCCATTTTCAAATTATCATATTTACCTTTTAAGCTTTGTAGCTTAGCCATCTTCACCTATGCATCAATTTCATAGAAATTTTCTAGTTATATCAGTAGGGAGGACTCCTATTCTCAAGTAGGTGTATATATCATGATACCAGGGATCACCGAGACCAATGATTTCACACAAAAATTTAGACTCTAGTACCTCAAATGCTAGTATGAGAAACTATAGTACAAGGAATTCTTGCTTTGGGACATTGTGTGGGACATCTAGGAGTGATCTGATTGTTTCCATAGCATTCGCCACTATATTATTTTCCCTAGGTACCTACTTACATGTGATATAAATGAACAACTCTTTGAGGCTTTCCACCAATTTCTTGTATGGAGTCAACTTGTCATCCTTTGTTTGATACTCGTCATTGACCTCGTTGATTATGAGTTGTGAATCTTGATAGACCTTAGGTGCCATGATCTGCCACTGCACTATAATTCTCAACCTTATGGAAATAGCCTCATACTATGCAATGCTCTGTGTCTAAGGGAATGACAACTTGTCTGATTTAGGTATGCAATCCCCTTATGGAGTGATGAAGAAAATCCTTGCTCCTGACCCATGTTGTGTGTAGTGTCCATCAAAGTACATTTTCCAGTGATCTACTACACTTAGGTTGAAGATTGATTCATTAGGGAACTCTGATATGAGTAGGTTTTCTCAATATATCAGTGCTTCTTCTAGTTGATCTGTGATTGCTTGTCCTTTGATGGCCTTGTGTTCCACATACTCAATGCCGTAGTTTGTTAGAATCATGACCCATTTAGTTGTCTAACCTGTAAGCATTTCTTTAGAAAGTAGATACTTGATATTGTCTATCTCTGCAATGAGTCTTATCTGATGTGCTAGCATGTAATGTCTAAATTTTTGTGCAGTGAACACGATGGACTATAGTCTTCCCTACAAACCCGTTAGCTATTTCAATGCTTTCAGTGCCTCCATTTCAAGAATTTCCTTGACCTTAGTAGGATCTATCTCAATTCCTCTCATAGACATGATTTACCCAAGGAGTTTTCTTGAATGTACCTTGAAGACACAATTTTTTGGATTGATTATGACTTTGTAGTCCTCTAAAATATCAAAGATGAAGCCCAATGCCACCATATTATCTCAACATTTATTTCACTTGGCCAATATGTCATCCACATAATCCTCCATAGTCTTGTAAATCATATCATGAAAGATCAATGTCATTTCCATTTGGTAGGTAGCACCCACATTTTTCAACCCGAATGGCATCAGATTCAAACAATATGTCCCTCATGGGCAAGTGAAAGCCATTTTATGTTGGTCATCTTTCACTATCATGATCTGATTATACCCTGAGAATCCATCCATTAATGATAGCATCTCATATCCCACTTTCATATCCACAATCATGTCAATGTTTGATAGAGAGAAATCATCCTTGGGACATGCTTTGTTAAGGGCTCTAAATTCTGTGCAAATATAGATACCCCTAGTGGACTTTGAAATAAGTACAATATTTGAGACTCACTCTGAATAATCAATTGGTCATATGAATCTGACCTCTAGGAGTTTTTGTAATTCCATTTTGCCCAATAATCCTATCTGGGGATGCATTTTTCTTAACTTTTGTCTCATAGGATTTGCTTTAGGGTATGTAGCTAGGTGGTGAACCACAACCTTTGGATCAAGGCTAGGCATGTCAGCATAGGTCCAAGCAAAGTTTTTCTTTCTTTATTTTACAAACATGACTAAGAGACTTTCTTTTTCTTCTCTCGGAAGTGATTCTACATAGAAGGTTATGTGTGGTGTTTCTTTTTTTCCCAAGTTGACTAGATTGCACTTCTCTGCTAAGACCGCTAACTTATCCTAATGAATGGCACTAAGGGGTAGATTGAATCCCTTATCCTATTGAATCTCAGAGACATTTTAACCATTGGATGTGTCCTTTATTTTTACTATTTTCAGCTAGGAGAGTGCCACAATGTGGTTTTCACTCAAAGACCTAGAGATTATTCTCATATTTTCACTTTTGTGACTAAAGGATTCCATTGTTTACCCATTGTAGGTGTGTGTGTTGAGCATGATGTCAAATCCAGCCTTGTGATCTTCATATGGTATATTATCTCACAATCCCATGAATTCTAAGAGTGCCTCATTGATATTGAATGTGTCCAAAATTTGTGGTCGTCATTGGTTGTAATCAATGAGTTGGGGATAGACTATGTTTATCTGATGGATTTGATTACTGGTCTCAAAAGACAAGGTACTAATCATGAGAAGGGAGGAATCCTCGAAGAGAATAGGTAAGTCAGTTATGGTATCCTCATCACTACATACATCAGTTATATCAAAGGTAAAGTTATCTATGACTAGACCTATGGATACTGGTAACTGAAGGGAAAATGCTGACAACTAAGGTGGAGTTTTTGCCTTCTTAACTAGGGTTGTTTTTCCAGGTATGGTTACCTTCGGAGGGGTACATCTGAGGCCAGTATTTCTTATACACTTCTCAATGACAATGGGCTCTAAAAGGATGTTGTCATTCTACCCAAGTTCCTTGTTCTTGCTATAACCCATGGTAAGCATCATTTGTAATCCTTTGTTGCTCTCATCCATGGGAAGATCAGGCATGGGCCTTTCATCTTGGTATAGGAGACTAGATATTTCTTTTTAATATACCACTTCTCGACTAAGATCTCCCTAAAATTTGAATCTAGAGGGGTTTTCTTTGAAGTTTTGAGATGATGTTTCAACTAGTTGGGGTTGCCCATGAGACCTAGGAGATTGAGGTAACTCTCCTATTATGAAAGCACTTTTCTTCATTTTGTAATTCCCACACCCATTGTCTTGGACAATGACTTTGATTTCAATTATATCAAGAATGATGGGTGTCTTTTTCTAAGAAGTGGAGGCTAAAGTAGTTGGGTCTACATATGAGGTTGTAGGGCCTTCATCATTCTTTGGGACTTGAGAGATTTTATAGTATTTTGTTTCTAGGTTCTTGGAGTAATAAAAGGGCTCAGGATCACCATGGACCATGGCCGCTTGATTTTGATATGGGAATTTGATGCACTAATGGAAGGTGGATGTGAAAATTTGCATCCCATAGATCCACATACACCCTAGGAGGATGTTATAAGGTAAATCAAGGTCAAGGACTTAGCATGTGGTTTCCATGATGGTTGGCCCTACTTGAATAGGGAGTTGAATAGTGCCTTGAGACACTCTCCTGATTACCATGTGCTCTGATTGTGATACCCTTACCCTTTTTAGTTGCATCCTTAGAGAATCCCAAATTCTTTATTAGCTTGAGGGAATAGATATTTAGACCTATACCCCCATCCACCAAGACCCTTTTAACTTTATTTTTATGGACCAAGACTTTTAGATGGAGTGTGTGGCTATGAAATGGTTGGGTGGGGAAGTCCTGATCATAAAATGTTAGGAGATTTGGGGTGGTGATGTGTCTGACCATAGCTTGGAACTAGTCAACATCAAGATCCATGGAGATGGTGGATGAAGCCAACGCTTCCTCTAGGATTTTTCTATGTGTGGGTGATATCTTCAATAAATCCATGATGGAGATCTAAGTAGGGGTTCCTTTTAGCTGATCCAAGACATTGTAGCCATTGGGAATAGATTTCAAATTGAAGGTGGATGCCTTACGTGGCCATGATGACCCAAAAATGGTAACTTTGTCACCACGTGTGGTGACTCCATAATCAGCTTTAGCTCCTTTGATCTTAATAATAGTGACCCATTCATCTAGGGATGTGACAACATGATCATACACATGGTTCACATTGCCATACATTATCTTCTCATGGTTATTCTCATTGTTATGATCTAACATCAGATTTGTGTATATTTTGAGGTCTTGATTGCCAATTGGTTGCTCAAAATTTATGATCTTATCATCAATGAGGTCTTGGATTATATTTTTCAACCTCATGTAACTAGCTATTGTGTGCCCCTTTATTTTATGAAAATAAAAAAGGTGATTTTCATTGTACCATGGTGGTTTCACTCGGGGTTCTTAATAGTTCTCATAAATGGTAATTTTGATGAGATTCTTGTTTACCAACTTCTTCATGACGGATTCATTTGATTCCACAAGAGCAGTTTATTTTTTATTGGGGGGATATTGTTTGTTCCATGGGGGTGGTCCCCCTTGATTGTTCATATTGTTGACTTGATTGTTGGGTGGTTGTTGTGATACCGCATTGGCTTGTGTGTTGTTTCGATTGTTGCCTTACGGTTGTTGGTATGATTGCATGTTTTTTTTTGAGCACTGATTATGACCTTGGCATCAACCACCCCATCATTAGTGAAATTTTTGTTCTTCACCCATGTGAAAGGTTTCTCATTGTAACTAGTGGATGGGCGATTTTCTAGATATTCTTGATATGTGGGTTTCTCCCTTGTGCAATAAGGGCTCTTTTGATGTTGAGTGCCCTGAGGATCAAATGGTCATATATGGTAATACATTTCATCTTTAATTGGAATGACAAGGTCTTCTTGAGGTTGGCAATGATGGTGAAAATTTGTTGTTCTTTTAGTATTGTCCATTTGCTCTTTTTGGCTTTGGATCTCCATCTTTGCAAGAAGGAAGTGAATGATTCCCCCTTAGGTTTTTTTAAGAGCAGATAGTTCCTCTAGACTCACATCCATACCTATATTGAATGCATAGTTTTGTATGAATGCATCTACAATCTCTTGGAACCTTTTTATTCTAGGAGGGAGGCGGGAGAACCATTACATGGCATGTCCAGCCAGATTTTGAGTGAATAGTCGCATTAGATATGTATTGTCATATGCATCCTCCATGCAATGTACTTGGAATTCCCTGATGTGATCTTAGGGGTTTCCCATTCCATGATATTTTTTGAATTTAGGGATTTCAAACCCCTTTGGGAATGGTATCATCGCAAGGCTCCTGTCAAATGGATAGGGGCACAAATTGCTTGGTTTTCCCATTGTTTTCCCTGATTAGAGGTCTAGAACATGCTGCGAGAAAATAATAATTTATATTGTCACATATTTTTGTTGATTGGGAGGGGGAGTGAATGTGTTTTGAGGTGGTTGAAATTTTCAAGTGATGGGCAGGGTGTTTTGGGCATTTGTGGGAGTTCATTGCAAGCTTTGCTATGTGATCAAGGCTTGTTGATATGTCTGCATTTGATTTTGTGCCAACAATGCTTGTTGTTGGTCTTGCTACTATTGTGCTAAAAACACTTGTTGTTGGTCTTGTTGTTCTTGTGCCAAAAATTCTTATTGTTGGGCTATTAATTGGGCTACTTCTTGTTGCACTTGGTATTGTTGTAGGGCTTGCTGATATGCTTACTATTGAGTAGCTTGATATTGTGCTTGCACTTATGCTGCTTGAGATTGATATTGGGCTTGTACCTAAGCTTGCGCTTGTTGGGCGGCTTGTACAACTTGGGAAGCCTCTATAGCTTGTGCAACTTGAGTTGCTTGGGTGGCTTGTTGTTATTGTAATAAGGCTTGGTCTTGGGAAACTTGTGCTTGTTGTTGTGCCTATGCTTGTTGAGCAACTTGTATTGGTTGTGCTTGTTGAGAAACTTGTTACACAACTTGCATGGTTTGTTGTGCTTGTTTTGCTTGGAACTACTGAAGTGCCTTTTTATAGGCCTGTTGTGCTACTTGTAAAGTGATGCTATATGGGTTTTCCATATTTTCCCTTGGTGGTGGTGGTGGAAAATTAGGAATGGTGTTTTTTGTTGTGATGAGGGGTGTTGTATTCATGATAAAAATTTGCATGGTACATGGTGCGATTGATATTCTTGGTCCTTGAGAGACCACGTTTATAGACGGTGTTGCCATTGCCTATGTTGCTTGGATGGTTGCGACATGTTGTCGCAATATCGATGGCATGATTGGAGGATTTGGTGTGATGGTTTGATTTATGATTAGGGGGTCATTTTTATTTTATTGATTGATGGTTGGTAAAGGGGGTTTCCCTAAACCGAGGAGTGGTTTGGATGTTTGTGGTAGAGGTGGAAGTGATGGGAAAATGGGTGGTGTGTTTCCTTGAGAAAATTATGATGATGAGGGATAAAAGATTCCCCCTGGGCCAAATAGCTCACCTTCTCCTTGTGAAGTCATGGGGAGAGAGGTTTGTGTGTTAAGAGGACATGTCAATGTTGCGTAGAAAGAAGATGGGTTGATGGGGTCATGAAAGACAAGCGAAACAAATGGGTGTAGTGGATTTTGAGGAATGGATTGGCCCAAGATGGTGTTTACATCCAAATCTTGGTAATTAACAAGTGGATGTATTTGAAGAGCATGAAGTAATGAGCTTCCCTTATTGACAATAGGTTGATTTGGAGCAATGGATGATGTGATTTTTGGGATGGTTTGAGTTATACTTTGGAATGAAGGTGTGAATGAGATTGGTGGCATAATCCCAAGAGGTTTCTCCACAATAGTACTTACATCAAAATCAAAATGGAGTTTAGCCCCTTCTTTTTCCAATTCTAGCATGTATTGTGAGGGATTAAGTTTCATCACGACATTGATAATTTTGTGAGTCTTAGAATTTTGGACAATTTCAATAATTTCATCTTGAGTCATCCCTAGAACATTGTTGGTGATGTCCTCTGCTTGGCCACCTTCCTCTTGATGATCTTATGGAAGTGGATGAAGAGTGGGTGGTGGATTGCTAGATCCAATTGGATTGATTTTGAGTGTAGTTTGACTCAAGTCACTTGAAGTAGATGTTTCTGTGTTCATTTCTATGTTCTTATGTTGAGATGTAGTTTGGACCATAAAATGAGGATCAATTTTTAGGAATGTGGGAGGTGAACCTCTAACTCCTTGGATTGATCTAAAATTCAGGTACAAAAAAGAAAGTCTAAGATATTAAGGATCAAGGATGGTGACAAGATAATGAGAGATGGGAGATTGTGAATGATTGAACTCTTAGGAAACCTTGAAGGAGATACTAAACTTTAGGACTTTTGGATTTATATTGGATTTAATTTTTGGTCTTGATTTTGATTGGATTGGGTTTGGATAATGAACTCATAAACTCTAAGAGGTTGGATGTAGTCCTAGAGTAAAATTTTTTGCAATATGATAATTTGACTAAGTGTGTAAATAAGGATTCATCTACACATACCTAGTCAAACAAGATGATTTTGATTTGTTTCAAGAATTTTCCCAAGGCCTAGTATGAAGGATTTTTTCAATATTTCCAAGAGTTGTTTGTGAGATGGATTTTGATTTTGATTTTGAGGATGGATTAAGGTGTTGATTTTGATCCTAAGAGACTTAGAGAGACCTTTTTTTACTAGACCTAGGTGCTGAAGAACATGCTATACTTCCAATGTGAGATACTCAAACCTTTGAAAATGTCTTGGATTTTGACAATAGTAAAATGAATACAAGTTGGGATTTTTCTTTGATGCACATGAAGGTCAATCTTTCTCTAAATTCATAAATCATGGACAAACATTTCTTGTGAGCTTTTTGACTAAGACCTTTGGACTTTGGATTTTGGATTTTGATCTTTCAGGAAATCATTTGGAATAACACATGTGTGGGGTTCAATTGTTTCTTATCTTTGCTTAGTGAGTTCTTTTTACCACAAACAAATTCTTGCCTTAGGTTTTCAAACTAAATGTCTCATGTCCCAATTTCTTCTTATCCCACAAATTCCATTATGTGGAAATCAAGGAAATTAAGGTGTGTGAGTGAAAAATGTATCCATGTATATGAAATTCAAATACATATTAATAAGACATTGTATCAAGAAAGATGAAAAGAAATAGAATAAGCAAACCATGACAGCAGCTTCCCTGAAATCGTCTTATCTTCCTCTAACTCCAGCGTTTTGTTGTTTCGAATGGCTCTCAGATCATCAGAGCAATGCTCAACAAAATGACAGCTAAAGAATGAGATTTAAATAAAAATGCATAATATGCTAAATGAAAAGCTATGCTAAAAATGAATATTGCTAGAATATGAATATTGCTAGAATATGAATATTGTTGGAAGATTTCAAAGGTTGATTGTTGGTTGCTCAATTCTGCAGCATAACGATGTGACAAAGATCATAGATGGTGATGGATGGAAGATCGAAGACGGATTTTGATAGAATGAGGATGCTAGATGAATATTCGATCCAAATGGCTTGTGAAAGGTTATATTTATAGAGTTTTTGAAGTCAAAAGCTTAGTTGGAAAAGATCAACAGTTGAGATTCGATCTGGTAAGATGAACGGTAAGATATTTTTGAAAGTCGAGTGAAAGAAGTAGAAGGTTTCCCCTTCAATTTTCGTCATTGAGATCTGAAGGGAATTTGTCATTTTTAAGAATGAGTTAAAATGAGTTAGAACTAAACAAATTAAATTTATTTAATTTGTAAGTGAAGATGAAAATGGAAACTCGCATAATTAAATAAATCATATTTAATTATGTTTTAGAAATGAATTTAGAGTGAGGAAAATATTAAATTAAATATTTAATATTTTAATTTGAGAATGAAGAGAATATATCATTTTTGAATTTAAATATTCAACTTTTAGAATAATATGATAATCAAATATAAATAAATTATGAAAATTTATTTAATTTAATTAAGAGGAATATGGGAGATGGTAATTAATTAAATAAATTTATTTATTTAATTAATGTAGAAGAATCATAAGAATGAACAATATAAATAAATAATTAAATTTATTTATATGTAGATGACTTTAGGAGATTAATTAAATAAATATTATTTAATTAATTAACAAGCTTAATCAATTGTGACCATTTTTAGACATATACATTTTGCCCCTCTTTGAAGTGATGTGTGAAACACATTGCTTCAAAGAAAAATAAGAATTTTTCCCCATATATGCTTTCGATATTTCTGCTGATGATGCCCCCTCGGGAGGTAAATTACGAATGAGAAAGAGAGTGATTTAGCTCACAACAGATGATGAAAAAGAAATGTCCCATTTTTAAAAAATAATAAAGTCAAAAAGCAGCAAAGTTACCCATGGTTGACCTTTAAAAGGTAAAAAGATTGAAAAAGACAAGTCATTTGCACTTTTGACTTTGGTGAAAACTATAACTCTGAGAGTGATATCGCGACATGGAGATTCCCTATCATTGCCACTGATTCGAGAGATCTCACAGATACCAGAGGCCAGCCACATATGAACCACCGGTGAGTGGATCTAACATCCTATGCTTTAAAATTTTTACGTTTTTGTATCAAAATTTCATGTTTTTTCATAGTTTTAGTTTTGGAAAATGCCATTTGCGCGCATCTAGAAGAGTTTAGGCACTTTAAAAAAAAAATGCGCGCTTAGAGTAGAAACAAACGTGCATATAGGATAGATGTTTGAATGATTTAAAAAACAAGTTTAGCGCATCCCGTGAAAAATAGCAGGCATATATGGTAGGATAGGAAATTTTAGGAGTTAGGCGTATATAGGGAAAACAAGTGCGCATATAGGAAAAAGCGCAATGCGAAAAAATAGTGGCGCTTAGGTGGAGTAAAGTAGCACATATAGGAAAACGCGCATAGGAGGTCTGTTTGAGCGCATCCAGTGAAAACAAGGGTGCATACGGGTTTAGCGCATCCCGTGAAAAGAACGGTGCATATGGTAAAATAGGAAGAATTGATGTTTTGATGATAGTAACTTGAAAATGATGATTTGTATTGCTTCCTTAGTCAATAGATTAATAAATTGTCATGTCATCCTGTTGATATGGATAAAAATGATAAAATAATCTGATGATTGATTGATAACATTGCTTCCTAGAGTAGAAAACAATGAGTAGATTGAACTGATAAATTTGCTTCCTATGAATGAAAAAAAGAGAGTAAATGATTGATATGACTTTTGATAAATTTTCTTTTTGCGATAGAAAACAAATAGTAATTGATTGTAGAACATATTTGATATGATAGCTAGCTAGATAGATTTGATTTGATTTGATTGATAGGACTGATTATGTGATATGGGTCATTGCATTGATATGAGTTATTGATATGGGTCTGAGATAGTTCACTAATATAGGTCACTTGATAGATCACTGATAGATATGAGTCAAATTGATGTTGTTTGAATGATTTATATGATTCTGATGAATTATCATTGTGATGAAAATAGAAGGTTTTCAAAAACCTCTAGATTAGAGAGCGGCATTCAGCAGGATGGGATAAGATCCCTGAGTTAACACCTACTGACATAGCCTTGATAGATACATGTGGTTTGAGATCCTTGTTGGTGATGCCGCTGATTCAGGTCAATAGAGGATTGTCGACGACACTTGCAGAGCGATGGCATTTGGAGCATAACACCTTCCATATGCCAACTAGTGAGGTGACAGTGACTCTTGAGGACGTGTACAAGATCTTAGGTATCCCCGTTGTTGGTGTCCTTATGTATTACGATCACAAGGAGCTAGGATGCATAGATGCTTTGAGGAAAGTGTACGGAGATGCATAGATCGCTAGATCCTAGGTACCATGAGCCGATTTTCAAGGATATCCAGCCTTGCCGGTAGTTTTGGGTGCATTCATTGGAGGGCTCCTTTGTCCAAAAATCCAGGTAAAGGGATTATCAGTGGGGTGGGGTAGGCTTTTGGAGCAGATGCTGCTACAGTCGCAGAGATATGCATGGGGGAGCTGCATGCTAGCACATCTTTAGCATGACTTGCATTAGGTGGTGTACAAAGGTTCTTCCAATTTGTCATGTGGGGTGACACTACTACAGATATGGGCATGGGAGCATTTCGCTATGATGAGACTGACGTGCCCCAGAGTTAGGCCACCAGGTAGGCCATATATATATGTATGCTATGTTCCTTACCCAGCCCAAGCTGGGCAAGGTAGATTACTGGAGGTGACTACTGGATAACATGGATACAGTGGTATGGCGATCATATCCTGATTGTGAGCCATGGGCTACCGATGATATAGAGATGTCATACGTATGCATTCCTTGGTTCCTGATAGGGAGGACTCCCTTCATTTTGGAGAGGGTTTTGGTATTGCAGGTGCAAAGGCAGTTCAGATTCACGCAAGGGATGCCACAGGGGGTTGCACATTACGCCCAAAGCAGAGATGAGGCTGGATGAGGGCCATGTGTTTCTTACCAGATAGCATATACAGAGTTCCATACATTAGCGCCTGAGGCATGGGATGATAGGCGAGACATTATTGATGTAGGTATGTCTGATGAGTATTCAACATATTTTCACATGCATCCCTTTCCTCGGTTCACTAGTCCTGATGAGCCAGCACCAATTCTAGTAGCACCATAGCTAGGGGCAGTGAGACAGGAGGATGTGGCTGGTGGCGAGCAGGGAGCAGTTGGAGGAGAGGAGGTTGAGAGTGGAGATGAGGAGAGTTCAGATGATGATGATGGAGATGATGGTGGGGAGGAGGGTCAAGTGCTGGGGAGGTCTAGGCTGAATATTTTGAGGGGTGTCCAGATTATGCGGCGATCGAGGATAGGGATCAGGAGATGGACAGTGATCCAGATGGCATCCTCTTCTCAGCAAGGACAGATAGCCATGCTTCAGGCTCAGGTGCAGACATTATAGGGGTAGCAGGGATAGCTACAGATTCAGCTAGGGCAAGCACAGGGGTTCATTTTACAACTACAGGCACAGCTAGCATAGGTACAGGCACAGACATAGGCACCTACCCCAGACCCATAGTTAGCCCAGGTGATTACAGAGAGAGATGCATTTAGGCGGCGGGTAGTAGAGGCTGAGTGCATGGCTCAGAGGTTGATGGGCACAATAGAGAGTGCATCATTGAGGGATGCCATTGCAGAGGGCATGGAGATGGCATGGGAGGCTGAGTACTACAAAGTGAGATATGAGGAGCTATGTCTTTTAGAGCACAGAGAGCCGTACCCACGATCCCATAGCAGGACAAGGAGTAGATCACGGTCACACACACAAATCATGGGAGTGACTAGGCCTCGATAGGATCCAGATGCAAGTACTAGTGCCAGACCACCTCCTTCCAGACTAGCACCATCAGGGGCATCGACCAGTTAGTCTCGTGATGTATATCATTTTTGGAGCATGTATATGCCATTTTTTGATCATATCTGATGTATTTCGCTTTGGACATTTTAGTTTCATTAGACATTTAGACATTTGTATCATTTTTGATGAGTGATGATATGTAGCGGTGATGATTATTTTTGATGATGTGATGTGCATTTATGATGTGATGATGTGGTGTGCATTTATGATGTGATGATGTGATATGCATTTATTTCTACATGTTTATGGATTTTGGTATGCATTTGAATGATTTTGATGACTAACATGATATGCAGGATGATTTGATTATGATGTTTTATTATAATGATGATGATTTTATGATGTGTACTAATGATGTCATGTAGGTGGATGACTTATGATGTGTACATGAAAATGTATGTATGGAATGTTTATGTTTTTGGATTTTTCAATGTAGGTAAAAGATGAAAAATGAAATGTTGTGTTCATGATATGCATTATGATATGATGTGATGTGAGCAGATGGTGTATGATAAAATGATATAACATGAGATGATAGGAATACTGATATGAAATTGAGATGAATAAATAGTGATGTATGATAAAATGATGTGGTAAAATATAATGATTTGTAGTAAAATGATATGAGAAATGAAATGGATAATAATGGATGTATAATGATAATGAAATGATAATGATATGATATGATGAAATGATGATATTGAGATGAAATAAATGACATGAAATGGATAATAAAATGAGATGATATGAATGATAATAATAGTGAAATGATATGCTTTGATAATGATAATGAAATGAATGATAATGATGTAATAAATAATGAGTGAAATGAGATGATAATGAGATGGTAATGACATGAATGAAAGGATAAAAATATATGTTATAAATGAAATGAATGATGAGGCAATACATGATAATGGAATAATGAAATGACGACAATGTAATGATAATGAATGAAATGATAATGGGAATGGATGATAAATGTAATGAATGATTATAATATAATGATAATGAATGAAATGATAATGGGAATGAATGATAAATGAATGAAATGATTATAATATAATGATAATGATAATATAATAATAATGAATGAAATGATAATGGTAATGAAACGTATATGAAACTAATATAAATGATAATGAAAATGAAAATGAATAAACTGAATGGAATGATGATAATGGTAATGAAACATATATGAAATAATAAGGAATGAAATGATGAAATGTATATGAAATTAATATGAAAAGATGAAATGATATAAAACTAATATGAAATGATAATGGAACTAATATGAGATGATAATGATATGAAACTAATATGAAATCATAATGATATGAAACTAATATGAAATGATAATGAAAATGCAATGATGAGATGATAATGCTAATGAAATGATGATGAAATGATAATGAAACTAATATGAAATGATAATGATACAAATGTTTGCATTGTCTTCCACAAATAGTCCAAAGAAAAATGACAGCCATTGACCGTTCAAAAACTCTTGATGCAAATCCAATATGCAGTTATGTACAATGACCTAAAATGAAATGCAACTAAATTAAACCAACCATTTTGTTCAGCCTTTTAGTGAGCCTGCTTAAATCATCATAGATCATTTGAAAATGTTGGAAATGTGTACAAGCATCAAAGGGGAAATTAGCACCAATGATGACCTAAGTACAACTTTCATGATTTTTGATATAGCAAGTGAACACAAGAATCTAGGTATAATTGAACCGAGATGACCTGAGCATTTCTTGCATGAATAGACAAAGACTAACCACCATCTAATGCAAATTTGGAATTGTCATCAATGATAAACTTGGGAAAAATCATGTCTCGTGACATACTTGCAACAGATAGATGATTAACCTCAAGACAGCTGACAAAGAAAAATCATCCTCTTTCCTTACCACTCTAGTTCAGTACATCATCGAGTGTTCTCCAGAGAAATGATATAAAAAATTAAACAGCCATTGTTCAAAAAATCAAATACTATGGTTCCAAACATTAGACAGATTAGAGATCATCCATATATGAGTCATGATAAAGTACGCAACTGAAAGCTACTATGATATGGATCAATGATTGGATGTTTTAGTTTGATTTGGTTGTTTTTTTTTTTGCATGATTGGCTTCGATGTCATTGTCTCACTGCTTTGGTAAAACTTGAAAATTGATTTCCCCCAGTATGCCCATGTTTGCCCTTGGTATTGACACAACTTGCTGAAATGAATATGTACAATAGTCAAGCCATGGTAAGACGTTATTGCTCGAGGCAAATGATGACAACATGGTGTTGGTGTGGCTCTAAGATGATGAAAAAGATGCATGGAAAAGGAAGGCTGAAAAGTTAAGTGCAGAACATGAACTAATAGATGGAGAGCCCCCAAATAGCGTCTGTTTGTCAGATTTTCACTATTTCTTTTTATTGCAGTTTTCTTGTCAATAGACTACCTGTTTGCCAGGTTTTCACCATATGACTTTTTATTTTTTATTTTTTTATTTTTATTTTTTATTTTTTTGCGCTACTGAGGTGCCTGTTTGCAAAGTTTTCACCAGGGTAACCATTTTCTCAGGACTTTTTCTGCTGTTTTAGATTTCTTCAAGACTTTTTCTGATTTTTTTGTATTTTTAGGACTTTTTCTATTTTTTTTGTATTTCTTTAGGACTTTTTCTGATTTTTTGTATTTTTTCAGGACTTTTTCTGATTTTTTTGTATTTCTTCAAGACTTTTTCTGATTTTTTTGTATTTCTTCAGGACTTTTTTTGATTTTTTTGTAATTTTTTAGGAATTTTCTAATGATGATAACTACCTTAGACATAATACTTTTTCAGGTGCATGTTGTTGATAGGTTCATCAAACATGTCCCCTTCTGGTGTTGATAGCTTGTAGGCTCCTGAACCATAGATTGCGATAACCACATAAGGACCTAGCCAATTTGGTTTGAAATTTCCTTTCTTCTCTCTTTCTTGTTGATTGTGTGGGTTCTCTTTCAGAACAAGATCAACCACCTAAAAGGTAAGTGGCTTTACTTTGTGGTTATAGCTACGATACATCATCTGTTGATATGCTTTTAGATGATCAGTTGCTCTTTGTCTCTTTTCATCTAGGAATTCTAGTTCTTGGAGTCGGAAAACTCTGTATTCATCATCTGTTGTAAGACCTTTCAACGATACTCTGAGTGAGGGAATCTCAACTTCTAAAGGTAGTATGGCCTCTGCTCCATAGACAAGAGTGAATGGCGTTGCTCCTATTGGTGTGAGGATACTGGTTCTGTAGGCCCATAAAGCGGGATTAAGTTGAACATGCCAATCCTTCCCTAAATCATTCATAGTCTTTTTCAATATTTTCAATATTATTTTATTTGAGGCCTTTGCTTGGCCATTCCCTTGTGGATAGTAAGGTGTTGAATATCTATGCTGAATGTGAAATCTCTCACAAAGTTCATCAACATCCTAATTTTGAATGGACGTCCATTATCTGTAATAATGGAGTTGGGAATGCCATACCGACAGATAATATAATTGAGTATGAATGATAATATTTGTTTGCTGGTAACTTTAGTAAGAGGGACTGCCTCAATCCACTTGGTAAAATATTCAGTAGCTGTGATGATGAATTTATGCATGTTTGATGAAGAAAGATGGATCTTGCCCACTAGATCTAACCCCCATTGAGAAAATGGCCAGGTTGGTGTGAATGGTTGAAGTTCCTATGTAGGAGCATGAATGAGATTCCCATGAATCTGACATTTTGAGCATGTTTTCACAAAAGTGAATGATTTCCTCTCCATTGTAGGCTAGTAGTAACCCATTCTAATCAATTTCTTGGATAAGGTCAGTCCACTCGAATGAGTACCACAGATGCGACCATGAACTTCTTGTAAATCTTTGTCAAATTGCTCATGTTAAAGACATCAAAGTAAAGTGCCATCAAGACCATGGTGATAAAGGGTGTCAACAATAAGAGTGTAGTGAGCGGATTGGTAGATAAAATTGCGTTTTTGGTTACAGGATAAATTGAGTGGCAAGATATCGTCTTTGAGGTAGGCATAAATTTTTCCGTACCAAGGCAAATCAGATCCTACCAAATGGAAAATGATTTAGCTTTCAGGGGTATCATAAGCAGGTGTAAATGATTATTCCACCAGAAATTCATAATGATTCTGAGTTTTTGGGAGTTGTAATAATGATGCGATTGTAGCCATGGCATCAGCTGCTTATTATCAAGCCTTGGAATTTGTGTGAATTTGATGTTCACAAAATATTTCTTGAAGTCATCAACCATCTTTTTATATGGTATTAGTTTGTCGTCTTTGGTTTGATAATCGTCATTGATCTAATAAATGACTAGCTGTGAGTTGCCATACACTTGTAATTCTCCATTCCAGTGCTATTTTGAGCCCAGTGATCAATGCTTCATATTTGGCTATATTGTTAGTGCATGGAAATATTAGCCTATATTATCGAGGAATGGTGTGTCCTTGAGGGGTGATGAAAAGTATGCTTGCCCCCGATCCATGTTGAGTGAAAGAACCATCAAAATATAAGGACTATGGTTGTTTAGATTATATAGTAAAGACATCAGTATCTAGAAATTCAATGTGCAGAGGATGATCTGCTTGTAGTGGTGCTTCAGCTAATTGATCGGAAATAACTTGTCCTTTGATTTCTTTGTGATCAACATAATGGATGTCAAACTCACTTAGAATCATCACCCACTTTGCTAAATTTCCTGTTAATGATGCTTTGCTTAACAAATATTTAAGTGGGTCAATCTTTGAAACCAGATTGATTGTATGGGTTAACATGTAATGCCGAAACTTCCATGAAGGAAAGACTACTACCATACAAGCCTTTTCTATAGAAGTGTAGTTGAGCTCATGACTTGTCAATAGTCTACTGATGTAGTAGATTGCACGTTCCTTTCCTGTAGAGTCTTCTTGCACTAGCAGTGCCCCCAGAGATGTCTCTGTTGCAACAATATATAAGATGAGTGGTTTGTCTGGATTTGGTGGTATGAGAACTGGTGGAGTCATCAGATACTATTTGATTTGTTGAAATGCCAATTCACATTTGTCATCCCATTTGAAAGGAACATTCTTATGTAGTAGATGTGTGAAAGGTAAACTTTTGTCGGCCAATTGTGCAATGAACCTTCGTATATACTGAGGTCATCCTTGTAATGATCTCAACTGACTGATGTTCCTTGGTGGAGGCATTTCCATAATTGCCTGTACTTTTGCCAGATCTACTTCAATTGCTTTTTTTGAAACAATGTACCCCAAGAGTTTTCCATATTTGACCCCAAAAACACATTTCTTGGGGTTGAGGTGAACTTTGAATTTCTCTAATCTTGCAAATATTTTGGACAATATTTCTAGATGTCCTTCTCTAGTGTATGATTTTTCCAATATGTCATCCACATAATCTTCCATGAAGACATGCATCATGTCATGAAAGATTGTAGTCATGGCTCTTTGGTAGGTAGCCCCAACATTCTTTAGACCAAAAGGCATAACATTCCAACAATAAGTTTTCCATGGGCATGTGAAAGCTATTTTCTCCTGGTCTTCAGGTGCAATCTTGATTTGGTTATAGCCAGAAAAAACCATCCATTAATAAATACATGGCATGGCCAGCTGTCAGATCAACTATGGTGTCAATATTTGGCAATGGGAAGTCATCCTTAGGACATGCTTTATTAAGATCTCTGAACTCTATGCATATTCTCACAGTTTTATCTGGCTTGGATACAAGAACAATACTGGAGATCCATTCTGCATAGTTAATTGGTCTTATGAAGCCCACATCAAGGAGTTTTCTCAATTCTTCTTTAACCAATAATGCAACATGAGGGTGCATTTTTCTGAGTTTTTGTTTCACTGACTTGGCCCCTGGTTTGATAGACAAGTGATGCATGATAAGATCAGGATCAAGACCAGGCATGTCAACATAAGACCACGCAAAATTTACTTGATTTTCCTTCAAGAATTCCATGAACTCCGGTATTTCTTTCTCTATCATTGATGCAGCTAACTGTAAAATTCTTGGTTTTTCAGAAGTCTCAAGATTGACATCATTTGTAGGCTCAATCAAAATAGGCGATCACTCATGGTAGTGCTCTGGGAAAGTGTCAAGATTCCCATCGTCTGATGCCTCAAAGAGGTTTTCACAATCAGATACGCTCTTTATTTTATCTTTTGTTTGATCTAATACTACTAGATTCTAGTTTTCACCATTAGATCTTTCTTTTTTGTTTTTACTTTTGCAGCTGGGAGACTTGACACTCTCCTGATCAAAAACTCTATGTTAAAAATCGCTAGTGGAACAATCATTTGTATCATCTACGGAAAGGAAGTTTATGATAGTTTCATCACTTGGAAACATGGGTATGTCAATAGGTTCAAATGAATCCCAATCAATGAGATCAAGATAAATCAAAGGTATTGGATCATCAGGTTGTGTGAAATCAGCTATGGTTATGGTCATAACGGAGTGGTCCGTAGGATCCAAGATATGGGGTGGGTCAATGATGACACTGTCCTCATGATAATCTTGTTGATTTAGATCTAACTCGACATCACTAGAATCATAGTCAATTTGTGGTTCAGATTCTTGCGGTTGGGACCCTGAACCTTGACCTTCAATTAGAGTTGGAGCGTAGTGGTGTATTACATCAACCTCTTTATCTCTCTAGAAATCATCATTGTAAATGGTGTCCCATTCATATCAGCAGAGTCTATGCCAGAATTGTTGTCCAAGAAGTTCTGAACTATTGTCAAACATGCTTCTTGTGAATCTGAGCCTTCTTGCAATGCGAAGACAGTGCCATGCAGTTCTTTGGATGTATTTTCTTTGGAGCGAGTATCATAACCCAATCTAGTTTTCTCTTTTGCAGTGAGTCGGGGGAGGTGAATGGGTTCAACTACTCCTTCTTTCCTTTTTCCGATAGGCCCTTCATCATAACCCATCTTTTGCATGATTGAATACCATTTTCCATATTTGTTTGTGGGTAATTTGACATTAGATACTGCTTCATCTTCATCTTTATAGAGCCAGTTTAGAATATTTGTATCCTCAGGATTTTCCATGGGGAATTTTTCTTTGATGAATTGTCCATTAAATTTTGTGATTGGCTCTATTGGTGGTTGCTTTGATGTTGATGCTACTGATATTTGATGTTCCTTGATAGATGGTTGTCCATGTGATTGAGGTGATGTAGGTAGATTAGCAAGACAAAAAGAGTATTCTCCAACTCCATGATCTTTGAATTTCATCTTTTTGTCAAAACTATTAGTCAATTGACTGATTTGTGTGTTAATCTTTAGAGAAGTCTTAGCATGAGCTTCTCGATTGTTAGGGACCAAAGTATCTTGACTGGCTTTTATGTTGGCACAAGTTTGAATATTGGAATTATCAGTTGGTATTGTGATTTCCTGTACATCATAAGAGAACTTAAGACATTGATGATAGGTTGATGGGACAGCTTGCATTTCATGGATCCAAGGATGACCCAATAAGATGTTATATGCAATATCTCGATCCAGTACTTGATAGAAAGTGTTCTTTATAACAGGGCCCACTCTAATTGGCAGCATGATTAGACCCTTGGATGCTCTTTCTTCATCATCATAATCTTTTATGGTAATCTTTCTTCTGAAATCAATGGAGTCCTAAAAAAATCCTAATGACTTAACCAACTTCATGGTACAGGTGTTCAAACCAGCACCTCCATCTATTAGAACTCGTTTGATACGAAACTTGTGAACCATGACTTCTAAGTACAATGATGAATCATGGGGATGAGTTATGGAAATGTCATCTTTTTTAGAGAATGAAAGGCAAGTGGGTGAGGACAAGTGTCCCACCATGGCTTGAAATTGGTTCACATCCAGGTCAGTGGATACATTAGTTTCAACGATGGCTTTTTTGAGAATTTCCTTATGGGTTGGGGAAATTTTCAATAGTTCCATAATAGAAATTTGAGCAGGGGTTTTCCAAAGCTGATTGACCAAATCATATTGATGTTGAGGTGGAGGTTCAATGGTTTTTGAAGAGGTACCTTTTAAGAAAACTTTAGATTGTGCTCTTGTTGTTGTGTTGACTTCTCTATATTCCACCTTCTTATTGACTTTTATGACATTTACCCCCTCGTTGTCTGCATAGAGATGGTTGATTATATGATCATCATTGATATGATTCACATTTTTTTCAGAAGACTCACCCTTTTGATAATTAGGAAATGGATTGCATAATGCTTGGTGGTCTGCGTTGGTTTGTTGATTTCCTTCTATTGTAATGATGTCATTGTCGATTAAGTCTTGAATTTAATTTTTCAAGACTTGGCAGTTGTTTGTGCGATGACCTTTACACTGATGATAATCACAATAGTATGCCTCATTCCATGATGGAGGCTTTACACTAGGTTCATAATTTTGTTGAGGCGGTAATGTAATGACATTTTTGGCCATCAACTCTTTGAATGCGGATTCTAAAGATTGTCCCAATGAAGTGAAAGTTCTTCTATTCGAGAAGAATGAAAATATTTGTGGATTTGAATTCAAGGTGTTCCCCAAGGAATTGTGATTATTATTGTTTCCTCGGTAACCTTGGTTGTTGGAAGTCCCTTGATGGGGAGTAGAGTGTTGATTTGTATTGTTTCTCTAAGGAGGAGGATTATTTCCGTGATTTGCAATCGAGTTGACATTGTTGTTGCGACTGTTTGGAGTACTGAGGACAAATGGTTTGGTTGAGGCATGATTTGCATCAACAACACCATCATTCACCATGTTTTTGTTGTGATTCCAGAATTTGGATTTGTCCTAATTATTGTGATGGTTGGATGAGCTAGGATTTTCTTTATCATGTTTTATTATTCCTCTTTTTACCAAGGTATTTTCAATAGTTATGGAATCTTCAATTATCTTCTCAAAAGAAGGAGGACAATGTAAGTTCAAGTGATAGCTCATTTCTGAATTTAAACCGTTGATAAAAGTAACCATCTTTTCCTTTTCAGGAACAGGACGTGGATATCTAGAAAACATTCTTCTCCATCTCTGAAGAAATGTAATGAAAGATTCACCAGGTTTCTGTGCAACCTTGCAATGATTTATCATGGTGATCTGATGTTGTATGTTGTAGGTATATTGTGATATGAATAGGTTGATCAATTCTTCAAATGTCCTGACGGGAGGTGTGATCTTAGATAACCATTCCATAGAGTGTACTCCAAGACTCCTAGGAAACAGTCACATCAAGTAAGTATCTTCTTGAGAGAATTCCAATGTCATGTTCCTGAAGTCTCTAATGTGATTGATTGGATCCATTTTCCCATTATAGCTATCAAATTTTGGCATTTCACAATACTTGGGAAAAGGAATCATGTTAAGACTTCTATCAAAAGGATAAGGACAAATGTCCTCGAGAGTGTATTTCTTTGTGGTTGTTCCCCCTTGTAATTCTTTAACTTGTCCTTGAAGTGCCTTGATTTGTTGGGTCAAAGCACTAAGATCAGAAAGGGGTGTCTCTTTAGGTTTGTTTTTCAAGTTTTCAATGTCAAAATCGTTAGGCAATTTAGCCCCTTGTTTGGCTAGATAGTGAAAATATTTTTCCTTATCTCGCTGCAAGATCTTTTTAATGGCTTTATGGAATTTGGATCTTGTTCAGCCTCTCTAAGATGCTCCTCATCTTGTTCCTCATCACTATCTATTTGTGTTTTTTTCATGTCTTTGTATTGATGGAATGGATTTTCTTCTCTATTGTCCATGTTTTCGTTAAAAAGTGGATTTTGATTTATGCTAAAAAGGGGATTACTGCTTTCTCCTTCTTCTTGAGTGTTTTGAATATGACTTTCTTTTTGGATTGTATCCTTCAATTTATTATGTTGAGATCTTGTGGATATAGGCATATGAAATTGAAAATTTCCTCTAGACTTAGATCATGATTTCTGACAAGTGTGATGATGATGATCTGATAAGATGCGGGATCTTATGATAAGATCAAGGATGCTCCTAATTTATTGATTGTGGCTTCCAAATGATGAAGGATTTCAGAATCTTGTTGGGGAAGTTGAACCAAAAATTAGAAAGTTGTTTTGAAAGGTGCAATCTAAAAGATTTTGATCTTCGTTTTTAAAGAAATTCTCTCAAGATCTTTGAATAATATGACTGGGGTGTGAAGGATATTCTATAGAAGGTTGTGGTATGTTGTCAAATTCAAGAGGTTGGTTATGATTATGCTGTTGTGATAGAGCTAATCTCTGATAATAAGCTTGAGAATCTAAGGGATCTACAGCATATTCATAAGTGAATCCTCTAACAAAATCTTGATATCTGTGAAGAAATCCTCGATAGTGAAGCAAGACTTGTCGACTTTTGTACAAGAATTTTCTCTTTTGCAGTGTTTTCTTGTATCCTAACGGTTTCTTGGGTTTTCTGATCCTTTTAGACAATGATTTCTTGGGAAACTTTGTTGACTTCCAATCTCTAAGCATGGGAAAAGTATTGGGAATGTTATTGGACCAATGGTATGAAATTTTTTTGAGTGATTTCAGTTGTTGTTCTTCATGTTCATTTTGGATGATTTCTTTATCTGAATTAATGTGATGGAAGACACAACAAACATTTTGAAAATAGTTGTTCTTAAAGCCCTATACTAACATGAAGTGTTTGATCAAGAATTTTTTTTTCATCAAATGTTTTCATAGGTTTTGCACATAAAAGACAATTCAGATAGACTCACTCTTAATGCTCAAATAGGTCATTCTAGTAATCAATAGCCCACATCTTAGAACTGTGTTGACTCACACAGCTATGCCACCCCTGAAGGGGCACCTGTGTTTTTATCTTTTCCAAGTGCGTACTCAGAGTTACGGAAGTGGACACCGGATCCCCTGAGCAAACGGTCCTTGGCAGTTATATGGTGAGTATCTTGGGCCAAATTATTCCCTCCCCTTGCACTGTGATTATTAGAATGTTTGGAAACTGACTCGGCTGGCCACTACACTAAGTTCGTAGTAAGGATTTCCATTCGGTGCAGCAATAATAAGCTCCCTCAGGAGACCTCCCAACCTTTAGAACAAAGGCTTTGGGGATGGTTATCTTGCACACTATCGGCAAAAGAGGGTTTCCCCAAATTTGCTTTAAATTTTATAGTGGGGTGGAATAGCCTGGCTTTGGCTTGAACCCACTTGAGTCGTTCCCGTAGGGTGAGTACTTTTTCCCACTATGGCAGGCTCTCTAAAGGATGTAATTAAAGTAGTAAAATTCATGAAATGAAAAGGTAAGTCTGGTATTCTGATCACCCAGTTAAGGGGAGAGCATAGACCTATTGCCACAGTCAAAGTAAGTAGATGTTCTTTTTAAATTCCAAATCACAATGATCTAATCTAAGTGAATATATTGCTTCACCAAAAAAAAATTGTTCAATTTTAACTGCAAGATCATTGTTTGTTGACTATCCTAGATTGCTTTATTTTATCCAGATGTGGCTACCCTAGGATTGCTTCCTTTTAAAATTCAGAAAAAGAAAAAGAATTTTGTCTGCGGAAGGCATCAGACTCAGAATTTTGTGTTTTTGTTACAATCTATATGTGCCTGAATAGAAGCTATATGCACCCGAAGATATATGCACTGAAATAGAGGGTAAATGCCCTGGAACATATGCTATATGCACCTAAACAGTCACTATATATGCCGAAACAAATGCTATATGCACCTAAACAGATGATATATGCGTGTTAAGAAAGATTATATGCTTTTAAAACAATTGCTATGTATGTCGAAAGAAAGTTACTGTATGCACCTAAACAGTCATGGTATGCACCTAAACAGTCACGGGATGCACCTAAACAGTCACGGTATGTGCCTAAACAGTCATGGTATGTGCTCCAAAATTTTGCAAAACAAAAAGTTAAAAAACCCCATATGCATGTCAGAAAATTTTGAATGCGCCTAAACGGGCATGTGCAGGATCATGGTATGCCAAATAGGCCCTTAAGTGGCAAAAAATTCAGAAAAATCAGTGTTAGGCAACTTGACGTAAATATTTGAATAAGTTATCTATATTATTTCAAAAATATGTAAGAATAGAATTTGTAGAAAATTGAATGTAGTTTCTAAAGTACTAGGTTTATTTAAAAATAAATAAAATCTATTTGGTGAAAATTTGAAATTTCAATGCAAGTACTTAAATTTCAGGGAAAAAATAAGAAGTAGGTGTATGTACCATAACCATAATAATATGATAATATTTTTTTAAGATTTTATATATAAGTAGAGGACTCATGTCCGGATGTGATGCATATTTTTTGTAATTTTTTCCAAGTAAATAATTAATTATGAATTTTTATTACAACTTTTAGAAAATATAAAACTCGTCTTCGACCACCTTAACTTGGTCAAACATTCATGAAATTTAATTTTATTTTTTTAATCCTATAGTATGTAAAGCATAGAATGTGACACATGTTTTGGATTCAAAAAATATGATACCGCTTGAAAGTTATAGATGTTTTTCAATCAGCCTATCGATCAGGGACTTTAGTCGTAATTCTAATAGAAAATGAATAATAATTATTTATTAAATTCAAATTAAATCATAATTTATATTTTTGGAAAGCTGAGAATCTCCTCTAAAAACCCTTTTCGTTTCATTAATTTTGGGTGAAAAAAAGTCGTCAGCCACATACCCTACAAATATTGCCACTTTTTGGCATACCATGATCCTGCACATACCCAAACACCAGATTTTTCTTTGAAAGCTGATTCCAGAACGCGGAAATTGTCAACAGAAACTTGCAGAAAATGTTAAATTCGTGGGTTTGGGCCCCACAGTGGGTGCCATTTTATTGCTAGAATATGAATATTGCTATTCAAACAATATTCAAACATCATGACCATTTGAATTTGATGACTAAGGAATCAATACAAATCAACACAAATCAATGTTTTTCATATAGCAATACAGATCAAAAATGAAAAACATTGCCTGTGCCATACGCTTGTGCCTGTCTGAATTTTAGAATAAGAAATTCATGTCATATTAATCCACATAAAGATCAACACCCTCCCAATGATTCCATTCATAACATACCTAATACTATTCATGATCAATCTTTCATCTTTGATGAAGACCCCTTTTACGATCAAGAAGACCATGGTGATCCTCTTAGCCAACATTATGCATTCCATGGTCAAGAGATTTCCACCTCATCCATCCATGATACACAAAAATCCACTTCCCTTGATGAGACATATGCCTCCCAAGCCAGCATAGAAGATCAAACAAATATCTTGGATCTAAGTGAACACAATGCTAATAAAGATCCTAATGAGCCCCTGTCGCCCACTATGGACCCCATTGCAAGTCCTCCATCCTATCCTATTGGTCTCTCCACCCTCATTCAAAAACAACCATTATCTTCTCCATCTAATAAGGAACTCGTGTCTAGTGTTCCACCTACACCTAGTCCCATTGTCCATTGCGCACTCCAAAACATGAACCACCAAGGTAAGGGTCTAGACCTTCATAAACAAGGTATTTTGGAGCCCATCCATGTCAAAGTCCCTCCACGCTCTTATGGCCTTGGACATACACCCCAAGCACAACAACCTAAAGATGTTGGTATTTCCTCCATGCCTCCTAAGTCCACTTTCCATCATAAATCCTATTGTATCTCTAAAACATATGGTGCAATTACACCTCCATCATCCTACAAATGTCAAAAGCATGTGACCATACACCTTCCACCATCAAATCTGCCACCATTGATTCTAACTCCTAATATCCCTCCATCTAATCTACCTCCACTTCTCCCAACACCTAATATCCCCATCATCCAATCCCCTTATCCCTCCATCCATAAATACCCTAACATTCCTAATCATGACCAACAAATGCACACATTATATAAACATGAAGCTTCCACCCATTCCACCATACCCATGGGATTCAAAAACAATAATTTCAATGACTCTACCTATAAAGTCAAAAATTCTAAGGGTTCTCATGCCTTAGGACATCAATACAAAAATTCAAAGCAAAATACATCTAAAACGCTATATAAGCCCATACCTCGAAAAGTAAAGGCCAAAAATAAAATGGTTTGGGTACCTAAGAAAAAAGAAATCAAGTCAAATGAGGCATTCACATCACAAAAATCCCAACCATCCACTTCCATCCCACACTCTCATTCCATTCAAAAGTCTCAATTCCTAAAACCCACAAGCAAAATAAAAATCATAAAAATACTAAGTCTATGTGGGTACCAAAAGCACTACATCCTCACACCTCCTAAGCAAACATCTTCATTGCTTCCTACACCCCATCCACATCAAAAGCTTCAACGTTTATCACAGTGTGTGCAACCATTGGTCATGGTTCCCTTCCATTTCACAACAATTCCACATACCTCCATCTCCTCGTCCTTCAACTACTATCCTACATATCTCCCCTACCATCTTCCTATGGTCCATGCTTTTGCATAAACCTTCAATCCATCCTTTTGCACAAGTCCTATTCAATCCACATCATCATCCACTATTCCCCATCCATTCTTACATAAGACTTTCATAATCTGTCATCTACCTAATCCATCCCTTTCATGTCATTCCTTACCAACATCTATGAGCATAATGACACTTAACATGGTCCATGCAATGACATCCATATCTAGTGGGACTATCACCTTTCACAGATCTAGACACTTGAGTCCCTCCTATCCATATTCCACTTCTCCTATCCAAAAAGTCAAAAAGTAAAAAAAAAAGTAAAAAAGTCAAAAGAAAAAAAGTCAAAAAGTCAAAAGAAAAAATAAAAGAGAGAAAAAGAAAAACCAAAAAAAAAAATGTAAAGAGAAATCCCTTCGTCCAACGATGAAAACCTGATAAATAGGCACCCTGGATAAGTACCATGATGAAAACCTAGCAAATAGGCATCATGTGTAGGTTGATCTTCTATGTCACTTACACTTGGGGGCACAATGTCTTATCTATCTAACCTATCATTCATGTCATATCATTTCCATCCTACCTAAAGATCAACACCCTCTATCTATCTAACCTATCATTCATAAAATGGTGAGTATCTTGGGGGCAGATTCTTCCCACGGTGGGCACCATTTTATGTGAGTAAAAAATGTATCAATGTATATGAAATTCAAACACATATTAATAAGACATTGTATCAAGAAAGCTGAAAAGAAATAGAATAAGCAAACTGTGACAACAGCTTCCCCGAAATCATCTTATCTTCCTCTAACTCCACTGTTTTGTTGTTTCGAATGGCTCTCAGATCAGCAGACCAATTCTCAACAAAATGACAACTAAAGAACGAGATTTAAATAAAAATGCATAATATGCTAAATGCAAAGCTATGCTAAAATCTGAATATTGCTAGAATATGAATATTGTTGGAAGATTTTGAAGGTTGATTGTTGGTTGCTCAATTCTGTAGCATAACAATGTGACAAAGATGGTAGATGGTGATGGATGGAAGATTGAAGACAAATTTTGACAGAATGAGGATGCTAGATGAAAATTCGATCCAAATGGCTTGTGAAAGGTTAGATTTATAGATTTTTTGAAGGCAAAAGCTTAGTTGGAAAAGATCAACGGTTGAGATTCGATCTGGTAAGATGAACGGTAAGAGATTTTTGAAAGTCAAGTGAAAGAAGTAGAAGGTTTCCCCTTCTTCAATTTTCGTCATTGAGATCCGAAGGGAATTTGTCGTTTTGAAGAATGAGTTAAAATGAGTTAGAATTAAACAAATTAAATTTATTTAATTTGTAAGTGAAGATGAAAATGGAAACTCGCATAATTAAATAAATCATATTTAATTATGTTTTAGAAATGAATTTAGAGTGAGGAAAATATTAAATTAAATATTTAATATTTTAATTTGAGAATGAAGAGAATATTCCATTTTTGAATTTAAATATTCAACTTTTAGAATAATATGATAATCAAATATAAATAAATTATGAAAATTTATTTAATTTAATTAAGAGGAATATGGGAGATGGTAATTAATTAAATAAAGTTATTTATTTAATTAATGTACAAGAATCATAAGAATGAACAATATAAATAAATAATTAAATTTATTTATATGTAGATGACTTTAGGAGATTAATTAAATAAATCATATTTAATTAATTAACAAGCTTAATCAATTGTGACCATTTTTAGATGTATACATAAGGAAATAGTTCCCTAATGTTGACTATAGTGGGAGAAATTGAAGATGTAAAACCAAATACTTAGAAAACTCTCAGGATAAAATCCCTAGGGTAAGTAATAACACTTGGATTTTGTCAAAGAAATTTGCTTCCTCTAAAGGGTTTTAAATTTGATGATCATAATTGTTTTTTTTTCCATTTTTTTAGATCCAAACAAAGTGTTTTGATTTGAAAAATGATGCACAACCCTAGGATAGAAAGAGACAATATTTACTGAATCCCCACTTGGATAAATCCAGCTACACTTATTCAGAGTGGATGACTAGAATCTTGACCACACTGGCTCCCCTCCATGACACACACTTCTTAGGTCATCCAAGCTTCATTTCTCATGTATCTCCCATGATGAACTTCTCATCTGTAAAAAGAACCAAAAAAGTGTGGGGCAACTTCAGAGATCTGAACTTTTACACCAACAAATAGAAATGATTTTGGTTTTTACACAAATTGGTTCTTAGTCAGGGTGATCGGGGACATGGAACCTTGTGAGTGTCCAACAATACACTATAGGCTTTAATCAATCCTACTAGGAGCTCTTATAATTTTTAAGGTAGTACCCCATTCTGAAAGACACTGTATGACTTAGGCCTACATACCATGGGCCTTGACAATTTAGTCTTATCCTTTTATATACCTGCCCGAGTGAAAAATTGGTTGGAGTTTCCTTCAAGTTCTCCTTTCGGATGTATCTCTTAGAAAGCCCCTCTAAAGGTAGAAAAAAGCGAGCAAGAACATCTATAGTTCGATCAATCATTTTTTACATGAACACAAAGAGAACACACGTGATATACTCAACTCACACTAGCAAGATTTTGTTAATTTTAAAGAACCCAAATTGAAGTGTGGAGGAAATATTTCATACAACTTAATATCACCAAAAGAATTTTGATTCTCAAGATCGCCGTGAAGCATGAGAGAAATGAATATTCCTTTTAAATGATATTACTTTGTAAAAGAGATTACAAAACACAAAATACACTTGTTTATTTTAACCTTAAAAGCTTGTCCAATTTTTAAAATCCAAAACCAACTCTAGTAAGTTTCTAAAGTTCTTTTTAATCCCTTTGATTGTTCTTTTTAAGCCCAAATGAAATTTATTTTGAGTCCTAAGAACTTAAAGAGAACAAAGCCTTAAGAATGGGATTATAATTTCTCTCCAAAGTGTTTAAAAACACTTAGTACAATAGAAAGAAGATGCCATGAGAATTCTTTTCTTTGCTTCCTCCTTTCCCTTTTGATCACTCCAACCTACAAAAATTAGTTAAACAATAGAAAATAGAGACCTAAAATAAATTACAAGTTTAAATTGATCAAATCCAAAAAGAACATGTTAAAAATAACTTCAAGGCTGATGTTTACCCCATCCCATCGGCCCAATCTGCAAAGGCATCACAGTTTGGAGTAGGTTAGTGGCTCTCTGGTGAAACTAGCGGTGCTCTGTGGAGAAATAGAGACCACGATTGCATCATTGTTTCACCCACCGGTGCACTTCGGAGTTTGGAAGACTAGACCTCTAGGAGAATAATGGAAGTGTTGTAGTTTGGATGTTGACAATATTGCTAAATAGTGTTGTTGGACTGATAGTGGTGTTGTTTTAGTTTGGTAGCATCGTTGTTTACTGTAGACACATAAAAATTTGAAAAACAGTGGAATTTTCACCAAAAAATGTGTTATATTCTCAAGATTCACCCTCCTTGTAGTGCCAAAATGTTAATGGTGGATCTAGACTTGCACAAACATGAAAAAACAACACAATATTAGTCAATTATGTAAATCAAAACCATCATTCCCCATAAGATTCATTTGAAGCATGATGAACATGAAATAAAGTATATAAACCAAATGAAAGCTATCTAATCTTGCTCAAAACACTCAAACCCTAAATCCCATGGGGGAATTGGTGCTATTTTGATGTGGAAAATAGTCCTTTCCTAATTCCTTGGAAGCTTGATGATGATCAATGGTGCTCCTTGATAAAATTTTCAATAACCTAGCTATGGTGGATGAAAAACTATGAAAACCTTAAAGAACTTGGATGAATTTTCTAAAAACCTGTGGATAATGACTTTGCATGAAGTTGTGCATCCCAAATTAGTAAAATAACTCTCCATTTATAGAAGAGAAGGATGGAGGAATGAGCCAAAAGGATGAATGTGGGACTAAAGATCAACCAATAGCCACTTGTCAAAATTTTAGTGGAAAGAGGTGGATCACGTTTTGATGAATGTGCACATAAATGCTATTAGAGGGAGATTTGAAATTTGAAAGTTGGCTTATGGAAGAGGAGCTAATGCCACTTGGCTCAAGAAAAAGGACTTGTAAGAGGATTTTAATGCCATGTTGGAGGACAAGACCTTTGGGAGGGAGATTTCAAATTTGAAGAATATTCCATCTTGATACCTTTTTGAATGAAAATAGAAGATTTAATAAATCAATTAAATTGATTTACTCGCACAAGTTGCAAAATCTAGAGGATTTGATTAACTTAGATGGAGATTAGTTGATTTGACACTTTGAATTAGATTTTTGGAAAAAGTTTGATTAATATAATTAAATGGGGGATGATATTAGTTTTAAATAAAATAAAGACAAGTTTATTAAATTTAAAGGAAATGACTTTAGAACTTAATTAAATAAAATGAACTATTTAATTAAAGGAGGGACATAGGATTAATTAAAAAAATGATTTATTTAATTAATGGTAGATAATGATTTACTCAAAAAAAATTGATTTATTTAATTAAAAGATGAATATGATGAATTTAATTAAATAAGGGTTATGCAATTAAATGGTTCGTAAAGGAGATGATTTAAGTAGAAATGGTGTTAGTAAATCAGGATCAAGTGCAAGAGATCAATGATTATAATTTACATGTCTACAATAACATAATAATGTAAATTATATAGCTAGCTATAGTTTACTTGTTATTTGCTATCAAGAGATAGACATAAATCCTACTACTTTTGGCTTTTAGTTGTCTTTTGGTTTGTCCTTGATGTCAAAATGTTTTGCAGTTTGTATTGTTGATGTCAACGATGTCAACATTGATTATGCAGTGCGTTGGAATTCACATTGATTTCTCATATGGATGTTTTGTAGTTGATTTGTATGTTACAGTTACAGGTCTTTGATTCAATTTTTTTTCACAGGTATATGGCATTATATAGGTTAATGGCACTTTATGAAAAAAGTATGGTTTCAGTATGAGTGGATCAATGCATAAAATGTTACAAGGATTTGGACAACCTATTTTTGGAAGGTCTACAACCACATTGTGGTCATGTGATATTGGCATTATTATTTTCTATCACTTCATATCTTTTGGCTCAGTATTTCAGGTTGATCAGTTAAGGTGGTTTTATATGCTCTCATTGTGATGAAGATACATGCTAAAAATTCAAAAGGTCTATAAACCTTGTCATCTCCATCACATGTGCTATTGAGGCTTTGAATATTTTATTACTTGCATCACATTTAATTTTAAAAGATTATTAAATCCTTTATAATAAAAGGCTCAGGAAGATTTATATGGTTTATATCGATCTCATTACATCTCTTAGAAGGGTGACTTTATTAAAAATCACATGGAACTGAACAAGTTATCAAAAAACTATTGAGAGCCATCATTGATATTGGGTTAATGATTTATTTATTATAATGATGTAGATGAATTTATAATGCTTATATCGGTTTGTATGTGATAGAACATACATAGTTAATTGGTGACTTGGCATCCATGGCAAAAGACTCTAACATTGGACTTCAAAGCATCATTGTGTTTGGTAAAGTCTTCGAAGATAATTGAAGTTTTATTTTGACAAAAGGTTTTTCATTATGTTGTGAATAGGGTTTGTAACCCTAGCCACCATGTTTGTTTTAGTTGTAGACCTAGAGATTCTTTCTCAACTGACACTATAGGAGTCTTGGATAGGAGGTTATAAGCTAGAAGACAGTGAGGATGTTTTGAACATTGACTATAAGTTTTTGAGAGCTCGAATATGGAAGTTATAGTGGACACTCGGTGGCATCTTACCAGCTAGGTTGTTGGGAACTTCTTGACAGGTCATCATGTTTCTTATTCAGTTTCTTTCATAATATATTTGCAAAAAAAAATTAATGCGAGATTTGGATTAGTTGGTTAAAGAGAAGGTTAATGATGTTGGTTTTCTGAATAATTTGGTGATAATTTTTTTGTTAAGGAATCTTTCTAAAGAGGTTGGTTAAAAATATTGTAGGGTTTCTGGTGATTCTTCTCTCGAGTTATAACTAAAATATATTTATCTTGTTTTAGCTGCAAAATTGGTAAAAGGGTTTCTTATTCAAAAACCCTAACTCGAGATGGTATTTATGGTTACATAAACTATATTCAAAGGATATCTTGCATCCATAAAAGATGGGTTTTTCGTATATCTTGTTGTGATCTGCAAGAAAGAAAAAGAAAAATGATATGAGATTTCAGACATTGTATTGCATTGAAAATCTTTTTAATAATGATTTTCATATCATTATTTTAAGGAAGATGTTGTCAATTATATACAAAATTGTTCAATGTGCTTAATGAGGATATTCATAGTCTTCTATTATAAACCTATGGTTGCAAAAATTGCACTTCTAGGGTTCTGATAGAATGGTATAATTTGTTGCTTTGTAAAGGGGTTGGTACTCCTGAACTTCCTAGAGTTGTTCCTCTATCTAAATAAAGTGATATTTTTTGAGTGGTTTTTGTTCCCCAATAGGGTTTTCGACTCAGGACAAGACATTGTGTTATGTGATGATTGCATTAAATGTTTTTAAGTTTTAGTTTTGCATCTCTGTCGATGCTTAAGTCAACATATCATGCATAGAAGGTTTTGTTGCGAGCTCTAATACATGTGAATGTGTAAAATTCTTGACTTCAGTGTTTATTGATGATATGTCTATTTGATTCATGGTTAATGCAAATACAATGTTGTTTAGCACTAGTAAAATTTTCTCTATAAATAGTCATTTGGTCTTTTGGCCTTTCTTCACTTCTGCAAATGTTTATATGAAAATTCCATGTTCAAATGTTTTGTTATTGTTATGGACACTAATACAAGAGAAAGTATAAAATTATTCATTTGGTTCAGTCTTTGTCTCAATTCATGTCAATGTTTTTTTCATATGCCTAATTCATGTTTAATGTACAAGTCAAGTTTTCTTCAAAAAATGTCATTTGTTCTCTTGGTTCAAAAGCAAACATAAATTCTTGGTTTTTGAAAAAGATTATGATTTTTATAAATCACTGATTCACCCCCCTTGTTTAATAAATTCTGATCGACTTAAGGATTTTTGGTATTGAAGTGTTATGTCTAATATGGAAAAAAGTAGAAGGAATGGGAATAAGATAGAAAAATCATAAGAAATTCCTAAAGAAAATCCTTGACCTGTAGAAGAAAAAATGTTTAATATAAAACTTGATGAATTTGTGGTGGACATGAATGATTCAGATATTGAAGGAGAGATTGATTTTGAGGAAGAATGTATTATTTTACTTGATCAGATTAAGAGACTTAGAAAGGTGAACAAGGAAGTAAGATTTCAATTAGAGAAAAGGAAGAAGATTGCAAAAAGTTAGAAACTGAAATTATCTCTTGGAATGAAAAGCTTGAAATCATTTGAATGAGTCAATTATTTGTTTGAAAGTTGAAAATGAAGAAAGTAAGAGAATAGCCCAAGTAACTAGATCCAATTTAGAAGCGAGAGAAGTTGAGTGCTGAAATTTAGAACTGAAATAGTTGTTCTAAGGAAAGATCTTGAAAGTGTAAAGATATTGTTAAAGAAAAATCAGAATTTTGATCAAAGTACCAACAAGCTAAATGAGATACTGGATAAGCAAAAATATCACAAAGAAAATCATGGTTTAGGGTATGAAATAGGAAAAAAATTTGGAGTTCAAGATGAATTAAAACATGAATTAGTGTTTGTAACAAAATATGGAAAGAGTTTCAAAGTAAGGAAAACTCCAAGAAAGAATATAGACTTGAACTATCATACTACTACTTCTGAAATAGAAACCAATAGAAGACAACACAAAGGCACCAACAAATTTGGAAGAAGAAACAACTGGTCCACAAGAATTTCATCTACCAGAAAACATTATTTAATGAGGTATAGCTATTCTAAGATTTAGGGTTATTGCTATGTTTGTCACAAATATGGTCATAGAGCTAATGAATGTGGTTATAGATTGTCAAATAAGAACTACAAAGTTGTATGTTTTAACTGCAAGAAGCTTGGACACATGAAAAGAGATTGTCAGTTGCTAGAAAGACATCAAGGTTTGGATTTTTGTGGTTTTTCAAGAAGTAATCATGGTTACCCTACTTCTCATATTATATGTTTTAGATGTGATAATGTTGGGCATAAAGTACAATAGTGCAAGTATAACAAAAGAATAGGTAATTTAAACAAGCAAAAGAAGGATCCTATGATGATTTGGAAAAGAAAACAAGAGACTTCACAAAGTGCTTGAAAAACCAACATGAGGTAAGGGGAAGCAAGTTAATGTTTTACCCTAGAGCCCCTAAGGCAAGGAAGCTATGTGTAAGAATTTGCACTATTTAGTTGCTTTTTGAATTGATTCAAGAGTTAAACTGCTACACGTTTTTCAGCTATATTAAAAGTGAAAGGTATTGGTGCACTTGCAGAGTGTCAAGTGTGTTATCAAGGGAATTTATATCTCAACTCTTGCTTGATACATCGGTTATTTGAAAGTGATTTATTGCTATACGAAAGGAAGTTGGTTCTGGCATGATATGATGTCTAAATTTTTTTTATGTTTGTCATCTTATGAGATTTAGTTGAGAATGTTCACATCCTTCATGGTATTCAGAAATTTATGCTTATAATGTGCATGGTGTGGTGTTGTTTAATCAAGGCTTCATCTAGAACTACTTGAATAGTTATGTTTTGAGTTGGGTACATCATAAAATTGTTTTTTCATGATTTCAAGATATTGTGATTCACGAGATGGAATTATGTGATCATCTATATCATATCAAAATGTAGATAATGTAAGGTATAGTGGAGGCAGATGATAATATTCTTGAAACTCTTGCAAGGGACAACAAGATGACTTATATGTTTCATCATATAGAGGACAACAATAGTTGAAGACTCTAATGCAATGTGTTGGAAAAAAAAGGACAACCAATTGAGAGGGGGGGTGAATCAGTTGTCATTGAAACTTAAACTTTTCAAACTTAACTTAACTCTAATCTCAGATCTGATGAATAAGAAATTAACCACAAACAATTAACACATCAAAGAGACAAAGAACACCAAGTTTTTTTTCATGGAAACCCTGTTAGGGGAAAAACCATGGTGGATGATAGTCCACAAGATTATACTTTGCTAAAAGTATAATGAGAAATGACAAGGGGAATGCACATGCATTCAGTCACACTGCCTAGAGCTCACTGCTCAATTACAAAAGGGGCTCACTTCCCAATAGGATTGGATTAAAAATCCAGAGGGTATGAATTGAGAAAATAGCTTTTTCTCAAGCCTAATTATAGTTCCAATTAATCTCAACACTTTTCACACTTTGCACAATCTTCTTCACACTCTGTTGTGCAATCAAATGATATTCACATATGCACACATAAGAGTGCACAAAGAATACTTTCCATGATTGAAACAATCATTCGTATATCTGTTATAGTAGATTTTATCACAATATGGTTGGCCAAGAAAAATAAATTATATTTACAATGTCAGCCCAGATTAATAACTAGATTTTTAATGTGAACCTACCAAAATTGGCCACAACATAGTGGAGACCCAAATTAACATATCCAACATAAAAAATAATTTAATTAATTTAACCTAGAACATCTGCAACATGCTATCATTAACATGTCAGCTAGGAACATGAAAAATTGAACATGTGCAAGAAAATATCTTCAATCACGAGCTCACCGGATCAAGTGGACGTATGACAAAGATAGAGAATGAACTAGAGACATCTGAGAACAACAAGAAACAACAAGGAAGCATCTACAATAACATACATAACCATAATGATACAATCTTCATCTAGGAACACTGACTGAGACAATAGAAATACTGTCAGACCACAACTCACATAGAACTTGACGTGGACCTTTGAAACTTCCAGTAGATTTTCTATACATACTTAACAATAAACCCTTTAATCCACATCATCTAATCTTTAACGTATAGAAAAAAATCCCTTCATGACTTGCAAAGTTCCACTGGGAACCTAGAACACTTTCTCTTATAATTTTCTCAAAATCCTCGACATATATAGCAACTGATACACCAAATGCTAATAGTGTTGACATCAATGAAAACCACATATCAACAACACATCCAAAACATCCAACAATCTCCCCCTTTTGCATCGATGGCAACACATGATGTGAAAAATATCATCAAGCCAACACACTGACTTCTCCACTTCTCCTCTCAACTGAACTTCTATCCATAGGGATTTTTCACATTACTCTTGTCCCCCTTTGAAATCATTGGAAAAGGTAACCATGAACTGTCCATACACATGCTTTGAACCACATATCTACACATCTAGCTACCCCCCCTAAGTAGCAGCCATAGAAACATCAATCTGGATCATAATATAGCAAGGAGGCTCATGGATTGATGCATGTAAATGCATCATTTAGTTCTTATCAAGAGGGGTAATTACCCCTAGCATTCCTTTGAGATACTCAAATGTATCCTTTGGAAGTAGCTTAGTAAAAATATCTACAATTTATTCTTTCGTAGGCACATTCTCCAATCTGACTTCTTTCTTTTCCATTCACTTTTTCCCTCGGGAAGTGAAACTTGATTGATATATGTTTAGTCTTAGAGTGAAAAACCAAATTCCTTGATATATTTATTGCAATTGTGTTGTCACGGTATATGGAAATAGGCTCTTCATATTTCACTCTGATATCTCTCAGCATCTATTTCATCCATATTACTTGAGTACAATTGTTTGCAACAACAATATATTCTGCTTTAGTAGTAGATAGAGAAATGGACCTCTACTTTTTGCTCAACTAGGACACCAACTTCTTCCCTAGGAAGAAAGCACCACCACTAGTACTTTTTCTATCATCCACATCACCAACCCAATCAGTATCAGTGTATGCACACAAAGTGAGATCATCATCCTTTGGATACCAAAGTCCAAAGTCAACTGTTCCTTTCAGATATCTAAAGATTCTTTTGAAAACAATCATATGTTATTCTTTTGGATCAGTGTGAAATCTAGCAACCATACATACAACATTCATAATGTATGGTCTAGTCTGATTCAAGTAGATTAATCCATTGATCATTAACCTATACTAGTTTTATTTTCCTTTGTAGAATCATCATTTTGTGTCAACTTACATCTGAACACCATAGGGGTACCAACAGGCTTGGAGTATTCCATTCCAAATTTCTTCAACAGTTCTCTCACATATTTGGATTGAGATATGAAAATCCCTTAGTCCAACTGAGTAATTTGCA
Source organism: Sequoia sempervirens (assembly GCA_007258455.2). Lineage (NCBI taxonomy): Eukaryota > Viridiplantae > Streptophyta > Pinopsida > Cupressales > Cupressaceae > Sequoia > Sequoia sempervirens. The sequence continues at coordinate 81,611,177 of VDFB02179234.1, forward strand.
ATCCTAGAAAGAACTTCATTTCATCAATCATGCTCATCTCAAATTCACTCTTCATCTCATCAGCAAACTTTATGCATAGATTATCATCTCTTCCAAAAATGATGTCATCAACAAAGAATTCTATGATTGACTCCTTATCATGATCTAATTTGAGCTATAAGTTACTATAAACAATACCTTTAGTGAATCCAAGCTTCACTAGGTATTTGTCCAATCTAGCATACCAGGCTCTGGGGGCTTGTTTAAGTCCATATAGGTCTTTCTTCAACCTACAAACCATATCTCCTTTGTCTGTTAGCTGAAATCCATCCGGCTATTCAATGTACACTTCTTCTAGTTCTCCATTCATAAATGCAGACTTTACATCCATTTTATAGACTTTATAGTTCTTGTGTATAGCATAAGCAAGGAATAATCTTACAACTTCAATTCTAGTAATAGGAGAAAAGGTTTCTTCAAAATCAATACCTTATATTTGAGAGTACCCTTTACATACCAGTCTTACTTTATTTCACACCACTTCACCTTCTTCATTTAGCTTGTTTCTGAATACCCACTTAGTTCCAATCACATTCTTACCTTTGGGCCTAGGAACCAGTAGCCATGTGTCATTCTTCTCAATCTGTGTCAACTCTTCATTCATGGCTTCCAACTAGTGTTCATCTTGCTAGGCTTCAATGACACTCTTAGGTTCAATCTTGGAAATCAAATAATATTCTTCTACAATTTTTCTTCTAGTTTTCACTCCTTTTCTCTTATCTCCTATGATTTGACTTTCGAAGTGATTCAAATTTACATACCTTGGAGTCTTGGGACTTTATTGGACCTCTATTTCTTTTGAACATTCTTCTACACTTGTACTTGTTTGTGCTTCCTGACTGACTTGATTTACCGGAACAACTTTTGGTTGCTTCACTGGAACATATGGAATAATCTAAAGTAGATTCGGTGTCTGAGTGTTCTTCCCAAGATTTGTGTTGTCTTCATTTGAATCATAGCTACATCATCTAGATGATTTGATAGAGTCCTCATCAACTCTAACATTTTCACTCTCAACAATCTTTCTCAGTCTTTTATTATATCACCGGCATGCCTTTCTCTTAGTGGAGTAACCTAGGAAGACCCCTTCATCACTTCTAGCATCAAACTTTCCTATATCATCATCTCTCCTGATATAACATTTTCTTCCAAAGATCTTGAAATACTTAACAATAGGCTTGTGACCAAACCATAATTCATAAGGGCTCTTACCAAAATTACCATTCACATTTACCCAATTCAAAGTATACAAAACAATGCTTACCACTTTAGTCCAGTACATCTGAGACATATTCCCTTCCATCATCATTTTTCTGGCAGCATCCAAAAATTTTCTTTTCTTTCTTTTTGCAACTCCATTTTGTTGAGGGGTTTGGGGAGCAAATAACTGTCTTTTTATTCCATGTTCTCCACAATAAGAGTTGAACTACTTGGAGATGCATTCACCATCTCTGTCAGATCTCAAGCACTTGATTCTCAAACCTTTTTCATTTTCTACCATAGCCTTAAAGCTTTTGAACTTATCTAATGCTTCACATTTCTCTCTCAAAAAGGAAACCAAAATCATTCTAGAGTAATCATCAATGACCAACATAAAATACCTTTCTCCATGAATACTTCTAACTCTAGAGGTACCACAAAGATCAGTATGTAGTAGTTCTAGAAAATTATTTGAATGAAATTTTTTGCTTCGAAAGGAGACTCTAGTTTGTTTACCCATCTAACTTTTTTTGCAAATTACATTAGCAGGCTTCACTAACCTAGGTAGATCTCTTACTGCTTGAGTAGAACTTATTTTGACAATTTTTTCAAAGTTTACATGACACAACCTCCTATGCCACAACCAAATTTCATCTACTTGAGCAATTAAGCAACTTCCACTAGCAATATTCAAGTGAAAAATATTACCTTTAGTTTACACACTAGTAGCAATCATGTTTCTGGAACTCCCACGAATCTTGCATTTTCCATTCTTGAATTGTAGATCATATCCCTTGTGTACCATTTTTCCAACACTCAACAATTTGTACTTTAGGCCTTCAACATACAAGACATCATTAGTATTATTTTTACCATCAAGGCTAATAGATCCTCTCCTTAGAATCACACTAGCATTATTATCTGCAAATCTTACAACCCCACCATCATACTTCTCTAGACTCACAAACTTACTTTTGTCACCGGTCATGTGATGTGAGCATCCACTATCAATGACCCACTCATATTTTCTTCAATTCAAGATGCAAGAGCTTTCTCATCTATAGTAGATTTAGTAGTTGTAGGATTATTTTCAATGGTAGCAATGAAAGCCCATTCATCTTCATTTCCATTATCTTTATCAGACTCATCATCAGTTACTGCTTCTTCAACAAAGTAGCATCTCTTTTGGAATCTAAACTTTCTAGGCTTATACCTAGGAACTCTTTCAGGACATCTTGATGCAAAATGACCTATTTTACTACATGAAAAATATTTCATAGGAAATACATCTTCATACATGAATCAATGCTTCTACTTCTTCCACTTCTCTTTCTTTGTCTTCAAGCTATTTTAGTTCTTCATCATATTTGGATATATTTCTGGAGCTCTCTCCCAGACTATATCTTTTCCTGTAACCTCTAGATATAGTAGCTTTGAATTAAAATTTAGTCTTTGGTGTTGATTCATGAAACTCACTAATTTCAAATGCAACAAGCTTCCCTATCAGTGTATCTCTTGTCATCTTTTTTACTGACATGAATTATTCAATAGCATGAGCTTTTGATTTGTAGGAAGGAGGCAAGGATCTGAGTATCTTAGCCACAATTTCATCTTCTTCCATAGAACCACCACCACATGTAATACCCATCACTATCTCATTTACTCTCTACATAAAAGAAGTGATATTTTCATCTTCTCCCATTTTCAAATTATCATATTTACCTTTTAAGCTTTGTAGCTTAGCCATCTTCACCTATACATCAATTTCATAGAAAGTTTCTAGTTTCATCCAAATCTCATGAGCTATCTACAAACCTAACACATTAGCCATCTCCGAATTTTTTAGAGTGCTCAACAAAGCTTCAATAGCCCCAACATTGTTCTCAGCATCTTTGATTTCATCAGAAAAAGAGGGATCTTTCGTAATCTTCCAGTAGGCTTCACCAATACATCTTAGGTGACATCACATCCTAACTTTCCATAGTGAGTAGTTGGTGCCATCAAATATAGGACTATCCTTCTTGAATATTTCCATCCCAGATCACCTCAAGCTATTAAACTTCTTCATAGGAACTTGCTCTGATACCAATTGTTGGAAAAACAAGGACAAACAACTGAGAGGGGGGGTGAATTAGTTGTCACTGAAACTTTAAATTTTCAAACTTAACTCTAATCTTAGATCTGATGAATAAGAAATTAACCAAAAGTAATTAGCACATTAGAGAGACAAAGAACACCAAGATTTTTTCATGGAAACCCTGTTAGGGGAAAAACCACGATGGATGTTAGTCCACAAGATTATACTTTGCTAAAAGTATATTGAGAAATAATAAGAGGAATGCACATGAATTCAAGAAAACTACCTAGAGCTCACTACTCAATTAAAAAAGGGGCTCATTTCCCAATAGAATTGGATCAAAAATCTAGAGGGTGTGAACTAATAAAATAGCTTCTGCTCAATGTCGATTATAGTTCCAATTAATCTCAACACTTCTTCACACTTTGCACAATCTTCTTCACACTTTGCTCTGCAATCAAATGATATTGACATATACACACATAAGAGAACATGAAGCATACTTTCCACTGATGAGACAATCCTTCTTATATATCCACTAGATGAGATTTCATCACAACATGGTTGGCCAAGAAAAATAAATTATATTAGCAATGTCGGCCCAGAGTAATAACTAGATTTTTAATGCAAACCCACCAAGGTTAGCCACAACATAGTGGAGAAGCAAATTAACATCTCCAACATAAAAATACTTTAATTAATTTCACCTCGAACATCCACAACACACTATCATTAAAATTTCATACAAGAACATGAAAAACCAAACATGCACAAGAAAATATCTTCAATCACGAGCTCACCGGTTCAAGTGGATGTACCACAAACATAGAGAATGAACTAGAGACATTTAAGAACACCAAGAAACAATAGAGGAGCATCCACAACAACTTATATAACTAGAATCATATAATCTGTTGAAGTGATCAACCCAAGATCTTCAATCTGCAACACCAAAGAACCTCCACAAGAGATAGAGAGAAGCAACAATGGAAGATACTATTCCACCTAACAAGGATTACAATATGATACAATATGATCAATGCAATACTATACAATACAATACAATGCAAAATATGCTAGAGATGCCTTGCTTATAAAGGAAAGGATGAGAGATAGGATAAGACAAGATCATGACAAGTTTCCTAATCCTATCACATGAGACAACTAACTCATAACTACCTAGGAAAGTGTAAAGTCTAGATAAGACAACTAGGACTTCTAGAAGATACAAATAATATCCTAAGTAAACTTAACATGTGAATTAAGTCCAGTAAGTCCCTAGTAAAGGAATAAACTAGGCACAAGAATTATTCACACCAACACTCCCCCTTAAGTGCAACTTAGGGAGGTACAAAATAATGCAAACATGCAAAAGATGGGTTCCAGAAACAAGGCCTGATGAGGTACCTATGTACAAAACAAAAAAAATCTCATACGCGGAGAAAAGGAGAAAGGGAGAAAACTCCTCTCCAAAAGAGAGAAAAATATACAAAGAAAGCTAAAAAATAATGAAGGAAGAAGGACTCCTCAAGACCCCCCAAGGACAACTTCCTTCACCCCAAGCATCGATTGCAATTGAAGATAACAAGGTGATGTCAAAGGTTTAGTGAAGATGTTTGCAACTTGTTGATCTGTAGGCAAATGCTCCAAGGTGAGAACACCATCCTGGATGAGTTTCCTAATGACGTGCATGTGGATCTCAATATGCTTAGTACACTAATTCTCCACTAGGTTGTGAGAGATATGAATGGTACTCTGATTGTTGCACCAAAGAGTAGTGGACTGAGTTAGAGGGAATCCAAACTTAGTCATCAACTGCCAGAGCCACAAAACCTCCTGAGTAGCCAACACTGCACCTTGATACTTAACCTTTGTCGATGATAATGCAATAGTAGTTTACTTCTTGCATGACCATGCAATCAAACTAGAACCAAGGAAAAAAAAAGCTAGAAGTAGACTTCCAATCATTGACATCACCAACCCAATATGAGTCAGTGTGAGTCAGTGAAGCCCACTAACTGAGATGCACCTGAAGTTTAGTGAATGCCAAAATGAGTAGTGCCCTGAATGTATCTCAAGATACATTTAGTGTCCTTCCAATGAATCTCATGAGGCTCCTATAAGAAGCGAGAGACAAGTCCAACTGCAAATGAAATATTAGGATGACTATGTGTCAAGTACAAAACACTGCCAACCAACTATCGATACAAGGTAGGATCAACTAGAGGAGTAGTGCAACTAGTAGATAGTACAATGCCTGACTAGAATGAAGTAGGGGTAGGCTTACAATCAGCCATGCCAAATCTGTAAAGCAAATCAAGAGCATACTTCTATTGGAAAATGAAGATCCCCTCAAAAGTCTGATGAACCTGAAGACCAAGGAAGTAATGAAAAAAACCAAGGTCGGTCATATCAAATCACTCCATCAATGCTTGCTATGTACTCTGAATCATTGAAGTAGAATTCCATGTGAGAATCAAATCATCCACGTAGAGCACACGTATGAGTAGATCCTCTCCATGTCTCTAAGTATAAACTATGGGTTCAAAATGGCAGCGAGTGTAGTCGGAAGCAAGTAAGAAACTATCCATATTCTCATACCAAGCCCGAGGGGATTGTTTGAGACCATACAATGAACCTCGAAGCCTTGAAACAAGTGAAGAGTCCTGAGAAAAACCTGGTGGCTATTTCATATAGATCTCCTCATGAAGATCCCCATGTAAAAAGGCACTCTTCACATCCATCTGATATACTGACAATCCCTGAGATGCAACTATAGCAAGGAAAAGGTGAATAGAATCCATCTTGGCAATAGAAGCAAAGGTCTCAGAATAGTCCATCCCTTCAACCTAAGAAAACCCCTTTGCAACAAGATGAGCCTTGTTCTTTTCAATGGAACCATCTGCTGCATACTTGGTATGATACACCCACTTGCACCAAACCAACTTTCTTCCCTTAGGAAGAGGCACAAGATCCCAAGTATGATTCTTCATCAAAGAAGAATACTCATCAGCCATAGAACTATCCCACTGTAGAATACTTGAAGCATCTAAAAACTTCTGAGGATCATCTGAAACTACATGACTCAAAAGATTGATTCCTAAAGTTTGAGGAGGAGGTGCATCAAGACCATCATCAAAATATTCCTCAAGTAGCAAAGCATCATCAACTGAAGAATATTGAGTAGGTTCTAATGAAGAAGAATTCAAAGGAGGATCTGACTGGGTGAAGTTCTTAGCAAATTGAACATCATGTCGTAAATGAACCTCTCATGTGTCAGGATCAAATAATTTGTATGCCTTCACATCCTCACAATATCCAACAAATATGTACCGTTGACTCTTCTTCTCCATGGATTTAAGTGGACCATTCAGAATGAATGCCCAAGCCTCACTACCAAATACTCTAAAGAAGGATACATTAGGCTTGCGACGAGACCAAGCCTCCTCAGGGGTCATATTCTGCATTGCTTTGTGGGACATACAATTCTAAATATAGTTGGCACAATTGACAGCTTCAACACAAAATACTGGTACCGTGGACCTAGATTGAATCATACAACTGGCCATTTCCCTAAGAGTCCTGTTCTTTCTCTCTGCCACACCATTATGTTGAGGAGTGTAAGGTACTATGTGCTAATGAAGAATACCATGCTCACTGCAAAAATCCTAAAATTCCTGATTGAAATACTCCCCCCCATTATCTATGCCTATCTGTCGAAGATAAAAACCTGACTCTTCTCCACAAATGTTTTGAAGGTCTTGAAGTTGGTGAGGACTTCACTCTTGAGCCTTAGAAAATAAACCCATGTCTGGTGGGAAGAATCATCAATGAATGTTAGCACATACTTAGCCCTTGAAAAAGGAGTTAGGAATGACATGAGATCACTATGGACCAACTCAATGGGTGTGGTTGCATGAGTAGCTTGACCCTTAGGAAAAGGATCTTGATGTTGCTTGCCAAAAACAAAACCTTGACAAACACCATCTATGCAAGTGATCTTTGGAAGACCAACCACTAAGTTATGTGCTCACATCTGCTGAAGATATCTATAGTTCAAGTGCCCAAATCTGTCATGCCAAAGCTTGCTCATTGAATCAACATGAGCAACAAAACAGGAACCTAATGAAGACTGAAATCCATAAAATTGATACAAATGGTTCTCATGATCAACCATCCCTATAGCAACAACCTTCTCAGGATCCTGTAACTATCTAATAGTCACATTTTGTGGAGTAAATTCAACTATCTTCCCATCTCCAAAATGAAAAATTTGATATATGGAAAGTAGATTCAACGAAATATTAGGAACAAGAACATCCTTAATGCACCCATCTAACATTTGAATGGAGCTTGTCCCCAAAACTAGAATTTGTGAAGAGTTCCCAACTGCAATCTAAGAAGTAGAAGTATGAAAAATGGGATCAAGAAGATCACATGAATTGGTCATGTGATGTGAAGCACCTGAATCAAGAATCCAACTATCTGAAGATGAATGAATGGCCCATGCTAAAAGGGCTTGTCCTTTTCCCATGGAAGAAGGATTAGCCACTAAAATGTTGTGCTTCTTCATAGCTTTCTCCAAGTCCTCTAATCTCTTAAAGCAAAGAGCTGCATCATGCCCAGTTTTTCCACAAAATGAACAAGGATCTCCTTTCTTTTTCTTGGACTTGGAAGAAGAATCTCCAGAGGTAGAAGAAGAAGGATATTGAGTGGACTTCTAATTGTTCTTCAGCTTCAATTTGGAGGGATTCTCACTACCTGAAGATGATTATGCTTTGGGCTTCTTGTTATTCTTTCCTTTACCCTTGGATGATTGAGCCATGAGAGCATGATTCTTAGAATTAGGTAAGGCATCCAACTAAATCAACTTGGCCTCCTCCCTAGTAAGATGCTCACAAAACAACTCAAATGTAGGCATTTTGTAATCTTTCCCCATTGCATCCATAGTTGAATAGAAAGTAGAAGAAAACAATTGATAAGAGCCCATTAACTTAGACAGAATCAAGAAGATACATTCATCACTAGATTTATCTTGCCCACATCCTTTCAACTGTGACAAAATCAATTTGAATTGTGCAAGAAAATCTTGAATTGAAGGAAATGCATCTGGAGACAGTGATTGTAGATCTTCTTGAAGATGTAAGACTCGGAACTAATTTAATTTTCCTTACAATTCTTCAAGTTTATCCCAAACATTCTTAGGTGTTTTACACTCTGAAATATGAAACAAGTTATCATATACATGTAAGCCAATGAGCCCTTTTGCTTCATCCATTTTATATCTATGGAAAAAAAATTCATAATCCCTTGTGAATTCAGGTTGTTCTACATCTAACATTGACCATAGACCCTTAGATTGTAACAATTGAGTCATTTTTAGCTTCCATGTATGATAATTGTGTGGAGTGAGTGGTTCAATTTTCCTTAAATCTGCCATGAACACCAAAAGAAAGAAGACAATGTGGAACTTAAATTGTGCCTTTCAACCCCCCAGAATGTATTGAAACTAATTTTGTAACCCCCCCCAACAAATTACAATGAAGAAATTTTACAATTTTTACAAGTGACAAGCTCAAATCAACTGTTTATAACACACGGTGATTTTTACAATTTTTAGAAAAAATAACTTTCCAAAACTAAAAAAGAAGATTAAAAACAGATTCTTTGCAATTTTTTGAGCAATTTCAAAATTACTTTTGCCAAATTTTGACTTCGTTTGCAAAATTTATTCCAATGACAAGCAATAAATGCACTTGTACCTTCAAGCTGAAAGATTTGGAAATAAATGTGAAAATATAGAAAAAAACACCTACACCACTATGAAGTTCATTGAACTAGTTTTCCAATGATATCTCATTTTCGAAAATTCGATGCCATGGCGAAAAGTTATGCAAAATTGAAAAAAGGCCTATTTTAGGCACCTTTAATGCTAAAAAGGAGCAAAACTGAAGACTATCCAGGCACAAAATTTTAGCTCCCTGTCACTGGCCCTTGGTCCTCCATGTGACCATGGGCTGGATAGTGAGAAAACCACTAGCGGTCTAAGGCTATCTAATCACATGCGCAGCCTATGGCTAGCAGCTATTTCCCTTCTGGCAGTCTATAACAGTTGGCGGTGACTATTAGCTAGTGACATCTGGTAGCTGGTGGGTACCATTGGTTAGCAGCTTATAAGCCACACTATCTGTGTGGGCTCCATAGACTTATGTCTGTGGGCTGCACAATAAAGGCTGTCGACCTTAAAATGTACAATGCTTTAAAGCACTATATAAATATTTATATATATATATATATATTTGGAAAATTTCAAAACAATAAAAATACCACCAAAAATTATTATGCAAAAATTAATTTATTTTTATCTTACCTACACCGGTTGGGGGACCGTATGGCCCTCTAGCTAATTTTTTTCCCTGAAAGCAACTTTTATTGAATATGGACAAATTATATATCAAAAAATTTAGAAATGGCCACTTGAACGCAATGGAAGACTTATTTTTTGCCTAAAATGCTCTTGTAAAAAGTTGTTCACCAGATCTGAGCTCCAAACCCTTCTTTGCCAAAGTTACAAATGGTGACGAAATTGAGTGAAACAAAAGCCAAACCTAACTTTTTTGAGCATCTTGGACACAATGGGACAACCTAAAATACTACCACTATAGCAAAAAGCACTACAACCACCAGATCTCACCAAAAATGCATACATTCAATATAGGATACAAGAAACTCAAATCACAATAGAAATTGATGGAAACTCTCTAATAAAGAAATGGAAGGGGCTTGCCATATTCAAAGCTCTGATACCAAGTTGAAGTGATCAACCCAAGATCTTCAATCTATAACACCAAAGAACTTCCACAAGAGATAGAGAGAAGCAACAATAGAATATGCTATTCTACCAAACAAGGATTGCAATATGATACAATATGATCAATGCAATACTATACAATACAATACAATGCAAAATATGCTAGAGATGTCTTTCTTATAAAGGAAAGGATGAGAGATAGGATAAGACAAGATCATTACAAGTGTCTTAATCCTATCACATGAGACAACTAACTCATAACTACCTAGGAAAGTGTAAAGACTAGATAAGACAACTAGGACTTCTAGAAGATACAACTAATATCCTAAGTAAACTTAACATGTGAATTAAGTCCCCTAAGTCCCTAGTAAAGGAATAAACTAGGTACAAGACTTATTCACACCAACATAATTTTCATTCAGGAACACTAACAAAGACAACATAAATAATGTTAGACCACAACTCACACAAAACTTCACACAGACCTCTGTAACTTCTGGTATATTTTCTAGACATACTCAACAATAAACCCTTTAATCCACATCAGCTAATCTTTAATGTACAGAAAAAAACACCTTCATGACCTACATAGTTCCACTGGGAACCTAGAACATTTTCTCTTATAATTTTCCCAAAATCCTCAACATATACAAAAACGGATACACCAAATGCTAATAGTGTTGACATCAATGACAACCACATATTAGCAACAGATCCACAACATCCAACAATCTCCAAACACAATGATCATGAAAAGATATTGTGATTGAAGTTTGATTGGAAATGTCCACTTTATGAAGGTTTGTATGACATTGGTTAGAGTGATAATGTTAGTCGACAACTATTTGATGTTTTTGACAAATGCTAAGTCAATAGGAGTAATGATATTAGTTTTGATATATCTTTGTATAGAGATTCTTCGTTTGGGGAGCTTGTTTCTACATTTTTTCATTCCCAACTCTCTTATATATTTTCATTTTCTGCTCTATTGTTCTACTTGCAATTGATTTTGGTTGGATAGTTGGTTGGATTCTTAGTTGTTTATTGGCATCTCACATTCTCTTCTTTCAGTCTTTGTCATTGAGGAAAAAAGGGGGAGAGAGGATATGTGTTTTTCCATCAAGGACAAAGGGGGAGTTTGTTGGATTTCAGTTGTTTTGTGGTTTATCCTTGATGTCAAAATGTTTTGTGGTTTGTATCGTTGATGGAAACGATGTCAAAATTGATTATGTAGTGCGTTGGAATTCACATTGATTTCTCATATGGAAGTTTTGCAGTTGATTTTCATGTTACAGTTATAAGTCTTTGATTTAGTTTTTTTTTCACAGGTATATGGCATTATACAGGTTAATGGAACTTTATGACAAAAGTATGGTTTCAGTATGAGTAGATCAATGCATACAATGTTACAAGGCTTTGGAAAACCTAGTTTTGGAAGGTCTACAACCACATTGTGGTCATGTGATATTGGCATTATTATTTTCTATGACTTCATATCTTTTGGCTCAATATTTCAAGTTGATTAGTTAAGGTGGTTTTATATGCTCTCATTTTGATGAAGATTCATGCTAAAAATTCAAAAGGTCTATAGACCTTGTCATCTTCATCACAAGTGCTATTGAGGCTTTGAATATTTTATTACTTGCATCAAATTTAATTTTAAAATATTATTAAAGCCTTTATAATAAAAGGCTCAGGCAGATTTATTATAAAATCCTTTATTACGTTGACTGTAAGTTTTTGAGAGCTCGAATGTGGAAGTTATAGTGGAGATTTTGTGGCATCTTACCAACTAGGTTGTTGGGAACTTCTTGACAAGTCATCATGTTTCTTATTCAGTTTCTTCCATCATATATTTGCAAATTTTGTTTAATATAGGATTTGGATTAGTTAGTTAAAGAGAAGGTTAATGATGTTGGTTTTATGAATAATTTGTTGATAATGTTTTTGCTAAGCAATCTGTCTAAAGAGGTTGGTTAACAATCCTGTAGGGTTTCTGGTGATTCTTCTCTCTGGTTATAACTAAAATATACTTATCTTATTTTAGCTACAAAATTGGTAAAAGGGTTTCTTATTCAAAAACCCTAACTCGAGATGGTATTTACAGTTACATAAACTGTATACAAAGGATATCTTGCATCTATAAAAGATGGATTTTTGGTATGTCTTGTTGTGATCTAGAAGAAAGAAAAAGAAAAATGATATGAGATTCCAAACATTGTATTACATTGAAAATATTTTTAACAATGATTTTCAGATCATTATTTTAAGGAAGATGTTGTCAATTATATACAACATTCTTCAATGTGCTTAATGAGGATATTCATAGTCTTCTATTTAAATTCTAGGGTTGCAAAAATTGCATTTCTAGGGTTCTAATAGAATGCTATAATTTTTTGATTTGTAAAGGGGTTGGTGCTCCTAGAGTTGGTGCTCTAAATTAGTGAGGGGTTGGTGCTCCTTGGAGTGGGTGCTCTTGAACTTTGTAGAGTTGGTGCTCTATCTGAATTAAGTGATATATTTTTTGAGTGGTTTTTATTCCCCAAGAGGGTTTTCCACTCAGGACAAAACATTATGTTATGTGATGATTTTGTGTGTGATTTTTCTTATTTGTTTGATTTCAATATGTCATCAGTTGCATTAAATGTTGTTAAGTTTCAGTCTTGCATCTTTTTCAATGTTTAAGTCAACATATAATGCATAAAAGGTTTTTTTGTGGGCTTTGGTACCTATGAATGTGTACAACATCTTGAATTTAGTCTTTATTGATGATATTTCTATTTTATTCATGGTTAATGCAAATACAATGTTGTTTAGCACTAGTAAAATCAGCTCTATAAATAGTCATTTGGTCCTTTGGCCTTTCTTCGCTTTTGCAAATTTTTATATCAAAATGTTATGCTCAAATGCTCTGTTATTTTTATGGACTTTGATACAAGAGAAAGTATAAAATTATTCATTTGGTTTGGTCTTTGTCTCAATTCATGTCAATTTTTTATTCATATGCCTAATTTGTGTTTAATTCACAAGTCAAGTTTGCTTCACAAACTATCATTTGTTCTCTTGGTTCAAAAGCAAACATAAATTGTTAGTTTTTGAAAAAGATTGTGACTTTTATAAATCATTGATTCACCCACTCTCTCAGTGATTTCACTCTTCCAACAACTACTACATAGGTTTCATTGTTATGAAACAGATCGAAGAAGCAAAAAAAATGTGCAAAATATGACACTTTAAGAGGCTTATGAACTTACAAATGACTTTTTCAATGTTTCAAACAATGCTTTTAGTAGTAAGAAGAATTGAAGTAATCAATATTTTCTATTTTATATTGTCTCTTTCTACCAATAACAAAATCTTTAACAAAAATAGTTTGGTGAGGTCATAACAATGGTAAAGATGTGTGAAATAGGTTGTTTCTATTTACACTTATTGTCATTTGACTATGGTTGCAAATTAAATTGGCATGCATGATTCTTGGTTCATTTCCTTCAAATGGTAAAGCTGATTGCTTTTGTGCATGTGTCGATATTGCTTTGTAGTTGTGCAGTATGTGTTACCAACCTCTACATTGCAGATTGAAGAATGAGAAGAAGTAGATTGATAAATAGAGACATGAAGAGAAAATTTGTGTCTGATATAAATAGGATATTGCACTTGCCTCTTTTTATACTATTTGTGAAGCGACCAATGCATATTCTGTTGTCTAGTGAGTGCAATTTTCATTTTCCACTTTTCTAGAAAGCATATGCAATGAGATGTTTATGTCAAGTATGTCTTAAAACAAAGAGGGGAAAAACCATTATTAAGATCTCATATGATTTTTAAGTTTGTTGATTTCAAATGTGAGGTATTCACTTTTTCTTGTAGATGCCCTAGATGTTGTGGTGCATGTTGGGAACTGCTAAGATTTATGTTGGATGAAATTGCAATAGATTTGTAATCTACAAGGAGTAATTTTGAAAATTCAAATGCAAGAAAAAATATCATATTATTAAGTTGTAACTCAGTTGAGTGATGCATCACAATTTTGATTTTCCAATCTGGTTTGACTAAAGAAATCAATGTTCTACAATGTTTCACTATCAAATAGTATTTATTCATACTAGAGACACAGACAGTTTGAACAACAGTCAACTCAATAGTGTTGTTATATTCACTTAGGTTGTGGGAATTTTCTTTACATTTTTACATACACAATAGTTGGGAAAATTTGGTCTCACTAAATATGGTATATTGAATAGAATTTTGTGTTTACTCTAGAAAAGATTTGTTTAGAATATAATGTGCATATTTGAGTTGGCGCTTTTGCATAAACTCCATAACATTGATCCACTATGTTGAGTCTGTTGATTATGACAAAGAATGTGCTAGCTTGTGCTTTCCAAAAGAAATTTCTTCTCCAAGTAGCCAATCAAAGATATGGAATTGATGCAAAGTGCCTAATTCAAAGTAGCACATCATAATGTGAAGAATTATTTTCTCCAATAACTTCAAAGAGATTTTCAACACAATATTTTTGATGCAACCTAATTGTGTCAATTGTTGATTGTGTTAAAAATTGAAGCACGAGGGAAGAATTCAATATTGTAAAGAGAGTGAAAAAGTAGAATTTGATGACAATGTTGGAAAGTTCAAGTTAATCACTTATTCCTTTTCTCACTATCATGATAAAATTTCCAAATCAAAATAATTGGTTCTACCCTTATGGATTGAATAATTCCAATGTTAAAGTGTTACAACAAATATATGAGCTTGAGTTAAGCAATAATGCGATAGTAGCATTTTTTACATAGCTAGACACATCATAAAAATGCAATTTTCATATAGACCACAATTTGAAGGTCTACATAGTAGTATGTATATACAATAGCTCAATGGTTATTGATTCCAAGTATTTTTATTTTTTGAATAGTCTTAGCATGATTGAGTATACAAATGAAACATTGATTTGTTTCTTGCTACAATATAAACAAAGCAAAATTTGTCAACAAAATCGTCACCATAATTGGATCTTATAATAGTTTGTCTTATAACAAAATATTTTGTTATCATATTGACAAAATGCATAGTAGGGGACCAAATATATCACATGTTGGTAAAGTTTTCCTTTCTTTTGCAGTTGAATTATGTAGCGAAACATAATCTAAGATAAATGGTTGAAAGCAAACAACCAAATGTTTTTATGTATAAGCTGAAATAAAATTGAAATATTCATTAAAACATGGAAGTATCAACTCAAATATGTTTATTGGTATTTCAATAATATAGAAGTAGAACATAATAATAGGGGATAAATCATAAAACAAGACAAGTGTATAGTGCAAGAGCAATATAGTTCCAAACAATAGCACATGAAAAATATAATTGCACTGTAGTACATTTTCTATATCCAGCCAAACCAATTCTTTTGGAAGAAGAAAAGGGTATGTTAAAATAGAATACAACTAAAGAGTAGGTTGAAATTACAAATGTGCACTATAGGATGCCATGAAAATGTTATTTTATCAGGTCATATACATTGCAAATGATCTCAGTTGTGATTACCACCTGAAAAAAAGAAAAAAGAAAAAAAAAAGAGGCACCTATCAATCTTAATGATAAATAGAAAATTTGTATAGGAATGTATTCCAATTTCCAATGGTCAACTATTATGAACAATGCAACTTGTCAATCAAAAAAATTAGATTGAACATGTTTCTACAAACTAAAACATTAGAAAAGCATAATCATATAATATGAAAGCAAAGAACAACCCAATAGTTAGTTCTTATATCTTTTTTTCCATAGCTTTTTCTATTTATGTATTTTGTGGGCTAATGTCTACTGTTTCCTATTTTTGAATGATTGTGATGTTTCTTTATTTGCTTAGATTGTTCGCATTAGTATGTTTATGGGTGTGTTTTTGTTGTTTATTAAAGGACTGAAGAGGATAATGGGTTGGCCATGATTAAGACTGGAAACAGATTTGACTGTTATCATACAATTTGGCCAAATGAGTGGACAACATAGAGAAGACAATTTGAAAGATATGTGATATTACAAATGTCTGCTCTTTTGAGAGGTTTTATTATCAAGGAATAATTTGTAAAGATGATAAGGTAATGCAAGTGATGGTTTGCTCAATAGTCTTTAAACGTGATGGAGGCATCAATTAATGCCAGTTGCAACTAAAGAATAGAGCCCAAACATTGAAAATAGTCAAGGATAGTAAAGAATAGTCATTAATAGAGAAAATGCAAATAAAAACAAATAATACATATTAAGGAATTCAAAAGGAGGATATAAAAAAACTATAGAGCAATGCTTTAAAAGACATATGAGCTTGAAAATGCTTTGTCTTTCTCTCCCCATACAATAGACATCATGTTTAGCATAGAAGATAGCATTAATGAATTATGGTGTTAAGTCTCCTAGTCAAGGGCATAAGTTGATCTGTAAAAGCATTCAAATGTAGAGAAAAGTAAAGAATAATCCACAGAGTGCAAACATCAACAAACAATAGACATTAACTCATAAAATGCACAAGTTTACAAAACTATAGAAATAAATTGTAAAAGATATTGTAACTTACAAATTATTTTCTAGTTCAAATACAGTAGACATAAATCATCTCAACAAGCATGGATATCACTAGCTGAATTATTTTGTACAGTTTGGTAATGGTCTAGCCTTTCTTGTTTGGTCCTTTGCAATCATGGGATGCTTTTATCAGTTGTGTACATATAGATATATATGTTTCTACATATATATATGTATATATATATGTATGTATATATTTCTATGTATATATGTACGTATATATTTCTATGTATACATATATATATATATATATCTATATATATGTATATATGTGTGAGCTCTGTATTTTGTGTTAACTGGGATCTGTTTCTTTATTTATTTAGAATAGATGCAAGTGCAGTTGATGTAAATACATAATGTTGCCAAGCCCTGGGGCTGAAATGCTGTCAAATTTAATGATTTTTCACACAGATATATCCCAATTGCTTCCACCTAATTTTCATTTATATTTAGTAGATTCAACTGGATTTTCATTGTGATGCATTTTTTAACAAAATGCAAACAACAACAAACAATATACGTTAACCCATAAAATACAAGCATGTAAAAAACTATAAAACGACACATACATATATATGCATGTGTAGATATGTATATATAAAGTTATGTATACATGCATGTATATATGTGTCTATATGTATGTGCATATGCACATATATAACTCTACACACATACAATTACATATGTGTATGCATATATATGTGTATATAAAAATGTATATACATACATATATATTTACATATATATATTTGTTGAGTTAATTGGTTAGTTGCATTCCAATGAAGATGAGAATAGTTCACATTTTAAATTTATTTGGGTTTTCAACTTCTAATTCTATTGAGGAAAGTATTATTTATGTTCTTTTTCCATTTGCTTGAATTGTGTCTATGGGTCTAATTATGGGTTAGGATTTCTTTAAAAACTAGGGTTTGTGAAAGAGCTTTTATGGGTATTTTGTGTGTTTATGTCTATCCTTCACCATTCTTTATAGGTTTTTGTCTTTCGTCGAGTTAAATAGTTGGTTGCATTTCAATTTATTGGATGAAGATGAGAATAGTTCATTTTTTGAATATTTATTGATTTTGAAGTTTTAATTTTGTTTGGCAAACTATTATTTCTGTTGTTTTCCCATTTGCTTGGATTGTTTCTGTGAGTTTAAATATGGGTTAGCCTTTCTTGTTCAGTCCTTTGCAATCATGGGTTGCTTCTATGGTTTGTTGTATATACACGTATATGCTCACATAGGTGTATGCAAATACATATGTATATATACATGCATACAAGCGTGCATATATATATATGCATATACACATACACATATGCATATATGGGAATATAGAGGCCTATCTATATATAGTGCCATTTTATAGTTCTTTGCATCTATACATTTTATGGTTACTTTCTACTGAATACACTCATGCATTGCAATTGCACTTAAATTTATTAAGTGAAAATGAAAATTAGGTGTAAATAGATGAAAAATGTCTAGGCATAAAACCATTAAACCTGCATTTGTTCAAAAGGTTTATAGTCTTTTACAGTGTCATTTTATAATGGTTTACATATTTTCACTTCATGGGTCAATGTCTATTGTTTTTTGTTGTTTGCATTTTGTATGTCCATGTCTATTCTTTTCTATTATTAACGGGTTAGTGTTTGTTGCAGAGATAAATTCTTAATCGCATTTAAATTTATTTGATGAAGATGAGAATAGTTTGTGTTTTGAATATTTCTTAATTTTGAAGTTTTAATTTTTTTGACCAAAGTATTATTTGTGTTGTTTTCTGATTTTCTTAGGTTGTTTCTGTCACTATGAATATGGGCTAGCCTTTGTTGTTTGGTGCATTACAATCATGGGTTGCTTTTATGGATTGTTGCATGTCCTCGAGTTAAATACTTAATACTGTAGTTTGTTAATGTGGATTTCTCTCCTACCCATGATTAAAAATAACCAACAAGAGACACTAGCCCACAAAGAATAAGCAACAACCAATAAATTCAAAAGTGCTTGCAATGTATGGGTTTACACAATGGAAACTAACCATAAAATGCAAAGATATAGAAAATAATAAAATGTCACTATAAAAGATATAGGAACTTACAAATGCCACCTTTCTCGCTTCCAGTTTGAGCAAACTAGCAAGAAATCAATGAAAATTGCAAAGGCTACCTTTGTTGCTTCTAACAGACTAGATGAAAACCCTTTGAATAGACACAAGCTTCAACCTCATCAGACAATATGATCCAATGAACAAACAACACAGATAACAATTCCCTCCATAGTGTTAAGCCTTCACACCACAACACACTAATAACGATTTCACTTCAGTGCATTCACAATAAATTGTAAGACACAAATAGTAAATGCAAATTTACTACTCAAGATGCCACACACCACCATGAGGAGTCCATGGCAACACATGACTATACAAAAAAACTTATGAAATATTTCCAATAGCAAATCTCCCTACAATAAATATTATCATTAATATGTCTACAAAATTTCCAGACAAACTATCATTTGTGTTGTTATATGCAAATATACGCACATACATATACATATGTATATACATATATGTATATAGAGATACAATTATTCTATACCTAGGTACTCTCCAACCACCTGGACCTAATTTTCATTGTTATTTAATAAATTCAAATGTAATTGGAGTGCAGGCATGCAAACACAGAGCATCAACCCATAAAATCAGGCCCACATATATGCAAAATTCAAAGTGAAAACATAGACATATATTGATATATACACATATAATTACATATATATATAGACAGCTACATGAAAATGCATACATACATACATACATACATACATACTTGCATATATGTGTGTGTGTGTGTGTATTTGTATGCATAAATATATACATGTATGTATGTGCATATGACTATGTGCATGTATGTATGTATATATATGTATATATATAGAGAGAGAGGGACGTACAAGAATATATTGTATGTATGTAGAAACATATGTACACATAGACACAATGATTTTATACCTAGATATCTTGTAGTGACCCTCCATGATTCACTCTTTCATGATGTTTGAAAAATGTTGTTTTGGAGGTTACTATTGATATTGGGTTGTTTGATTAATGTTGTTCTCGGCTAATTGATTCATTGAAGTAAATTATTAAGTAAAATTATTTAATAATTAGATATAAATATGTTATTAATGGTTAGTAATAAATTTAAAAGTGCAAGTAATATTAAATGAAATAAAATAAATTAAAATGTGAGAAAACATGATAATATAAAATAAAATATTAAAATGGAATGTGATAATGGATAATCAACAAAAGTAATATAAAAGAAGGAAAGATTTTGAATGCAACACATACACAAGTTGGAACAGTTTGTTGAAAAAAAAACTTAATGTCATTTTGGGGATTCTGGAGATTTTATTGGATTTTTGGGATTTTCCAAAATAAAAGAGCAATATGGAGGCTAAAAATAGTTAATATTTATTTTTCATGGTAGTTACTGATTGCATGTGGCTACAAAATTAATCATTTGCTAAAGAAAGAAAGCATGAATGATGTGTGCATTATTAATATCTCTGTTTAATATGGGCTTGATTATTGAAAAGTAGAAATAGATTTAAATCCTTCCTTTTATGCATTTTGTTTTCTTTTAAAATCCCAAGCAAAGATTACAATGGGGGAAGGTGACCTAGAAGTACTTGATTAATACGATGATTTTGAGAGTTCCCTTGCTAATCTATTTTAGGCGTACCCTACAAAAAATGCACTCTATGACATGCATCTTAATTTTTCCTTCTAGTTACATTTTCCTGAAAGATTTTAAGCGTTACTTTCTCATGCATGAAATGTTGCTTCCCAAAATGGTGAATCATGAGCATAGTGTTGATCTTGGCTGCAATACAATGGGGAAGATGCTAGGCAGAGTTTTCATTTTCTACATAGAGGATTGACCATGTGACTGGTGGCTTGTACAGAAAGTAAGAGAATTATGGAGCTAGTAATTATTTCCCACCATTCATAAATCTAAATTTGTATTCTCTAGTATGTAACATTATATCCCAATGTGTACTATTTTGTGGGTGATCCCACAAAGCTAGTTTACAATTTCTGGGAGATTCTGATGTTTGCTAAAATCACATATTTTTAGAAAATATAATGATTTAAGCCTTAAAAATTTCCATTTAAAAAATCCCAATTGAAGAGGGTTTGATCAAACTACCTTAGTTCAAACCCCCTTGGATAGAACCCCGCTAGTTTTAAACTATACCTATAACAAAGTCTCTTTTACACCTATCAAAATGCTGATAAAAAACCACTTTTGATTTACCTTTTGGGAGATCAAATTAATTCATTTAAAATTTATTTTTTTGTAAGTATGTATTCCTTATTATAAGCTTCCCAAAAAGTATAATTTTAAATAAATTTAATTTTATTATTATATTTATTTTTTATTTCTTCTGAATGTAGGGTTTTCACTAAAAATCAAGCTCTTTGTTCTGCACATGTGGAAAGATAGAAGATTATAAAAAAAAATTGAAAAATATGAGTGCACTAGATATTGAATTATTTGATCCAACAAAATAAAATAAAATTGAATTTCGATACATACAAAAAAAAATTGTGTTATATAGTCCGCCTATATCTGAATTGTAATTGGTTTGACTTTGAAACTTGACTAAGGAAAAAAGATTCAATAAAACACTATGAAACCAATTGGAAGCACTAGATATCATAGTTACAAATATAAATTTGAAAAAATTATAATTTTATCCTTCATGGAAAAAATTTGTGTTATACGGTGAGTGTGGCTCTTTAATAATGGTGTTTACTGAAAAAAATAGTTTTCAAAGGAGATGTAAAAAGAACTGCAATATGATTCCAAATTTTTTGAAAATAATATATTTAGAATGTAGTGCCCCTCCATTCTCACTTGGAATGTGTAGGTAGTCTAGCTAAGGAATCTGAAGAGGAAGATGGAACAAGGAGTTCTGATGGTACTCTTGTGGGAATGAGGTACATTGTTTTGCTATAGTGCAAAGATTTAATTGGATAACTTAACTTACTTGTTTCTCATAATACTTTTTTTATGACATTGAGGTTATGATGATACATTGTGGTTGAATTTAATTGGGTATGCTTATATCTAGATGTAGTATTGTGTTGTTATGCAATAGACTAGTAATTATTTCATGATGATATAATGTGATCAGTTTAGTTTAACAATGCTATTTTATACTTGATGTTGTAGTTGTTATTATAGCTTTGGTGAGGGGACAGTGTAGCACCACTCATTCGTGAGTGTCCTGCTACATTGTGATTCCTTCTCACAATGTGATGCATTTGTTTATATATATGTTGTACACAACCTTGTTTGTATGTAGGAATTACAGGAATAAAGTCTTGATTCCACCTGCTTTGGCAAGACAAAGCGAGCATTAAATTATCCCAACGGGTATGATGTTGAAATAAAGATGACAAGGAAGTCTCCCCATCCCAAGTCTATCAACCCATCATGCATCTAGTGGTATTTTGTGTCCTTTACTTTGGTTATTTTGATATTATGTGATAGTTGTCTATCGTGAATTGTATTTGTGTTATTTATTTAATGTTTGTGTTGTTATGTATTTGGGTGGATTAATAGCATTATTTAATTTAAATAATTAAATAATTAAAATAAGTGTTATTAGTTAGTTATTGATAATAGCTTTATTTAAATTTAAAAGTGATAAACTAAAAGTTATGTAACTAATTAAAGATAAATAAATTAATTGTGTAAATAACATTATTTATAATTTTAAAACTTGACATTTTTTATAATTTAATGTAAATAGTAAGTTGAAGATAAATAATAGAATAAAAGATTTAAATAATTAATAATGTGTCAACTATGAATTGAAATTAATATAATAGAAGTTTAAAATTTAAAGATTTTATTTAAAAAAGAGAAAAATCAAGAAAAGAATAAAAAGAACGAATGCATGCCCAATTTATTTTTGAAAACTTAAGAGAATGGAAAATTGTTATTTTATTTTGATTTTGGGTTTTCAAAAAAAATATTGGGATTAATGGGAAAGAAAAAAAAAGGTTTTGTTTTTGTTTTCATGGGAATGGATAGAATAATTTTGTGTGAAGGTTTTTGGTAAAAAATTGAAAAGACTCTCAAGGAAATTCTTGGCTAGAATTGTTTTGCACATCTTTTGGAAGAGGAAGTCTTTGGGAAAAGCTTGGGAATTGAAATACGAAGGCTCAACTTCAATCTTCATCAATTTGAGCTTGAGAATCCAAGTTCTTTATTTTAAATGTTTGTTTAAATTGTGTTTTTAAAAGATTGTCTATACAAAACTGTAAAAGTTTGTTTTGGTTTTGTGGAATTAAAAAAATTAGAGGATCTGTTTATATATTTTGAAATATTATCTGTTAATTTGTTGTGAAATTTTGGAAACCTTTGTAGAAGGATTGTGAAAATCTTATATCCTCTATAGGGAAATGAATTTAAAATGGTAGGAAATTTGAAAAAAGAAGACAATAGATAATTTAGAAAATCCCACAGACAATTTAGAAAACCTCTATAGGATTGTAAAAAGAAATTATTTGATAAATTAGGGAAAATGAAATCCTTTGATAAATTAGGTAAAATGGAATCCTCTCATAAAATAGTAAATATTTTCCTGTAAAAAAATATATATTAAAAAAAAACAACAGAAAGAGAGGGTCACTAAATTAATCATAACTCAAAATTTACGAACTGGGTATGGCAGATTTTTTTATATGTTTTAAAAGACTTGGGGGTGCACCTTCAGTAAAAATTTAGAAAAACTTAGATCTGAAAAAAAAAGTTATTAAAGTCGCAACACACTAGTTTTATGACTAGTATTGTTTGAATGTAGTACATTATTTTTAATTTATTAAATAATATATATTTAAATATATTTATTTAATTGGCTATTTTGATATAATAAATATTTTAAATATATATGTTTAATTTTTACGTTTGAAAGTTTTAAATGAAATATTTAAATATTTAAATGTTATATATATATTTTTAATATATATATTTATTTAAATGCATTTTGACAATAGATGCATGCAAATACATGAAATGAATTATTTTTAGAATGTTATATTTTAAAAGAGAAATGAATATAATGTATTATTTGGTGCATGCAAAGCACAAATAGTTAAGATGAAATGATTTTTATAGAGAAATTGATTTTATTGTTTTGTTATTGTGGAAATTGGAGTTAAACTATTAGTGTTAATTTTGTTATTGCTTGTAAATGAAATTAAATTAAGTTGATTAATTCCAAGTAATGCATTGATGATTTGATTGGATTTAGGGAATCTAAATGTTAGATTAATTATATGTCTGAATTACTTATTGGTTGAGTTTTCTTTGTTTGTGTTGTTGGGAAATTGGGTTGTTTGGTTTTGTAAGTCCTCCAGAGAAGTTCATTCTATGTGGGGTTGTTATATATGTTAGTTCAACTTTTGATTTCTGTTGGGTAGTGCACGTGGGTGTAGACAGTTTGAATGTCTGGTTACCACGAATGAGATATGTGATATAGTATGAATACCTAGTTACTACGAACTAGTTGTGTGACCTTATGTTTTAATGTTGAGATGTGTTATCAGTATTGTGCACCTTGTCTACCCGTAGATTTGTGGATTTGAACCTAGTGTTTTCAGTAGGAGAGTGGATCTTTGTGATTGGTTAATTTCACAAGTCTCTAGGAGTAGTCTATTGATGTTATGTTTTGTGATCTATTGATGTTATAATTTTGGGAATCTATAGGTGTTGTGTTGTCTATGTATTCCCATGTCACTCTTGCTTGGAGTTGAGTCTTGTCTTTTCTGTTGGACCTCCTTGGTCAAGGATTCTTCCTTGTCATCTCCTAGCATAGGGGGTGGGTTTTTTCTAAAACCCACGTGGTTGGGTGGAACGTGCTATGCACCTCGTTGGGTTCCCCACTTGCGTTTGTACAGTGCGGTGCCTTCCAAATGGAGCCTGATCAAGATATTCTTTTGTAGCCATATGTTTATGTTGTATTTTAGTTATACTCATGTATTGATGAATTACTCCCACATGTGTTGGGAAGTTTATGATGTAAAATTATGTATCTGATCTATGTATTGTGTTAGAAGCTGATGTAAAGTATAAATGTATCATTGTAATCATGTGATAAAATATAGTGGGTATTGTCTTACAAGCATGTTGTATATATGTGTACAGTTATTAAATAGAGGTGATCTTGTTCATAATGTTCTATCTCTTATGTATGCTTTGATGTTATAGTTATGATGGATGAATGGAATTAACTAATGCATTTTGGAATTTCGTTTATCTTTTCGTTATGGGTTAGATTTCATAATGTTACCTCGTGTACCCCAAAGGACTTAGGTGATTAACTTGTATTCATGTAATTGAATCTCATGCAATGGAACTTAATATGCATGTATTATATATTTTATAGTTAAATGAAAAAAATTGTGCCATAGTTATTGTCCTTTGGGGTTTGCATGGTGGGGCATTACATAGAATCTATAAAAAAAATGTCACAAATCACTAGTTTACATCATCTTCAATTTCCTCACAGTTTAGCGGCTATAGGTGCCTGAAAGTAAAGATTTAGTTAGAAAAAATCAATTCAGTGTCTAGTTTGGCCAAAAATTGTAAACTAGTATTGTGGGATCACCCTTGTCTCCAATTCATGTTGGTCGTAGATATCAAGAAATGGTTTTATTTTGCATGCAATTCTCTAAAAATATCTCCTAATGGTATTACAATGTGCTCCTTGCAATTGTTGATTCCCTTTGAGAGATTGATAACCATAATGCTCACATTCACTAGTATTGTTGGATAAACCTTGCCTCAAGATAACTAAGACAATAGGGTTCGATGGGTGTTCCTTCATTATTATTGAATATCCAGTTCAGAGCATATTATTACTATTTTTGTGCTTAACAAAAGCCTCTTAATTATTATTCATATTTGGTACAATGCTCTTCATTATAGAGTAATCCTATTTCTACATTTGTTTCATTTAACACCACCTCTATTCTCCACAAGAACATTATCCTTGTTTAAAATGATGGAAAAGGTTTGCATTTCTCAGAACCATTTCTCTTATAGATACTCACAAGTTTTGGATAACTCTAATAGTTGCTCCAAGGGCCAGGTTAACAAAGCAATTGCAAATGCCAACTTCTCACTATGGTGGTAGATAAATAATTATTTTTCCCCTCTTCTATAGCATTAAGCGAATGTCTTAAATCAGGAAAATACCCTACCATTTTCTTCTACCAAGCCAATTTCTCCCAACTTCGCATAGATCTCCTATGACTGTGAATGTGATCTTCCTCGTACATAGAAATATTGTACCATTTTAAAGCCTTCAAACAAACTACATCCAGGTATTTTTTAAATTCTTCTATCTTCCATCAGTCTCACCTTTCTTTGATCTTTCCACTTGCTTGTCACATAATAAAATCTTCTCAAGGATAGACATATATATATATTTCAAAAATAAACAAAAAGGATTTAACCCAACCTTCAATCGAGATCCCATCAATCCACTATTGGAGGAATAAATTCACATCTTAAGCACGTATCGAATAATACTGACCTAGTCAAATTTGTTAGATATGTCTCAACAAATTGGGTATGTTATCTCCTTAGTTTTTGGTTTTAATAAACAAAGTAGAGATTGCCTATACCACAAGTAATATATGCATGTTTACACAAGCAATGTATGTGTGTGAGATAAAGGCACAAACTTAGGATTGGGAAATGCATATTTTGACTTCCTCTAGAATGGCCCAAAGGGAATGTTTGAATTCTTTGAATTGAGTGTATGATGTGTCTTTACTGCCTTGAAATGAATCTATATATATATTTATTCCTTTTCCCATTATGCTTTGATGGAGGCCATACCCCATTTTAAAGCTTCCAAATCATGGTACAAGCTATGGAGTATGGCTATGGTATCTATATTTATACGTGCCAATTATGTTTACATCAAAGGTTCTATTTCCTTCTCAATCAATCCACTATGTATATATCATGCAATTATTGTGTTCCTTGAGATGACATCTCTTTGTGGTATTATGTCAAAAAAAATTCACACCTTTCCCGTGCACTCACATTTTGGTTCCATGTCTACCAACGCAGTTGCAACTTCAGTATTTCCTAGATTCCTCTATCAATCATCTTTGATGAATGTGTACACCTCATTCCTTAGCTCTCTTTTTAGCATGGGAATAAAGGCCGACCACATGCACCTAATGATCAACTATGTATGTAATGCATTAAGGGTCACTGATGTGTGAAGTAAGCACAACCCTCATCCTATCAACCTGTGTGGTTGCATGCACCCTGAACACAAGAATAGCCTACCAAGAATGATGGTGTCTTCTTCTATTTTTGCATTTCCTTAGACCAGGTTCCCCTTGAGACATTTTTTCCAGGTAGCTCACGTAGCATTTCCATGCATCCATATTTAATTCGGTAATTGTGAATTCAACATCTGTAGACTTCTTTTGACAAATGTTCTTATCTTTGTTTGGAACATTCTCTTTACTATCCATTGTGGAATTCAATATATAGTATGCCAACTCATTTTTTCCCTAAGTATTTTTATTTCTTTTTAATGTTCTTTCATAATGCTTTTGCATTTTATGATCGATAGTCCTTTAATGAATTGAAAAGGAATGACATTATCAAAAAATAGAATATAGTCGTATAGTATTGTTTTAAAATTATTATTTACTTGTAAAGAGAAGTTTGGTCTTGATCTAATAGTTACCCTTCACTTATGAGAAGTATTTGTTAGAAGTATAGTTAGTATTCAATTGAACCTCTACCCTCTTTGTTAATCCTTTTGTATTAAAGAGTAACAAATTATTAATCCATAGTTTTATTTATATTTAGCTATCATCTTCATAACTTACCATTAGGCACTTCAATTTAATGATTATCAGCTAACCAAATAATAATGAAATATCATCAATAGTATAATTTAATTATGAAGGAGATCTTTAAAGTTGACTCATTACCTAATCATAAAGAATTAAATAGTATTATTATATAAAAATATATAGTAAAAAAGTTATTTTTATAAAGTATTACTTATTTGAAGCGAACAAATATAATGGGGCTAAGAATGTTTATATATGTTCCAGTATCATGGTGTATACATAAGAATTTTATGTTTATATAAGTAAAGTATGTCTTATCAATCCATCAACCCTATATTACTTGAAATATGTGTAAACCTTTAAAGAATAGAGAGAATGATTATTTAATACATTAAGAGTTGGGGATTTATGAATATGTGAATATCCTTTTAGTGTACAAATAGAATGATTATTCAATTCATTAATAGAATTACTAGTGAGAAGGAATAGTTTTGTTTATTTATATTATCTATAATTTAAATGAGTATTTTATTTATTTTGTTTTCTCTGAATTTCATGAAAGTGGAATGATTTATGTAAATAAATCACTTATTTACTTCCAACATTATGTTGCCATTTTATAATTTGTAATATTGTATTGAAATTACTTTTGTTATTATATGACATATATAATATATTTATTGAAAAATAATATTTATGTTTAGGTGAGTTACTTGATTTAGTAGATAAATGAATTGGAAGATTAAATAGGGGAAGTTGATTAATTATATTTAGATAAACAAAGGGTTTATGTAAATGAATGACTTAGATGATCTTTTTAAATGTTGACTCCTTTCATATTCATTTAATAGTTGATATGTAGATTCTTTATGTATATAGTTATTGGGATTTTATGTTATTGTGTTGAATTTTGGAAATGGTGATGATTTTGGGTTATTGTTTTAAATGGGAGTCCTTGTGAAAAATGGTTAGGTTGTCTTCTAGAGGCTTGGGGGGAAATATATTGTATGTGGATTTTATGATTGTTTCATTTTTGGAAGGAATTGGTTATGCGTTGTGATGTGTGCAGTGGGTCTTTGCCTTGCGATGTGTATACATCCTTGTGATTGTGATTTGTGAGGGAGATAGTTAATTCCTTGATCTATTGGATTCATATTATTATGTCATGTGTATGCAAGTTGGTAAATTCCTTGTTGTGTAGGGTCTTCTAGTTGCAAGTAGGGGGAGTGGCTCTCAATGGGGGTCGATTTCTAGTAAGAGACTGTTAGGATAACTCATTAGAGAGTTTCCTAATCTAGTGATAACATAAATAATGAATTGGGGGGATGGGTAAATTTCACATTAAAAAGGATAATTGGATGCCTCACCCATTCCTATAATGCTCATTTAGGCTAAGGATGGGTTGAGAAGGCCTGGTTGGCATGATCAACTTCCTTTTCCTCATGAAAGGAATGTTGGTTATGCATGTGTCACCCTATGGGGGAGACATCTAGTGAGAGACTGTTAGGATAACCCTTGCTAGGACCATGCGATGACACTCTTCCCTATTTTAGTCTAGCATTCCCTAGTTGTTTGTACTCCTTCTGATGTGTGTGTGCCTCTAGAAGTGGAGTAATTTTTGTAATTGATACATATGTTTATGTGATATTAATGTGGCTCCAGTGTTGTGTTGGAGTTGATGGAACCCTCATAATATTTTTCTCATTCCATCTTAAACCCTTATTGTATTTGGTATAGGGTTGTTATTTTGATGGTTTAAGTTTCTATGAATACTCATAGGGTTCTTTTTCATCATTGAATCCTTCTTACCAATTTCTAGTCATTCTTTCTAAATTTCATATCATTCATCTGGTAATTGGCCCCTCTAAGCCTAGGTCTTGGCCTTATATTTTATAAGGATTCAGTGAGGGATCTTTTGGATCTCTACATTTTATATATTTCATCATTTTGAACATCTTGACCCTATCATTCTCATGTTGTCCTAGAGAGGTTTCCCTTTTAGAAAAACTAATGTGCAAGTGCTAAAAATTTCCACTTTAGTACCGATGGCCCTCACAACTCATTGCTCATCGCTAATTTATTCATAGGTTCACACTTTGGATTGGCGATGAGCAATGGAATGATTTTTTTCTTTTAACATCACTCATCGCTAATAGCTTTTAAGATTTCAAATTTTTAATGGCAATGAGTGATGCTTCTATCTTTATATTCTTATCGCTAGTCACAAATGGCCATAAAGATGAATTTGGAACAACGATGAGTGATGTGATGTGATTTCCTGTATATCGCTTGATCGTGGATATGTTTTAAGTGTAGAGTCTTACATTAGCAATACACGATGGATATTATAAATTTTTTGAACTATCTCATCGCTAATTGCTTGCAAAATGTATGAGGAGAATTAGTGATGAACAAAGGCCTTATGTTATAATTCCATCACTCATCACAGATTTGTTTTAGAGCTTGAGTTCTGAATTAGCGATAAACAATGGATGTCCTCTAAAGGGTTTCTCTTTCGCTAAAATGATATGATTCTATGAGCGATATATTTTGTGCCATTTGTTTTATGTGGGTTGTACATGTCCAAATATGGTGCTATCACAACATTTACCATCATAGATAGAAGCCTCAATGCAATGTTTGAATTAGTGATGCCCGACCGTTTACATCACTAGGATGTTTACATCATTGATAAAGTGGGGTGATGATAAAGTAATTTGGTGAGAAGTGATGGTTACCACATGGAAAGGGAAATGTGGCAGGACCCTGGGGATTTTGTATAAAGCAAAAAGGAAAGCAGCGAGAGGAATGGAGAGCCGTTGATAAACTTTTTAAAGCAAGATGATCCAATGGATTGAAGATCATTACATGAATAACTTCATTGCCAATTATACCCTAAAAATTTGGGAAGGATCAATGATGAAGTGATGAAGCATATAAGGAAATTTTCTCTTGAAGAAGAACTAATCTTGTGTATTTCGTCGATATTAATGAATGCACAAATTAGGTTGGCAATACATGTTGATTGACAGATCACAACACTTGAGCTGGAATTGTTGTTTTCTTTGAGCAAGTTGCTAAGGACATAAAAAAACAAGGCTCATATCACCATGGATCAAGTTATAAATGCTTTAAAATCAATGACTTATATTCAACACAACTTATAATTAATCAAACTCACTCGTGTGAAGATCTTTTGAATCATTGATTCTACATGCTTTAAGTTCCCTATTTAATGTAGATTACTTAATTGATCTTCCTTGTCATAATTCATTTTGCAATGAATGGGAGTCAAGGGATAATAAAGAAGTGCATGGGAGCTGAATTCTCCTAAGGAATGTGTAGACATCCTTGTCCTAGGAAAGTAGGCCTGCCATGATGACCCGAGAGTCCGAGAAGCTGAATTTATTTGAGTCTAAGGAAGATCTTGAGAATAAAAGTGGAATACATGGAGCTCTTGATACGCCAAAAGGAAGAATAGGATTCAAGAAATTCAAGAAGTATATTACCAAGGAAAATTACCATCCACGAGAGAAAATAGTTTCAAAAGAATTATTCAAACACGGAGAGAAGATGATGGTGAAATATAAAAAGAAGGAAAGGAGAGAGAGTGAGCACTGTAAGGCCTATCTAAAGGAGTGAAATTTTCCATGTGATGTTTCTAATAACCCTTCAGATGGTGAGGGTGACACTAATCCATTGGGTGATTATTATCCCCTCTCCCCAGTACTATAGATGAATTCTGACAAGGAGGCGGTGACAGTTTCTCCAATCCCACCATGAACAAAATGTGGGCGAGTATCCTCTGAGGTCGATGACTCAGAGTGATGATTGCAACCTTTTTTTCTTTTTGATGAAACCATGCCCTTTCAGTTAGGATTTTCCTACTCAACACTCATGTGATTTCTTGTTTCTAGTGTTGAGGTGGATAGTACCACTCCATTTATGCTTATGCTTTCTGTTGATACTTTCTCATACTGTTAGACCTATGTTGTTTTGTTGGATACTTTGATCGCTAGTTTTGAGCGACGGTAGATTATTCTGTGACATGATGATACTTTGTGTGATGATTATTGTTTTTAGACATGATATGATTTAGTGTAGATGTTCATTTTTAGTTGTTTATGGATATGCACATGCTTATGATGGACTAACAACATGTTTTTAGTCAATTTTTTGTGAGTGTATGGGTGTGGAGAACAGAATCGTATCACTCGCTTGCGAGTGCCCTACGATATCTGTGATTTTCTCCACATGGTGTGTCTGCTTAATGCTTTATATATATATATGTATGCACATTATTTGTTTGGTTGCAGGATTTGCAGGTACATGACACCAACTCCACCTGTGTAATCAGGTCTGAGCATGTCAAGACTCAACGGAAATGTTGAACGAGAGATAGTAGTTAGGTTTATCCTAGTCCAGTCTTTAACCTTAGTTTTAGTACATTGTCAGTTTTTAGTTTTGAGTTATAGGTTGTATTGTATTTACTGTTGGTTATATTGTTTTAAAAAGGTAAATATTGGTTAATTTTAATGTTTGATTATTGTGCTTTATTTATTGTTATTTAATTAATATTTAAATATGATTGAAATTTATTTATTTGTTAATTTAATATATTAGTTAGCTTATTTGGTTAAATAGTTGGTCTTTTAAACATTAAACTTGTAACGCCCTGCCGTGCGAACCCCAAAGGACATTAACACAATAATTACAGCACAATTTTTTTTAAAAAAAAAAAAAAACACATAACATACATGTAATACACATCAAGTCATATCACGAATTTCAATTAAATAGATTCATTAACACATACATCCCTTGGGGTACACGAAGAGTCATTACGCGACTTAGATCCATACAACATCAATAAAGAATAAAATCCAAAGATATAATCATTAACAATAACAAATATAACACATACATGAAAAATTCATTGATAAGAAGCCATCTGCACATAAATACAACATATGCATGATTACATAACACATTGAATAACAACTACCATGGTCAATATCCACACCAAGTTTAACATTTCATTACAGTACAACGTTTAAGAAGTACAATGATACAAGAGTGTTCCAAATATGAATGGAAACCATACACAAGATACCATGATACAAATAATTAGAGAAATACAAGTATCAAAACTGGCTCCAAGATAGATACAACTCTGGAGTCCGCACCTCTCGATCCTCGACTGGGGACCCAATGGGGTGCTTAGCACGTTCCACCCGACCATGTGAGTCCGAAGACCCACCCCCCGTGCTAGGAGCTAACAAGAAAGAGACCTCAACCAAGAACATCCAAACATGGAACCACAAGACTCAACAACATACCAAGGTATCATAACACTCAGGAATTAAAATGACATAATCAACCACATCCAGGAGTCATAAATCTCATCACATAAATCAAAACAATAGCCAGTAAACAAGGAACCAAAGGAAGATCATAAAACACTTTCAAATCAAGTTGAATTAAAAACCATATCATAATTCAGAAACGCAATGATACAATACAATAACATCATATCACAGTACCATAAGAGTACAAGGTCAAAACCCAAACGTCCACAAGATTTATACAAGACCAAAGAATACACCAAAGATCAAATAGGGTAAAACCATAAATCAATTCAAAACAACTATGTTCCATCAATTCAAGACAAAGACCCACTTCCAGAGGATTTCCAAAGAAACAACATAAGAAGGAGTGTTAGAGGAGAGTGTCATCGCATGGCTTAACATGGATTATCCAGGCTACCACTAACGCAAGGTGCCGCCTCCGTCTACTGACGAATTATCCAGGCAACTCGAGCGCTAGGAGCCGCCTCCATCTATGGTTATCCAGGCTTCCTATCTCAAGGTACCACTCCATAGGGTTGCTCATGCGGAACCGTTAACCTTTCATGAAGACAAGGCAACGATCTTGCCAACCACGGCCTTCTCAATCCCCTTTAGTCTGTGGTAGCACTCAAAGGCGGATGAGGCATCAATTATCTTTTTAATGTGATTCTACCCACCCCCTAATTAATTATTTAAATTATCACTTTTTAATTTCACTCTAACGAGGGCTATCCTGGCGCCCCTTTGTGCGCCGACCACCCACTTAGAGCCACTCCCACTCTAGACACTCAAAACATAAAAACCAAATCCAAGGGTTGTACAACATAACAAGTACATTAGATCACAACAGAGAAGCATGCAAGGCATTACCCATCTTGCCATAAATACATAATCAAAATCTCAACGATTCATGTACAACCCTTTCAAAAACATGAAACCAAAACACTTGCCACAACAAGGGCATAAAAGGAGGAACATTAACCAATAGTAAAATAAACCTCTGGAAGATTCTCATAAAGTTACACTAGGGTTTCCCCATCAAAGAACTGACAGCAATAATTGCAAGACTTCAAAGGACTATTTCCAATATAAATATAATGAGAAAATACACCAAAATAAGATCAACAACTCCACTCAACAACACCAACAACTTCGATACGAACTAAATCAAGAATCCAAGGGAAACCTCTATTTTCTCCTCTCAGAATACCCATAACTCAAGAACTTTTCAATTTGACTCATTAATAACTCAAGCAGAACTATCAATCATGACAAAGATAACCTTAACCAAATTACCACTTAGGTAGAGAGCAAAAGAAAACATATAGAAATGTAAGTTAAATGAGAGAAAGTCCCTAACTCAAAATTAGCTCACGAAAAGTCACATTGAAAGGACCTATCGAGACAATACATAAAACCACTAATTCAAATATAATATATCCATTCATTCAATAAGAAGTAACTTGAAACCATCTAAAAAGAACATTAGTTTAAAGATCAATCATTTCCAACATTTAAGAATAGCACAATATTACGAAGTGAAAATAACATCCAATGGTTTAAGCCATAAGACACTATTCACAAGTATACTCTTTCAAACACAAATATATTCCAATTTACACATTATAACAACAATCTCCCTTCGAAGATCAACCCACTCAAACCAACAATTTGATCTTGATATCAATCACAAGTATTTTCTAGAAAGAATATGAGGGAAATTGACTTAGAAAAGATCATCTAATTTTATTCATTTACATAAACCCTTTGTTTAACTAAATATAATTAATCAAAACATTTATCGAATCAACAATCATTCACTAGCCTTTATCGTAATACCCAACTATTTAAAGTTTTCAAATTTATTTACTTCCATTTATCTTATAAATCAATTCTCCCACCTAAATAGAAATAATCCTTATCGCCAATATTATCTACATACATCAACAACATACAAAACTCTACTTTTCATTATTTCTAAGTTAACTATCCCACTTGAAATTAATCAAATTGAGAATAAACTAATCTATCAATGTTACCCAAATTATTAACATAAGGAAACTCCCTCTCTAATCACTTTACTAACCTACTCAATAACATAATACCTAACTCAACTACCTAATAATTCTAATTTTCTAACTCCTATAAATAAATCATTTTCTGAACATAAACACATTAATCACAAAGTCTTAAGGAATAATTCCATACAAGGAAACCATCAACACATCAACCTTTAAGAACACTATCTTAAAACACTTACAATGAACAGGCCATTGAGACATCTCCATAAATATCCCACAAATAACACCCATCTTAAAACAATTAAATAACACTTAACCAGTAATCACAACACTTTGTTTAAAACACATTTACTCACACATTATAACCATAAAGACCTTCCTTTAATTTAAGCATTATTTCAACGTTTTTACCACTTATTTTAATATATCCACTTAATTTAATTAAGAGAGTATTTACTACAAATAATTATATTTAAAATAACTATATCATTTATAAGATAACCAACTCCATCAACTGTTTAATACGAATTCTAATTATAACTTTAAAATGTAATACTAAGATGAAAATTCTATAATTTACAACTTTATTATAATACTAAGGTGATGACACTAATTGTAGTGCCCTCCGTTTCGGTCGTCGTGGATGTTAAGTAAGTTGTTGCTGGTAATGTCATGATGATGTGGTGATTTTATTATTTAATTTAATTTTAAGGTTATGAGGTAACATTAATAATATGTTTGGATTTGATTAATAAAATTAATTTAATTATAAGGTTACGTGTTTCATTTGGAATTAAATAAATAATTAGATTCAATAATAAATGTCAATTTAATTATCGTTGGGAGTTAGTTATTTAAAATAATCAGATTAAATGAGGAAAGGTAATTATCATTTAATGATTAAATTCAATTAATAAATTTAAAAGTGATAAAATATTAAAGGGGATTAAATATTAAAATTAAACTTAAATAAATTACGGTAAAAATACTTATTCAATTATATTTTAATTAAAAGTTAAATATTTATGAAAATTTGTTTTAGTTAAAATTTAGAGTTAAGTGGAAGTAATTTAAAACAAAAGAAGTTATTGGTTGAAATTAAATAAATAAATATATAAAGTAATGATTAATTAAAGTGGGTAAATAAAAAAATTAGTTTTTTTTTTTTGAAAATCTTTTACGGAGGAGAAAGAGGAGTTAGGGCGGTTGAACGGAGAATTTGGTATTTTCTTTAAGAGGAGGCAAGAAAAAATTTAGGGGAATTCTACACTGACCAATGGTTTGAAGATGTGGCAAAAGTTTTAGGCGTAATTGCTGGCTGATCCATCCTTCAACCTCAATAAATTACTGCTCTTGTCTGGAAGGGATCGAGGAAAGGTATTTTTTTTTCATTGATGATCAATAAAAATAAGCTGCGGATATTTTGGAGTGGTTTGTTTTCCAGTTGGAGTTTTTCACGTGAATTGGTGTTGTTCTCTTTTTTTTACCTCTGTGACCTATCTTTTTACCTTGTGCAAATTATTTTATGAATAATATTAGGACTTCATAAATATTCTATTTAAACTAGAGGCTTGATGAGTTTTCATTAAAGTAGATTATTCTTTTGATTTAAAGCAAAGCTTGAAATAAATAATAATTGCATTTGTGAATGTTATTCTGTCAATTGAATGTAAATGGAATCCTTCCAACACAGATAATTCAATTTTTTGCATATCCCCTCTGCCGGCACACGAGCATCCTACCATTACAAGGTGCACATTATAATTATTATTTTTATATACGTATAATCTAGTAAAAGCTTTATTGTATGTGCTTTTAATACCAAGCCTAGTTCGTAATTGTGTAGAAACCCTAGTGATTTGTAAACTAGTGCCACCAAGTAGAACAGTTAATAAAATCGACATAAATTTATGTTTACAGAAATTGATGTCAAAACAGAAGAAAATAAAATAAAATAAATTTAAATAAAATTTGAGTAATAATGATAATAATTACCATCCATTGAGAGTCATAGTTAAGTTGTGAGATCAAGAAAATAAAATTAACTTAACAAGTTAAAGATTAATCTAATTTTAACCCATAAAGATTTATTGTTTTAATAAATCTAATATTATTTCTCCTGCGCATAAGTCATGTATTTGCAATCTCCCCAAAACTATAGGCAAATTATCACAGCTGCAACGTTGGACTTGCAAAAGTGTAGTAAATTAAATAGTTCCTCTGAAACCCTTGGCAGCCTGTCACTGTTACAGCAATTAGAGTTGAAACATTGTACAGAATTAAATAGCCTCTCTGATTTCTTTGTCAACCTGTCTGAGTTATGGCATTTGAATTCCCAACTGCATATATGAGTGACTTTTTATTTATTTTGAATTTATACCTTTTTGATTATTATTCTTTTATATGTGTATGGTTATATAAACAAGTATAGATACATAATTAGGTTAAAAGATTTGAGTGAAGGTAGTCTTTTATATTTAGAATTTATGAGGATATTTCAATATATAAGTAGATTTGTATGATGAGTATTATTCAAAAGAAAATGGTTCATATTTATATAATATGTTTATAAAACATGAATAATTTCTTTAATTGTTTTGTTTATGATTTTATCATGGTGTAAAAGTAAAATATGAATCGAGTGTAATTTTATTTTATGGTAAGTGAAGTAATAAAAGGTGATAAAGAATTTTAAATTAGATAGTTGATTTGTAAATAAAGTATTGAATTTGCTTTAGAAAATAAAAGAATTGGGTAAATAATTAAAGTGAAAATGGTTATTTCGCTAGGTTGTTTAGTAAAATATTATTTAACAAAGGATTTTAACCGAATAAACATTATTGAAATAGGTATTTAATTTTGTTGTAGATAAATGAACTGTGTTTAGTTAAAGTAAATCGATTTATATAGTTAATTAAGTTTTAGGGTTCACTAAAGGAGATAAGTGATTCTACATTTACGTAGTTTCTTTTACTGGAAGGTTAAATGATAAAGTTATTTTTATGTGAGGATAAATCCCAGGTTCATAGGTTAATTAATTTAAATGATACTGATTAAAATGTTAAATGGTTTTAATTACTTTTTTGTTATCTAATGAGTCTGTGAATAATAATTATTTATCAAACTACTATGTGAAATAATTTATTAGTGCCATCACCATGGTATTATAATAAAGTTGTAAATTATAGAATTGTCATCTTAGTATTATATTTTAAAGTTATAATTAGAATTCGTATTAAACTTGATGGAGTTGGTTATCTTATAAATATAGCTATTTTAAATATAATTATTTGTAGTGAATACTCTCTTAATTTAAATTAAGTGGATATATTAAAATAAGTGGTAAAAATGTTGAAATAATGCTTAAATTAAAGGAAAGTCGTTATGTTTATAATGTGTGAGTAAATGTGTTTTAAACAAAGTGTTGTGATTACTGGTTAAGTGTTATTTAATTGTTTTAAGATGGGTGTTATTTGTGGGATATTTATGGAGATGTCTCAATGGCCTGTTCATTGTAAGTGTTTTAAGATAGTGTTCTTAAAGGTTGATGTGTTGATGGTTTCCTTGTATGGAATTATTCCTTAAGACTTTGTGATTAATGTGTTTATGTTCAGAAAATGATTTATTTATAGGAGTTAGAAAATTAGAATTATTAGGTAGTTAAGTTAGGTATTATGTTATTGAGTAGGTTAGTAAAGTGATTAGAGAGAGAGTTTCCTTATGTTAATAATTTGGGTAACATTGATAGATTAGTTTATTCTCAATTTGATTAATTTCAAGTGGGATAGTTAACTTAGAAATAATGAAAAGTAGAGTTTTGTATGTAGATAATATTGGCGATAAGGATTATTTCTGTTTAGGTGGGAGAATTGATTTATAAGATAAATGGAAGTAAATAAATTTGAAAACTTTAAATAGTTGGGTATTACGACAAAGGCTAGTGAATGATTGTTGATTCGATAAATGTTTTGATTAATTATATTTAGTTAAACAAAGGGTTTATGTAAATGAATAAAATTAGATGATCTTTTCTAAGTCAATTTCCCTCATATTCTTTTAATAGTTGTTTTGTGGGATTTCTATAAGAACAGTTCTAGAAAATACTTGTGATTGATATTAGGATCAAATTGTTGGTTTGAGTGGGTTGATCTTCAAAGGGAGATTGTTGTTATAATGTGTAAATGGGAATATAATTGTGTTTGAAAGAGTATACTTGTGAATAGTGTCTTACGACTTGAACCATTAGATTTTATTTTCACTTCGCAATATTGTGCTATCCTTAAATGTTGGAAATGATTGATCTTTAAACTAATGTTCTTTTTAAAATGTTTCAAGTTACTTCTTATTGAATGAATGGATATATTATTAGAATGTGTGGTTTTATGGATTCTTTCAATGTGACTTTTCCTGAGTTGATTTTTGAGTTGGAGTTTTTCTCTCATTTTATTTATGTTGCTATTCGTTGGGAACCAGTATGTGTTCTTTTGTTCTTTACCTAAGTGGCAAATTGGTTAATGTTATCTTTGTCATGATTGGTGGTCCTGCTTGAGTTGTTAATGAGTCAAATGGAAAAGCTCTTTGAATTATGGGTATTCCGAGAGGAGAAAATAGAGGTTTCCCTTGGATGTCCGATTTAGTTTGTATTGAAGTTGTTGATGTTGTTTAAGGGAGTTGTTGATCTTATTTTGATGTATTCTCTCATCATAATTGAATTGAAAATAGTTCTTCAAGGTTTTGCTTTTATTGTTGTCAGATTTTCATGGGGAAACCCTAGTGTAACTTTATGAGAATCTTCCAGAGGTTTATTTTACTATTGGTTAGTGTTCCTCCTTTTATGTGCCCTTGTTGTGGCAAGTGTTTTGGTTTCATGTTTTTGAAAAGGGTTGTACATGAATCGTTGAGATTTTGATTATGTATTTATGGCAAGATGGGTGATGCCTTGCATGCTTCTCTGTTGTGATCTACCATACTTGTTATGTTGTACAACCCTTGGATTTGGTTTTTTATGTTTTGAGTGTCTAGAGTGGGAGTGGCTCTAAGTGGGTGGTCGGCGCACAAAGGGGCACCATGATAGCCCTCGTTAGAGTGAAATTAATAAGTGATAATTTAAATAATTAACTAGGGGGTGGGTAGAATCACATTAAAAAAGATAATTGATGCCTCATCCGCCTTTTTAGTGCTACCGCAGACTAAAGGGGATTGAGAAGGCCGTGGTTGGCATGTTCGTTGCCTTGTCTTCGCGAAGGGTAACGGACCCGCATGAGCAACCCTATGGAGCGGCGCCTTGAAATAGGTAGTCTGGATAACCATAGATGGAGGCGGCTCCTAGCGCTCGGTTTTGTCTGGATAATTCATCAGTAGACGGAGGCGGCGCCTTGCGTTAGTGGTAGTCTGGATAATCCATGTAAGCCATGCGATGACACTCTCCTCTAACACTCCTTATTATGTTGTTTCTTTGGAAATCCTCTGGAAGTGGTTCTTTGTCTTGTATTGATGAAATATAGTTGTTTTGAATTGATTTATGGTTTTACCCTATTTTATCTTTGGTGTACTTTGTGGTCTTGTATGATCTCATTGATATTTGACTTATGACCTTGTACTCTTATGGTATTGTGATATGATGTTATTGTATTGTATCATTGCGTTTCTGAATTGTGATATGGTTTTTAATTCAACTTGATTTGAAAGTGTTTTATGATCTTCTTTTGGTTCCTTGTTTACTAGCTATTGTTTTGATTTGTGTGATGAGATTTATGACTCCTGGATGTGGTTGATTATGTCATTTTAATTCCTGAGTGTTATGATACCTTGGTATGTTGTTGATTCTTGTGGTTCCATGTTTGGATGTTCTTGGTTGAGGTCTCTTTCTTGTTAGCTCCTAGCACGGGGGGTGGGTCTTCAGACTCACATGGTCGGGTGGAACGTGCTATGCACCCCATTGGGTCCCCAGTCGAGGATCGAGAGGTGCGGATTGGTGCTATTGCAGCGACTCCAGAGTTGTATCTATCTTGGAGCTAGTTTTGATACTTGTATTTCTCTAAATATTTGTATCATGGTATCTTGTGTATGGTTTCCATTCACGTTTGGAACACTCTTGTATCATTGTACTTCTTAAACATTGTACTGTAATGAAATGTTAAACTTGGTGTGGATATTGACCATGGTAGTTGTTATTCAATGTGTTATGTTAATCATGCATATGTTGTATTTATGTGCAGATGGCTTCTTATCAATGAATTTTTCATGTATATTTATTGTTGATGATTATATCTTTGGATTTTATTCTTTATTGATGTTGTATGGATCTAAGTTGTGTAATGACTCTTCGTGTACCCCAAGGGATGTATGTGTTAATGAATCTATTTAATTCATGTTATGAATTAATGTGTATTACATGTATGTTATGTTTATTTTTTAAAAAAAAATTTGTGTTGTAATTATTGTGTTATTGTCCTTTGGGGTTCGCACGGTGGGGCGTTACACTAATAGATTATTTCACACAGTAGTTTGATAAATAATTATCATTCACAGACTCATTAGATAACAAAAAGGTAATTAAAACCATTTAACATTTAATCAGTATCATTTAAAATAATGAACCTATGAACCTGGGATTTATCTTCACTTAAAATTAACTTTATCATTTAACCTTCAAGTAAAAGAAACTATGTAAATGTAGAATCACTTATCTCCTTTAGTGAACCCTAAAACTTAATTAACCATATAAATCAATTTACTTTAACTAAATACACAGTTCATTTATCTACAACAAAATTAAATACCTAATTCAATAATGTTTATTCCGTAAAAATCTTTTGTTAAATAATATTTTACTAAACAACCTATCGAAATAACCATTTTTACTTTAATTATTTACCTAATTCATTCCTTGGCACAATAATTCACAAGTAATTGTAGCAATATTTTATTCTAGTAACCAACTACCTATTTGCCAAGAGTATCCATTAGCCAATCCTAAAAGCATGCGAGAAGTTTAGATATTAAGATAACATTTATTTCATTCTAAAAGAAATATAAAAGATATCATGAAATTAATACTATAAAATTAAATCACCAATTAAGAGAACATGTAAGAAATTCAAGATACACTTTATATTATAATTTTCCTTAATTTAAATCTCACGTT
Source organism: Sequoia sempervirens (assembly GCA_007258455.2). NCBI lineage: Eukaryota > Viridiplantae > Streptophyta > Pinopsida > Cupressales > Cupressaceae > Sequoia > Sequoia sempervirens. Next base: position 81,653,318 of record VDFB02179234.1, read on the forward strand.
AAAAACTTTTAACCTATTTTTCCATCCTAATTTAGATACAATGATTAATAATAAGAGATCATTTATCTAGCTGGGATAAAAATATAATTCTTCACAGCACAACCTTAACCTAAATAAAATTAATATTTTCAGTTAATCTACTCTAATTCATTCACTTCATTAACTACTAATATTAGTAATATTACCTAAAAGCAATATCTTCACAACAATAAAATAATATACCCCTTGCACAATATTTACCTTAAACCTATTAGTTACAAAAGCATAACCCTAATTCCCGATATTCTAATGTGTCACCAATTTTCAAAATATATCACTATCCTTCTATTTCCCCCATATTTACAAGAATTAATTACAAAGGAAAATTCAACATTCTAACTATCAAATATTTATAAAAGACTCCATAGCCAAAGACAAGCATATTCGTTCATTGGATCAACTCTTCAATAGATTGATTAAGAAATAACAATATTTTACTTATGGTTGATTTTATATTTTATTTATTCAATTCTTTTAATATAAATAAATCATTTCCCTCCAAGTGTTACTTCCCTAATAATCAATTTATTTTAACCACTAAGTTTAATAACGAACAAAATGCAACTTATTATTATAATAAACCCTTAACATCTTTATTATTTCTCTATTTATCTCAAAACCTATCATACTAGCAGACCAAAATTTAATTTAACTTTTTTATAAATTATATTTATTATCAGCAAAACGCAACCATAAGGGAGCAGCTTGACAGCAGCCTCATATTTTAAGCATAACGCCAAAACTATAATCTGGGTATTTGAGATTTTTGGACAGTAAATAGAACACTGAAATTTGGAGAAACCCTTTAAATTTAACAGCAAAATAGTTTGTATAAAAAATGTTATGGATGACACAATTAGACTGTTTGAATAGAGTCACAGGAAATAGTTTACCAAGTATAACTATATCTATATATATCTATTTTTTTTTACAAACAAAATATAATATGTATATATATAAACAATCGCAATAGATTTAAAATATTATAATTTAAATCAACATTTTAATGGATCTTTAATCCTAATCTCACATCTATAAATCTATAAATCTATAAAGAACCAGAGGTTCATCAATAATAAAATAAATGAATTTTCATTAAATCACTTAAGAATATGAAATGTAAAATTTACCCAGAATACAAATAGATTTCAATACGTAACTAACTCTTTATAATTATTCACATAAATTATGAATATAGATTGAAACCACCGCATATGATTATAAGTTGAAAACCATATCATAAAAACTTAAATCAAAACCCTAGCACCACATGCAATTTGAATCTTCAAGATGATTTACAATTCGCACACAACATAACAAAAATATAGAGAGGGGAAAGAAAATTGTACTCTTTTCCAGAGAGCATTGACAGGAAATTTCAATTGGCGTTGTAAATCAATGTTGTCTGAAATGAAAACCCAGAGCCGAACAATCCATGACAGAAGGAGCCACCCTTCGAACCCGCCAATCCCCCTTTTATCTCCAGAATAATTCTCATTTTAATAATTTGTTTCACGGAGTCTTTTTCCACTCCCAACGAGAAACCGTTCAACTTCCAGCAGTTATGAATGAACGAAAACCCTTAATTATTATTTTATAATCTACTCTTTAATATATGAACCAAATAGGTCATCTATTAAATATTCAATAAATATTTAATAATTTAATCTTTCTTTTAGTTACAGATAAATATTTTCTCCTTAATTTATTTATCGAATTTAAACATTAAATGATAATTACCTTGCAATATTCTATTTTTATTTATTTCTATTAACAATGTAATTTTATTCTTTCATAACCTCTAATTATATCAAAACATTTAATTAATTATTTATTTCACAAAGAAATTTATCACATTGTTTAATTACTCATACTTCTTTTAGTTATTATTTTAATTTAATAATTAACCATCCAAAATAGTTATCGTATCATTTACTAATGTAGTTATAATTTCACTTCCCAATTAAATTAAGTTCCCTTTTAATCCTTTTTAATTTAATTAATTAAAATAATCAAAAAAATCAAGACACCTCAAAATCAACTTTTCACACTACTCAAACATGCAAAAATGACATAACAACCCAACGGTCAACTTACTTAACATCAACGACGACCGAAACAGAGGGCACTACAAAACTATTTTAATTAAATAAATTAATTAATTAAGTTAAATTATTAAGTGTGTAAATTATATTGTATTTAAAAGAAAAATAAAAATAAAATGAAAATGAAAATAAAATAAAATGCATGTAAATTAAATTGTGATTGGAAATTGATTTTTAGTATTTAAAATAAATAAATTATTTGCATGCAATTGGAAAATTGATTTTCAAATTTTAAATTAAATAAATTGAAATTACATGCAAATTTTTGAATGGCAAAATTGCCAAGAAGTGGAGAAGATATTTTCTCAACAACTTCTCGACATGTGTGTGAGTGCCATAATTGCAAAAGGTTGTTGAAAAATTTCACGGAGGTTATTGAGGATCTGGGATTTTGCACGGGGTATTCAATTGCCTCGGGGAAATTTTCTGGGCACTGGCAAAATTTCTTTACTGTGCAAAAAAAAATATTCTTAGAAGTTGTTATCTCTCTGGGGTTGTTAATTTCTTGTGAAGATCCTCCAAAGAATCTTGTTGGTTGTTAAAGCTATTACTTGGAATTGGAATTTCTTTGAGGGAGCTTCGAGAAGATTTCATGCTACAGACAATTTTCTTCTACAGGAAAATCTCAAGTTACAGACAATTGTCAGATACAGGTATTTTTCTTTTAGTTTTTATTGGGTTTGTATCTTTCAAAAGAATTTTTGAGAAAGAAAAAAGATTTCTTGTTTTTTTGTATTTTCTTAGGAAATTCTTTAAAAATCTGTACAAAAGAAATTTTCAAAGAAAAGAAGAAAACTCTGTTGTGAAACTTATTAAACCACTGTATTTTTCTAGAAGTTTAATTTATTAAAAAAAACCTCTGTATATTTTCCTGGATGAAATAAATCTGTCTGTTTCCTGTTGAAAACTTTTACCAGAATAAAAAATTTATTTATGTATTATTTAAAATTAATTGAACTTTTATATTTATATTTATTTATAAATATATTATGTTGGAATTTTTATTTTATTTTATGAAATAAGTGAACCCTGTTATCGCCGTACAAACGGAATTTATAAAAAAAAAAAATTCGGATTAAAATCCGAAAAGCGGACGAAATAATCCGCGATTTTTATTTTGGTTGTTTTAAAAAAAAAATTGAAAAACGCTGTACGAAATCAAACCCTACGAATTTATTTATTATTCATGTTTTATTTTGATTTAGTTTTAGAGCCGAAGCTCTGTGGGCGGAGCCATCCGCGGCCAACCCCGCAGGGGTACGGCGGCGGGGCAGAGCCCGGCGCTGCCCTTGTGGGCTGTGCTCGGCTCAGCCGTCCGCGGTCGAGCCCTACGGGGTAGGCCGCAAGGAGATAGCCAATCCGTGTATATGCGGACTCCGAATATGGTAGGGTTTACTTTTGATAATTAAAATTAAAACTTTACTTTGCATAGACTGTGTAAAAAACGCGATTTGTTTATAAAGCGTTTTATGTATTAAGTTTCGAATATGGTGCATACTGTTTCATTATCAATATAACTTATAATTATATATATATATAATTATACTATATATTTGTTTTTATGAATGTAAATAGATATTAAAAAAAAAAAAGGTTAATGAGATTTTAAAATTAGAAAAATAATTTGATATTTAAAAAATATATTGCATGAGAAAACTTGAAAAGTTGATTTTATGAAATAGTTATGAATTTGGAAATAGGTCATTTGATTAAGACTAGATTTAGATATGTTTTTTTTAAGCTGTGACATATGGACTTAGTATGTCCAAATAATAGAAAAAATGCTAGTTTAAAGGTGTTTTAAATTTTTGTATTTGGGTAAATGGTTTTTTTTAATTTTTGTGTGTTATTAAGTCTTCCAGATTTAGTTTTGTTTTTTCTACTATGGTTTCTTATGTTTGAATAAACAAGGGTAGTGCACTGTATTGATGTGAACGAAATTGAGATAATTATTGTGGTATTTTTGGTATCATGTGTTGATCCTTAATGTGCATTTTGTTTTCCCTTGATAGAGAACCTAGATGTCCATGTTATGTTTAGGGGAGTGGCTATTTGTAAGGGCCGACACACAAAGTGGTGTCAGGGTGACTTACAAATAGTTAACTAAGTCAGGGATAATTAAATGACATAGTAGATAGATTTAAAACCTTTAACAAGATGTACTTGCCTCACTTATGACTCTTGAGCTTCTACAGTCATGAGTATAAGCTGAGAAGGCCTGGAATGGCAAATCGGTGTCTCGTTTCTTCAAGAGGCATTCGATTCCGCAACAGTATGCAATAGGGGCCGGGTTTCATAAGAGGTTACCAGGGTAACTCAAGGATTGGGGGCCGGAACCTAGGAAGAAACACCAGGGTAACCTTTGCATCGTTGTGATGACACTCCACCTAAAATAACAGTCAACCTTGAGTTTGTGTTTCAATCAATTGTCAAAATCTGGAAGCAATGTAACCTTTAGATTGTATTGTACTAGTGTCTAGGGTTAGTAGATTAGGTCTAGGTAACCTTATTACTATCTCCTAGCATGGGGGGTGGACCTACGGGTACCACATGGTTGGGTGGAATGTGCACCTTACTTCGTTGGGTCCCCAGTTTGTGATCATGGCATCGAGAGCTTCATGGATGAAGAACTCGCACATGGATATTCTTTTGTACTTTCATCATTGTATATTGTAAACTTGTATTTGAAAACATCCCTCAATTGTATAAGAGGTGATCATTTGTAAAATTGTAATTATTATTTGAACTACCTCATCAGATGGATGAGTAATGTAATATCATATCAATGCAATGTATGGAAAAAATGTTTGTACTTCATTATATCTTGAATGGAAAATTTATTATTATGCAATGTTTATTTTATGTTATGATTTATTATGTGCAGTGCGAAATACTTAAGTCGCTTATGGAATACTCAAAGTAGTGTATCGTCGTTTAACCTAAGAATGTATGCAATTAATTAACTTAATATTAATACTTTAAAAAAAAATTATTACACCTTTATAACACAATTGCAACATTCTTAGGTTATTAAGACGGGGCATTACAGATTGGTATCAGAGCCAGGTTACAAACACTGGATGCTCTGGGTAATTTAGAGCCCATTAGGTTGACCTAGTACGTAGTGTCGCAACTGATAACCTTGGTTGAACGGTATCTAAGACTCAAAATTGTTATGTGTAGGAACATGCCTAGGTGAGGAGGAAGAGGTCGTGGTGGAGGTAGAGGTCGAGGCTGTGGGCCAATCCCTCAGGTTACTCCCCCTCCTAGCCCTCACCATAGTGACCAAGCGGAACAAATGGGTCAGAGAATTAAGGGACAGAATCCTGAACAGTCAGCAGTAGAGGGTTCTCAGATACGTCCACTTTTAGAGGAGGTCCTAGCTCATCTTGGACCTAGACAGGTAGATGAGCAGGAGGTTGTGAGAGAGAGGGATAGATCCCCTAGGAGAGTTGATGACCCAGCACATCAAGATTCTATTATTGCTAGTCACATGTGGGATTTACTGAGAGCACGTCCTCCTACCTTTGATGGTTCAGGAGGAGGATTAGAGGCAGAGACCTGGCTACTAGATTTGGGTAGGTGCTTTGCCATGCACCCTTATGGTAGCAATACCCATGCCAGATGCGCTATTATGCACTTGAGAGGATTCGCCTCTACATGGTGGCACCTTGAGGAGTAGAAGCTCCATATAGATATTGGTTCTGTGTCTTGGGAGATGTTTCTTGAGAGGTTTAGAGCTCGGTTCCTTTCAGAACACTAGAGGCAGCGTAGGGCTGATGAGTTCCACGATCTACGTCAGTTAGCTCTTTCTGTAGAGCAATATGAACGTAGGTTCTATGAACTCAAGCAGTATGCTAGTATTGGCGATGATGAGCCTATGCTCGTACAACATTTTATCAGGGGCTTAAACGCCCGTATCAGTGGTGGTGTCCGAGTCTTTGAGCCAAAGACTATGGAAGTCGCAGTGGAGAAGGCTCGCATAGTTGAGTAGAACCTTATTATGGCTTTAGGTGGGCACACAGGAGTGCAGATTGGGAGTGCTCCTGCAGCAGGTTTTAGTCCACGGGGTGGACAGGCACAGACAGGTGGTTCTTCCAAGAACCAACAGACACCCAAAAAGGGTGGGCAACAACAACAGTGAACAAATCAAAAGAATATTACCTCACAACCACAGCAAGATTATAGCCCTCAGAGTGTGCAGCCTATTGTCAGTAGGGGTAGTTTTCAGCAGTCCAATGCACCTTCGGGTGGCAGAGGATTCGGTAGAGGCACAGGTATAGGGTGTTATTCATGTGGGCAGCAGGGACACATAGCTAGGCAATGTCCAATGAGAGGTTCTACTAGTTTTGGGCCTCAACCTTCAATTTCAGAGCCTACGGTGGGAGATGTAGGCAGGTCACATAGGGTATTTACTATGGTGGGAAACCACCAAGATGAGCACCAAGGTGCAGTAGGAGAGGTTCCTGAAGGAGGACCAGCATCATTCTTTGGGAACCGTGCATGTCCATCTACATCGGGAATTGATCCTTAGGGGTCAAGACATTGACTGAGTACTGATTCAGAGGGATCTTAGTGGCTAGTATTTCATTTCATGGAAGGACCTATTTTAGATGTATATGTATTATTTGTTTGCTACTAGCAGGCTTCTAGGAGTAAGCCTGATCCTAGGGGGGGAGGATGTAGTACCCCTCCATTTATGCTTATGCTTTCTGTTGATACTTTCTCATACTGTTAGACCTATGTTGTTTTGTTGGATACTTTGATCACTGGTTTTGAGTGACGGTAGATTATTCTGTGACATGATGATACTTTGTGTGATGATTATTGTTTTCAGACATGATATGATTTAGTGTAGATGTTCATTTTCAGTTGTTTATGGATATGCACATGCTTATGATGGACTAACAACATGTTTTTAGTCAGTTTTCTGTGAGTGTATGGGTGTGGAGAACAGAATCATATCACTCGCTTGCGAGTGCCCTGCGATATCTATGATTTTCTCCGCACGATGTGTCCGCTTAATGCTTTATATATATATATATATATATATATATATATATATATATATATATATATATATATATATATATATATATATATATATATATATATATATATATATATATATATGCACGTTATTTGTTTGGTTGCAAGATTTGCAGGTACATGACACCAACTCCACCTGTGTAATCAGGTCTGAGCGTGTCAAGACTCAACGGAAATGTTGAACAGGAGATAGTAGTTAGGTTTCTCCTAGTCCAGTCTTTAACCTTAGTTTTAGTACATTGTCAGTTTTCAGTTTTGAGTTATAGGTTGTATTGTATTTACTATTGGTTAAATTGTTTTAAAAAGGTAAATATTGGTTAATTTTAATGTTTGATTATTGTGCTTTATTTATTGTTATTTAATTAATATTTAAATATGATTGAAATTTATTTATTTGATAATTTAATATATTAGTTAGCTTATTTGGTTAAATAGTTGGTCTTTTAAAGATTAAACTATATTAATTAAATAAATTAATTAATTAAGTTAAATTATTAAGTGTGTAAATTATATTGTATTTAAAAGAATTAAAAAAAAAATGAAAATAAAATAAAATGCATGTAAATTAAATTGTGATTGGAAATTGATTTTTAGTATTTAAAATAAATAAATTATTTGCATGCAATTGGAAAATTGATTTTCAAAATTTAAATTAAATAAATTGAAATTACATGCAAATTTTTGAATGGCAAAATTGCCGAGAAGTGGAGAAGATATTTTCTCAACAACTTCTCGACATGTGTGTGAGTGCCATAATTGCAAAAGGTTGTTGAAAATTTTCACGGAGGTTATTGAGGATCTGGGATTTTGCACGGGGTATTCAATTGCCTCGGGGAAATTTTCTGGGCACTGGCAAAATTTCTTTACTGTGCAAAAAAAAAAATTCTTAGAAGTTGTTATCTCTCTGGGGTTGTTAATTTCTTGTGAAGATCCTCCAAAGAATCTTGTTGGTTGTTAAAGCTATTACTTGGAATTGGAATTTCTTTGAGGGAGCTTCGAGAAGATTTCATGCTACAGACAATTTTCTTCTACAGGAAAATCTCAAGTTACAGACAATTGTCAGATACAGGTATTTTTCTTTTAGTTTTTATTGGGTTTGTATCTTTGAAAAGAATTTTTGAGAAAGAAAAAAGATTTCTTGTTTTTTTGTATTTTCTTAGGAAATTCTTTAAAAATCTGTACAAAAGAAATTTTCAAAGAAAAGAAGAAAACTCTGTTGTGAAATTTATTAAACCACTGTATTTTTCTGGAAGTTTAATTTATTAAAAAAAAAACCTCTGTATATTTTCCTCGATGAAATAAATCTGTCTGTTTCCTATTGAAAACTTTTACCAGAATAAAAAATTTATGTATGTATTATTTAAAATTAATTGAACTTTTATATTTATATTTATTTATAAATATATTATGTTGGAATTTTTATTTTATTTTATGAAATAAGTGAACCCTGTTATCGCCGTACAAACGGAATTTATAAAAAAAAAAAAAATTGGATTAAAATCCGAAAAGCGGATGAAATAATCTGCGATTTTTATTTTGGTTGTTTTAAAAAAAAAAATTGAAAAATGCTGTACGAAATTAAACCCTACGAATTTATTTATTATTCATGTTTTATTTTGATTTAGTTTTAGAGCAGAAGCTCTGTGGGCGGAGCCATCCGTGGCCAACCCCGCAGGGGTACGGCGGTGGGGCAGAGCCCGGCGCTGCCCTTATGGGTTGCGCTCGGCTCAGCCATCCGCGACCGAGCCCTACGGGGTAGGCTGCGAGGAGATAGCCAGTCCGTGTATATGCGGACTCTGAATATGGTAGGGTTTACTTTTGATAATTAAAATTAAAACTGTACTTTGCATAGACTGTGTAAAAAACACGATTTGTTTATAAAGCGTTTTATGTATTAAGTTTCAAATATGGTGCGTACTGTCTCATTATCAATATAACTTATAATTATAATTATATATATATATAATTATACTGTATATTTGTTTTTATGAATGTAAATAGATATTAAAAAAAAAAAAGGTTAGTGAGATTTTAAAATTAGAAAAATAATTTGATATTTAAAAAATATATTGCATGAGAAAACTTGAAAAGTTGATTTTATGAAATAGTTATGAATTTGGAAATAGGTCATTTGATTAAGACTAGATTTAGATATGTTTTTTTTAAACTGTGACATATGGACTTAGTATGTCCAAATAATAGAAAAAATGTTAGTTTAAAGGTGTTTTAAATTTTTGTATTTGGGTAACTGGTTTTTTTTTATTTTTGTGTGTTATTAAGTCTTCCAGATTTAGTTTTGTTTTTTCTACTATGGTTTCTTATGTTTGAATAAACAAGGGTAGTGCACTGTATTGATGTGAACGAAATTGAGATAATTATTGTGGTATTTTTGGTATCATGTGTTGATCCTTAATGTGCGTTTTGTTTTCCCTTGATAGAGAACCTAGATGTCCATGTTATGTTTAGGGGAGTGGCTATTTGTAAGGGCCGACACACAAAGTGGTGTCAGGGTAACCTACAAATAGTTAACTAAGTCAGGGATAATTAAATGACATAGTAGATAGATTTAAAACCTTTAACAAGATGTACTTGCCTCACTTATGACTCTTGAGCTTCTACAGTCATTAGTATAAGTTGAGAAGGCCTGGAATGGCAAATCGGTGTCTCATTTCTTTAAGAGGCATTCGATTCCGCAACAGTATGCAATAGGGGCTGGGTTTCGTAAGAGGTTACCAGGGTAACCCAAGGATTGGGGGCCGAAACCTAGGAAGAAACACCACGGTAACCTTTGCATCGTTGTGATGACACTCCACCTAAAATAACAGTCAACCTTGAGTTTGTGTTTCAATCAATTGTCAAAATCTGGTAGCAATGTAACCATTAGATTGTATTGTACTAGTGTCTAGGGTTAGTAGATTAGGTCTAGGTAACCTTATTACTATCTCCTAGCACGGGGGGTGGACCTACGGGTACCACATGGTTGGGTGGAACGTGCACCTTACTCCGTTGGGTCCCCAGTCTGTGATCATGGCATCGAGAGCTTCATGGATGAAGAACTCGCACATGGATATTCTTCTGTACTTTCATCATTGTATATTGTAAACTTGTATTTGAAAACATCCCTCAATTGTATAAGAGGTGATCATTTGTAAAATTGTAATTATTATTTGAACTACCTCATCAGATGGATGAGTAATGTAATATCATATCAATGTAATGTATGGAAAAAATGTTTGTACTTCATTATATCTTGAATGGAAAATTTATTATTACGCAATGTTTATTTTATGTTATGATTTATTATGTGCAATGCAAAATAGTTAAGTCGCTTATGGAATACTCAAAGTAGTTTATCGTCGTTTAACCTAAGAATGTATGCAATTAATTAACTTAATATTAATACTTTAAAAAAAAATTATTACACCTTTATAACACAATTGCAACATTCTTAGGTTATTAAGATGGGGCATTACACTATAGATGAATTCTGAGAAGGAGGCGGTGACAGTTTCTCCAATCCCACCATGAACAAAATGTGGGCGAGTATCCTCTGAGGTCGATGACTCAGAGTGATGATTGCAACCTTTTTTTTTTTTATGAAACCATGCCCTTTCAGTTAGGATTTTCCTACTCAACACTCATGTGATTTCTTGTTTCTAGTGTTGAGGTGGAATATTTTTAGGTTGGTATGTAGGAGAAGTGCCAGACTAGTTAACCTTGGCAGCACGTATGTTGTTTCTGGGAAATATACAAGTTTGTGATGGAGGTTCTATTAGAGAATCTTCTTTGGTCAACAAGGATGAGGATTCAATATGGTTACAACAAACTCTTCCTTTCAAGGAACTGCCATGTCTTCATTCAAGGAATGTGGCATGTGGTCTTTTACTCTTCCATTTTCCTTAGATGATTACATGTAACAAACTCATAATATTTCAAATTCTGGCACAAATGAAATGAAATGTAAGTGTAATTAAGCCTAATGCTTGTTGCTCCCTTATTCTATAAAATGGATTTTAGGGCTTATTACACAGGTCAGATTTTGAAGTCTTAATGGGGTTCTAGGTAAAAGATAAGTTTAGAAAAGGCACTTAGAATAGAATACTAAAGTAGGCTAGTAGTTTGTCTTGGATAAGAAGGCATGTATGTAATGATCTTAAATGAGTTTTATAGAAATTACTAATATCGAAACAAATATCAATCAAGAAGTCGATACTCTCCTATGTATGTTCATTATGAAGTTATGAATGAGAAATACTAATGGTATTATCATTTGTCTAAAAATATTTCATTTGAATATATTACTCTGTTTTTAGCTTTAATTCAAGGAATTAATTAAAATCCTTGAATAGGGTTATAAACTTTGTAAGGAATGGCTTAAGATTTCTAAGAAGTAAATGTTTCTTGCACAGTGAGTTTTCGTAAACACAAAGCAATGCGAAAAATAGTTTGTTTCTTCCTTAAGTGAGTAATTTGTAAATTACTATTCCTCTTGTATACTTGACTTCATTGCTCTAATTGATGAGACACTGGTCATTTTGTCAGAAAATCTTGCATAAGATGAACAAATAGTGTTTCTGGCCCTAGAATTATGAGAAGACAATACTCAATTAAAAAATCTTTCCAAGGGTAGTAGAAGTGGAATTAATCCCAATTCCTAGTAGATAACTAATCCTTAACTTGAAAATCTTCCAAATCTTCTGTGAAATTGATTTTATCTACCATAAATACCTGAATTAATCTATGTATAAATGTGTTACTAGTTGATTATATTTCATGAAAAATGAAATTGGGATTACCCTGCTAGGTTTCATAGAGCCTGAAGTGAAGGAGTACGGACCTTAAGGTCCTATGCTCATTGTGTTGGCCACTAGCCTAGTAGTTCTTTATCATAGGAGTTGGCTACTTCTTAGAGGATTGTTTGGTTCTGCTAGAAAAATCACAAATATGAGCCACGTTATCCTTTGTTTATGTCATCCTTCTTTCTTCTTGACTATTTGTGTGTAGTGGGACCTTATGTTATCTCCTAGCATGAGGGGTGGACCTTAGGGTTCCACATGGTTGGGAGATTGGTGCTTTTTCCTCCATTAGGTTTCCCTTGCTATCATTTTTGTGCATGGAGGTTGTTCCTTGTGTAGCAGATTCTAGATCTTGTACCAATTCGAGGAGATAGTTTCTATGTATATGTATTAGATTTTCATATTAGTTATACCATGTATTGTAATGTTGATGTATACTTCCCAATTGTACTCAAGGAAGTGATATTGTAACAATGTAATGTTGTACCCTCATGTAATGGAACTTGTATATAGTTGTTAGTTGTTTATAAAAGATCTTAAATGCTATTTGTCTAATGTCATGTTCATGTTTACACTTGTGTTAGTAATGTAGTCATGGAACCTTGGAGGACTTAGTTTAGTTTACATGTTATTTTAAGTTATGTAGTTCATTGTCATTCTTTTTAAAAAAAAAATTGTTCCATTATTGTTGTATGTTGTATTGTCCTCTAGGGTTCTATGGCGGGGCATTACATATCTTCTAATCATTTGCACCTAATTTTTTATTTTTTTAATAAGTTCAAGCCCATTTCCAATTCATGAATGCACAAAGTAGAAAATAACCATAAAATGTAGAGATGCCAAATGCTATAGAACAACACTATAAAAGATATAGGAATTTACAAACGCTTTATTTTCTAATTCAAGAATTAACGAAGGACTTAGCATAATAGTGTGACCTTGTCATGATTAATATTGGAAATCATATTTCCTTGCCATGCATAGACTGCAAGTATGCTTGAATATATTTAACAAAAACAAAAATTAGGTATAACTTATTGGAAAATGTTTGGACATAAAATGAAGAACCCTCCCAACAGATGCAAGTTTCAGCCACCAATGAACAAACAATGAGGATAGAAATTCACTCATTAGAGTTAAACCTTTACACCATAACACACCAATGATGGATGCACTCTAGCCTAGTCACAATAAATGAGAAAACACAAATAGTAAATGAAAATGTATTGCTCAAGATTCCACGCATCCCCATGAAGAGTCCATGGAAAGACATGACTATACAAACAAAATCATGAAATATTTCGAATAACAAAGCTCCCTAGAATAATTATTATTATTAAAAATATTTACAAAATTCGAAAACCACAAAGAAAATTACACTCAACAATCACAAATTTGCAAAAATAGGGAAAAAATTCACTTTTTCTAAATACTCCCCCAAACATAAGTTGTACTTTAGCTTTATTTTCTAGTGCCATTCCCAAAGTACAATTTTAAGATGCAAGATTAAGGTGATAACATTAGTTCATTGCCTTATAAATGTAGGGACAAAAAATACCTAAGATATGTGAAAGCTCTAAAAAATTTATCATTAACAATGGAAGAAATATTTTCTCCCGACATATGCATTGCAAATGCACTTTAATTCAGAAAATGAAAATGTAAATCAAGTCCAAGTAGGTGGGAAATATCTATGTGTAAGATTATTAATTTTTTCTGTGTTGAGAGGGATTTGATATGGCTATCCTTTTGCATTTTTCTCTTTCTGTGCATACATAGCATTCTAATAACGGTCTTATGCATATATAGTATCTCAATTCTGTTTGATTTCAGTAGACTGGAATGTAACTCTCATTAATGACCTCTGCTATAAACTTGAATGATTTATAGTGTTTATTCATTTCCTTACATTGCCTCTTAGACACAGAAACCTGGGAAAATCTTGATGAACTGTCATTTGGGTTTTGTTTACTAACTTGGTCAGATTGTTTGACAAGACAGACACATGTACCTATTAATAGGATCTATGTCTTCCATCTTCAAAAAAAAGAAAGAAATGATTGTAATTTTATTTGTACAAAATCCATGTCTATTGAGAGGGTTTATACATATCATGCTCAAAGAGGAAAACAAGTGATTTGAAAGTACTATTCTTCTCCATTTTCTTTTTAATTTCCTCAAGAAAACCAATACATATGAAAACGGTGTCTCCTTTTAGGGGTTATTTCTATCATGTTCAAAACAAGAAATGATTCATTTGTAAGTTTGAACATCATTTACACTGATGTGCTCTATTTTTTCCTTTCTATTCCCTCTTTAATTCTCTTTACAGGTGATTGTCCCCTCTTCAATTGTAGACTTAACACCATAATTCATCATTTTTTTCTACTTTGCTATGAACAACTAACAAGGAATATGATGCATTCAATTGTATTCCCCATCAATGAGTCTAGGTATCATGTTGACATTTGTAAGAATTTATTCATCTTCGGTTTCTTCTATATTGAACAATTTATTTTTCTAATATTTACATGTTTTATATGCTTTGCACTATTAATTGCATAACCTAATTGGTAGTTTTAATTTCTCTATGCACTTACCTATATCAATAAAGCTTGATAAGGAGACTCATTTGATTCTGGTAGATATCTGTGCATCAATAGCCACAATGAAACTATCATTTCTACATATGTCAAGTTGAATGATTCTATGTACATAAACTATTTGGATTCCCATAAATTATACATTACACCATTCATTGTCTACATCTTTTACAATGTTGTTTTATAGTCTTTAGCACTTCTACATTTTATGGTTAATTTTTGGTGTGTGCACTCATGCAGTGCAATTGCATTTTAAATTATTAAATGAAAATGAAAATTAGCTGTAAACAAATGGAAAAAGTCTAGGTATAAAATTATGAAGCCTGTCTCTGTTGAAAGGGTTCATATTTGTTGTATGGGGAGGGAAAAACAAAGTCTTTGTAAGCTTGTATGTCTCCTACAATCTCATTTTATAGTAGGTTACATAGTTGCATTTTATGGGTGAATGTGTATTGTTAATTGTTGTTTCCTTTTTTTTGTTTATGTCTATTCTTCGCTATTCTTTATGAATTAGTGTGTATATTTTTGTTTATATTTGAAGTATTTGTTGGGGTTGAAGTTTAATTTGAGTGGAAAAAAGTGTTATTTGCATTGTTTTCACATTTATTGAGGTTGTTTCTCCGAGTGTGTTTATGGGTTCATCTTTCTTGTTGAGTGAAGGTATTTGCATGATAACATGTGTGTCATGATTAAGAATCAAATTAGTATTTCCTTAGCATGCATGCACTGCAACTGCATTTGAATTTATTTTAAAAAATAAAAATTAGGTCCAAGTAATTGGAAAATGTTTGGGTGTAAAATGTTTAAGTCTGTGTAAGTTCAGAGGATCTATGTCTATTGTATTGGGAGCAAAAGAAGAGGAATTTGTAAGCCCATATGTCTTCTATAGTGTTGTTTTGTAGTTTTTTACATGTTCATATTTTATGCATTAGTCTCTACCATTTGTTGTTGAGTTAGATATATATGTGTGTGGTTTTATATGTGAGTATGCATGTACATACATGCACACAAAGACCTACATATATGAAAGTGTAAACATAGGTTACACACACATGTATATGCACATGTATTTGTATGTGTGTATATATATATTTGTGTTTGTGCATATACATATATATCTTTGTGCATATATATACATATACATATGTATATATGTATGTGCTCTACATAAATTTCATTTTGCAAGATTTGGCATTGGGAATATTTAATTAGTTTGTTGATATACTCATGTTTTGGCATCCACTCTTCATCACAAAGTCTTCACATGATAATGTAATATATGTGATCAAGAATGCAAATAATATTTCCCCTGCATGCATAGGATGTCACTAGACTTCAATGTTTCCATTGAAAGTAAAAAATTTCTATGTAATTGGAAAATTTTTGGATGTTAAAAACAAATCTACGTCTATTGTAGCGCGACTGCAAAACAACTCACCAATAATTCCATGTCACTTCTACAGTGCTGATTTATAATTTTCCCACTCTCCTTTATTCTATCGGCCAAAGTTTATTGTTTATTGTTGCATGTGTTTTCTCCACATAGGCATCACAATTTGTCACAACCCTACTTTTAAATGTGTAAATGACTTGTCAATGTTGTTGGAAAGTGTATTATTTAGATCCTTTATTAATCTTTAGTATTTGTGTAAATAAAGGAAAAAAAGGGTTAAAGGAATTAATGGCATTCATTGAGGGTGAAGTTAACAATGATTTTTCTTTATTGCTTTTGAAGCGGTCAACTAGAAATTATTTCCTTAATAGGCCAACTATGAATTATTA
The DNA here is from genome assembly GCA_007258455.2 of Sequoia sempervirens. Lineage (NCBI taxonomy): Eukaryota > Viridiplantae > Streptophyta > Pinopsida > Cupressales > Cupressaceae > Sequoia > Sequoia sempervirens. The sequence continues at coordinate 81,669,692 of VDFB02179234.1, forward strand.
TTTATAAAGGAATTAGGAATTTAAATTATTTGATTTCCACCATCTACTTATAAAATAACCATTTGAGGTACCAAAGTATTAATGACAACAAGTCATTGTCGTTATAACCCTTGTATTCAAAGTTGGTTATCTCTTTATTATATTATTAACATGAATTCTTATTGCTACATTGTCATGATGTGATATGCCTTTATATTGAATAAATATAATATTACACCTTAATTTTTGTAATAAGCTAGAAATTTATAGCATTAACAATTATTCAATTAAATTGAAGGTGATCAATCGATGTTGAATATTTTAGTCTAAATCAATAATGAGTTATTAAATAATCATCATACTAATTCAATTTGAGAAAACAATCCTTATGAATAAGTGAAAAATGGAGGAAATCGAGGATAGACATGAATTAAATGCCTCTTGTAACCGACATCACTATCTTGCAAGGTGAGGCAAGAAATTTCTTGGGCATCAAATTGTAAGGTATTAATTGATGGTCTACTCAGAAAGAAAAGGGAGAGAGGATCAGCCTCTCCCCTCTCACACGAAGTTGATTGAGGCTACGAGGATGCATTTTATCGTCATGTATTGGTAGGCATTCAATATGCAACAAAAACTTTGAAATATATTGTTGATATAGCTGGTGGTGGAGTTTTGGTGTCCCATAGTGTTCTTGCTTAATGCATAAAGGAGGCTTCTCTTTCCATAAGTGGTCAACTATTCCCTATCACTATGGTGAGATTTCAAACTAGTTGTTAGAATAATAAATCAATGATTATCCATGTCATCCCAAGTAGACCATGCGCCACATTCAACCAACTTTCACTACCCCACCAGATCCATGCTATTCACGTGGTGTTCTATTTCACCTGTCCAAAATAATGGTGCAGCTAACTTCTTGCTATAGTTTACATTTTATTTATTGCATATTCATCTATAAATGAAATGCTCCAGCCTATGTTTCAGCAACGCTACAAATCTTGCTCTATTTTTCACCTTTCATTTTGTGTTTTTATGTGTGTTTCTCTGTTATGTTTTCACATTTGTTGGTAATAGAGACCTTAGAGAGAGGCATTCGGGAGGAAAGATAAGAAATTTTACATTGAATGATCAATTCAGAGGAGAAGGGGGTGGCTATGAAGTGAATTTACCCATTCCAAGTTCAAGTTGCAGCCATGGAGTTGTGCACGTAGGCAGATAGAGTCAGGCATGTGTGAAGATAAAGGGTGCCCTGTGCAAGTAGAGGATATTTCCAAGTTTATTTCTCTCTTGTCAGTTGTTCGTTACTATGAATCATTTCTCTTTCCATAGAAATGTTGGTGAGAGATTGGTAATTTTGAATAAATACCACCTTACAGGATAGTTATATTATGTTTACGTTCCTAGCAATCTAAAATAAGTGCAGCAAAATAAAATTTAAGTTAATAAATTTGGAAGCCATTTAGTAAACTTGAAATATGATTCAAGAGTTATCGTATAGTAGGACCAATTGGAAAAAGTTGTGGGTTTGGCATTACACCTACCAGTTGCATTTTCTTAAGTATTTCAAAGGTCATTCCTGGCCTTACACTCTCTAGATGCATTTGCTTTAGAGTTTGCAAGCCTTTCAAATAAATCCATTTTGTGCATATCCGACAATTATCGCACTCCATGAGTCCATGGTTTCTTTGAAGCATTCAGTCAATAGTTCACTCGCCTTGTTTATCTTTCCACATTTTATATGTATGTCTACTAGAAAATTCCAATGATAATATCTATCAAAAAAACAATTCGCCTTCCATTATTCTTTAATGGATGTGCATACCCTGCTCCAAAGCACTCAGTTTTTTAAGGTTCTCTTGTGTCTTTAATCTTTGAGTTCATAGTCTCTTGATGTATCTGTCTTGTCTGTGTTTTGTGCTCCAGTTGTAAGTTCTATGTTTATTAGTTTATGCTCTACCTTCACTTACATTTTCATGTTTACAGTAGGAGTTGGCACAATTGAGAAGATGGAGAGGGTTGGAGGATTCTAGTAATGGTTGAGGGATTTGGTTGCATGTGTATCACTCATTTTTACTAAAAAAATACGAGTTTCTACCCAATCAATACCATGTTTTTCCTATGAATGTAGCATTACATGTTTATGCATTTCTTTGATGAATTTCTGCCAACAAATCACATTTTCTCCCAATCGTGCCTCATTATTTTAAGCATTCTTTCAAATAGTTCTCATATTTTTTCTGGCCCTCCACATTTTTTTACACATAAGGATTGTTAAAAAAAGAAAAGAAAAGGGTCTTATTGGAGAATTGTTTTTTTTTTTAATTTAAAATGATGTTAATTTAGTATAGTATATTCAAAATAGTAAAAAAGTTGGAGTCTATTAGTCAATGCACATAAGAGCACTATCAAATCATGTTCCCAGTGAACTTAGAAAAAAATGTACAATCATATGTAGTTATTGTTTCAAATTGAGTACCTATTTCATGAGATCTCTTAAGTTTAGTTGCAGGTGGAAGGATATTTTCAAGATTGGTGAAACTTCAAGCAACATTGACAAGGGAAGGTGAATATCAAAATATCCATTCAAGCCCCAAAGGTAAACCATTTTAATAATGCTCTATACTCATGCATTAGAGTGATTATTAGAGCCCTAAAATGACTAAAAAAAGGTCTATGAATTTACTGCTTTCTATTGGTTCTTGATGCTCATTTATTCATTATGAATTTATTGCACTTTTGTCATTAATTTGTTGTACCTTACTTGGAGTGTATTGAAGAGTTGATATTTTTGCTCATTGTTGGAATATTAATTTCAACCACCCAAAACTAATATTAAATCCCAGAACAGTGTGAGAATCTTCAAATGATTTCTACCAAGCATATTCTATAAATTTCTAGCCACTAACCCATAAGTAATAGGTGAAGACATTAAATGCACATGTCAGAATTGTTCCAGAACTTTCTTGTGAACTCTAAACTCTTCTCTAATCTAGTAACTTCTAACTCCTCTATAAAAGATGATCAATGTAACATGTTTGGTATGCAATCAATATAAGTGTGTTTTCATTATGGTATTAGAGCCCTTCAAATCTTGGGTTGTGGGTGGCATGTGTCAGCTATGTAAGTTGTGAATTAAGGGTTTTTGTTGGAAGGATATGGAGTATAGTTAGTAGATGAGTGGCCATCAATTAAAGAAAAGGCTACAGATCTTGAATTAAGTTGCTGCTAAAGAAAATATAAGCCACCAAATATCTTTGAAGATTCACAGAAAATGCATTTGAAGATGTAGAAGCAAGTCATTGCTAAAAGCCATTGTAGATCCAAAAGAAGCCATAGCTAGGGAAGCCACTGCTTGAAGGAGTTGAGTGCGCAAAAGTCCCAAGGAAATGCCACTGCTAGGAAGATTGCAGAAGGAGAGAAGTTGTCATATTAGTCAAAGATAACATAACAAGAGCTGATAGCTTAGGTGCAGCCAAGCAGCTTGTAAGTTTGTAAAGGAGATGCATTGTTATAATTGTGGGAATCCAATATAGATTTGTAAGGGTTATTTATAAAAGATCAGGGTTCTATTTACAAAGAGATTTGTTTGACATTGCTGAGTAGAGTACCTTTTTTATTATATTGTGTAATTTTTAAATCTCTGATGGCTAATTTCACTGGTGGTGTCATATGATTGAGAATTACCTTGTTTAAAATCCAAAATTAAGAGTAAAAAAATAGAGTTTGAAAATCATTTTTTAAGTTGTTGAAGAATATTATAGAAAAGAGTGTAAAAGTGTGCAAAGTTGTAGCTATCCCATGGATAAAGGAGAATTGCAGGATCCAAAGAACTTTCATATTGGATTTTAAAGGAGTTGATCTCTGAGATTGTTACAAGAGGATCGCTGCCAAATGACAAAAAAAAAGCTTGTTTATGTTTGAAGATAGTGATCTCAAGATCATAAAGGTAAATTGTTGTGTTTAAAGAATTACCAAAACTGAGATTATTGTTTTGAAGTTGTAGTGTTTTATTTTGATGATGTTGTCAAGGGGGAGAAATGATAAATCTAGTTGTTTAAATTGCAAATCATAGTTAGAGTATAGAAAGAAGGCAGAGATATCTCAAAGAAATTAATCTATTGTTGTAGCAAGATAAATTTGTTGTCCAAGTTTGGTTGTAGAAATTGAAGGCACATGAAAACATTGAAAGAAAGTAAAAATCAAGGTGAGTTTAAATTGCTTGAATCAATGGGAAAAGTTGGTAAAAAAGTGTTAAAAGAAAATGAAAACTTAATTTGTGAGAATGATATTTTAAAGGAAAAAAAAGTGAACTTTTGAAAGATTTGTGTCAAATTGAGGAGAAGAATAAAGTACTAGAAGAAAAGCTAAAGGTGGTTGATGAACTTTTAGAAAATTTGTGGGAAGTTAATACGAAGAATAAAGAACTAGAAGAAAGATTAAAATTGTTTGATGTGGTTACAAAAAAGAATGAAGAGTTAGAAGAAAATTTGAAAATGTATGATGAGGTTAAGAAGAAATATGAAGGATTAGAAGCAAAGTTAAAGTTACTAGAAAAGGAAAATGAATATCTAAAGTTAAAACCACCAGTTTGTGATGTTTCATGTAATGCTAAAGACTTGTGTAATGAATCAAATGATTTGTGTAATATAGCTAAAGATATTTCTGAGAAAGAATGTAAAGATGAAGATAAAAGTTTGTTTGAATCTACAAATCTTATAAGATGTGATGAGAAAAGTTGTAATGAAAACAATGTTGGATTAAAAATAATGAAGAAAATGGGTTATAAATGTAAAGGATTGGGAAAGAATGAACAAGGAATAAAAGATCCAATTGAGCCAACAATGAGGCCAAAGTATGAAGGTCTTGGGTATGTTACAGGTAAGGGGAATGATGCTACAAGTTCAAGAATTTTTTTCAAGAAATGAAAAGTGTTGAGTGTACGCATTGCCATAGGAAAGTTCACACCAAGGATAAGTGTTGGGACTTACATCCTTGCAGTGTGTGTGGTTTAAAAAACCATTCTAAAAAAATGTGTTGGAATACAAATTGGAATAATAAATATATGAAAGACTACATAAAAATGAATTGTGGTTGGAGTTTTGGAATAAATTGGTAAAATTTGACCGATATGTTCAAAAGTTCGTTCAAGTACAAGTGTTCATATGTCAAAGATGCTAGAAATCAAGTGATTTGAAGATTAGCTGAAGGTGAAGGTGCATGAAGCCAAGATCAAAGATCATGATCGAGAATGGGATGAAACTAAAACTTGTGCAACGAAGTGCAGTAGCTTACTTCCAAAAAGGAAGAAATCGAACTAAAACTTGTTCAAAAAAGTGTAGTAGCTTACTTCCAAAAAGGAAGAAATTGGATTGCAGATTTGAAGATTAGTGAGAAAGCAAGGAATTTGCAAACAAGGAATTTTCAAAAACAAAATGTTTGATGACCATCACCAAAAGAGTGATTGTAAATGGGTACCTAACAAGGCTTTAGGCCGGGACCCAACCTTTTCCTTTCCTTACACTTATTATCTTGTGGGATGAGTTGGTTCGTAGATTTTGAAAATAGCTTGAAGAATGAGTGACTAAGTCTACAAATTTGAAAAAAAAACTTGGAAATGCTAAATTATGTGTGGTCAAAATTAAGGGGGAGTGTTGGAATATTAATTTCAACCACCCAAAACTAATATTAAATCCCAAAATAGTGTGAGAATCTTTGAATGATTTCTAAAAAGCATAATCTAGAAATTTCTAGCCACTAATGCATAAGTAACAGGTGAAGACATTTAATGCACATGTTGGAATTGTTCCAAAACTTTCTTGTGAACTCTAAACTCTTCTATAATCCAGTAACTTCTAACTCCTCTATAAAAGATTATCAATGTAACATGTTTGGTATGCAATCAATATAAGTTTGTTTTTCATTACTAATCAAGAGCTATTGCTACTGTTAAACTCATATTTGATCTGTCCTTTTATATAGATGATTGCCATCCATTTTTGCATTGATTTTTTTGTCTTTTGTTACATTGTATGTGCTGTACTTTTATTGTATTATTTGTTGTCATCTTTTGGACATAATTTTTTGTACTTTACTAACCATTATTTTTGCACTTATTGTGGCATCTTTTCTGCACTTAACTGGTCTTAATTGCTGCTCTTAACCTTGATATCTTCCTAATAACTTATGAGTTTCCTACCCTCTTTTCATAGGATATTGCTGCCCTCTTTTCATGGTTACTTTGTGAATGAATTTTCTGCTCTTAAGTTGATTTTTTCTTCTCAAGAGTTGATATTGTTGCCCACTATCCATTTGGTGTGGTAAGGGTTGTCCTCTTTGTATGTCATGCACACTCCACCTCCTTACAATCATTCCAACTTCTAACCCTTTGACTAAAATAAGACATAATACATGAGATGCGTCCATTCCTTGTGCATCATAATGTTATCACTTTAGATAATTTTATTTAACATTATTGAATTTTTGCAAATTCAAGTACATATGTTTACACTATGTGGTTTATAGGGTATAGATGTTCCAATAGTACTAGAACTAGAATTTATTAAAGAGTTTGGGTGAAACATGATATGATTGAATCTTCCTTTCTTCCATTTTATAATAGACTTCATTTTTAAATTCATAAGTGTTTGATACTTTAATTTCTAATTAAGTTAAAGATAGGAAGGACTCATAATTCAATAGAATTTAAAAGTATTATTTTCTTGAGATGTTTAACTATGTCATCTTATCTTAATTGAAGGATTGGATCACCTCACCAAAGGTAGAGGTAACTTATCTCTCTTCTCTCTTTATTACTTGTCATTAAACTTCATGTAAAAGTTACAAATTATGAAGAGATAACTCTTAAATTATAGATCGAATAGGAGTTGGAAAAAGGATCTCATTTTTGATAGCATAGTATCAGATTCTTTGTTTCTTTAAAATACAAGATTTTAAGTCAATATTTATGGATTATTAGATCCTATTTCCTTCCAATTTAATCCTAGAAATTTATATCCATAATCTTATTAACACAATCGAAAAGGTGTTGATGAAGTATCTTATCCTCAAATTTTCATCATTTAATTCTTAATTTAGGATCAATCGATTCAATGGTTATTAAATGTTCTTATTATTAGATGTTCAATATTAAAATAATTAATTTCACCTAATATCATGCTTATGGATAGTGAATTGTTGTTACATCTGAGTGGGTGTCAACCGATGAGGAACTGTCTGGGGAATTTAGTCCTAGAAAGGGTTGAATACCCACTAATTGTCAGCCTTAGTATTTTGGGACTATCAATTGATAATAAATTAAGTTAATGGTAGTCCCCTTCTTGCTTGGGGGTTTGGCTAGAGTCCATGTGGCTTCATGATGCCAAAATGGTTGGGTCGTGAGCAAACTTTTTCAATAGATTCTTCATTGCAAATGTGTAAACAAAGACATTGGTTTTAAATTTTAATGTTGCTATAGTATTGTGTTAGTTAAGTATTCATAATGGCATAATGGTTCTTTTATATTTGAAATGTGCTTCACTTCTTTATTTAAAAAAAATATATTAGTAAGAAATTTTGAGATTATCTAAATGGGTCTTTACACGATTTCCTTTGAAATTGTTAAATGAGAATGTAAATTAAATCTGACTACTTGTACATGAACTCAAAGTTGTCTAGAATGCACTCCACACTTCTTAAAATGAATCTACATATTACATGTGTTGGAATTTAAGTTATGCAAAAAATACTTCATTTCTTTTCCGTTGGATGCATCTATGGGTTGTTGTCTGTTGTTGAGTTGAATACTTGGCATTGTGATTCATTAAAGTGGATTTCTTTGCTATCCATGGTTAAAAATGGAACTAGATAGGTGAAGTTCAATTTATTGCATGGAAGTGATAATTGTCCATACTTGAAGTATTTCTTTTATAGTGTAATTTTTTAGTTGCTTTAAACACTCTTGCATTTTATGGGTGAATGCCCTTCTTTTCTGATTAAATAATTTTTTTTTAAAAATGCCTTGTGTAGACAAAACTCTAATCATGTATATGTGTATATATTATTTATATATACATTAATGTACATGTGTTCATGAATAATATAGATATAAATATAAAATGCATTTAGAAATATATATATCTACTATCCATAAATGCATTATGCATGTATAGGTATGCATGTAACCATGCATACATATATATGTGTGTATATGTATATGTATATGTATTTTTGGATTTCTATACATATACATCTATATATATGTGTGTGGAAATGGGAAAACAACACAAAAAATAACCTTTGCACAACAAAATTTAAACTTCAGAAGTAAGAAATATTTTATGAAGTGCAACTAAGTATTTCATTTGACAACATACAGTAATCCATAAAGAATAGCCAACAAGTAATAAATTCAAATGCACATGCAATGCACGGGTCCACACAATGGAAATTAACCATAAAATGCAAAGATACAAAAAATAATAAAATGACATTGTAAAAGATATATAGGAACTTACAAAGGCCACCTTTCTTCCTTCCAATCAAAGCAAATGTTTCTCATACATGCTACTTAGCTAAGCATATTTATCCTAGACTTGATACTAACGCTTTATTGGAACAACTGCTCATACAAGGTTCAATTTACTTCATTTTGATTTTGATAAGCCATATTTTTCTCTTGCTTTTCTCATTCTAATGATTTTTTTCTAATAACAATTATTTTACCGAGCTTTTCCATTGCAAATATTTGATGAGTTTTTTAATCTACCCATGCCTTGGCATGCATTCCTCTTGAAGAAGGCTTGACATGGTAATGTATTATCCATGATGAGAAATGGAAATAACATTTCCTCTACATGCATGCATTGCTACTATAGTTGAATTTATTAACAGAAATGAAAATTAGATCTAAGTAATTAAAAAATTGTCCAGATATAAAAATAATTAATTCTATGTCTAGTGTAGGGAAATTGTAAGACAAACAATCTCTAACTTCACATGGCTTTTACAACGCCCTTTCATAGTTTTCCCACTCCTCTATAATTTTTTAGTTTTGCATATATAAAAATATATATGCTTCTATAAATATATATATATGCTTAAATATATACACATATATATACACACATGCATGCAAACATATATACATATATATACATATATATATATACACACATATATATATACATATATATATACACACATATATATATATATACATATATATATATTTATACATGTACATATATATATAGACATAGCTCATATTTGAAATTGTTCTTGGTTATGTACTTTTAAGTTTTCCAACCAAAGTATTTTTTGTATTGTTTTTCATTTGCTCAGATTGTTTACATCAGTGTATTTATGGATGAGTCTTTCTTGTTTAGTTAAAAACTAGACTGGACAAGAACAAGTTCACTTCTTGAAAATAAATCTAGTGATTTGTCCATTTCTTTATCCATGGAGACCATACACATATAGGAAAAAGGACTATATATATCATTGGTTTTTAAGTTGCATTGTTCATAGTAATTTACATGTCCCACTGGAAATTGAAATGTATGCATATCTAGATTTTATTTACCATTAAGATTGATAGGTTTCTTCATAATATAAGTAATAGGTCGCTACTATTACACAATAAGCACATGTAGCTAACAAATTCAAAAAACACATAAAATTTATAGAGTTTTGATTTTTGTCTATGTAGCTACCTTTTTGAGAAGAAGTTTTCAAGCAATTGAAGCAGCAACACCAATTCCCAAAATCATGCCAGTAGATGAAACATAGTTGGGGGTCACCATCCAAAGAGCAACCAAGATTAAAACATTAATTGAAATAGTTGCCACTACATTTTATACAAATCATATCAGTTTTAGGACAAAACATCCCAGAAGCACATGACCATAACATATAATAAATATAAAATATAAACAAACCACACAATATGATGGAAAATAAACCTAAATTATCATCCATTACTCATTCCATGTATTTGGAAAAGCTACGAAGTCTGACCAAACATACTATGCATTTATGAGATAATTTCCACAATTTTCTAACAAGCATAGGAAAAACATGCAACAAAAAATAGAAGACATTGCATTGTGTATTGTAACTTTAATACCCATACTTCACTACGCCCAAGGAATATTTAAAAGTGAATATGCAAGAAAAAAATTTAAAACCTTACCCATATAGTAGCTAAACTTTTTGATGCTCATCTCTATTTCACATTTAGATGACATTGTGACAGGTGCAAATTCTTTTCCAATTTGGTTGTCCTCTTTGCACAACTTCAAAATAGGTTCGAACAAAACATCATAGACATATACCCTAATGTATTAACTACAAGTATCAAGCATCTAAAATATAAATAGCATTGCAATTCACTTGTTTCCTTTCTTTATGCATGGGTAGTGACAACATTTACAGTTGCACAAACCAATTCAAAACAACTCCTCCACTTTCCTTGCAACAACACATTGGTTTGCACAAACAGCCTACATTTGCAATCAAAAAATAGTTGATAGACACCTGCAAATGCAACTCAATACATATACATGTACATTTATGTATCTATGTGTGTACAAGCTACTTCAGAACAACCGTCTCCACACTCCTTGCAGTAGTGTTTTAGTTTTTTTACAACTGAGGCAAGTTTACAATGAATTTTTTTTTGACATAGATACATGCAATGTCAACATCATCTCCAAAAAACACTAAGTGATGTCTATGCACACATACGCATGTATCCATATGCACAAACATATATACACATATATATACATATTTATATATATACATATATTTGTATATATAGACAAATGTAGATATATATACATACATAGGTATATATGTCTACATTTATATACACATGCACATTTGTAAAAAAATACATACATATAAAAAAACATATGCATAGATTGATAAACACATATATATACACACATACGTATATATACATATATATATGCAGCCATACACACACACACATATATAAATGCAACTAAATATATATACATATGCATGTATCTCTATGCACTCATATTTACATATGTATATGTGAATGTATATGTCTAATTTGCTATGGATCCACACAAATGAGTCAAATAATGCATGTCTCTGCAATTTGTTCACATGGGGAGCTAATGTTATCACCTCAATCTTGCATATTAAAATTGTGCTTTGGGAATGGCACCAGAAAATAAAGCTAAAGTATAGCATATGTTTGGGGGAGTATTTAGAAAAAGTGAATTTATTTTCTTGTTTTTGTGACTTTGTGATTGGCGGGTGTAATTTTAATCATGGTTTTGGCATTTTGTAAATATTTTTAATAATAATTATTGTAGCACACATAGTACCAGTTACTTCCACCATCAAAGTCCTTTACTTCAAGCAGTTTAAGATGTTCCTATATCGTTTACACTATCATTCTATACTTTTTCACACCTTTTCATTTTATGACTTTCTTCCTATTGTTTGTATAAGAAAAAAAATACTTTGCTCAACAAAATTAGAACTTCAAAACTAGGAACTATTTAAATTACAAGCTATTCTGATCTTGATTGAATAAATTGAAGTGCAGCTAAGTATTTAACTTTACAATAGACATTAAACCATAAAGGAAAGCAAAAATAGACATTTACACACAAATTACAAACAACACATGGATACAATGATTTTATACCCACATATTTTCTAATTACTTGGATCTAATTTACATTTTTGTTTAATAAATGCAAGTGTAATTGTAATTCTTGACTGGACATAGTACAAATTAGCCATAAAATGCACAGATGCAAAAAACAATAAAATGACATTGTAAAAAAGATAGGAACTTACCAACGCCTCGTTTTTCACTCCCACAAACCATGAACAACTTAGCATGATAATATGCTTCTCATGATTAAGAATGGAAGTAATATATATATATATATATAAGAAATGCTTCATTTTTTAATTTCAGCAAAAAATAATATTGTCGGTTGCTTTGAGGCCACTAGGAAAAATCGAGGTGGAGACATAAAAATTCTTCATAGACAAAAAAAAATAATACATAGAAAATATTTTTGTTTTGTTCATGTGGAGTGTCAAAAATTGGATGCACATGTCTCGGCTCCTCCCCCTATAGAGTCATCACTTTTATTGCATTCACAATGAATTATGGAGACTTGATTTTATGAACGCTCTTCTGAGGGAAAACTATGTTGCATTGGTCCAAAATTCTATTTGAATTTTGAAGTGCTATATAGGTTGCTATCGAAGTCCTTCACAAAACCAAGCCCACTAACTAACACAAATACATAACAACACTGTAAACACTAACCCATATTTACACTCACAAAAACAACATGAGTAAATGGGGAAACAAAACCAAAAATACTTTGACGAGCAGAACTAAAACTCCAAAATAAAGAAATATTTAATGAAATCCAACTAAGTATTTCACTCGAGAACATAGACTAACCTATAAAGAATACCCAACAACCAATAAATTCAAAATCTACACATGCATGTATATGTATGTGTCATTTTGTAGTTTTTTAAATGCTTATATTTTATAGGTTAATGTCTATTGTTTCTTGTTGTTTGCATTTTGTGCACACAGGAATCACATTTCAAATGCAATTGAATCTATTAAATAGCAATGAAAATTAGGTCAAAGAAATTGGGATATATCTGGATATAAAATCATTAAATTTGATACCACTACAGCCCTAGGTCTTCACAACATTATGCATTTATGGAAACTGTAGTTGCATCTATTCAAAATAAATAAGAAAACATATCCTAGTTAATGAAAAATATCAAAGACAAACATATCTATATATGTATATATATACATATATATGTATGTATACATAGAAATACATACATACATATATGTACATATATATGCACAAAGATATATATCTATATTCACACACACACACACACACATATATGTATACACACACATATAGAAATACATATTCATATATATATATATATATATATACATACCTATATATATACTTGCATATATGTATGTATTTGTGTGCATGTATGTACATACATACACGTACATATAGAAACATGCATATATTTATCTAATTCAACAACCGATTCCCTCTCAACATATGTAGACTTAATCATTTTACACCCACACATTTTCCAATTAGTTGGACCTAATTTTCATTTCATTCAAATAAATTCAAGTATAGTCATAGCGCATGCATGTGAATGAAATACTAATTTCATTCTTAATAATGACAAGCACACCATAATGCCAAGTACTTCACTCAACAATAAAGACTAGCCCATAAGCACACCCATATAAACAACCTTAGAAAATTTCAAAACAACACAAATAACACTTTTCTCCACACAATTTAAACTTCAACCCCAAGAAATACTTCAAATACAAACAATCATATAGACACTGACCCATAAAGAATAAATAGACATAGACACATAAAATGCAAACAACAACTAAGAATAAATATTCACAAGATTACAAAGGCTTCATTTTTCTCTCCCCATAGAACAAATATAAATTGTTTCAACAGAGATGAGCTCAATAATTTTATACCTAGATATTTACACTCATAGAAACAATCTAAAGAAAATGGGAAAATGAAACAAAGAATAATTTCCCAACACAATAAAAACAATAAAAAGACACTATAGAAGATATAGCAACTTACAAAGGCCACCTTTCTCACTTCCAATCTAGCCAAACCAACAAGCAAATGAAAATAATTACCATCCATCCATCCATCTTATCCTTATCATACCATCCATAAAACTAAAAATCCTTTTCTATCTCCCCATCCATATCCTCCCATCCCTCAATCCACTATCCTTCTCCATCTTCTCATCCTTATCTTCCTATCCATCCATCATCTCATCCCTCCATCTCCCCATCTATTGATCACTATTTTCATTTCATCTCATAGTCCCTTGTCATTGGTATCTAGCTATAGGATACTTGCAATCCAATCCATTGTCATTCATCTCACTTTCATCACTCCCACCTCTTTCAAACATCTTGTCCATCTACTATCACTTTTCATCACTCATCTATCCATCATATCATCCTCCCAATTCATCTTTTGATGATTTGGATAACTATCCCATCCCTGAGCTTCACCTAATCCACATCTTATTCATATCACCACCATCCTATCCAATAGGTCTATCTTGTCTCATCATATTGGTCCCATCATTTTATCCACTTATTATGGTTATCTCATCATCCCTTATCCATTATTTGTCTTTGGTCTATTTTCAAACTATGTTGCCCCTACGCTTTCACGTAGGCAAGGTAAATCTTTTAATCCACCCCTGGGGCTTTTGTCTATCTTGTCCTTTTCATCTATCATCGGTTTCCATTATACTGTTTTCACTTCTATCCATGGTCTTTTATCGAATTACGAGGGCTCTACATTTTCACCTAGGCAAGGCTAATCTTTGATCAGTCCTCGAGCCCCTAGGTCTTCAGGGTGTGTCAATTTTGTGTCTTATGTCTCATGTCTTGTGTCATGTCATCAAGTATGTCTCTATCTAGCTGGTCCTTAACAAGTGAGATCCACCAATATCATCAAATCCAATCGGTTTTGAATATACTGCATCATTTTGATCACTTAGTTTAGTCTCCATCTTTGGTCTTAATAGGATGTATCCTTCCTAATAGACCGCATCAATCCCATCCACCCTCTTGATCTTGTGGCAAAGGACATTTGAAATTGATTGTGATCTTTGGATGCTTTTGGATTTTTGTTTATCATTTGAGATCTCTATCACACCTCGTCATGGTCACCTTGATCCATCATACCATGGTGTGCTATGACTGGTAAACATAGGGGCATATCTTGATCTTTTTTTTTTCTTTTGTCTTCTTGGTTGTCCCATATAGCACCCACCAAGATCCTTATGGTCTTATGTTATGTTGGGGCATCCTTTGTGTTTGTGGTTTTCCAACATTGGCCCTACCAATTTCCCTATGACTTTGGGATGTTGGACTAACCTTTTGTTTGTTGTGTCAGTCCCATGCATGTGATATGGAGTCACCTTGGTTCTTCATACCATGGTGCATAGTATCTCATGCTATATCAAACTTAGTGCCCATTACATGGAAGCATAACACATAATAATTGACTTGCTTGATTTGGTTACTATCCATTCATCGTTCATCACTCTCCCCATCCCTTTATCCTATCAATTTTCATCCCTTCACTTCCCCCATCTTCATCATTTCATCATCTCTTCAACCTTCTTAGAATAATATAGATTGGTTATTATAAGCATATTTTCATCCATCCTCATCACATCATCATATCGTCAATCTTCTTAGAATAATATAGATTGATTATTCTAATAATCCTCATCATTTCATCCTCTTTTCAATATTCTTAGAATAATATAGATTGGTTATTCTAAGCATCTTTTCCTCCATAATTTTCATTCTTTTCATCCATCTCAAATCTCAAAACAATCCCCATCCATTCAATCAAGCATAAATCATCTAATGACATCCTTGATTTTGTTCCCAACCTTGCTACAAGCATTGATCCAATCCTCACCATCATCATCATAATCAAGATGTATCCTTCCCTATCCTTTGGTGTTATTTGGGGATGTATTCTTCCCTCATCAACAACACTTTCATAATCACTCTCATCATCATGATATATCATTCCCTATCATTTGGTTTTGTTTCAGGATGTATCATTCCCTCATCAACAACACTTTTGACAACACTCTCATCATCATAATCAGGATGTATCCTTTCCTATCCTTTGGTGTTTCCTTGGGATGTATCCTTCCCTATCCCTTTTTCATTTCTTTGGGATATCTTATCGAGAATTCTCTACCCATCATCAATCAATTTTGGGCTTGTAGCTTGACTAGGGAAACTTCACATTTGTCCTTGAGTCCATTTGTGCTTGCTTTTATCTATTAATCTTATGCCATCCTCTCTTATCCATCATTTTGTATCATCTTCCTTGTCTACTCTCGCATAACCTCATCCATTTTGGGAGCACACCCATGTTCTCTTGAACTTGCATGTCCTTATTTGGGGGAATCCTCAATCCCTAATATTCATCTTCACCCCCATCATCCTTCTTCCTAGTCACTACTTTGAACGACTAGGGTATCTTTTCCAATCTAACCATCTTGTTCTTGTTCCTATCTTTTAATCTTATTTGAAAGGATTATACTTTGTAACACCATCTCAAAGAGGGGAAAAATGTAGACACCTAAATTTGGACACTTACATTTGTCCAAATTTATCCCTTTCCATCTAAATATCCTCTTATTTGCATTAATTAAGTAATATTGCTATTATTTAATTAATACCCTTAAATTCCTCTAAATCCCTAAGGTATTTCGTTGAATAATTAAATACCTTACCCTTTATTCCTTTCCTCCAAGGAATTAAATAAATTATCCATTTATTTAATTCCCTTTATCTCCCATCACATCCACCTAATCTTAATCCACTTCCTAATCCCATCATTAGGGATGTCCACATCCCTAATCCATGATTAGGATGTGTCACATCCTCCAAGTTTTGAAAGTTGGCTCCTAATCTTCATTATCCACCTAACCTTCCTCTATTCTCTCATCAAATTGTCTAATCACCCCCTTTAGTCAACTCTTTCCATCCCCTAAGGAATTTTTAATTCCTTTTGTCTTCCCAAGGTCCTTTTTGAGCAATTTTTAATTACTCTCTCATCCCCCAAGGAATTTTTAGTTCTTTTTTTCTTCCCAAAGTCCTTTTTGAGAATTTTTTAATTCCTCTCTCATCTCCCAGGGAATTTTTAATTCCTTTTTTCTTCCCAAGGTCCTTTCTGAGGAACTTTTAATTCCTCTCTCATCTCCCAAGGAGTTTTTAATTTCTTTTGTCTCTCCCAAGGAATATTTAATTTCTTTTATCATTCCCCATGCACATTAAAAAGGAATTTTTAATTCCTTTAGTCAACTCTTCATCTTATCCCTCGATCTTTTTCCCTCTTTCAATCTCCACTATCCATTTGATCTTCCTAGGTTAAATGGCTAACACTTAGCCATTTTGTTCCTCTCCTTCTAGCACTCTTCACAATCTCTTCTCATCCAACCCTAATCTTGAGCACTGATCATCTCCATCTTTCAAGCTACCCATCTTGCATCCATGTCCAAAACTCTTCATCCTTGCATCCAAATCAAGCTACAACAAGTCGTTATGTTGCTAAAATAAATGTAGATCACACATATCAAGCTCAAATGAGGTAAAATTAATTTCATTGTCTTTTTCAAGTTTTAGTTTCAATTTAATCCCTAATCTTAAGGTGTTATTTTGTGTTCTTATTCCTTGTAATTTTGTTTGTTTTGCACTATTTTAGGTCAGAAAACACACTGCACATGCACAATGGGAATTAACCATAAAATACAAAGATACAAAAAATAACAAAACACCACTATAAAAAATATAGAAAATCACAAAGGCCACCTTTCTCTCTTCCAATCCTAGCAAACCAACAAGAAAATAGAAAAAAATATGTCTGCCTTTCTTGCTTCTAACAGACTAGATGAAAACCCTCTAAATAGATGCAAGCTTCAGCCTCATCAAACAATCTGACCCAATGAACAAATAATGCAGATAACAATTCCCTCAACAATGTTAAACCTTCACACCATAATACACTAATGACAGTTGCACTCTAGCATTCTCACAATAAATGAGAAGATGCAAATAGTAAATGCAAATGTACTGGTGAATATGTCGTGCGTCCCCATGAAGATTCCATGGCAAGACACGATTTTACAAACAAACTCATGAAATATTTTCAATAGCAAAGCTCCCTACATTAATAATTATTATTAAAAATATTTACCAAACACCAAAACCATGAGGAAAATTACACCCACCAATCACAAAATCGTAAAAAGTAGGAAAAAAATAATTCTTTTTCTAAATACTCCACCAAACATAAACTATACTTTAGCTTTATTTTCTAACACCATTCCCAAAGCACAATTTTAGTATGCAAGATTGAGGTGATAACAATAGTTCCCCACCTTATAAAGGAAGGGACTAATAAATAAAGATGCATTTGCTTCATGGAAAAAGAATTGGTTGATTTTATCAATTATATTTTGCAAAAGAACTTAGAATTTATTTTCAAAAGTAAATAAGAAGTAGAATAATTTATTAGAAATTATTTTAAGAAATGAAATATTTAGTCTTTAGTTTATTCAAAAGTATTTAGCATTAAATTATTAAGTAGATAAGTTTATTTTTCAAGAGAAACTAGTAATTAGTATTAGTTTATTTTACTTGTTTACTTCCAAGGTAACTTGGTATTAAAAATTAGTATTAGTTGAATTTTATCCTATGAATCTAATTAGTTTCATTTTCAAGAAATCAGTAGTATTATATTTTATTTCTTAGTTAAGAAACATTAATCAAGATTTGAAACCAAGACCAACAACATTCAGTATCAAAGGTGTCTTTGGCTCACGTTTAGAGGTAATGTCATTGCACTTGAGCTATTACATCCATATCTTGACAAAGCTCCAACAAAGTCATCTGTGGCATTGTCCTTTTAAATTGTCAGGGAGAAATAAGGGATATCTTGATGGTATCAAAATCCAAGAGATGGGTAATCTCTCTTGGATTAATAATCTAAAAAGATAAATTTCCAATGAACCAAAATCCACTAAAACAAACTTAGAAAACTTTCTTATAGGATTAAAATGAATTTTATTTACTTTTTTATGTTATTCATATTTTATTGTCTATTTAATTGATGTAGGAGCATCTAGGTCCACAGGTGATCCTGCATCGCCCAAAAATATTTATGTTTCATTTTTTTGTGTTGTGTTTTTTTTTTAATTTGCATTGGTGCTTTCAGGCAATCCTGCATCTTTTAGCAACAAGAACTCAAAAATTTAGTCAAAATTACAATTTTCAACTTTTTGTTGGTTCATTGTTTTAGAGGCTCTACAGGCAATTTTCAAAAATTTATTCCCAAAAATACGTAAGAGCGGGAGAAGAATCCTTCTGCAGGGATATTCTTTGAGGTACCTTGTAAAATATGCAAAAAGAATCATAGTAAAATCTTTCATGGTTTGGTAGATTTTAATGTTGAAAGTTTGTAGAAATATGTGTTGGCAATTTACGAGAAAATTTAAAATCTTGAGTTTCAAGAAGGCTAGAGTGAAATGGCTTGGAGGAAAGGTTTGAAATTAAATTATATGCATCTTGGAAATTTTTCACGTGAATATGAGTTTCTAATGAAAATCTATGCAAAAATTAAATTTTATGCAATTATTGGCAGCCAATGATAGCTTGCATAAAATCAATTTTAATATTCATTTGCATACTCCTTTAGAAATTTATTATTGAAATTATTCTTAATGAATTTATAACTAAAATTCAATTAAGAATATTTATTGAGTATGGTTCTAAATTGAGAAAAGGAATCCATGACAATTTGTAACAGAAAATGCATTGATTGGTATGCCATTTTTAGGAGAAAACATTACTCTGACATAAAAAAAAAAGGTGGCTTCTTAAAACAGTGAGAATAGCTTTAAAATATAAATTTGTAAGAGAAAAAAGAAACCATAATGGAGTAGATGGCCCAAGAAACAAGTTTTTAGCAAATAGAAGCAAAAATATTGAAGAAAAAAAGGTTTTTGATGCCTACAAGAGGAAAAATGTCCAGCACGGAGTTTGAAGAGTTGTGAAGCAATTTTTGTGTTGTAGATTTAAGAGTGAGGAATGTGGGAATGATAATGTGTGTGAGAAGCCATGGATGGCTAATGTAATAAGTTTAAATTGTTGATTTATGTAATTGTTTTCATTATTGAAAATGAAATGAATTTATATGAGTTTAATTGTGATAGATTTGTTGTATTGAATAATGTGTTGTGTTGAGAGTATGTAGATTGGAGTTATGCTTGGAGTTGGGAGGTTTCTCTTTGCATTAGTGGTATTAGAGCAGGAGTTCCTGAGTGTGTAGGTAGAGTTTTGAATGTGAAGCAGTTTGCACTAGGACCTAAGAGTGGTGTAGTGAGGAGGAAATCCCTAAGTGTGTAAATAGATCGCCAATGTGAGGCAATTTGCACCAAAACTTGTGGAAAAGAAAATTTCCAAATAGTGAGGTAGTTTGTACTTTGAGGTAGTGGATTTGAAAGAGGAAGTAGAATCATCGGTCTGAGGTAGCTTCACTCTAATTAATTTATACATTAAGTGTAGAAGAAGAAAAGAAAATGTGGAAGGTTGCAATAGAAGCTGAGATGATGGAATTTGAAGGTCCTATATTTGATGAAGAACTAGGTGAAGAGGAAGAAGATATCCTATTGAAAGAGGAGATGAAAAAGATAGACATTTTATTTCAAGGAAAAATGACTGATGAACAAGGGTTACAAGACATAATAAACCGGCCAAAATAACCCTAGATGAATAACCCAGTCACAATAACCCAAGGACAAGATAACCCAGGGTCATAATAATCCAAGCCAAAATAACCCATGGTCAAAATAACCCATGGAAAGAATATCCCCGTAATAATATAAAGAAAGGAAAAAAAATATATAAATTACATACAAGTTATTTTGTCCATGGGTTATTTTGACCATGGGTTATTTTGACCATGGGTTATTTTTTCCATGGGTTATTATGACCTTGGGTTATTTTGTCATTGGGTTATTATGGCGGGATTATTGTGTCTAGGGTTATTATGGCTAGGTTATTATGTCCTAATACCATGAACAAGAAGATTCAATAGTGTGTGAAGATGAAATATTCATGCAAGAGGATGAAAAAGAAAAGACAATGATTGCAGCAATTAGTCCTATTGAAGACATGAACGAAGAAAGCAGAAGAGGAGTTGCAATGATTAAAAAGGAAGAAAATATGACAGTAAAGAAGATGCAACTATGGAGATTGAAATGGTAGTGATAGATCTTGAGGATGTTGTAGCAAATAAAGAGGGTAAAGATGATTTGTTGTTGTAGATTTTGGCAGTGGAAAAAGAGTGGTTTGATAAGATTGTTGATGGAGGAAAGAAGACAAATGTTGCAGCAAATGAAAAAGGAGATGATGTTGGAAAAATGAAGAAGGATGAGGTAAATTTTGATTTTGAATATGATTATTATTATTTACCTTCTATAGAAGAGATTTCATTTGTAAAGGATGAAGATGTAGATTGGTATGCGAATGTTGCATGTCTGTGTATAAAGGTTGTAAAAGATGGTGCAGGTGAAAATCTGTGGAGGTGGCCAGTTTATGGTGGGTTAGATCCCACAAAGAAGGAGAGGAGAGGAGGATGTCACATGGTGGATGAAAGTCCATGAAAGGAGAGAAGATTGAAATGCAAATTGGTTGGAGGAGAGTGAAGTTTGTTCTAATAAGATATTGGAAAAAGAGGAAAAAGAAGAAATTTTTTTGACATATTTTAGTGATGGAGTTTGTTACATATTTCTTGGAATTTGAAAGGATGGTCCTACCATTCAACTCCACATTTGTGGGTGTATGCTAATAGACTTCTTACCCAGGGTGTTTAATGTAGGAGCATCTGGATCCATAGGCAATCCTGCATCTCCCAAAAATATTTATATTTTATTTTTTTATGTTGTGTTTTTTTTAGTTTATGTTGGTGTTTTTAGGCATCTTTCAGCAGCAAGAGCTCAAAAATTTAGTCAAAATTGCAATTTTCAAATTTTCGCTGATTCAATGTTTCAGAGGTTCTATAGGAAATTTTTAAAAAGTTATTCCCAAAAATCCCTAATACCTATAGTAGAATCCTTTTGCAGGGATATTCTTTTAGGTACCATGTAAAATATTCAAAAAGAATCAAAGTAAAATCCTTCACGGTTTAAAAGATTTTAATGCCAAAATTTTGTAAAAATATGTGTTGACAATTTACAAAAAATTTAAAATCTTGAGTTTTGTGAAGGCTAGAGTGAAATGGCTTGGTGGAAAGGTTTGAAATGACATTATATGCATCATGGAAATTTTTTCAGGTGAATATGAGCTTCTAACAAAAAGTTATGCAAAAATTTGCATAAAATTAATTTTTATATTCATTGTCATACTCCTTCAAAAATTTATTATTAGACTTATTCTTGATGAATTTATAACTAAAGTTTAATTAAGAATAGTTATTGAGCATGGTGCCAAATTGATAAAAGGAATCCATGACATTTTGTAATAAAAAATGCATTTATTGGTATGCCATTTTGTGGAGAAAACATTACTCTCACGTCAAAAAAAAGGTGGATTGTTACAACAGTGATAACAACTTTAAAATACTAATTTGTAAGAGAATAAGGCAGCCATAATGGAGTAGATGGCTTGGGAAACAAGTTTTTAGATAATAAAAGCAAAAATATTGAAGAAAAAGAGGGTTTTTGATGCCTATAAGAGGAAAAATGTCCAGTGCAGAGTTTGAAGAGTTATAAAGAAATTTTTGTGTTGCAGATTTGAGAGTGAAGAATGTGAGAATGATAATGTGTGTGAGAAGTCATAGATGGATAATGTAATAAGTTTAAATTGTTGATTTATATAATTGTTTTCATTTCTGAAAATGAAATGAATTTATATAAGTTTTATTGTGTTAGATTTGTTGTATTGCATAATGTGTTGTGTTGAGAGTATGTAGATTTGATTTATTCTTGGAAATGGGAGGTTTCTCTTTGCATCATTAATTATGTGGATTAGAATTTAGTTTCAATGATTTCAAGGGTGACATTAATTTAGGACTAAAAATTAGTTGATAGGACAAAATTAATAGTCATGATGACTATTTACTTATAATTATTGCTTCCCTTCATGGGTAGTAGTTGTAGAGGAACTGTCTAGGGAAAAGAGGCCATAGAAAGGGTTACGTACCCACATAAAAATTCACATCAAACATATATTAGAAAATAGAACTACATATTATATGCCTTGCTCCCATTTAGAAGTAGCGTATGTAGGTAGTTTGGGAAATGAAGGATGGTCCCAATACCTCAAGCATTCGAGGATGAGGTTTAGGTCATGTCTAAGAAAGATAATGCTAACTCAATTAGCTATACAAAATTTATTCTATCAAAGAAATTTTCAATTCAAGGGAAGAGAAGAATGTCGTAATCTAATATCAAGATAAAATATATTCATTGTATACTCACATGGAATGCTTGATTTCCCCATGAGACTTAGGCACAAATTCTAAGGTGTGATTCAAGTTCTTATGTTATTATTTTTATTTACTCATAAACATGGACCTTGATGCACTTTTGTTAGGAAATGTTGTCCTTAGAGAGTGATTCATATGAATCTAAAATCTTCAGTCATAGTATCATGCCTATCCTATTTTTAGATGGATGGATGTCCATCTTGTTTTATGGATGGATACCTATGGACTGTTTGATAGATAGGTGGATTCCCATCATTTTTGATAGATGGATTCTTATCATGTTTGATGGTTAGATTCCCATAATGTTTGGTAGATGGATGTTTATCTTGGTTGATAGATAGATGACTTCTTGAGTATACAAGTGATTAAACACTTAACAACTAAAAGTAAATAATAATAATACAAATATTTGTGACATTTTTTTGGGGTGATGAATTAGGTTGTTACAAAAGAAATGATAAGTTGAAGAGCGGGTGAACATGAGATTGATGTCAAATGAAGAAAAGAAAAGAAAATATGTGTTTCCCTTTGTCATTGATGGTGAAGGGGGAGATAATTAGCTAATGTGTGGTATGTGTTGGTGATCAAAGCTATTGTTGTTGTTGATGGTTTTTCACATCATGTGTTGGGCCATCAATGAAAAAGGGTGAGATTGTTTGAAGTTTATGTTGTCATTGATGTTGTAGACACTTAAAATTTTCTGATTGATATTACACATTTGAATCTAATTACTAACACCATTTTTTCCTAAATTTTCCTCTTTTTTGACTTTTTGATTGAATAATCCTAGTTGTTTAATTGAATACATCATTTTATCTTATTAATCAAATGATCAATATTATTTGGCTAATTCATCCCTTTCATGCTAATTTTCATCTTACTTAATTAGGTAATGCAAATTATTTAATCAAATTTCTTATGTCCTCTTATATAATTAAATAATCTTAATTATTGAATTAAATGTCATTTAATCCATTTCATTAAATAAATTGTTTATTTAATGAGAATCATAATTTCACTCATCTTGCAATAAAATATTCCTCCATTTGAACTCCAAAATAGAATATTCTTTGTAAAAAACTTCCTAATTAAGAAGTGTGCTTCTTTGAATCAATCAGAAAGATATTGATTAACTCCTTAATCCTTATCAACTTGTGTTCTCATCCATTAATAAGAATCTTTGATCCATGCATTCACCTCTCATTGTTTCTCATCTACTGATTAATCAAATCAATGTTGACCATTGATTCACCATTTTCTCTTATAAATACTCCTCATTTCTTTGAGAAAAGGATCCACTTCCATTTTAGAAAAGTTATGGTGCACATTTGAATACTCAATTTCATCCATTTGCATACATATTTGGTATTTATCATCATTTTAGCTTAGTTTACATCTATTTTAGCTTAGTTTTCATCAATATTCATCAATGGAGTCCATATTTGAGCTTGTTTCAATCTAAGGATTAGGAAGGGGTTGATATTCCACATCAATGCATCACCAATCCCCCAATGGAATGAGGTTCAAATAATTTAACTAGGTTCCATTATGCATTTCTTAATATTTTATGTAAATGGTTTGGTTGTTTTATGTTTCAAGTATTTCATTGGGAGTATAGCTTAACTAGTCTAAGAGAGAGGGACCAATCACGTTCAAGGCCCCAAGTCACAAACAATTAAGAGTGGAAGGCTTCCCTAACTTACCTCACTTTCAAGGGGTGTCTTTAAATGAGGGTCGAGAATGATGAGGACTATAAGGTCCTTCAATCACTCTACAGACTTGAAATCCATAATGGGGCTAGGAGAGTTGGTTTTTGGGTTCAACACTGTGCCTCAGGTCACTCTCTACCCAAGGACAAAAGTGTGGTTCCAGGATGACAGCATGACATGTTGGTACCTCTTAGGTGCACTAGCATTCGTATGAATAGAAGACTAAAAATACAATAAGAACTTCCAAAAAATGAGCTGACATCCTAGCTAGTGATTTTTAAGAGAGCAAAATAGAAATATAAGGTAAGAGAAGTACAAACAAATATGATAAAGTAGATATATCAAATCTAGGGTGACAAAGATGATCTCACAAAAGAGCTTGTTTTCTGGCTAACTCCAAATGCACATCCACCTACACACAAGAAAGAGGAAAATTGTTGGGGGCTATATAGGGGTTTGCCTTAGTCAGACCCTTGTTTTGGTGTTTCCACCTCCATAGATAGCCAAGATAGCAATGCTAGAGAAAAGTATGATAAAGGAGAAAGCAAAGTAGAGAACACAATAAACACTACAAAATAGTAATGTGCTACTCAACCAAATTGTAAAGGAGAGGAGTGAAAATTCTTACCACCTCCACCAAGAGCTCACTAGCTAATGAAGGAGAAAAAGAGGACTCAAGCCCCTACTACAATGGTTTGTTCCACACTTACTCTATGGAGTTGATG
Organism: Sequoia sempervirens; assembly: GCA_007258455.2. Lineage (NCBI taxonomy): Eukaryota > Viridiplantae > Streptophyta > Pinopsida > Cupressales > Cupressaceae > Sequoia > Sequoia sempervirens. The sequence continues at coordinate 81,695,258 of VDFB02179234.1, forward strand.
GAGTGTTGTTGCTACTAATATGGAGTGCCAAATTTTTTCTTGAAAGCTTAGAATTCTTGAGAATGCAAGAAGGATCATGTAGAAGATTTCTAGAGGATGGAATTGAGTGAGAATGAATGAATTTGAAGAATGAGGAAGAATAGTGCATCTTAAGGGTCAGTTGGTCGAAGAGGGATGTTATGAACTAGCCCCAATGGGAAGTGTAACACCTCTACTAGCTTCAAATGTAGGAATCCATCAGGGACATAAGCACACCACACAGGCATCCCTGATAGTTATTTTTCTATTGACGTAAAAGACAAATGCCAAGTGGAATGAAGGCAGCGGGCTGATGTGGATTTTCTTTTTTGGATTTGATTTTTTAAGGTGAGGAAGTGTAAAAGGGGAATTTGCATAGGGGGTGCAAATTTCCACCTATACATTTTTCCCCCACCTTAGTGAACATGAATACTAATGAGTGCTTCAATAAAGTAGATTAGAAAGGTTGTAGGGTTAGAAATGTATATCTAAAACATTGAGGAATCAAACCACAATCCGAAGAACTCGAGATCATAGGAGAAGTAAAGGACTTCATAGCCTTGCAAAACTATGAAGTTGTAGAATGAAAGAATCTTACAGGGCCACAAACTTTCAAGAAGGTGACCCCCAAGATCTTTCACATGAAGGAAGCCTCAAGAAGAAAGTGCCTCATAGGCTCACAGGCCTACAAGGAAGGTGTCCTCGAAGATCTCTCACATAAAGGATACCCAAAAAAGTTCCTTACAGACATGCAGACCTACAAGGAAGCATCTCCAAAGATCTCTCACATGGAGGAAGCTAAGAAAGCACCCTATAGACCTCCAGACCTATAGGGAGGTATCCCTTAAGATCTCTCACATGGAGGAAATCCAAAGAAAGCTACCTACAAACCCGTAGACCTACAAGGGAGTGACCGCCAAGGTCTCTAACATGGAGGAAGCTCAAAACAAGCACCCTAAATACGCATAGACCTATAGGGAGGTATCCCCCAATATCTCTCACATGGAGGAAACCTAAGCAAAGGGGACTCCACAAAGTCAAAAAGCAGCTTCACAGGCACACTCATAAAGTAGCATATTTACTCACAGATAGAACATGTTAGAAATTGGACACATAGATAAGTAAGCAGATAGTAAGACAAACTACCAGTAAGTTGGAAATTTTTTGAAGGGCTCCCTTGGGAACCTGGCATAAAGAAGGGGTCCACTCAAGGAATCCTTTTGAAAGATGTTAACTTCATCAATGAATTCAAAAGGAAGAAGATTCCCACAAATGAGGGGAAGGTCGAAGTTGCTCCCACCTTGGAGGAAGGTTCTCAACCTCTTTCTTTATGAACTCGTGACGAAGGAAACATGTTCCATTAGGGTTTCAAGTCGAGAATGTGATTCTTGAAAAGAAGTTTGTGAAGATTCTCAAGAAAAGATTCATTGGTGATAAATGTGTTTTTTTGAAAATTGAAGTGTTATAGAAGTGGCGTTCTCACACATGAGAGGGAAAACTCAAGAAAATAAGAGAGAAAGATAAAGGAAAAGCTAAAAGAAAGCATCACAAACAAAGGGCACAGGGGTAGCTTGATATTTTAGGGTCAAAATTGCTCAAAATATATTAAGTATAATAATAGTATATAAAATGAACTATCATCAACCCCCTATTGAAGAATGCATGAGAAGAAAAAGTAAAAATAAAAAAATTGGGTCAACATGGAAGGGAAGCTTAAATACCCCCAATGCTTTTGATCATCTCCAATTTATCAAAAATCAAGTCACAAACATGGAAGAATGATGAAACATATAGAAGAAAGTTTACAACACAAAAACCACACCTATATCAAAGCACCAAAAAGGGTGACAAGGGTCATCCAGAAACACATAGTATGATCATGAGGGAACACATCACAACACACAAACACATCTATTCTTAAGAAAAAGAATGGGCCTCCCCCTAACACTGATCGACCAAGAGGTTGTCCGCTTTCCACTCTAGATCATCGTAGGGGGAAGGAGGATGATCCTGCAGTGGAGAAATATTAAGAGGACTGTCTAACCCTCCCACAACAAGGGCTAAGGAAGAGGGCCCTACAAGGTCCTGTCCACTAAGCTCTTATAGACCTAAGGTTAGCGATTTCGAAAACATCACCAACAAGGCTAGAAATTCATCTAGAGACTTAAACATGCACTTTATAGGAGTGCCATGTTTTAACTCAATAGATGGAGAAGGTTGCACCTGAGATTCACCACTAGGATCATTGAATGATTCGGGAGGGATGACAAATTTAGGGGAAGTCGGGACTAGTTCCATCACTAAGACAGAACAAGTCAGCATGGGGACCAATTTCAGAGAAGATGGACTCCTCTTGCGTCCTCCGTTATTGGAAGGAACACTCTCTACCTTTTGCTCCATCGGGGAAAATCAACTCCCCACAGACAAGGCAAGAGGTGCAGAGGAAGAGGAGGAAGAGAAAACTACAGTAGATACCACTAAAGTGTTTGTCATATCTATAGGTTTTAGGAAAGGTGGGACATCCAAAAGGGGCATCAATAGAGGTGGCTCAACCGAAGGAGTGATGAAAACCTACACCTTTTTAGGGTCAAGTACATTTGTACTCACAGTGGAAGCCGAAAGCAATACAAAGCTAGATTGAATGGAAGCAGAAGGGAGGAGAGAGGAGGATGTGACTGGAGGCCCTAATACAAGGGCAGTTGTCTCCTCTTTCTTCCTCTATAAGGTGGTCTACTCAACCATGAGATCCTTTCACCAGTACTTGCGTTCATGCTCAAGGCGGTTTCTATGACTCTTTGAACTAGAAGCTAGAGGCTACGAAGGAACATAAGGCTCTTGCTCAATGATGGGAGTGTCCACTACAACCATTTCTAGAAAAGGAATAGACTCCTAAATGGGAGTAGGAGGAATAGGTTGAGAAGCAATGGGGGGAGTCAACTCAAGTTCCTCGATAATGGGCCTCTTCTCATTGACTACTTTAGGAGCAGAAATGATAGGACCCTGCGAAGGTCAAGACATAGAGGATTCTCCATGGGGACATTTTCCTCTACCATACAAATAGTACCAAGGTCTAGGTGATTTATTACGGAGATCTAATATCCTGATCTTGGGTCTACGCCAAGGAGGAGTCATTAGAATTAATGGGTAAAAGCCAGGATTTCTCATCCAATACTCCTCCCAAGAAAGGGGAGCGAACAATTTAGTCAAAGAGGAGACAAGTTTCTCCTTCCCTTTCTAGGAAGAGGAGGAAGCTAGCTACTATGTTATAGGAAGACTCAAGTTTGGTTGTCCCTTGTCCCTAGTCTTGGAGGAAGTAGACCAATCGAGGTGGGCCAAAAATGGTCGAATGAATATCCCCCACTACATACTAGGGACTAGTATCTAGTGTCATGCACTACGTGCACAACAACTTCATGGGAGAACTTTAGGCATTTATGAATAACAAAGGCTATTCCATTCATGGAAGCTAGCTAAGGTATGTGTAGATTCATCCTGAATAGATCTGACTCTAGGATGACATCAAAAACCATGTCAATAGCCCTAGTTCCAACTAGGACAAAAAAATTTATCAAGCCATATAGATTCAAACAAAGACCATTGTGTGTACCAATGGTGGATTTTTCTTCTTCGTACTCTTTTTTGTGTAGTGAGTTAAGCCACAATGTCTCTTTTGTAATAACATTCACTCAAATCGTAGGGTCTACTAAGACTCCTATCACGATGTTTCCATTGAGGCGAGTGGGAATATAGAGGGGAGAGGGCTTGCTATTTAAGGGAAAGTCATGTGACGTGAATGTCATGTCTAGGGATCTGGGAGTAGGTTGTGCAATAGAAGTAACTATGACCATGTTAACATAGGCCTCGGGCTAAGTGATAGAAATGGAGGGATCAACAATCATGTTAGCATAATGCGATAGAAATAGGATCATGTATATCTATAATTTACTATTCACTTTCTCCACTGATTTATTCATATTTTGTTTTCTTCCATCTAGGTGAATAGTACTATCCTTGATGTGGTCATGTATCTCATGATGTAGGCGATTACAACATTTGGTATCATGTTCGTTAACTTGATGGTACTAACAATAGGTATTTGCATCAAACCAACTAGGGTAAGATTCCTTAAGAGGTTGGGGATTCTACAGGGTTATGATCTTATTCTTTAATAACTTTTGCAAGATGGAAGAATAAGATTTTCCTAACTTTGTGAACTTTTAGTTGCATTTGAGGTTGTTGTCATCCATAGCAGCTACTACATTCACAATAGCCTTTCCTTTCCTAGAGATTGATATGATGGACTTTCCTTCAGAATTGGAGTGCAAGGAGGATCCCCCGAATAGAACTACTATTTGTTGATACTCTCATAGGGTTGCACAAAAATGTGAAAAAGAAGGATATTTCATAAGGGAAAACTTTTCCTACTAAGGCCTTTGCAAGTTCCATATGAATACCTTTTGCACATTAGAATTAGGTAGTGGATATGAGATTTGTGAGAAGAGTGCTTGATACCATGCTATGAAATTGGTAATTTTTCATTATCACCTTGTTTGCATTGGACGAGATTCAAAAAGGTCATCTTCAGTCTGATGTTAGCTTGAAATGGTCATAAGAATTGGTTTACAGGTTGGTCAAATGAGAAAATGGAATTATCAGGAAAGTAACAGTACCATTCAAGTGCTCTATCCTTGAGAGATCGAGGGAATAGTTTTTCCATCAATGCATCATGATGGAAGAAATTTGTGCACAAAGTGTTAAAGGTGGACACATGCATTTGTGGGTCCCCTTTCTCGCCATATTTTTTGAATTTAGGAATCTCCATTCCTTGAGGGAAGGGAGTGTTCAAAATTGTGATTCACAATGGGCTATGCCGGAAGAAGTGTTGGAAGATAGGTTGGGTAGAGGCTTGGGAGAGACTCGCCAACTAGCTCTACATCAACATTCCTAGCTGTCTCTCATGGTCTTCAAAAGTGGCTCCTTGTACAATGTTAGGATTGTTTAGAGGAGCGCATGCATCAGTCCTACTAGAGAGACTAGCCAAGATTTCTATGCATTTTCGGTCTTTTCCAACCATATACTTTAGTATGTTGATAACCCAAGCGGCCCTAGCCAAATTCAAGTCTCTCTCCAAGTGATGTTCTAAGTCACCCAACCCTTTGCTAAGGGCAAAGACATATTTTGAAGGAATGTGGATAGCCTCATGCTTGTTGACCAACAATGGTGTGGGAGATGTAGGAGGAGTGAGGGACATGGTCGGTCTCATCAAAGAATCCTACCTTTCACATTGACAATTGCTCCTATGCAGTGACACCAATGGCAGATCGAGCAAAGAGGCCTATAGAGAAAGTAGTAGTGATATTTCTCATCTCCATTGGAAGGTGTCATAAACTTCTCTTAACAATATACTTAGAGGTTGTGGATTGGGTTGTGATGCTCATAAACCTTCACAACACTTAGGGGCACAACGATCACAAGGTATAATGGAAAATCCTAAACACTAACAAATGAGCAGATGTTGGTTCACGTCAGGTTCACCAAAACTATAAGAGATGGGGACCAACCACGCTCAAGGCCTGTGGTCATGGAGATCCAAGAGAAGAAGGATTCCCTAACTTACCTCACTCTAAAGGGGTGTCTTGAAATGAGGGATGACAATGTTGAGGACTATAAGGTCCTTCAATCACTCTACAAACCTAAAATCTAGAATGGGGCTAGGCGAGCTATTTTTTGGGTTCAACACTGTGCCTTAGATAGCTCTTTTCCCAAGAATGAAAGCATGGCTTTAGGACAATAGCATGATGCATTGTTGTATCTCAGGTACACTGGCATCTATAAGACCAGAGGACAGAAAATACAGTGAGAACTGCCAAAAAACAAACTAACAGCCTAGTTAGTAATTTTTAAGAGAACAAAACAAAACTATAAGGTAAGAGAAGTACAAACGAATATGATAAAGTAGATATATTAAAGCTAGGGTGACAAAGATGATCTCACAAAAGATTTTGTTCACCAGCTAGCTCCAAATGCACCTCCACCTACACACAAGAAAGAGGAAAATTGTTCGAAGGTTTTATAGGTGTGTGCCTTAGTTAGACCCTTATTTTGGTGTTTCCACCTCTATTTGTAGTCAAGATAGCAATAGTAAAGAAAAGTATTGTAAGGGAAAAAGGAAAGTAGAAAACACAATAAAAACTACAAAATAGTAATGTGCTACTCAACCAAATCTTAGAGGAGAGGAGTGAAAATGCTTACAACCTCCACCAAGATCTCACTAGCTAATGGAGGAAAAAAATAGGACTCAAGCCCCTACTGCAATGGTTTGTTCCACACTTTCTCTACGAAGTTGATGGAGTGTTTTTGTTGCTGTTATGGAGTTCCAAAGTGCTACTTGAAATCTTAGAATGCTTGAGAATGCAAGAAGGATTGTGTAGAAGATTGCTAGAGGATGGAATAGAGTGAGGATGAATGAATTTGATGTATGAATAAGGAAGAATAATGCATCTTTGTGGTTGGTTGTTCGAAGAGGGATGCTATGAACTAACCCCAATGGGAAGTGTAACGCCTTTTCTAGCTTCAAATGCAAGAATATATCAAGGAAATAAGCATGCTATGCAGATGCCTATGTGCCACATGGGCATCCTTGATAGTTATTCTTCTACCAACGCAAAAGACAGATGCCAAGTGGAATGAAGGTAGTGGGCTAATGTTGATTTTTGCCTTTGGATTTTATTTTCTAAGGTGAGGAAGTGTAAAAGGGGAATTTGTGTAATGGGCACAAATTCACACCTATACAACTAGTTAGATATTGCTTAGAATCTATTGGATCTTGTGCGTTTAGCTTATGTTATGATTATACTCATAGATGTCAACCCATGGAGTTGTTTTGATTAGTTGCATTATGTTTTCACTAATAGTATTACTAATGTCGACATCTATTGTTGCTTTGATGAGCATTTTTTTTTATGTTCAACCTATTATGTGGTTGAGAGGCTAAGAATGTGTTGCACATGTTGATATTATGTCTTTTGTGCTTTGTTTTGAAGTGCTTTCAAGAAAACTTGAGTGAAAGAGAAAATAGTATGGTAGAGTGGTATTTTAGTTTTTGCTTCACATTTCTTCTATATTAAAGATCTACTTGTGTGGTTTGGATATATTGATCACAAGAGTTTAGAGGTGTTATATCTAGAGTTTATTTTTCTAGATCATTCTACATAAGAAGTTGAGTTCACTAGTGTGTGAATTGTGAAAGTAGTGTTGTTTGGGGGAAATGGTTTTGCTCTGCATTTCTAGATGCATTGTTATTTTTGATCTTGCAAATTTGGGAGTGTGCTTACACTATTTATATCTATCTTCAGCCTAAGTAATTTTTGGTTTTGTGATCCAAAGGTTGGATTCAAGTGTTACAATGTGTTGAAGGTTAACTAGGTGTACAAAATAAGTATATTCTTCAAGTGAAAGTTTTTGATTAAGGAAAAATAGGTTTTTAAGGGGCCTTGAAACCCTTTACATTAAGTTAAGGCTAAAAAAGATAACACTATGACAACAATAAACCTCTAAAAATAAAAAAATAGTTGTTAAAGATGTGATAAAGACAAATAGACAAATAAAAAATTAACAAAACATCAACCAAAAAAGCCCACAACGAACAAAACTACTGTAACTGATCTAAAATTTTGGTAGCTTCTAAATTCGTGGAGATCCCATTCTCATGCATCTCCACCACTTCATCAAGCTCCTAAGGAGGAATATCATCCCTCTTCTTGGTCTTACTTTTGGTTCTCACACATGGCCCCTCATCCATGCTCTTTTCTATCTAATTATTATGCCCTTCACTAGCAAATTTCTGCACATTCTCACCAAGATCCAATAGCTTCCCTATCCACCTTAAAGATTTTTAATTCAATAAGGTGAGCCCATGAGCACTAGAATGGATCGACTGATTACTAATGTGCACCACCTTACTCAAATATTCATAGATTAATTGAATTTTTCCTCCAGGGAAACCAACTTGTCCTCACGATCCTTTCCCAAATTAGCAGCATTAGCCACCACATTATCCAGGACAATATTCATAGTTTTCACCTTGCTATGCACAATCCATTCCTTTTTGTTAGTGTTTACCAAAACAACATTGAGATTATGCATCTCAATCATCTTGAGGTTGATTTATTTAACCTCTGAGAGAAGCCATTTGAATAAAGAGAGTAGATTACTCATTCCATTGTCATCCAATCCCATCACAACATCCAGATTAATCTTCTCCCTATTCAGGGACTCATCTATCAAGTTAGCCATATAATTAGGTTGGTGTATCGACATCCTGTCTTTTCCCTTCAAAGCTCTAGAATCAAGAAAATCCTCCAAATCAACCACTTCAACATCCACCTACTCATTATAATTCTCAATGGTATAAGTGAGAAGATCCAAGTGACCCCTCTTTTGATAGGCATCACCCTGTTCACTGCCCTATCCAATAGGGACAAAATTCCTCATCTTTGGGGGAATCATCCCTAATAGCTTTAATGACTTCCCCAGCCTTATCGAAGGAGTTGTTGGATTTCAGAATGTTGATGGAATATTCTAGATTATGTTCAAGTGTTGTGTGTGTTCCATGAGTTATGTTTGGATCAAATGAAGCACAAACTTAATTTTTTAATGGTGTTAACATGAGTTCAGCTGACCTTGGGTCTTTACACTAATTACACATATGCTTTGGTGTTTGTAGAAGAGTTCCATGGCATGTATGAGTAGATTTGGGTCTAAGTTAAGGTTTTTTTTGGTCCACCTTAATTCCTCTCCACTACACAAATGCTTTTATGCCGACCTAATTTGAATTTTCATGTTTGAGGTACATATCCAACCTTGTAAATCATTTTCAAGGTTGAAGATGGTATATATGTGTGATGAATTTATGGAGGATGTGTGTGTAGAGAGGGTGATGTGAAGTGTTGATATGTGAACTATGAAAGTGCAAAATGCAGTATGAACTTTAATGCCTAAGACTATTGGAAGTAGTGAGCAGAAGGTGTTTACATTCTTCAGAGAGAGTGGAAATGTACTAGTAATGTAGTGCCAGATCTTTTTTGTTGCTTTGAGATGGATTTATCATTGTAACTATCTTCTATCCTCTTCTTTATAATCTGGTAGTGATCCCTCTCTAGTGATCCTATTGTATTTGGTGTTGCAATTAATTTATATTGTGAGCTAATCCTCACCGTAGTTTTTCACTTCTTTGATTTTCCAAATAAATTCGGTGTTTTAATGTGTAGGGTGTTAACATGTTATTTTTGTTATTTAATTTCATGCTAAATTAGTGTAACAAATTAAGGGTTAATAAGGATTTGAATGTTAATGACAATTTTGATGTTTTAATGTACAACTAATTCACCCCCTCTCAATTGTCTTGTGCATTCAATAGGGGTCGGAAGACCTATACCAGCTCTACATCAACCCTATCACATCATACTCAGTCCATAATTTTTTTTAACTGCCGATAAACAAAAAAATAGTTTCCCTTTTTTGAAAAGTTTTAAACTTTGACTTAAAAATTACTATGGCAGAATAAGTTCTTTCTAAATAAAATATTTAATATTTTAAAACCTTTAAATTTAAATTGCCCAACACCATCTTTATTGAAGTTTTATATTTAAAATATTAAACATAAAATAAAAATGCCACATTTAAATTTTTTAATATTTGCAAAATTAAGTTATATTTTATTTTGGGGTGGAGGCCACCTAAGATTTGCCTATATAGTGAAATTGGAATTTTTTTTCCAAATGGGCATAACATTCACCTAGGATGTTGATTTTTCAACTTCTTATACATGTTGGAAAGGTGGTTTTGAGTGCTACATAGTGGTATAGGTTTTGTTTCCTGATTTTATAGTTTTGATCATTTTTTGGAGCTCGAAAGTCATATGTTCTATTGTACATGGTCTTGAGCATAAATTTTTCAAACAGAATCATATTTTTTATTTCAAATAGGTGTTAGAGAGAATAGAAAGCATACTACATAGTGGATTAGGCAAATTATCAATTTATGGTGTAGAATGAGGTTTGTACTTGTTTGATCACTTGTAGAAGCTTGCAATTTGTGGTGTGATTGCATGAGAATCTAGATGAGTCAAGAGGCAAAACCTTGAGGGGGTACATGTTTTTATATGATATTTATGATGATATAGTTGATCATTAGTTTGGGGTTCCTGGTACATGTTTACAATTAGTTTTTAGAGTTGGAATTTGATGGTGATAAGTACACAAATTGTCTTTGGTTTTGAGGACATGGGTTGACACAAGTGGAGACTTGACATCTTGTATGGGTGATAGTTGAGTGCAAGTACAACATTGGCTATGATTATGGTGTCATGGATATTAAAGTACATTTAAGAATTGGGATGACATTATCATGTATGTGGTTGTTTGGTGATGATTTGGTTTGGTGTTAGGAGGTTTTTCTTATCTCCTAGATTCTTGATTAGTTCCTTGACTATGATTACTCATTTGTGAACATGTTTGTAAAATTGGATATGTTGTTGATTTTGTGTTTGAGTCTTTATGTCTATAGGATTATCTTCTTTGATATCTCAGTTTGCAAGTTACTAATGTGATGATGAGTTTACATGCTTCATTGTTTAGTATCTACGAGTTATGCAGGTTGTGGATTAGCTACTCATTTTTTTGTTGTGGGATGAATTGATTGTGGAATATCTATATCCATGTGATTGATTTAGTGTTGCTGTAGAATTTTTAGTTGGATATGTTTGTGAGCCATCAATTTTTGTTGTTCTATGAACTTCTCTTACACTCTTAGGGTTTTTCACCTAAAAGGAGAGAGATAGATCCAAAAATTAAGGTAGTTCACTTAAACTAAGGTATGTATGATGTAATTATGACAAAATTCATTGATCTAAATGCAACTAATTGATAAAATTGATTGTTTATGAAAGTAAAATTAATGAAATATGCAATGTTTGAAAACATAGTGTGATATGTAGAAATAAACTAAAAACATAAAAAAATGCAAACAAAATTAAATGAGACTTAACGGATTGCACCTAGAAGTTGAAAGTTGATGCTAGGAGATTGTAGAACCTAGAAAAATTCACTATTGATGACCAGTGGGACTCATTCACCACTAATGGAGAATTAGTCCTCCTATTGGTAAAATGACCTAAAACTAGTTTCTGACTGTCAGGAACTGAATTCTAACAAAATCAACCTTTTAGCCTAAAAGTGGGACTCATTCACCACTAATGGTGAATAAATCTTCCTCCAAAATTCTACAAATTTAGGGGTCAAGTTTGTGGGTTCAAATTTGCACTTGTCTTCTTGTCAGGTTGACAAAGTCAAATCTATAGAAAACAGGTTGTATGTTGTCTCCAAGCTTGAATTGGGGTTTGGTTGACATGAATCAATTTGATGACCTATTGAACACTTTTCAACACCTATTTTTTTGACAAATCTGCCTACAAGACTTGCAAACACACATGCAAAGAAGGGAAAAATGGTTAAGGGTTAGAGTATAGGGATTTTCCTTGGTCAAATCCCACTTTGGTAATCAAACCCTTGATAAAGAAATGAAATGGAAATAAGAAAGGAATGATGAATAAATAACATGCAAGTGTTCTAAACTCACCAAGTCCTTGTTGTTGAAGTCTGAAGATATGTCAATGTTTTCTCCAAGATGCTTGATGATTGCTTGATTGAATGATGCTTTGATGCAAGAGTGCTAATTGATGATGATTGAGTGAATGAGATGAATGGGGGTTAAAATGGATGGAAAAAAACTTATTTATACACACTTATGCACTAATTACTCAAAAATACATCATAGGCTAACATAAGGTCCTAATGAATAAAAACTTGAAAGGGATTTTGAATTATTTTGAATTTTGATCCAAGAGGCACTTATTCACCACCCATGGTGAATGGGTCCCACTCTAGGCTTGTAATTGGGTGTCAAGAATTAAGTTGCTTTTAATGTTGTTTTTTGGGTTTGAATTCAAAGATACACTTAATTATGACCTATAAGTGCATAAAGGGGCCAAATAAAGCATAAGAAATGTATAATTGGTGATGACAAGCCTAGAAAGTGTGAAAGCTTGTTACAAGACTTTACAACACTTTGAAATAGGAATTGATAAGTGATAAAAATATCATTTTTAGATGAATTATAATAAGAAAAGTCTAAAAAAGTGTAGAAATGTATTACAACACTTCACAAAACCTTCACAAGACATCATAATTTGAATATTATGGACTTAATGTGAATACATAAGTTACATTGCAACATTAAATCAAAAGAAAATAGGTCAAGCATCATAGGAAAAAGACCTAGATGACCAAGAAAATTTCCAAGATCCATTTTTCTATGGTACATTTAGCCCCCACTTTAGTGAGAGGATGAACTTGTTTCAAACTCACACTAAAGTAGCCATGCGTATCGAGAGGGATCCAAATGCACTTATGCTAGAAAGATGGATGACAATTATCAAGAGGGATGATCAAGCCCACAGGATGAAGATCCCATGGCAAACTAAACATAAGAAAAAAGGAACACATGTATGAAAGAGAAAGAGAAAAGGAAGAGGAAAAGAAAAATTTGGATCAAACTTTGATCATTGGTTCAGTTATTTGTGGATTAGATCTAGGATGTTTATCTAAAAAATAAAATGCATACTCACTCTGGGGCAACAAAACTCATGGAAGTCCATCAGATGAGAAGGACCAAAAGGTGAGAAACATACACTCGGCTAGTACATACTCACAAGCACATAGGTGGCTATGGGGAAAGTTGTGCCTTAGAATGGGATTCCTGCTCAACCATATCCAAGTTATACCTCTTGATAACTTTAATAAGGTGCCACAAAGGAAAATGTCGGTTCGTGCTTCATGAGACAAGCAAAGATTTGTATGCTTAGAACTCATGAACAATCAGGATGGTACCACAGACATGCAAGTTTTGTTATGCAAGGTGGCCATATGAATGCAAAAATATAAAATGTAATAGAAATTTTCATGTGAGGTCCATCACTTAGGGAACATTGTGTCTAATGTCTCCAAGAGAGGACCAATCAAAGAATAGAATATTCACAACTTAGGGGACACAGTGTTCATATCCAACCCAATGTCATCCACAAAGTGACAAATGCATTGTATGAAGTGACAAGGTTGCACTAAGAAAAAAGAATGGAAAATGAATAATGCCAATGTATGCCTCCACTTTAAAGGAATTGCTACACACCGTTCTATGATAAATTACTTTAAAGTAGAGAAGGAAAAATGCAAAAAGAAAATAAGACATGAGATCCCACTTGGAAATCCCCTATGCCAAGTCATATGTTTTCGAGTAAGGTTGCTTCATGTAAACAAAAAAGAAACCAAAAGAAATGGGGATTTCCCCCCAAAAAGGAACACACCAACAACATAAGGTATCTATGGTTCTGGGGTTAGTATGTTCATTTATGCAATGTTTTGATTAAAGAGCTCAAAACTATCATCATTCCCCGAATACATAGAACTAGAAGAATGACACAAAAAAAGCAAAAAATAAAGAAAAATAAAGTGTGTTTTGGGTCAACATGGAAGAGACATTTCAGTCTCAATGCTTTGTATCATCCCCAAAAGGAAACACAAGTGAAAAGAAAATTCAAAAGAAAAGAAAAATATTTTGGGTCAACATGAAGGAGACATTTTAGTCTCAATACCTTGCGTCATCCCCAAAAGGAAAGCACAAGAAAAGACAAAATAAAAAGAAAAGGGACCATTTGGGTCAACATGGAAGAGAAATAAGGCATTTCTACACTTTTTTTATCCCCAAAAGGAAAACACAAAGAAAAAGTGAAAAAGATAAGTAAAAGGTACAACATATAGAAGAATAGATGTACAAATAGAGGAAGTGCACAAAGAAAGAAAACATCAAGTGTACATTACGGGGGAATATGATACACACATACAATCACACCAAAGAAAAAGAAAGATGTAAAAGGGGTTAGTAATGCAAATTCATGTCAACCATTAACCGAATTATTCACTTCACAATCTCAATTAATATAAGTGAAAGAGGAATAACACAGTTAAGAGACAAGGACAAATGCATTATGAAGACAAGGCTAACAATTTTTTTCCCCCACTAAGTGTAAGGAAATAATGATCCAAGGTGGGTAATGGGAAAGGGTCATGCAATAGTGAGAATAGAAATTTCTACAACTATGGCATGATGAGATTGGTGATAGGGTACTAGTGGGTGATAGAATAACAGTCGGTATCAGTGAAGTAATACTTATTCAGTATGTCCTTCATTGTCTGACATTCATCATAGTGATGTCCAAGAACACGATGGTATTTGCAATATGGTATGTTGGAATCTTTAGGATGGATGACCAACTTGTTTGAAGGTGGTAAGCGTATAAGGCCTTTGTTTAGAAGAATTTATAGTTTTCATTCACATTTAGGTGGTGGATGGAGAGGAAACCTTATGTTTTTCAATTTTTAAGGTCGTTCATGTTTACTAGATTCTCTGATGTAGAGTGGCAGGGGAAGCAACACCTTTTCTCAAAAATTCCTCTCAAACACTCTATGTGCACACATCTTTTCATTGTTTCTTTCAACAAAGCAACTTAATCACCAACATGAATCTCTCATCCAGACATCACTATAGGACTTGGGGATGATTTTAGTACTCCCAAAATGACAAATCATGATCAGAAAAATAGATTTTGCACACAAAAACACTCACTCTCCCATCGCTTTTAAACAAGCCATGCATTCTTGTAGTATAGGCCAAATAGGACAGTCATGATTAAATCTTGTTAAATCAATAATCAGAACAAAAAGAACTGGTTTTATACATCTAACATCAACCCCTACAAATCCACAAAAGCACAAAACTGGATGCTAACAATAGATGATTCAAAAGAATGATTTTCAAGCCACCAAAGAGGCTAACTAGGCTTGTACAAGGAAAAATTCAACTTGTCAAGACACACCCCAACACCCCTAATGCCTTTAAAAGAATCCAATAGGTTCTACAAGTCCCATTTCACATGTCTCATCCATTCTATTTATTCAAATAATCAGAAATTGAAAGAAATGCTTACAAATGATCATTTTCTGGACTGTTTCAAGGTAAAACCAGACCTAGGGCATCATATAACTTTTGCAAACCTCCATTTTTCAATATGAAACAAATTGCAGCATGTAAAGGAGTCATAAATCTACTAATCCACCAATTTTTATATTTTTCCCACGGTGGAAATGGGAATTACATCAATTTTGGTGACCAAACCCTTGTTTTGCAAGGTTTCAGACCCACTTTCACTAAAATTGATGTAACTTACTCAATACTTGATGAAAAAGAGTCAAATCACCACCAAAATAAAGTAGACTCTGCCCTATTTCAAATCATTAGAATTTTGAGTCTTTAAAATTATGTACCAGGCCGTGCTAAGCACGGTATCAGGAAAAAACGCTGTAAAAAACAGAAAAAAGAAAGTTTTCTTCTTATTAAATGCTTCAAAACTTCAAAACTGCCGAAAACAGCCCAACCTCGACCCAAGGGAGGCTTTTTAAACTTGTTTCCCATCATTTAAAACTTCCCTCAACTGATTTTTGAAGGAGGGAACCATTAGTTACTGAAATTACATCATTAATGTTGATTTTACGCCAAATTTCCTTATGACAACTTTGCATTTTGAAGAAACTTTGCAATCCTAAAGACCTAAGACCTTAACAACCATTAAAATAATATTGAAACAGCCTTATTAAATTTTCAAGACCCCAAACCTTGCACACTTACATAAAAATTCACATTTTTGCCTTCAAAGGCTACAAAAACAACTTTTAGTGCAAGATTGCATTGTTGCATATTTTGACTCAAAACTCAAAAACTCACCCTAGATCTTGCTGAATGGTCTTGATTGACCTTAATAATGACTAAAAGACTCAAAAATACTAATTCTAACCTCCTAACAACATTTTTTCATCAAATGAGCAAAAATGGAGGATGAGGTGTAGTTGCTCTTGCACCATACACCCCCCCTAGAAAAGACTCATGCCTCATGAGTTGTATTTGATACCACTGTCTCCAAGCTTCAAACAAAGTCCACTGATCCACAAAGCCACTCCACTAGTTCATGTAAACTGGAACTGCAAACAGCCCTGCACTTCTAGCATTTTGGAATGCATTGATACATGCATTTTCCCTCTTCTCTATCCTCAGACCTGCAAATAGTCTTTTATCTTTTCCCTGACCAAGATTGAATTGTTTACTATATTTTTCACATGCATACAAACAAGGATTAGTAACTCTATGATCTTTGTTGTTTCCTTTGTCACCTTCATGCGTGCAACTATCTTTTCATCCCTGTTTTCCTTGTCTTTCACTCACTGCCTCATCAAGTTATTTTGTCACTATCAAATCAGACTTATGTATTGTACTTCCTGCAAAATTTGTTTGTTTCTCAGACTTGGTCTTAACTATAGGGCATTCAATGGATCCTACTAACACACTCTCATGCAAACTCACTGTCAACACTTCTTTTACCCCTACATCAAACCTTATATCTGCATTTTTCAGTCTTAAAATAGGGAACAACATCAAAAACTTGGTTCTCCTTCATTACATTTATAGGTTCCTTCTTGCCACACATTATGACCTTTTCTTTACCTTTAGCATCTTCTACAAGAGGATTTAACACAAAAGAATGACCATCTTGAACTATGGTGTAAGTATT
This sequence comes from Sequoia sempervirens, assembly GCA_007258455.2. Classification (NCBI taxonomy): domain Eukaryota; kingdom Viridiplantae; phylum Streptophyta; class Pinopsida; order Cupressales; family Cupressaceae; genus Sequoia; species Sequoia sempervirens. The sequence goes on from VDFB02179234.1 coordinate 81,712,011, forward strand.
TTCCCTACCATCATACAATTCCCTCTTGTCATATTGCCAAGGTCTGCCTAATAAGAGATGACAACAGTCCATTGGAAGAACATCACACACAACACTATCATGATAACCACCAATTTGAAAATCCACTATAGCCTTTTCATTCACCAACAAAGATTGATCATCAGTTAACCATGAGATTTTATAGGGACATTCATGAGGAATCTTTTTCAATCCTAACTTATTGACCATTTCACATGACACCATGTTTTCAGTTGAGCCAGAATCAATGACCACTCTACATACCTTGTCCTTGCACTTACAATTTGTCTTGAAGAGACTTTTCCTTTGCAAAGGTGCTTCCTCTTTTGCTGCCTTCAAGATTGTTTTTCTCACCATCAACATTTCCCCAACCTCAGGATCTGCATTCCTACTTGGAGAACAATTACTTTCACACTCCTCTTCTTGTACCAATTGTGCTCTTCTATCAATCTTCTTGTCTCCACTAGAAGAACTACCAACCCTCTCAGGACACTTCCATGAAGGATGGCCAAACTCATTGCATGTGTAGCATCTTCCTGCAAAATCATTAGAACCTCTACCAATACCAAACCTTCCTCTACCTCTAAAACCAAAACCACCTCTAGAATCATTGTGATCTTTACCTTTGTTTGCTCCTTGATCTTCATTTGGCTACTTTGATGTAGAAGGTATTCCTCTTCCTCTTGCACTAGGACCACCTCTTCCTCTTACTGCTTTCTCTTGTCTCCTTTTAAGCTTCTCCTCCACCCTGATTGCCATTTGATAACAATCCTCTACACTCCTAGGGTTAGCCAAAACCAATTCATCCTGTATATTAAGCCTCAAACCACCAATATACCTAGCAATTTTTTCATCTTCATTCTCATGATGACTAGACCTCAAACTTAATTTATAAAACTCCTCAGTATAGGACTTAATATCCATTTCCCTTTGCCTCAAACTTTGCAATTTTTTAAACATTTGAATTTGGTGATCTTTGGGTAAGAATTTACCTTTGAGTTTAGATATCATCTTGTCCCATGATGTGATCTTAGACTTTCCTTGTTTCCTCCTCTCAGACTGAAAGTAATTCCACCATACCAAAGCATGACCCTGCAACTTAGTCTTTGCAATCCTTATTCTTTGCTCCTCAGGAACTTCTTCACATTCAAAATGGTTATCTAATGCAGCAATCCAATCAAGTAGTTCTTCATCATTTAGACTACCACCATATTTAGAAACATCAAGTTTTACCTTAGGCTTGCCACCTTTCACTGCCTTCAACAACTTTTCCATTCTTTGGTCTTCTAGATCAAGTTCTTCTTCCATGTCTTCAAACTCCTCATCTTCCTCTTCTTCTGGCTCACTCTCTTCAACATCTCTTCTCTTGTTTGTCTCCAGGGCTATGAATCTCTCTTCCAACTCTTTGAGTTCTCTTGCATGCCTTTTCTTCATCTCCCTCATCTCTTTAGCCATATCTTTGCTCTTTGGAGGCATCTTGTCAACCTTTCCTTTTCTTCAACCTGCAAAATGCAAACCAAAACCTACTCCCTGCTCTGATACCACTATGATGTAGAGTGGCAGGGGAAGCAACACCTTTTCTCAAAAATTCCTCTCAAACACTCTATGTGCACACATCTTTTCATTGTTTCTTTCAACAAAGCAACTTAATCACCAACATGAATCTCTCATCCAGAAATCACTATAGGACTTGGGGATGATTTGAGTACTCCCAAAATGACAAATCATGATCAGAAAAATAAATTTTGCACACAAAAACACTCACTCTCCCATCGCTTTTAAACAAGCCATGCATTCTTGTAGTATAGGCCAAATAGGACAGTCATGATTAAATCTTGTTAAATCAATAACCAGACCAAAGAGAACTGGTTTTAGAAATCTAACATCAACCCCTACAAATCCCCAAAAATACAAAACCAGATGCTAACAATAGATGATTCAAAAAGAATGATTTTCAAGCCACCAAAGAGGCTAACTAAGCCTGTACAAGGAAAAATTCAACTTGTCAAGACACACCCCAACACCCCTAATGACTTTAAAAGAATCCAATAGGTTCTCCAAGTCCCATTTCACATGTTTCATCCATTCTATTTATTCAAATAATCAGAAATTGAAAGAAATACTTACAAATGATCATTTTTTGGACTGTTTGAAGGTAAAACCAGACCTAGGGCATCATATAAATTTTGCAAACCTCCATTTTTCAATATGAAACAAATTTCAGCATGTAAAGGAGTCCTAAATCTACCAATCCACCAATTTTTAGATTTTTCCCACGGTGGAAATTGGAATTACATCCATTTTGGTGACCAAACCCTTGTTTTGCAAGGTTTCAGACCCACTTTCACTAAAATTGATGTAACTTACTCAATACTTGATGAAAAAGAGTCAAATCACCACCAAAAGAAATTAGACTCTTCCCTCTTTCAAACCATTACAATTTGGAGTCCGTAAAATTATGGACCAGGCCGTACCAATCACGGGATCAGGAAAAAATGTTGTAAAAAATAGAAAAAACAAAGTTTTCTTCTTATTAAATGCTTCAAAACTTCAAAACTGCCAACAACAGCCCAACCTCGACCCAAGGGAGGATTTTTAAACTTATTTCCCATCATTTACAACTGCCTTCAACTGATTTTTGAAGGAGGGAACCATTAGTTAATGAAATTACATCATTAATGTTGATTTTACGCCAAATTTCCTTATGACAACTTTGCATTTTGAAGCAACTTTGCAATCCTAGAGACCTAAGACCTTAACAACCATTAAAATAACATTGAAACAGACTTATTACATTTTCAAGACCCCAAACCTTGCACACTTACATAAAAATTCACATTTTTGCCTTCAAAGGCTACAAAAACAACTTTTAGTGCAAGATTGCATTGTTGCATATTTTGACTCAAAACTCAAAAACTCACCCTAGATCTTGCTCAATGGTCTTTATTGACCTTAATAATGACTAAAAGACTCAAAAAGACTAATTCTAACCTCCTAACAACATTTTTCATCAAATGAGCAAAAATGGAGGATGAGGTGTAGCTGCTCTTGCACCATTCTCCTTTTTCATGGATGGAAGGAGAAAGAGAACCCATAGGGATCCTAGCATCCTTGTCATTAGAATCATGTAGAGATTGTTCGTGTGGAAGGAGAACATCAAATTAGGATGGGAATCAAAGATCATTGTGCCAGTGTCCTGAAGTCTCCAATTTTGAAATGGAGGCTTGTCAGTATGAGGAGGATCTTGATATATTAATTCTGTTGTGTTTTCATCTGTTGGTTTTTGTTCCAAATTTTGGTGAATTTCATGTTCGATGGTTTTATTACATCCTTGTTTGCTTAATATAGTAAAGCCCTTGCCATAAGTTTCTTCAATATTGATTGGTGTGTTTGTAACTTTGTTATCATAAAATGGTTGAGGATGTGGTTGTGTAGAGGAACTATGTCCACCTGTGGGAGGGAACATAGGTCCTTTGTGTATTTCAGGATGTAAGTATCCAAATGTGTCAGGAGGTGAAATAGTAGGAAGATCTTATGACTTCATGGATGGGTAAAAGGTTGCATTTTCTTCAAGGTTGTTAAGGCATGAATTTAAGAACTTGTTCATGCTATCATCATCTTCTCCAATGGCATCAACAGCATAAGGAGGAAATTCATTTGGAGTTGAAGGAGCATGAGGAAGCTCAAGGTCATTAGGATCACAACCAAAGGCACAATTGGACATGTCTACTAAGGATTTCAATGAATTCCAAAAATTATTAAAGGAAAAATCCATGATGAGAATGAGTAAAAGTAAACTAAAATGGAAGAAAGTGTATAAAATAGAAAATCTGGAAAGTATGATAGAAAGTAATAACAGGAAGCTATAATGCAAAAAATACCCAAAAAATGCCTAAAAATGTAGTTCAAAATGTGCAATTAGATTGATTCACCCAAGGTGGTGAATGAGTCTAGGGATGAGATTTTTTTTGTGTTTTTCAGAAAATTTAATGTGATTTTAATGTGTTTCAAATGCAAATGTATAATTTCAATTTTTGTAATGTTTTGAAGTGCAAGAATGAAATCTATATGAGAGATTCACTAATGCAATTTTATAAACCCTCAGATGCAAAAAAAATGCTAAATCTAATGCAAGAGCTAAGGCTATGAGTCCTAGGATGCAAATGCATATTCTAATTAGAAAGATAATGTGTTCAACATGCAGGTTCACCAAAATGAATCATCAATTTTTGTTGTTCTATGAACTTCTCTTGCACTCTTAGGGTTTTTCACCTAAAAGGAGAGAGATATATCCAAAAATTGAGGTGGTTCACTCAAACTAAGGTATGTATGATGTAATTATGACAAAATGCAATGATATCAATGTAGCTAATTGATAAAATTGATTATTTATGAAAGTAAAACCAATGAAATATGCAATGTTTGAAAATATAGTGTGATATGCAGAAATGAACCAAAAACATAAACAAATGAAAACAAAATTAAATGAGACTTAATAGAGTGCACTTGGAAGTTGAATACTGATGCTGGGAGATTTTGGAAGTTGGAAAAATTCACTATTTATGACTAGTAGGACTCATTCACCATTGATGGAAAATCATTACCCCTACTAGTAAAATGACTTGAAATTGGTTTCCAACTATCGATAATTGAATTATGAAAAAATCAACTTTTCAACCTAAAAGTGGGACTCATTTTCCACTAATGGTGAATCAATCCTCCTCCTAAATTCTACAAATTTAGGAGTCAAGTTTGTGGGTCTAGATCTACACTTGTCTTCTTGTTGGGTTGATGGAGTGAAATCTGTAGAAAACGGGTTGTATGTTGTCTCCAAGCTTGAATTAGGGTTTGGTTGATTTGAATCACTTTGATGACTTGTAGACCACTTTTCAACTCCTATTTATTTGACAAATTTTCCTACAAGACCTACAAACACACATGCAAAGAAGGGAAAAATGGTTAGCGGTTAGAGTATAGGGATTTGCCTTGGTCAAATCCCACTTTGGTAATCAAACCCTTGATAAAGAAATGAAATGGAAACAAGAAATAAATGATGAATAAATAACATGCAATTGTCCTAAACTCACCAAATCCTTGTTGTTGAAGTCTGAAGATATGTTAATGGCTGCTACAAGATACTTGATGATTGCTTGATTGAATGATGCTTTGATGCAAGAGTGCTAATTGATGATGATTGAGTGAATGAGATGAATGAGGGTTAAAATGGATGGAAAAACACTTATTTATACACAATTATGCCCTAATTACCTGAAAATAAAACATCAAAGGCCAACATAAGGTTTTAATAAATAAAAACCCAAAAGAAATTTTGAATTATTTTGAATTTTCAGCCAAAAGGGACTCATTTTCCACCCATGGTGAATGGGTCCCACTCTAGGCTTGTAAGTGGGTGTTGGGAATTAAGTTTCTTTTAATATTGTTTTTTAGGTTTGAATTCAAAAATCCACTTAATTATGACTTGTAAGTGCATAAAGGGTCCAAATAAAGCATAAGAAAGGTGTAACTAGTGATGACAAGCCTAGAAAAGAAAGAAAGCTTGTTACAAGACTTTGCAACACTTTGAAATTGGACTTGATAAGTGATAAAAGGATGATTTTTAGATGAATTATAATAAGAAAAGTCTAGAAAATGGTATGTGCAAGATCATGGTGGGCCAAAAAGTGGCGATATGGAAGTGATATGATGGCCCATCTGGCTGACAACTTTTTTTTTACCCAAAATTGATGAAACAAAAAGGGTTTTTAAAGGAGATTCTCAAATTTCCACCAATATAAATTATTCTTTACTTTGAATTTAATAAATTATTATTATTCATTTTCTATTTGAATTACGACTAAAGTCCTGATTGATAGGCTGATTGAAAAACATCTATAACTTTCAAATGGTATCACATTTTTTGAATCCAAAACATGCATCACATTCTCTACTTTTCATACTATAGTATTAAAAAAAAATTGAATTCCATGAAGTTTTTACCAAGTTAAGGTGGTTAGACATACGAGTTTTTATAATTTTAAAAAAATTTAATAAAAAATTCATAATTAATTATTTACTTGGAAAAAAATTACAAAAAAATATGCACCACATCCAGACACGAGTCATCTACTTATATCTAAAATATTATAAAAAATATTATGATTTTATTGTGGTTAGGGTGGTCAGATAGGCACCTACTTATGTTTTTCCTGAAATTTAAGTACTACTGCATTGAAATTTCAAATTTTCACCAAATAGATTTTTACTTTTTAAAAATAGACCTAGTAGTTTAGAAACTACATTCAATTTGCTACAGATTTTATTCTTACATATTTTTGAAATAATATTGATAACTTATTCAAATTTTTACGTCAAGTTTCCTAACTCTGACTTTTTTGAATTTTTTGCCACTTAAGGGCCTATTTTTTCAATGATGATCCTACACATACCCAAAAGTGTAGAAATGTATTACAACACTTCACAACACCTTCACAAGACACCATAATTTGAATATTAAGGACTTAATGTGAATGCATAAGTTACATTACAACATTAAATCAAAGCAAAATAGGTCAAGCATCACAGGAAAAAGAACTAGATGACCATGAAAATGTCCAAGATCCATTTTTCTATGGTACAGTTTGTGGTAATTTGTGCATTGGTATGTTGCTTTGGGATGAGAGGGAAAATGATTAGAGTTCTTGATTAGTCATTTTATGGGACTTTTGGCAAGTTTTTTTTATCATGATGTCATGATAGATTGGTTATTTCACTGGTTACACTTTCAGTGAAAGATTTTGACAGTGATGAATTGGTAGTGTAGGATTAGATCCTATAGTTTGATGGTGGTTGTATCTTCTTGACTTGGATATCTTGGTTCTACTTGATATGATTGGCATTTGAGTTTCATGTGTGGACCTAGATGATCTTCATGGAGAATATGGTTGTCATGATGCCAAGGTTCATTCCTATCAAACCTCCAAGGGGGGTTCATTTGAATCTGGGTTCATTCAAAGCCCCCTTTTTCCCCCTTCTCCTCCTCTTACACCAAATTTCTACAAAAAAATTCCCTTCAAAACTCAGATTGAGGATGAAAATGGAGGAGACTTCACAAAACCAACAAGATGATGGTAGTCCTCGAAATGAGCTATCCATCAAATATAATTTTTATATGTTTTGTTTATATTATGTATTTTATTTTTTAGTTTGATTAAACATAGGTTTTTCACTGAAAATCAAGCTCTTTCTTTTGCACATGATGTGGAAAAATATCAATGCACTAGATATTGATGTCCTTGGTCCAACAAAAAAGAAATTTGAATTTTCATACGTACAAAAAAAGTAATGCTTTAGCCAGTGAGTCATGTCTAAATTATAAAAGGTTCAACTTTGAAACTTAATTAAGAAAAAAAATATTCAACAAAATGCTATGAAACCAATTCCATGCACTATATATCATAGTTATGAATCTAAATTTGAACAAATTAGAATTTTATCCTTCATAGAAAAAAAACTATGTGTTAGCCAGTGACATCACTCTTTAAAAATGGTGTTTACTGTTAAAAACTAGTTTTCAAAGGAGATGTAAAAAGAAGTGCAATCTGATTTGAATCTTTTTGAAAAAATAATATTTAGAATCTATAGAAAAAATGTCACAAATCACTAGTTTGCATCATCTTCAAATTCCTCATGGTTTAGCCACTATAGGTGCCCAATAGTGAAGATTTAGTTAAAAAAATCAATTCAGTGTCTACTTTGGCTAAAAATTGTAAACTAGTATTGTGGGATCACCCTTATCCTATTTTTTATGTGTTTATGTTTCATACTTTGATTTCTCATGGGAATTAGTTGAGTCATGGTGTTTGATTTTAGAGACTCATTTGAGGATTATTTAGCATGAGTTTATATTGCTTTATCTTTCATAGATATGGATCTTGAGCTATGGATAGTTAGTTCTCGAGGATTCATTTTGAGGGATTTTTAGCTTGGTTATCTCCTTGTGTATTTGAGTTTATATTATCATTCATTGATGAGGAATTTAGGATATGGTTATTGGGTTAATTTATTGATTTTGGAATCATTACAGTGAGTTTGATCTTCTTGGTTAGAAATGATTACATCCATGTTGGAATTGTTACATGATTCATTTGTTTTTTTATCTAAGAGATTGAATGTTGTTTTGGGTGTTGTTGAGACTATTCATTGGGGGTTGTAAGGAGATCATAATTGACATAGCATTACAATTTTGAGGTGTTGGTAGAAGGAAATGTTATGGTTTTACATGTTTTCTCTCTTCATTCTATGATTTCTTCATAAAGGTTCATGTTCATAAGGATGGTGGTAACATATTGTAAGAGATTATGTAGTTTTTGGTGTCGCATATGTAGATCATTATGATTGTTCTCAATACTTCATGTTTTGATCATTTATCACACCTTGATATATTATTAATCGGTAGAATTGATATGCTTTGAAATTACCCATGTAGTGGGAGTTATTGGATATGCATGTTCTCCATTGACAGGTTTGATGCATGGAGCTTGTGATTGATACCTAGGAGGTATGGATGGTTGGATGTATTAGCATGTGTTGTGGATGCTATTTCCAATCATGTGAGTTTTTCACCTATGATAGTACATCTTTTTTGGATCCTTTATTATCACTTATGTTTAATGCTTGTTTTCTTGGATTGGTGCATCTTCACCTTAGCATGTTCATTTTATTCTATAGGTGACACATTAGAGGATGAGAGGAGTTCTTTCTTAAGATGGTGGTCACTTTGGTTTTATTGCAAGTATATTGATGGAGCATGAAGGCATGCGTGGAGATTTATGTGGTTACATGTATGGCTATGATGATGTATTTAATTGTTTGATCCCTTATGCAATGTATACAACAGGTGAGAGAATGTTGGCATGTGATGTTATACACCATTGCATAAAATATTATATTATAATGTTATTAAATGAGTTTTTAGTTATGATGTACCTAGGAGGTGTGGTTAATCACACTAGGTAATTATTTGGGGATGACTTGTATGTTGTATTATAATATTGTAAATTGTTATTTAATGTGTGTGAGACATGGGATAATAATTTAATACTAGGAGATATTAAATAAAGTGAAAACTTAGTAACCAATATTAAATAAGGGATTAGTGGTTTTTCATTCGCATGGATTTTTGGTACATGGTTCTATTTTTCCACTTGTTTGTATTTGTGTGATCTTGACTCTATAAAAGCAAGAACATGCTTAGTGGTTAAGCTTGGCTAGGTGAGTGGGTTGTCATTATTGAGTCTTTCTAAGGACTGCATATGTGAAGAATGGCATGGGATGTGTGAATTCATGCTTGGACACATTGAGGATGCATTACAGAGGCTTGATGCTTTAGAGGTATTCATTGTAACTCTTATAATGCTTTATTGTTGAATAATAGGTGGAGTATGTATGCTTTTGGAGGCTAGGTTTTTCTCTCTTGATGGTTTTCCTAGGGTATATCTTGTGTTATATTGTCGCTTTTCTATTTGATCTATGCATTATGGTTACTTGCATTCATGTTTATATTTCATGGGGTTATGCAGAAAATGTATTAAGAATGTGGGTATTATGAATTATTTCCTAACAATACCAACCAATGTGATATGGAGTGTTCTAGTAGAGGAAGTGGTAATTCAATTTTATAGGAGAGTAAAGATATTTCAAATGGGGTTAAATCACTTGAGGTCAATTTGGTAGTTTTAATTATATGGATGGTCTTTCTCCCAAACCAACATAAAAGGAAGCCCTTAGGTTAGATTTTGTGTGTTGGGCTCTTCTTGAATTTGTGGTTTTTCATTTCTTGATGATGGAGGATGTGTGGAGTTTGGGCAATTAGAAGCTTCATCAAAAGAAGAGATCTTGGAACAAGAAAGTTTAGTAGGTTCCTAATATTTCTAAGGTTGTATCTATTTCTCCTAACCTTGAGATGCTTTAGATGATTAGAAGTGAAGATATTAGGCTAAGGAATGTTCCCATTTTCTTTATTTTTTATTCCTTCAAGAATTTCTTGTTATGATTGGATTGCCAATATTTGGGGGAAAAAATTATCATTTATGTTTATTTTTCTAGAATACTTCATAAGGGTCTATTTGTGGTTTTTTAGAAATCATGGGATGCAAGATAGGCTTCTTAAGTAATAATTTTGGAATTTGTGGGGGTAATTCCTTTGTTTCCTAATAAAAAAATTGATGAAGCTGTTGTTGACTCGATTTTGAGATGGCTAGAAATTAAAAAGGTTTCTCCATAGTTGTGGAAATTTATTCCACGCCTATTAAAACCCTTGGGGAATGTCTCATAGGTTGAAGATTCTAGGGTTACTCTTCCCCACTTGAATGATAGGGTGTTAATTTCAGTATCTTCTAGTTTTCATATGTTGAAGGTCATCTTTGTGCAATTAAAAAATAAAAATATTTATGATGAAATTGAATTTCTTGGTAGACTGAATACTTATTTTTTACATGAATAAAATGGTCATTTGAGGAAATATTGTCCTAGCATTTCTATGAGACTACAAGGGTTTTTAACAATAGTGGTGGACTAGTAATGATAAAGGAAAAAATTCAAGTATCAAAGAAAAAATGATCCTATTAATATTAATTTTTCTAATGATATTTTTATTCATATGGATGTTGATAACAATGTGGGAAATAATGGTGGCAGGGATGAAGCTACTTCCTTCTCAAGTAATGAGTTTGTAGAGGAATGAAGTACTAATGGGAATATTTCTTTGTTTGACCCATTACTTGAGGGGGAAGCTATTGATGTTAAGGCCTTGGATAACTCTCTAAATAACAATGGCTTGGATAGCTACTTGTGTGTATTAGGTTGTAATGAAGCACGATAGATAGTTCTTGAAACCCTAAAATCATGTGCAAATGAGAAAAAGAGAAAGAATCACTCCACTATGCCTAACCAAATATTGTTAAACCTTAAGCCTATTGGTAAAATAAAATGTATTTATTCCTTAGATGAATTGGATGGGTATAAACTCATAATGGATTTTTACAATCCACTTTTTTAAAATTTGGCTAAGAATTGACGTTACCTCTTAGGATGAGCCTTAAAAGTAAAGATAAAAAGAAAAAAAAGTAGCAAGCTAAAAGGTCACAAAGTGCTAAGAAACATAATGATAAAAAAAAATTAGGAAATGGGAGGACAAGATCCCTAATTTTTTCTACAAGATCTATAAAAATCAAAATACAAATCCCTCATCAAATTGTAAATTATTTTTAATATACACAGCTAGAATGTCAAGGGATTGGAATCCCTTTTGTTGAGAATATGTTGTAAGGTCCTTTTGTAATGATAGGACTATTATTGATATTTTCTACCTCTATGAAATTAAAATTTGTTAGGTTACATGGATTGTGTGACAAAATTTGTCTAGAAAGATGCTATTTCTTTCTATACTCACTATGAGAAAGGGAAAGTTGGTGTTGATACCCTTATTAAACCTCTTTAGGATCAATCTATTATTTATTGGGGCATTTCTCATTGCACCAACTTGTTTCAGTTATTGTGAAGAAGAAAAATAATTCTCTTGGGCTATGTTCTCTGTATGTCCTCAATGAATATAAAGAAATGTGTGTCTTTTGGAACTAGATGACCACCAATTTGCCTAAAGTGCCTTGGTTTATTGGTGGTGACTTTAACATGTTAGAATATAAAGAATAAAAGCTAGATGTAAATGATGGTTTATGGAAAGGAAATGATATTTTTTCTAGTCAAGAAAGGGATCTTTTTATTATTGATCCCCTTGAGAGGAAGAAGAGTAGAAAAAAATAAATTTCATTCACCTAGTGTAATAATCAGTCTTAGGGAAAAATTATTTACTCTAGAATAATAGATTCTATGTAAATAAGATTTTTTTCTCCTTCAAGTCCGATAGTAAAGGTGGAACATTCTCTATGTTTTCTTACTATGTTAAATCATTCTCCTATTGAGACCTTTGTGGTTGTTGTTCAAAGTGGGTCATCTAATAAAAAGGTGTAGACCTCTTGTTTCAAATTAAATGTGTCTCTCCTTAAGGTTCATGACTATCTGCAATGCATTAAAACTACTACTGAGATTATAAAAAGGTTGAATAAGGATGCTTCTACTATTGACATATAGGAAATATTGGTCTCTTTATGGAGAAAATTATTTAATATCGTCGATAAAAAGAAGGTTGTGGATATAAGAAACTTAAAAAAAAATTGCAAGGAAAAATATTAACTTTAAACTTAGGTGAGGTTTAGAGAAACACTAATGATTTTGAAGTAGTGACTAGATTGATAAGAGATAAAAATATTTTGATTAAGATTCATAACTATAAACACCAGGGTGCTTGGATTATAGATAAGATGGCTTGGCTCCATGAAGGTGATAGGGGGAACAAATATTTCTTTAATATTGTAAGTCATAAACAAAATAGAGAAAGAGTTGGCCTTGTTGAGGTGGAGGTATCTCTTCGAATGATTATGGTTTTATGAAAAAATACTTTCATTATTTTTTGCACATTATTCTCCTTTGAAGGTGATGAAAAGACTAAAAATGGTAGAGCATTATCTAGAGGATAATTCATAATAATATTAGCCAAGAATATTCAGTAGCTCTACATAGAGATATATCTAAGGAAGAAATTATCAACACCATTTTCTCTTTTAATGATGGAAAGTCCCTGAGTATTGATGGCCACCCTATTGAATTTTACAAAGAAAATATTAATTGGATTGGAGATGAATTGATTGAAATCTATAAGGAAACTTTCCATAAAGACTCTTTGGGTAAGGATATTAATAAATAAATTACCAAGCTTATTCCAAAGGATGGTGATAAGATTCTTATTAAAAACTAGAGACCTATCACTAGTACAAATACATAAATAAATGACTTAAAAAACTACTAAGAATTGGTCATGTGACCATTAGTAGTTTATTGCCAGTCATTTATAATGCAACCAAATTTATGAATAAACCATTTTTATTCATATATTGGTTGTTTTGATTGATCAATTTGGTAGTATATTTAGTCATTAATTTAGTCATTGATTATTGTTAACTGGTCATTTATTTAGTCATGGTAGTCATTTATTTAGTCATTGTAGTTATTTATTTAGTCATTGCAGTCATTTATTTAATCATTGTTTAGTCATTTATTTAGTCATTATAGTCATTTTAGTCATTGTAGTCATTTATCTAGTCATATTTAGTCATTTATTTAGTCATGGTAGTCATTTATAAACTAAAATAATAATAAAACTTCAACAAATTTTGTAAAACCCTATCCTACAACCTAGAGGATGATGCAATATTGTGGAAGCACAACTATTTTTTTTTCTTAAAAGGTAAAACAAGATGAGTAAAGTATCCTACTCTAACCACATACATCCTCTAGGCTACGCAGTGTGCCTACATGTAAACATCATTACTTATAAAATTTAACCAACCATAGCATATTAATATTAAACTCAAGATACAACTTACAACAAAGTATTAAACCATTGCAACATAAAAATAACACATAGAAATGCATTGAACATATTTCCACAGATACAACACCATTAAATCCAATAATGAATAGATCATAAATATTATTACAATTACATCACAAAGGTTCACCTTGATACAAATGAGGTACTACAATTATACATAATGATCCATAGTTACAATGAAGAAAGAGAAGAACAACTCCAAAGATCCAGACGAGCTCCTCGAACAAGAAGATCTCGCCATCACGAACAGGAAGATAACTCAACAGTGTAAGGTGCATGCCACCAAACCATCTGGTACCTATAGGCCAAGCCCCCATGCCAAGAGATAGTAAAAGGTAATAAAGGAAATCCTACTACCTCTAGACACAGGCCATATACAAAAATACTCACAATACAGATAAACAAAAACTATGGTCACATTGCTTCCAAAACCACTGAATCAATTACCAACACAATACAAATAAACCAACTGTTGTCATAGGAAGAGTGTCATCACAAAGGTTGCACTGGTTGTCCAAAGGAGATCTTCCTAGGTCCTAGCCCCCCTCTAGGGTTATCCTGGTAACCTCACGATTCTAGCCCCACATGCACACCAATGCAAAATCGGTTATCTTTCGAGAAGACAAGATAATGATCTAGCCATTCCAAGCCTTCCCGACTCATCTCAAGTCTCATACAAGCCCTTGAACTAATAAGCAAGGCCAGATATCTTGTTAAATTTTTTAAGCTAATAGATTATTTAATTCCCCCTTGATTATACTAACTCCCACATGAGTTGTCCTAGGACCACTTTGTGTCCCGACCCTCACTGAAAGCCACTCCCCTATCGACAACACATAACTCAACTACATACCAAGTGTAGATAGTGCACTAAGAACTGACAACAATAACCAATACTCCTCAATAGGTAACACATCACTATGGATGTCCACTACTGAAACCAAAATGTGCATTACCCAAGAAAACTCAAAAGGTGAACTGTAGTTACAACAACCCCTCTTCACAAAATTACCACTCTAGAAGACTTAAATTCATATAATGGTAAATATTCCCCCCAGTTCACAATTAAAAAAACATGTGCTTTTAAATACAAATTCAAGAAAATAACAATCACTATCCTTCGTATTTACTAAATCCATTACAATCAATTTCGCATGATAAAATACATCATCCAAAACACTATTTCAATTTAATAAACTAACAACGAAACAATTAAATATTCCACTTCCAAATCACAACTGCTCTTAATACTTAACTCAATTTCTTTAATTAAATATTCAATCTTTCTATTTAAAATCATTCCATTACAAAATAAATATTTACATCTTATTTCCCTAATAACGTTAAAATAATAATATTTAAAAATAGTTTTTTATCTTAAATATATATATATATATAATTATACAACTTGCACATGTACAATGTAATACATATATATTTAAATATAAAAATATTTATTTTTAAATATACACTAAAAAATTCCATCTCACATTAATATAAACAAAATACATAATTTACATATATTAGATTATAATATTAAATTATTATAAACTAATATATATAAATTATATATATAATACAAATCTAAAATATATAAAATATATATTATATTATATATAATATATATTATACGTAATATATATTTTATATATATTAAAGTTTATTTAAATTTAAATGCATGGAAAATTGTAGCCTTAAAGCATGCACACAATATAGAGGGGAAGTCTGGGGTTGCTACCCACACAACCTCCCTCCCCATGGGATGCTATCAGTGGAGGCGATGCCTCCACAACCAACGCTCCATGGTGGGTGCGGTTGTGTGGGTAGAACCCACCCAGCCCCCAACATTTACAAACAATTTTCAATTAATTACTAAGCATGGAAAATTCGTTGTACGACAATCACAAATTTAAAAAAAATAATAATAATTTTCTTAGGAAAAAAATTCCTGTAGCTCAAGCTTTTACAAAAACAAAATATATATTATATATATTATTTGTATATATATACATATTCCTAATATGTATATATAATATATATATATATTTATATATCTAGCCAACAGTCCAAATGGACAAATTATTTTCTACAGACAAATTATAGAAGAACAATTTCAATAAACTTCAATTTTCAAATTATACTTGAGAATCTCAATCTAATTACAGAGATCTACAAAATCTACTATTAAAAATTTATTCCCTACAGAGGTTTTTCTATTTTTCTTAAATCAATCTAATTCAAATGGACAATTTGCACAAAGGATTTTAATTGTTTTCTACAGAGATTCCTCTTTCAGGACAATCTTTTAAAAGAAAGAAACAAAAGCTTCTACAGTATTGAAAATATTTTCCTAAACATTTCCAAATTACATTACAGTAATAAAAACAACTTTTCAATTCAAAATTAACGAAAAAAATAAAAGAACCTATTCCAGAAGAACTGTTTCCTCAAGAAATGTTGTCGAGCTTCTCTGTAGCTTCAAATTTTCCAATGTAGCCATAGGTCCCTCTAGTGCAATTGCCTCTTTCTAGAAAACACAACAATACCACAACCAAGAATTCTACATCAAGATTCTAAAACAAAAACCTCTGAGAGATCCACAATTTCCTCACAAAATTTTTCAACAAAACAAAAACTCTTCTGGTGAAACAACTTTCTTTTCCTCTTTTTCAATGTCTCCTCTGAGAATCAATTTATCAACAATTAGATAAAAAAAATCTAACTCAGAGTTATCCCAATCAAAATATCTTTTCCCTCAACAACCAAAGATATTTTCCAATCACATGCATTTAAAATAAAATAAAACAATTAATATCTTTCAACAAATTTAAATAATCTTATTTATTTAATTCCCATATAATTTAATAATTAAAATTTATTTAATACATAACTAAATCAAATATATTTATTTATTTATTCTAAAGCTTTCACAACAATAATTCCATTAATTAAATATTTAAATCAAATACACATTTAATCTACCAAATTAAATTTGCACAATAATAAAATACCTAGAACAACAATGATAAGGCTAAGACCAAAATTCAAACTATCGACACACTTTACTAGGGTAAAGGTATGACTAGGTAGCCTATTACTATCTCCCAATATTACTGTTGAGTAGTGAACATGCTCAAACCTATGAAACCAGGTGAAGCTAATGTCCTGTACTTTCCAATCTGCAAACAAGAAAATGTCGTACATGTATCCAGATAACAAAGCATACAGACCGTGAAGAGAGAATCACCGAAATCACATGGCACTTGTAAGCAATTATGCAATACCATTCTCTTCACCAATACAATGTCACATCAACTGACTAGATAATATATCAATTAAACTGCAATAAGCATATATAGCAATGTCATCATAACTAAGCATCTAAGCAACATAAAACATGTCAAACATAATCACCATGCATAAATGTGTCATCACATCAATATAGTCTATCATCACTCCATTGTCAGCGATAGAATAACAATAACATAAAATAAATTCTAACAAAGTATCTGAGCTGTCAAGAAAATATAAGAAAACAGAGGGGTGTCACATCCCCCCCCTAGGATCAGGCTTACTCCTAGAAGCCTATGAACAAACAAGGGTAGAGCTCCCTCAACCTGGTAGCATCTTCCCATGTAATAGAAGTATCAGTATCTCGACCCCTGAGGATCAACTCCCAACGCTGAAGGATGTGCACGGTTCCCAAAGAATGATGCCTATCCTCCACCAGAAACCTCACCAACAACACCTTGGTGCTCGGCTTGGCAGTTATCCACCATAGTAAATTCCCTATGTGATCTACCAGCGTCACCTACTATTAGCTCCGAAAGCCGCTAGCCTCTGAGTATATCCAGATGTGTCCTTATTGGGACACTATCGCACTATGTGACCCTGTTGGCCACAAGTGAAGCAACCAGTACCTCTACTAAAGTCTCTATCACTTGAAGGTACACTAGACCATGGGAAACTACCTCCAAACGGTGCACTAGACTATTGAACACTACCCCTATAGGTAGACTGAGTACTCTGTGCTAGTTGTGCATCACTAAAGCATTTGGCACACCTCCAGTCCTTGTCACCCCCTGACTGATAACCATCACTATGTCTAGGTGGAAAATCCTTTTGTTTTCCCTGAGAGTTCTGGTACTGTCCACTCTGTGATGGTGTCTGTTGTGCCTTGGATGATCCAGCTCCTTGCGGCTGTCCACTGCATGCACTAGTTCTTGTGACCGAAGTGCTGCCCACCTGTACTCCAACATGACCACCTAAGGCCATAGCCAAATTCTCCTCAATAAGTCTAGCCTTATCCATCACCGCCTCCATGGTCTTGGGTTTAAAAACCCACACACCTCCACTAATTTCAGCATTTAAGCCCCTAAGAAAGTGTTGCACCAACATGCCCTCGTCGTCACCTATGCTTGCATATTGTTTGAGCTCATAAAAATGATGATCGTACACCTCCACTAAAATAGTCATCTGCTATTGAGTATGGAACTCATCCCCACGACGCTGTCACCAATGATTTGAGAGAAATCTGGCACGAAACCTCTCAAGAAACATATCCCAAGATAGAGTACCAATATCAATATGGAGCTTTTACTCCTCCAATCTCCACCATGTGGAGGATAATCCTCTTAGGTGCATAATCACAAATCTGGATCTAGTATTGGTACCATATGGGTGCATAGCAAAGCATCTGTTTAGGTCAATCAGCCAGGTCTCTTCCTCTAAACCTCTGCCTGATCCATTGAATATGGGGGGTCAAGCCCTAAGTAAATCTTTCATATGTGTAGCTACAACTGCATCTAACTGAGCTGGTACATCCCTCTCTCTAACAACAATCTGATCTACCTCCTACCTTGGCCAAAGACGAGAAACAGTCTCCTCCAATAACTGATGCAACTGTGCACCCTCCATCCCTGGTGGACCTAGATCCTGAACACCGCCTCCTAGAATGTTCTGAGAAGCCTGCTACTCGTCACAGTCATAATCATGAGAAACATGCAAAGGTGAGTTCTGCTAAATACCTCCATGTCTGCCTCCATGGCCATGATCATGACCTCAACCTCTACTAGGTGGCATGATCCTACACAAACACACCAAGGTGTGAGACAAGATATGCAACTTAAATCCTACACAAACAACTTAATGGTTTCCAAATTAACCTAGAGTTCCCAGTGTTTAAACCTAGGCTCTGATACCAAGTGTAAAACCCCGTCCTACAACCTAGAGGACGATGCAATACTACGAAAGCACAACTATTTTTTTTCTTAAAAGGTAAAACAAGACGAGTAAAGTATCCTACTCTAATCACATACATCCTCTAGGCTACGCAATGCATCTACATATGAACACCATTAATTATAAAATTTAACCAACCATAGCATATTAATATTAAACTCAAGATACAAATTACAACAAAGCATTAAACCATTGCAACATAAAACTAACACATATAAATGTATTGAACATATTTCCACAAATACAACACCATTAAATCCAATAATAAATAGATCATAAATATTATTACAATTACATCACAAAGGTTCACCTCGATACAAATAAGGTACTAAAATTATACATAATGATCCATAGTTACAATGAAGAAAGAGAAGAACAACTCTAGAGAATCACATCCTCGAACAAGAAGATCTCGCCATCACGAACAAGAAGAGAACTGAATAGTGTAAGGTGCATGCCGCCCAACCATCTGGTACCCGTAGGCCTAGCCCCCATGCCAGGAGATAGTAAAAGGTAATCAAGGAAATCCTACTACCTCTAGACACAGGCCATATACAAAAATACTCACAATACAGATAAATAAGAACTATGGTCACATTGCTTTTAGAACCACTGAATCAATTACCAACACAATACAAATAAACTGAATGTTGTCATAGGAGTGTCATCACAAAGGTTGCATTGGTTGTCCAAAGGATATTTTCCTAGGACCCGGCCCCCCTCTAGGGTTATCCTGGTAACCTCTCACGATTCTGCGCCACATGCACACTAGTGTGGAATCGGTTATCTTTTGAGAAGACAAGATAACAATCTAGCCATTCCAAGCCTTCCCGACTCATCTCAAGTCTCATACAAGCCCTTGAGCCAATGAGTGAGGTAAATATCTTGTTAAATATGTTAAGCTAATAGATTATTTAATTCTCACTTGATTATACTGACTCCCACATGAGTTGTCCTAGGACCACTTTGTGTCCCGGCCCTTGCTGAAAGCCACTCCCCTATCGACAACACATAACTCAACTACATACCAACAGTAGATAGTGCACTAAGAACTGACAACAATAACCAATACTCCTCAATAGGTAACACATCACTATAGATGTCCAATACTGAAACCAAAACGTGGGCTACCCAAGAAAACTCAAAAGGTGAACTGTAGTTACAACAACCCCTCTTCACAAAATTACCACTCTGGAAGACTTAAATTCATATAATGACAAATATTACCCCCTAGTTCACAATTACAGAAACACGTGCTTTTAAATACAAATTCAAGAAAATAACAATCACTATCCTTCGGATTTACTAAATCCATTACAATCAATTTCGCATGATAAAATACATCATCCAAAACACTGTTTCAATTTAATAAACTAACAACGAAACAATTAAATATTCCACTTCCAAATCACAACTGCTCTTAATACTTAACTCAATTTCCTTAATTAAATATTCAATCTTTCTATTTAAAATCATTCCATTACAATATAAATATTTAAATCTTATTTCCCTAATAACCTTAAAATAATAATATTTAAAAATAATTATATATATATATATATATAATTATACAACTTGTGCATGTACAATGAAATACATATATATTTAAATATAAAAATATTTATTTTTAAATATACACTCAAAAATTCCATCTCAAATTAATATAAGCAAAATACATAATTAACATATATTAGATTATAATATTAAATTATTATAAACTAATATATATAAATTATATATATATAATACAAATCTAAAATATATAAAATATATATTATATATAATATATATTATATTATACATAATATATATTTTTTATATATTAAATTTTATTTAAATTTAAATGCACAGAAAATCACAGCCTTAAAGCCTACGCACAATATAGAGGGGAAGGTTGGGGTTGTTGCCCACACAACCTCCCCTCCATGGGACACTGCCTATGGAGGTGTTTCCTCCATAGCCAACGCTCCAAGGTGGGCGCGGCTGTGTGGGTAGCACCCACCCAGCCCCCAACATTTACAAACAGTTTTCAATTAATTACTGAGAACAGAAAATTCGTCGTACGACGATCACAAATTTAAAAAGAAATAATAATAATTTTCTCAAGAAAAAAAATATATATTATATATATTATATGTATATATATACATATTCCCAATATGTATATATATATATATTTATATATCCAGCCAACAGTCCAAATGGACAAATTATTTTCTACAGACAAATTACAGAAGAACAATTTCAATAAACTTCAATTTTCAAATTATACTTGAGAATCTACATCTAATTATAGAGATCTACAAAATCTACTGTTAAAATTTGATTCCCTACAGAGGTTTTCTAATTTTCTTAAATCAGTCTAATTCAAATGGACAATTTGCATAGAGGATTTTAATTGTTTTCTATAGAAGTTCCTCTTTCACTACAATTTTTTAAAAGAAAGAAACAAAAGCTTCTACAGTATTGAAAATCTTTTCCTAAACATTTTCAAATTACATTACAGTAATAAAAACAACTTTTCAATTCAAAATTCATGAAAGCAATAAAGGAACCTATTCCAAAAGAACTGTTGCCTCAAGAAATATTGCTGAACTTCTCTATAGCTTCAAATTTTCCAATGTAGCCAAAACTTCATCTAGTGCAATTGCCTCTTTCTAGAAAACACAATAATACCAGAGCCAAGAATTCTACAGCAAGATTCTAAAAAAAAAACCTTTGAAAGATCCACAATTTCCTCAGCAAACTTTTCAACCAAACAAAAACTCTTCTCGTGAAACAACTTTCTTTTCCTCTTTTTCAATGTCTCCTCTGAGAATCAATTTATCAACAATTAGATAACAAATTTCTAACTCACAGTTATCCCAATCAAAATATCTTTTCCCTCAACAATCAAAGATATTTTCCAGTCACATGCATTTAAAATAAAATAAAACAATTAATATATTTCAACAAATTTAAATAATCTTATTTATTTAATTCCCATATAATTCAATAATTAAAAGTTATTTAATACATAACTAAATCAAATTAATTAATTAATTTATTCTAAAGCTTTCACAACAATAATTCCATTAATGAAATATTTAAATCAAATACACATTTAATCTACCAAATTAAATTTGCACAATAATAAAATACCTATAACAACAATGATAAGGCTAAGACCAAAATTCAAACTGATGACACACTGTACTAGGGTAAAGGTATGACTAGGTAGCCTGTTACTATCTCCCAATATTACTGTTGTGTAGTGGACACGCTCAGACCTATGAAACTAGGTAATGCTAATGTCCTGTACCTGCCAACCTGCAAACAAGCAAACGTCATACATGTATCTAGATAACAAAGTATACACACCGTGAAGAGAGAATCATGGAAATCATAGGGCAATACCATTCTCTTCACCAATACAATGTCACATCAACTGATGAGATAATATATCAGTTAAACTACAATAAGCATATATAGCAATGTCATCACAACTAAGCATCTAAGCAACATAAAACATGTCAAACATAATCACCATGCATAAATGTGTCATGACATCAATATAGTCTATCATTGCTCCACTATCAGCAATAAAATAACAATAACATAAAATAAATTCTAACAAAGTATCTGAGCTATCAAGAAAACATAACAAAATGGACGGGTGTCACAAATTTTCTCAAAGGATTGAAAATAATTCATTGTGTATATTCAAAATGTATATACAATATGTTACAAAGAACTTTATATATAGATTTTTGAAGAAAAAATCTTTAGCAGTATGCAAGCTACTGATTTATTATGATTTTATAACTGAAAAAAATTAAAACTAAAGCTAAAAATCCATTTGTGAATGCATGTCTTCATGATGCCATTGTTGCACATGGGGTGGGTTGTAAATGCATATAGAAGGAACTGATTTTGCACTTTCTCCTTGCTTTGTATCTGTCAACAATCAAAAAACCCAAAATTCGTTCATATAAATAGGTATTAAGGATTGAGACTACACTAGATTATTGTATAACTCCTTTATTCATACATGTAAAAGAAGAGGGAAAAAATATTAATGGGTATGTGTAGGATCATCATGGAAAAAACAAGCCCTTAAGTGGCAAAAAAATTAGAAAAATCAGAGTTAGGAAATTTGACGTAAAAATTTGAATAAGTTATCTATATTATTTCAAAAATATGTAAGAATATAATATGTAGCAAATTGAATGTATTTCCCAAACTACTAGGTTTATTTAAAAGAAAAATCTATTTGGTGAAAATTTAAAATTTCAATGCAATAGTACTTAAATTTTAGGGAAAAAATAAGAAGTAGGTGTCTGTCTGACCACCCTAACCACAATAAAATGATAATATTTTTTTATAATATTTTAGATATAAGTAGAGGACTCTTGTCTCGATGTGATGCATATCTTTTTGTAATTTTTTTCCAAATAAATAATTAATTATGAATTTTTTATTACAACTTTTAAAAAATATAAAAACTCACGTCTGACCACCTTAACTTGGTTAAAACTTAAGGAAATTCTTTTTTTTTTTAATCTTATAGTATGTGAAGCGTAGAATGTGACGCAAGTTTTGAATTCAAAAAATGTGAGACCGTTTGAAAGCTATAGATGTTTTTCAATCAACCTATCAATCAAGACTTTAGTCGTAATTCAAATAGAAAATGGATAAAAATTATTTATTAAATTCAAAGTAAAGCATAATTTACATTAGTGGAAAGCTGAGAATCTCCTTTAAAAACCCTTTTCGTTTCATCAATTTTGGGTTAAAAAAAATATGTCAACCACATACCCTACACATACCCATCATATCGCTACTTTTTGGCCCATCATGATCTTGCACATATCCTAATATTTTATTGTTAAGTTCTTGTAAGATAGAAAAACAAAATTTGTCATTTAAAAAAACACACAAGAAAGAATATTTTTCTGCATTAAGAGGGAAAGTGTTATTTTGATTCATCTATGTTATATTCAGATCTATTAATCTACAAAATTTAATATATGTCTTTTGGTGATCTCTCAAAAATTATTTGCAAATAAACTCCTAATAATTTTGCTATATTATTCTTAATATAGATTAATTTTTAAATATTTCTTTGAAACCTACACAAAAAAAGAATAAAGAGTTTTTCAAAAATATATGTAAAAAAAAACTAAATGTACGAAGGTTGGAAGGGTACAACCTCTTCCAACCTCACAGAGTTGGCTGCCCTTGCTAAGAAAAAAACCCAATTTAAGCATTTTAAATTGCACTTTCAATAATTAATGCCAATTGTAATGCTTTGTATTTTCCAATTGCATATCATACCAACAATAAAAGAATGTTAAATATTTTAAAGTGATTAGAAAGAGTCAAGGAACCATGAGATATTTTCTATAAAATCAAGCATCCATTTGTGCAGGTAACATTTGCACTGCCTTTGCACCTCATGCTCTGTAAGTTCATAGACCTGAGAGTTGCTAAAAACCCATTTTGAGAAACTGAAAACCTAACACAACCCATCTAAGAGATTTTTTCTTTTGTGCACACCAAATCAAATAACAGAAAAATAAATAGAGATCAAGAGGATTCGTATTGATAAGAAGATATTCATATCATCATTTCATCGTATTTTTCATAACACACCTTTCACTTCTCCAACTTGGCGAGTTGCATGCTGAAAATAAGGTTTCAACGAGGATTTTAGAGTATGTTTATTAAAATGAAAATTACAGTCAAGAATAATAGCAGATTATAAAAAAATATATATATCAGTGCACTAGATATTAAAGTCCTTGATCCAATACAAAAAAAGTTATAATTATAATTGGTTTGACTTCGAAACTTGATTATGGAAAAAATATTCAATAAAACACTATGAAACAATTGGAAGCACTAGATATCAGAGTTACAAATTTAAATTTGAAAAAAATAGAATTTTCTCCTTCATGGAAAAAAAGTTATGTTGTAAATGGTGAGCATCACTCCTTAAAAATGGTGTTTACTGAAAAAAAACTAGTTTTTGAAGGAGACAAAAAGAGAAGTATAATCTGATTCCAATTTTTTTGAAAAAAATATATTTAAAATCTACAGACAAAATGTCACAAATCACTAGTTTGCATCATCTTCAAATTCCTCGCGGTTTAGCCACTATAGGTGCCTAAAAGTGAAGATTTAGTTAAGAAATGTAATAACCCTCCTAGTTGCTAGTGGGACTCAGTAGTGTTATGTTTTGTTTTGATACTTAGATACTATGATGATACTGTTATTATTTGATGTGGTTAGTTAGATGCTAGATGATGCTGTTATTTCATTATGGACATGATTATTTCATATGACATTATGGTTGGTTATATTAGTTGATTTTAAGAATTATGTTATGATACAGTGTTTTAATTAGATATGTTATGAGATAATTGTTAGTTAGAAATGTTAATTTATTGGTTATTTTATAATTGTTAGAATAGGTGTGATGAAGGACAATAAGACATCACTCGTTCGCGAGTGCCCTGTTATGTTGCGATTCCTTCTCACAATGCAGTGCTTTAATTTAATGCTTCGATTATATATATGTATGTATGCACATGTACACAACTTCACTTGTATGCAGGATATGTAGGTACAAGTCTCGATTCCACCTGCTTCGCTAGGACAGGGCGAGCACCAATAGCCCAACGGTTAAATGTTGAAACGGAGGTGACGATGAAGTCATCCCGTCCCATGATGTCAGATCGTCTCGTTTGTTTGGTATTGTTCATGTTTGTGTAATTGTCGTCATTTTTGTTTTGTGTTATGTGTTTGTCGTATTTTATTTAAGATGGCATTTTATAAGTTATGATTTATTTTAATGATTGAAATCATTATTTATTTTAATGTTAGATTAAATTATATTTAAATATTTGAATGATTTAATTATTTTGAAAATCATCTATTTCAATTAAATAATAATTAAATATTAAATGTGTCTCAATTATTTTAATCAATTATCTGGTGGAGGATAATTATTACAATAATTTATTTAAATTAAATAAGTAATGTGATGTGCAAGTAAAGTTGCAAAAATAGAAATTAAAACAATAAAACAAGTAAAAGAATGAAAAGATTGTGTGAGCCAATAAGAATACAGATTTGAGTAAAAAGCTGGCTTTTAAAGAATTGTTTTATTTTATTTTTTGATTTTTAGAGTTTTTGTGAGAGATGGACAATATATTGTTATTTAATTAGGAAAAATTGTAAGTTTACACACACAGAGAATATTAGTTACAGAAGTTGCAGAAGATATTGGTGGGTATTCTAAAATTTTAGAGAGGGAGTTCAATCTGTATCTGGTGATTGTCCTGGAGGGTTTTCTGAATAAAGAATCGGATTTGAGTTTGAGGGCGAAAGTCTGTAGAGGAGATTTGGAAGCACGAACAGGAAGCTCTTCAAGGTCATCAGAGTCAAGCAGGCATCTTCAGATTTTTGAATAAGCGTTGGACACCAGGTTCCACTCGAAGTCTCCTTCTCGTACCTTCTCTTTTATCTGTCTGCTTCAGAAAAGAAAAAAAAAAGAAAAATTTATTAAAAATGATTTTTGTGAATATAGAAAACTACTGTTTGAACTGAAAACTAGTGCAAGATATTAGACTAGAAATTTTAAAGAAGGAAAAAAAAATAAAAAATAAAAATTATTGAACTGCTTCCAATCTGTCAACTCAAAAAAACCTTTAGCTTCTGAAATACTCAACTTGACAATAATGGCATTTAGAGAAAAATAATTTCCTTATAATTGAGAATAATACATTTGAGGGTTGTAAATATGTGTATGTGTGAAGTATTCATTGCTCTGTAATTTATTTTATTTCGTATGTACACAGAAAAATGTATTCCCTGTACTTAAATATCTGTATATATATTTTTGTATATTATATATATATATATATATATATATATATATATTACCGTGTGTATATATATATATATATTATATAGTTTTATATATATCCTCCATTGAAAATCATTTTATTTGTCTAAAAATTCTTTACATGGAATAGATCGGATAAATTACTCTCTTTCCATTTTTACAAAAAAAATTGTAAATTTCGTGATCTGTGTTCGGAATCGTGCGAATGAAATTCACGTCTTTTTGTTTTCTATGTTATTATGAAATCGAAAATGCATTTTAATTAAAAGTTTAAATTACATTTTAATAAAAGTTTTTTTTATTATGTGGGGGGGAAAGGTTCGTACCTTTCCCCTGCCCCCTCCTTACGGTGGGGACTGCACCACATCAGTCCTAAGGACTGCTATGCGCGGCAGTCCTAAGGACTACCATGCGCAGCACTCACGAGGACTGCTGTGCGCAGTCCTCCGTGCACTGCTGCCGGCCAACAATGGCTTTAAATAAAATTTGTTTTTATTCTATTTTTTTATTGTATATAAATTGCATTGGGCTCGATTTTTAGTTAATTCATTTTTTATGATGTTTTTTATATGTATATATAGATATATATATATATATAATTCTGTGTTCTGTGTATATGCACTATTTGGCAGTAAGTGAATTTCTTCAGATTATCGTTGGTGAGGTATAGATATTTAATTTCAATAAAGTTGGATGATTAAATATAAATTATTAAAGAGTTATATATATAGATCTACGAAATATATGTTAACAATTGTTGAGTTCGATTCTTTGGGTTAATTATGAAAATTAATACAGATTTGTGTAATTAATGGAGTTAAATATTTTGTGGTAGGATTATGAACTACTTGTGTTCTTTATTGAGTCTAGGTTGATGTGTTTCCTGCGATTGAGTGAATCATTTTCTTTAAACTCTAAAATTATGTGGTCTTGTTATTGGTTTCCTTTTTAAATGGTTGTAAATTTCACTCGTGATGTGGGAACCCTGTCGTCTTTTTGTGAAAACCTTGTTCCTGAGGCTGGGTATTTTAGAGTGGTTTCTCATCTTGGAGTATGCTTTTCGAGTGGTTGGTTTATGTGTGGAAGGGTTGAATAGTTTGGTTAAGACTTTTGATTAAGAATAATTGCGAGATAGTTAATGCCTCGTGTATCTGGTTTTGGTTTTATGCTTTATATTTGCTTGTTCAACCCTTGCCTGCTTGAGATGTGTTAGGGGTCATAGGGGGGAGAGTGGCTCTTCGTGGGCGCCGGCGCCTCAGGATGAGGAAAGGCTTAGGATAACCCACGAAAGAGTAGTTAAACAAGTGATAACCTAAACAATAGAATTAGAGGGTTGGGTAGTTTAAAAACACAAGATAATAAAACATTGGATTCCTCGGCTATGCATTAGGGCTACCATAGACTAGTGATAGACTGAGAAGGCCGTGGTCGGCAAAGCCATAGTCTCGTCTTCATGAGAGATTATTGGCTCCGCATCAGCTACCCTATGGTGCCGCCACCTCAGTTAGGAGGAAGGGCTAGGAGATCCATAGATGGGTGCCGACGCCTCAGTTGGAGGAAGGGCCAGGAGAATCCCATGAGAGCTATGCGATGACACTCTCCACTTGACACCCTTGTACTTTGTTTGTAGTTGCCTCTGGATATTGTATCTTGTGATGTCCTTGATTCTTGTGAATTTGTCTCATGATTGCTAATTGGTGATGCTTCGTGTTATTGTGATGAGTTTCTTAGTTTTAACTTGTTATGTGATTTGCAAACGTTAATGGTTGTTCATTGTATGCTTTGAGTTGTACTTGTTTTGTGTCATGTTGTTTATTCGGTTCGACAATCATGGTCAGGTTCACTTCCTTGTCACCTCTGAGCACGGGGGGTGAGTTACTTGTAATTCACATGGTTGGGTGGAACGTGCTCCGCACCCATTGGGTTCCCCATCATTGTCCTGCCTTCTCAGCATTTCCAGTTGGAGTTGTACCAGCATTCACCTTGTATTTCATATTTCATTATTCTTGTATCAATCCCCATGTTGGGAAATTCAATGTAATTCAATTATCAGAGATTGTAATGTAACATTAAAACAATGATGTAATAGTTA
This sequence comes from Sequoia sempervirens, assembly GCA_007258455.2. Lineage (NCBI taxonomy): Eukaryota > Viridiplantae > Streptophyta > Pinopsida > Cupressales > Cupressaceae > Sequoia > Sequoia sempervirens. The sequence continues at coordinate 81,740,760 of VDFB02179234.1, forward strand.
GGCTCATTTGTATCATTGTTAAAATATTTATCATGGATGTAATTATGCGATGTTTATTATGCACGCATCATGGTTATGGGATGTATCATTGTTTATGGTTATTCTAAAGTAAATGGTTATGTTGTAATTGTTATCTTTATTTCCGTTTAGTTGTTGTGATGTAACCTCGCGTGCCCCAGAGAACCAAGTGTGTTTATGCTATGTAATATGTTATGTGGTTATGGTTTAATGTTATTGCATGTTTACTTTTATTATTTAAAAATAAAAATAAATAAAAAAATATTTGCATTGTGTGTGTTCTCTGGGGTTTGCACGACGGGCGTTACAACTTGGTATCAAAGCCAAGGTTGCAAACGCTAGGGTCTTTGGGTAGTGTATTCCATTAGGTTACCATAGGTGCAACTCTTGAGCTCATTTTGTACTTTACCTTATGGTGCAGAACTATGCCTCGAGGTAGAGGACGTGGCCGTGCAAGAGGCCGTGGTGCTGGTCGTAGAGAAAACTGGCGAAGCCCTTCAGTTCCTAGTTCCCATGGTTCCGAGCATGAGGAACAACAAAGTCTTCACAGCATTCCATCAGGTGGCCAGAATCCGGCACAACCAGGTCTAGACGGTTAGTTACAGCATATACTTGGAGAGATTCTTGACCGATTGGGACCCAGGCTAGATGAGGTACATCAGGTGGAGAGGGAGAGAGAGAGGTCTCCGAGGCGCAGGGATACAGATGTGGTTCAGGATGTAGTCATAGCAGGCCATATGAGAGATCTGATGAGGGCACACCCTCCTACTTTTGATGGTTCTGGAGGAGGCCTTGAGGCTGAGACCTAGTTAATTGACTTAGATTGTTGCTTTGCCATGCACCCCTACGGTAGCAATACCAAGGCACGGTGCGTAGTTATGCACTTGCGAGGCTTCACATCTACTTGGTGGCGTCTTGAGGAATAGAAGTTGCATCTTGATCTCAGTATGGTTACTTGGGAGTTGTTCCTAGACAGGTTCAGGGTTTGCTTCCTCTCAGATCACTGGAGGCAACGCAAGGCTGACGAGTTTCATGATCTCAAGCAGTTGTCTATGTCAGTGGAGCAGTACGAGCGGCGCTTCTATGAGTTGAAGCAGTATGCAGGGATTAGCCACGATGAGGGCATGTTAGTGCAGCATTTTGTTCGGGGCTTAAATGCTCGCATCAGTGGTGGCGTACGAGTCTTCGAGCCGAAAACAATGGAAATGGCAGTTGAGAAGGCTCGCTTAGTGGAGGAGAATTTGGCCATGGCTTTGGGTGGTCACATCGGAGTACAGATTGGTAGCGCTCCCACATCTAGTTATGTTGCTCATGGAGGGCAGTCACAGGGAGTAGGATCTTCCAGGAACAGGTACCCACCCTCGAAAGGGGGTCATCAACAGCAACAACCTCAGCAGTAGCAGTCGAGACAGAAGAACACTCAATCTCAGCAGGGTGGCAATTCCCAGTTTCACAGAGATTGGAACAGGAACCGGATTTGTCAGGAATGATTTGCACAGCCTGCACCTAGTTTCCAGTCGGCACCGAGTTGTGGGAGTTTTCAACAGTCAAATGCTCCATTAGGGGGCAGAGGTTTTGGCAGAGGTACTGGGTGTTTCTCTTGTGGCCAGCAGGGGCATATTGCTAGGATGTGTCCTCAGAAGAACACTTCCGGATTTAATCAGAGGCCAGCACCATCGGAGCTGATAGTAGGTGATGCAGGGAGATCTCATCCTGTGTTCGCTTTAGTGGATAATCGTCAGGCAGTTCATTAAAACACTGTGGTTGAGGCATTAGGTGTGTTGAATAATTCTAGCATTTTTATATTTTTTGATTCTGGTGCATCTAATTCCTTTATATCACCTTTAGTAGTTGAGCGATGTGGTTTGGTGGCAATTAGCCAAGGCGTAAAATGGCATGTCGAATTAGCATCAAGGTTAAGGGTTGTGGTAGAGAAGCTTGTGCAGGATTGTAATTTGAGTATAGGTGAAATGTCAACTAAGGTGGACCTCAGAATCTTGCCACTTGGATCTTATGATGTTGTATTGGGCATGGACTGGTTGAGTGCACACCGTGCTATGATTGACTACCGACGTAAAGCAGTGCGGTGCATTGATGACTCTAGTAAGGATGTGGAGATCTTGGGTATTCAGAGACCCATCTCATTACGTATGATCTCTGCCATGCAGCTCAAAAGGCACTTCCGACAGGGTTGTCAACGCTTTGCAGTATCTGTGAGTGACTTGGAATTAGAGGATAGTCAGGGGTTGTCATTGGATGATTACCCCCTTCTTAAGGGCTTTTCTGATGTGTTTCCTGAGGAGATTCCTGGCATGCCGCCAAAGCGAGATGTGGATTTCCAGATTGATCTGGTACCTGGAGCCGAGCCAATATCTCGAGCTCCATATTGGATGACAACACAGGAACTTCAGGAACTCCGTCTTCAGTTGGAAGAATTGTTGGCCAAGGGCTTTATCTGCCCAAGTGTTTCTCCTTGGGGAGCACCTATGATATTTGTGAAAAAGAAGGATGGTTCTCTTCGCTTGTGTATTGACTATAGGCAGTTGAATAAGGTAACAGTGAAGAATCGATATCCATTTCCCAGAATTGACGATCTCTTCGATCAGATAAAAGGGGAAAAGGTGTTCTCTAAGATAGATCTCAAATCGGGATACCACCAGTTGAGGATTGCAGATGCAGATATTCACAAAACCGCATTTCGAACTCGATACGGACATTACGAGTTCACTGTGATGCCGTTCGGGTTAACGAATGCACCTTCAGTCTTTATGAGTCTAATGAATAGAGTGTTCCATACATACTTGGATAAATTTGTTCTAGTGTTTCTTGATGACATTCTGATCTATTCTAGGTCAATGGAGGAACATGAGGAACATCTAAAGTAGGTGTTGCAGTGCTTAAGGGATAATCAGTTGTTTGCCAATCTCAAAAAGTGTGACTTTTACAAGACTGAAGTTCAGTATTTGGGCCATGTGATTTCTAGAGAGGGAATTTTAGTTGATCCTGCAAAGATTCAGGCCATTGTGGATTGGCCCGCACCCACAAATGTTTCAGAGATTCGTAGCTTCATGGGACTTGCAGGATATTATAGGCAGTTTGTTCAGGGGTTTTCTAGGTTGGCTCATCCTATCACCTCTTTGCAGAGGAAGGGAAATAAATTTCTTTGGTCTGAACAATGTCAGTTAGCTTTCCAGACTCTAAAGGATAAATTGACTAGTGCTCCAATCTTGGCAGTTCCTGATCCAGCAGGTGATTTCGTTGTTTGTACAGATGCTTCTTTGGAAGGTTTAGGGGCTATGTTGATGCACGAAGGTCGAGTGATTTCTTATGAGTCACGAAACTAAAGGACCATGAACTTAATTACCCCACTCATGATTTGGAGTTGGCCGCAGTTGTGCATGCCTTGGTGAGGTGGAGACACTTTCTCCTTGGGCATCGGTTCGAGTTGCATATAGATCACCGTAGTCTACAGTACATCTTCACGCAGCCGAACTTGAATGCGAGACAGAGAAGGTGGATGGAATTTTTGTGTGAGTACGACTTTGAGGTGAAATATATTCAAGGAAAAGAGAATGTTGTAGCAGATGCATTGAGTAGACACAGGCATGAGTTATCCGCCATGACTCTTGAGGTTGATTTGAAGAGTCAGATTATTGCAGCTCTTTCTTCTGATGATTGGTATCGAGTGGTGAAGGCAGAGATTGAGTCGGGTAGAGCTTTGGAAGGTAAATTTGCAAGATACTCTTTCGATTTGGATGGTGTTTTGTGCTATGTAGGCCATATGTATGTACCTCATGCAGAGGGTCTTCGTACCCTTATCTTGACGGAAGCTCATAGAGCTCCTTATTCGGCACACCCAGGAGTTAAGAAAATGTACGCTGATCTTCGTGCACTATATTTTTGGGCAGGATTGAAGCGTGACATTTCCGATTTTGTGGCTAGGTGTCTTGAATGCCAGAGAGTGAAGGCCGAGCATCATCATCTAGCAGGCTTGTTACAGCCGCATCTTGTTCCAGAATGGAAGTGGGACATCATTTCTATGGATTTTATAGTTGGGTTACCTATGTCTTCCAGGCAACACGACGCTATCATGGTCACTGTCGACAGGTTGACCAAGGTAGCCCATTTCTCTCCTATCTGATCTTCATATACTGCATCTGTGGTGGCTAGGGTGTTCATGGAGGATATCGTTAGATTGCATGGGATACCGCGTAGGATTATTTCTGACAGAGATCCGATATTCACTTTGGCATTACGGACATCCCTTTAGCAGTCCTTAGGGACTAAGTTGAATTTTAGTTCTGCCTACCATCCTGAGACAGATGGTTAGACTGAGAGAGTCAATCAGGTGCTTGAGGATATGCTTTGTATGTATGTCATGGACCAACAGTCTTGTTGGGAGGATTACCTGCATTTGGTAGAGTTTGCTTACAATAATGGCTATCACAGTTCGATTGGCATGGCCCCATTTCAGGCTTTGTATGGTCATCCTTGTCATACCCCTTTGAGCTGGGATCGATTGGAGGACAGGGTTCTTCTTGGGCCTGAGATGCTTCGTGACATGGAGCAATAGGTAGCTCGCATCCAAGAGCATCTGGTAGCAGCTCAAGATAGGCAGAAGAAATTTGCTGATGCTCATAGAATAGATCCGCAGTTTGCAGTTGGAGATCGAGTGTTTCTCAGAGTTCGTCCTCAGAAGAGCCCTATTCATTATGGAAAGGGTTCTAAGCTTGCACCCCATTTTGTGGGTCCGTTTGAGGTGTTGGAGCATATTGGTCCTGTTGCCTATCGACTGGCATTGCCACCTAGTCTGTCGCTAATTCACGATGTTTTTCATGTATCAGTTCTTAGACCTTACTTTCCGGAAGTTACTCATGTTCTTGATTGGAATGCTCTACAGGTCGAGGATGGGTAGCTAGCTCTAGAGCCCGTGGTCGTGGTGCAACATAGGAGGCTCATTCTCAGAGGTAGGGATATTGAGCAGGTGAGGGTCCAGTGGGATCCCAATGATGAGGCTTCAGCGACATGGGAGGATGCTTCCCGTATGAGAGAATCCTACCCTTACTTGTTTTCTGGCTTACAGGAGTAACTCGTATTTAAGGGGGGGAGGATGTAATAACCCTGCTGGTTGCTAGTGGGACTCGGTAGTGTTATGTTTTGTTTTGATACTCAGATACTATGATGATACTGTTATTGTTTGATGTGGTTAGTTAGATGCTAGATGATGTTGTTATTTCATTATGGACATGATTATTTCATATGACATTATGGTTGGTTATATTAGTTGATTTTAAGAATTATGTTATGATGCAGTGTTTTAATTAGATGTGTTATGAGATAATTGTTAGTTAGAAATGTTAATTTATTGGTTATTTTATAATTGTTAGAATAGGTGTGATGAAGGACAATAATACATCACTCATTCGCGAGTGCCCTGTTATGTTGCGATTCCTTCTCACAATGCAGTGCTTTAATTTAATGCTTCGATTATATATATGTATGTATGCACATGCACACAACTTCACTTGTATGCAGGATTTGCAGGTACAAGTCTCGATTCAACCTGCTTTGGCAGGACAGGGCGAGCACCAATAGCCCAACGGTTAAATGTTGAAATGGAGGTGACGATGAAGTCATCCCGTCCCATGATGTCAGATCGTCTCGTTTGTTTGGTATTGTTCATGTTTGTGTAATTGTTGTCATTTGTGTTTTGTGTTATGTGTTTGTCGTATTTTATTTAAGATGGCATTTTATAAGTTATGATTTATTTTAATGATTGAAATAATTATTTATTTTAATGTTAGATTAAATTGTATTTAAATATTTGAATGATTTAATTATTTTGAAAGTCATCTATTTCAATTAAATAATAATTAAATATTAAATGTGTCTCAATTATTTTAATCAATTATCTGGTGGAGGATAATTATTAGAATAATTTATTTAAATTAAATAAGTAATGTGATGTGCAAGTAAAGTTGCAAAAATAGAAATTAAAACAATAAAACAAGTAAAAGAATGAAAAGATTGTGTGAGCCAATAAGAATACATATTTGAGTAAAAAGCTGGCTTTTAAAGAATTGTTTTATTTTATTTTTTGATTTTTAGAGTTTTTGTGAGAGATGGACAATATATTGTTATTTAATTAGAAAAAATTGTAAGTTTACACACACAGAGAATATTAGTTACAGAAGTTGCAGAAGATATTGGTGGGTATTCTGAAATTTTAGAGAGGGAGTTCAATCTGTATCTGGTGATTGTCCTGGAGGGTTTTTTGAATAAAGAATCGGATTTTAGTTCGAGGGCGAAAGTCTATAGAGGAGATTTGGAAGCATGAACAGGAAGCTCTTCGAGGTCATCAGAGTCAAGCAGGCATCTTCAGATTTTTGAATAAGTGTTGGACACTAGGTTCCACTCGAAGTCTCTTTCTCGTACCTTCTATTTTATCTGTCTGCTTCAGAAAAGAAAAAAAAAAGAAAAATTTATTAAAAATGATTTTTGTGAATATAGAAAACTACTGTTTGAACTGAAAACTAGTGCAAGATATTAGACTAGAAATTTTAAAGAAGGAAAAAATAAATAAATAAATAAATTATTGAACTGCTTCCAATCTGTCAACTCAAAAAAACCTTTAGCTTCTGAAATACTCAACTTGACAATAATGGCATTTAGAGAAAAATATTTTCCTTATTGAGAATAATACATTTGAGGGTTGTAAATATGTGTATGTGTGAAGTATTCATTGCTCTGTAATTTATTTTATTCTGTATGTACACAGAAAAATGTATTCCCTGTACTTAAATATCTGTATATATATTTTTGTATATTATATATATATATATATATATTACCGTGTGTATATATATATATATTATATAGTTTTATATATATCCTCCATTGAAAATCATTTTATTTGTTTAAAAATTCTTTACATGGAATAGATCGGATAAATTACTCTCTTTCCATTTTTATAAAAAAAATTGTAAATTTCGTGATCTGTGTTCGGAATCGTGCGAATGAAATTCACGTCTTTTTGTTTTCTGTGTTATTATGAAATCAAAAATGCATTTTAATTAAAAGTTGAAATTACATTTTAATAAAAGTTTTTTTTATTATGTGGGGGGGAAAGGTTCGTACCTTTCCCCTGCCCCCTCCTTACGGTGGGGACTGCACCACAGCAGTCCTAAGGACTGTCGTGCGCAGCAGTCACGAAGACTGTTGTGCGCAGTCCTCCATGCACTGCTGCCAGCCAGCAATGGCTTTAAATAAAATTTGTTTCTATTCTATTTTTTTTATTGTATATAAATTGCATTGGGCTCGATTTTTAGTTAATTCATTTTTTATGATTTTTTTTATATGTATATATATATATATATATAATTTTGTGTTCTGTGTAATGCACTATTTGGTAGTAAGTGAATTTGTTCAGATTATCGTTGGTGAGGTATAGATATTTAATTTCAATAAAGTTGGATGATTAAATATAAATTATTAAAGAGTTATATATATAGATCTACGAAATATATGTTAACAATTGTTGAGTTCGATTCTTTGGGTTAATTATGAAAATTAATATAGATTTGTGTAATTAATGGAGTTAAATATTTTGTGGTAGGATTATGAACTACTTGTGTTCTTTATCGAGTCTAGGTTGATGTGTTTCCTGCGATTGAGTGAATCATTTTCTTTAAACTCTGAAATTATGTGGTCTCGTTATTGGTTTCCTTTTTAAATGGTTGTAAATTTCACTTGTGATGTGGGAACCCTGTTGTCTTTTTGTGAAAACCTTGTTCCAGAGGCTGGGTATTTTAGAGTGGTTTCTCGTCTTGGAGTATGCTTTTGGAGTGGTTGGTTTATGTGTGGAAGGGTTGAACAGTTTGGTTAAGACTTTTGATTAAGAATAATTGCGAGATGGTTAATGCCTCGTGTATCTAGTTTTGGTTTTATGCTTTATATTTGCTTGTTCAACCCTTGCCTGCTTGAGATGTGTTAGGGGTCATAGGGGGAGAGTGGCTCTTCGTGGGCGCCGGTGCCTCAGGATGAGGAAAGGCTCAGGATAACCCACGAAAGAGTAGTTAAACAAGTGATAACCTAAACAATAGGATTAGGGGGTTGGGTAGTTTAAAAAATACAGGATAATAAAACATTGGATTCCTCAGCTATGCATTAGGGCTACCATAGACTAGTGATAGACTGAGAAGGCCGTGGTCGGAAAAGCCATAGTCTCGTCTTCATGAGAGATTATTGGCTCCGCATCAGCTACCCTATGGTGCCGCCACCTCAGTTAGGAGGAAGGGGCAGGAGATCCATAGATGGGTGTCGGCACCTCAGTTGGAGGAAGGGCCAAGAGAATCCCATGAGAGCTATGCGATGACACTCTCCACTTGACACCCTTGTACTTTGTTTGTAGTTGCCTCTGGATATTGTATCTTGTGATGTCCTTGATTCTTGTGAATTTGTCTCATGATTGCTAATTGGTGATGCTTCGTGTTATTCTGATGAGTTTTTTAGTTTTAACTTGTTATGTGATTTGTGAACGTTGATGATTGTTCATTGTATGCTTTGAGTTGTACTTGTTTTGTGTCATTTTGTTGTTGAGTCGATTTGACATTCATGGTCGGGTTCACTTCCTTGTCACCTCTGAGCACGGGGGGTGAGTTACTTGTAATTCACATGGTTGGGTGGAACGTGCTCCGCACCCGTTGGGTTCCCCATCAGCGTCCTGCCTTCTCAGCATTTCCAGTTGGAGTTGTACCAGCATTCACCTTGTATTTCATATTTCATTATTCTTGTATCAATCCCCATGTTGGGAAATTCAATGTAATTCAATTATCAAAGATTGTAATGTAACATTAAAACAATGATGTAATAGTTAGGCTCATTTGTATCGTTGTTAAAAGATTTATCATGGATGTAATTATGCGATGTTTATTATGCATGCATCATGGTTATAGGATGTATCATTGTTTATGGTTATTATAAAGTAAATGGTTATGTTGTAATTGTTATCTTTATTTCTGTTTAGTTGTTGTGATGTAACCTCGCGTGCCCCAGAGAACCAAGTGTGTTTATGCTATGTAATATGTTATGTGGTTATGGTTTAATGTTATTGCATGTTTACTTTTATTATTTAAAATAAAATAAAATAAAATAAAATAAAATTATTTGCATTGTGTGTGTTCTCTGGGGTTTTCACGATGGGCGTTACAAGAAAAATCAATTTAATGTCCATTTTGACCAAAAATTGTAAACTAGTATTGTGGTCCATCACTCAGTATTGACCTTTCACTTCTCTAATTCGGCAATCTACAGCCTAAAAAGTAGGATTTCAATGAGGCTTTTAAAGTATGCTTATTAAAACTAAAATTACGACCAAGATTTGCATGCCAAGACTTGCCTACTCAAAAAGATTTCATTAAAATGAAAATAACGGTCAAAATTTGCCCACCAAGATTCGCCCCCTAAAATAATCTCAAAATAGAATTGAAAGTAAATAAACTAAAATATAGAAATCATATTATTATATAACAAATCATATTATAATATTAATATTATATAGTATAATATAATATAATATAATATAATATAATATAATATAATATAATATAATATAATATAATATTATAATATAAATATTATATTATAATATTATATAATATTATAATATTATTATGGAAACAAATCATATTATAATATTTGGGAAATCTATTGGTTGAGTCAGTTTGTAACACCCCGTCGTGCTAACCCCAAAGGACAATAAAATACCACACAATTTTTTTTTTGAAAGAAAAACATTACATAAGATGATTGTGAACATACATTATATAAGATGATCATAATATACATTATATGACAAAACTTAACTAGTCCCTTGGGGTTACAGGGTTGCATTACACGTAAACCTCCCCAACCAAAACATCGTTAAAGATAAAGCCAAGAAGTTAACAATAGAAGCATACATTCACAAGATAACATAATCATACAACCATCCATAAGCAATAGTGATGAAAAAGATACATACATCTTTCTATTACAATTCAATTCATAGTTTTAATATTACAATTGTGGAGCATATTTCCACAGATACAATACATCATGAATACATTACAACATTACATAATGCTTCCCTTATAACAACGGGAAGATTATATCAAGTACAAGAATAATTACATCAATGAAGAATAAGGTACAAGGCTTAGAATAGTCTTCAACCAAGTGAAGCTTTAGAAATTCTACATCTGCTTCTGCATCACGAACACAAACTGGGAACCCAATGGGGTGCATAGCATGTTCCACCCGACCGTGTGGACCCAAAGATCCACCCCCATGCTAGAAGTGACAAGAAAGACCCACGACCAAGAAAAACAAGCAGAACGACCACAAGACCACACCACAAGAGCAACCAAAAATAACAAACAACAATCTCAACGACTACTTACAAGTCGACTGCTTTCAGAGGAATACAAAGGTAAAATCAAGGGATACTATGGGAGAGTGTCATCACACGGTCCTATCATGGGTTATCTTGGTTGCCTCTCAACAAGCGCCGACCCCCATCTATGGTTATCCTAGCTGCCTCGCACTAGGCACCGGCCCCATAGGGTGACTCATGTGAGACCACTAGCCTCTCATGAGGATGAGGTCGCGATCTTTCCGACCATGGCCTTCTCAGCCCACCCTTAGTCTATGGAATCACTAAAGGCAAGGGTGAGGTATCTTATTTATCTTTATTTTATGTATCCTACCCAAACTCACTAGTACATTTTGTTAGATTTTCACTTATTTAACCAACTCTTCAACAGGTTATCCAGGTTGCCCCTTTGTGCACTGGCCCCCATGGAGAGCCACTTTCCCTAATAGCCCTAAAATAAATCTAAATCATCAAGGGGTGTACCAAAATAGAAAGAGCACTAAAACCACAAAACCAATGTACCTGCGAGGCATGAACCACCTCGCCAAATCCATTTACAAAGACAATCCTGATACAAGGTTTGACCCACACATGAAACTCAAAATCAATAGTAAGATCAAACTTATTATAATGATTAAATTGCGGAAGTTCAACATGGAACAAGACTTTTCTTAGCCTCTAGAAGCCTATAGGACAACCTACCCTTACACTCCCAGAAGAGTAACACAATGGCATGGGCTCCCAACATGATTTCACAACAAGTCCAAACACATAATCTATTCCAAACGAAAAATAATGCAAATGAACGATGAAACTGATCATGGGGCATAAATAAAATTAACTTCTTAATCTACTGACACATTCCATGTAACAAATAAATATTAATCGTTACACCTCTTTGTACAAGCAACTGAATACTAATTGGACAACTAAGGGATTATGCAATTCATATACACATACACAATCAAGACTTAATCAGAAATTGAAGTATATGTATAAACTAAAATAAAAATGTTTTTACAGATTAACTCACTTAAAATGAGGTTTACAAATTTATTTTGCTTACTGAGAACCGAAATATATGTAAAAATTGAAATAAACATTTTACAGATTAAAAATAAGTTTTACCAATTTTTGCTCATATAAGTAAATAAATTACTGAGAAACTAAATATTAAAATAAAAAAATGTTTTTACAGATTAACAAATTTAAAATAAGGTTTACAGATATTTTTCTCACATAAGTAAATAAATTACTAAGAAACTGAATATTAAAATTAAAAAAAAACATTTTTACAGATTAACTAATTTAAAATAAGGTTTACAAATTTCTTTTGCTTACTGAGAACCAAAATATATGTAAAAATTGAAATAAACGTTTTACAGATTAAAAATAAGGTTTACCAATTTTTGCTCATATAAGTAAATAAATTATTGAGAAATTAAATATTAAAATAATATTTTTTTTATAGATTAACAAATTTAAAATAAGGTTTACAGATATTTTGCTCACATAAGTAAATAAATTACTGAGAAACTAAATAGTAAAATTATAAAAGCTTTTTTACAGATTAACTAATTTAAAATGAGGTTTACAAATTTCTTTCGCTTACTGAGAACCAAAATATATGTAAAAATTGAAATAAATATTTTATTGATTAAAAATAAGGTTTACCAATCTTTGCTCATATAAGTAAATAAATTACTGAGAAACTAAATATTAAAATAAAAAATATTTTTACAAATTAACAAATTTAAAATAAGGTTTACAGATATTTTGGTCACATAAGTAAATAAATTACTGAGAAACTGAATATTAAAATAAAATAAAAAACGTTTTTATAGATTAACTAATTTAAAATGAGGTTTACAAATTTCTTTTGCTTACTGACAACCGAAATATATGTAAAAATTGAAATAAACGTTTTACAGATTAAAAATAAGGTTTACCAGTTTTTGCTCATATAAGTAAATAAATTATTGAGAAACTCAATATTAGAATAAAAAATGTTTTTACAGATTAACAAATTTAAAATAGTTAATTTGTAAACCTCATTTTAAATTTAAAATAGTTAATCTGTAAACCTCATTTTAAATGTTTTTACATATATTTTGTTCTCAATAAGCAAAAGAAATTTGTAAACCTCATTTTAAATTAGTTAATCTATAAAAACGTTTTTATTTTAATATTTAGTTTCTCAGTAATTTATTCACTTATGTGAGAAAAATATCTATAAACCTTATTTTAAATTTGTTAATCTATAAAAACATTTTTTATTCTAATATTGAGTTTCTCAATAATTTATTTACTTATATTGTTTAGGACAAGAAAGGTAGAAATTTTACAATTCTAAATTCTAGATTTTCTTTTTCTATAGTCATAAATCAAAATTTACTAAAATTGTTATTGCTAGGGTTTTCACTTCAAAATTTCATTCTTCATAAATCCAGACCGCATAATTTTAAAGGAGTTATTTAAAATACAAAAAAAATGACCAACCTAAATTAAGCGCTTGCCAATGGGGATGGAGAGTTGGGTTGTTTTCAAATGCTTCCCGACTGTGATATTTTCTTCTCGCTTCCACTTCTTACCAGAGCACACTACAGGTTCAATTTTTTTTTTTGCCTTCTCCAAACTGTATCTCCTTGTTTATCAAAATTTTCCCCAAATAAATTAAGAAACTCTCTCTCTAGTTTTTCAACAAACCAAGGGACAGATGGTAAACTTTTGAAATTTATTTACAAGGTGTATTTTAGTTATTTATAAACCTAACCCTCCACTATTGTGCTTAAAACTTCGAACAATAATTTTCACCCTATTTTTAATACTTTACTGATTATCAATAGTTCACACTATCTAATTTAATTAAATCATTACTATTTCATAATTCCCTTAATTATTATTATTATTATTATTATTATTTTATTTTATTTTTTATTTTTTATTTTATTTTTAAATTTATCCTCCCAGATATAATATGCATTAAATCTATTTTGATATTTTATTCATTAACCCTTTTTTTTATCTCAATATTTTAAATTTGTAAATAAACTCAATTAGATTTAAAATAATTATTATTTATAAATAAAAATTCATGCTTTATTCACGTTTTTTTCATCTTTAATAAAGGAATAATATTACAAGTTATTAAATTATTATCCTCTTTTAATTAATTAATAATTAATTAATAAAATACTCTTAATAATTTAACAATTTGATTTAATATTTTAATTAAATCACATTTGAACTATGAGCAACATAACCCAATCAACACCTAAACAACAATGAATCTTGACCATGCAAAATAATTGAAACACATTAATTAACCAATTAATTCGAACAACAAAATAGATCAACATTAAATGACCAATTAAAACGAATGACTCAAAAAAAACAATACCAAGACAAGAACAAGGTCACAAATGGATGATGACATTAGACACAGTGATGGGGTGACAGACTAGGATGAGGATACTTGTCAAATCCTTAAACCACATCATATCAATTGGGTATGTTAGGCATGCTCAGACCCGATGGTGTAGGTGGAGTCGGTGCCCAGTACCTGCAATCCTGCATAAAACCAAGTGTCAAAACAACATATATATTTCATGCCAAACACACCATGAGAGAGAATTGCAGTGTAGCTGGGCACTCACGAATGAGCGATGCAACACCGTCCCTCTCACCCGACTCTCAAACAATTAACACAACATCATAAACATCATGAAGTGAGCATTAATCAATTTACATAAGCACTCAATATTGCATAATCAGGTATAGATAAACACCATGCATCATTATATCATCAACATCATAAAATAGTATCATGTGCATCCAAACAAAACACACAAGTCAAATAGGTGAAACAATCACCACGAGGTCTCGAGTATGCATCAAAACATAAACAATATCATAAGAGTAGCAGTAACATGTGAGGCACTACACAGTTATGGGGTGTATTTGCAAGAACTTTTGTTCTTCATTGAGCTATAAACAAAGGTTATCTTCTTGGTTCTTTCTGCTACTATGCTCACCTGAACCAAGTTTTTGTAATATCTATTAATTAATATATATATAAAATTATAGTGGTTTGCCACTTTTGCTTATATATATAATATAATATAATTTTATCTAATATTATATAATATTAAATACATTATAATATAAATATAATAGTATAATATTAATAATATAATATGTTGGATTTAATCCCAATTCCTCTATTTTCCTATTTCACCATAGACCCAGTCTTCCTTTAGTGTTGTGCAGTAGTGCATTATATAATAATATAATATAATATTATTTTATATTTTATTATTATATAATATTAAATACATTATACTATAAATATAATATTATAATATTAATAATATAGTATGTTGGATTTAATCCCAACTCCTTGTTTTCTTGCTACTCCCCCTTCAATGTTATGAGGTTGTGCGGTATATAATAATATAATATAATATCATTTTACATTATAATAATATTATATTATATTACATTATAATAATATTATATTATATTATATTATTATATAATATTAAATACATTATAATATTATAATATTAATAATGTAATATGTTATATTTAATTCCAACTCTTCATGTTTCACCACAGACCTGCTGCTCCTTAGTGTTGTGTAGTATATAATAATATAATATTATATAATAGTATAATATAATATAATATAATATTATTATATTATATTATATTACATTAAATACATTATAATATTATATTATATTATTATATAATATATATAATAATAATATAAT
The DNA here is from genome assembly GCA_007258455.2 of Sequoia sempervirens. Lineage (NCBI taxonomy): Eukaryota > Viridiplantae > Streptophyta > Pinopsida > Cupressales > Cupressaceae > Sequoia > Sequoia sempervirens. The sequence continues at coordinate 81,755,964 of VDFB02179234.1, forward strand.
ATTTATTTTATGGATTGAAACCATGTACAAATTTATATTTTCAAATATAATCTATGTAGCTTTTGCTAGTTTTACATATCAAAAAAATAATAATATAATATAATATAATAATATATATAATATAATTTAATATATATTATATTATATAATATCATATTATGTTATCATATATTATATTATATTATATTATAATATAACCCACTCCCTCAAAATATTTTTTTAATTATCCACTTTAATATCATATTGTCTAATTTTTATTTGTGTGACTAATTAATTAGCTGTTGTGACTAAACTTTTTAGTCACGTAGTTATTTATTTTACAAATTCTACTAGTGTATTACTCTTCTTGTTCCATAAATGATTTTGGCTACAAGTATTTCCCTTGGATTGACTAGTATACTAAGAAAGGTGGTATTTGTTACTCAAACTAGGTTAATCAAAGGGAGATACATTTTGGAGAATTTGATTAGTTGGAAGGGCATGCATTAGGCTAAACATAGTGGCCAAAATGTTTGCATGATCCTATTATATTTTGAAAAGGAATATGATAGAATTGAATGCTTTTGTGACTGATATGTTGAAATCCTTTGATTTTTATCATAACTTTTGAAAATTGATTAATAATCTCTTCACATATTCTCCACTTAGGTTGATGTAATGGAGATCTTATTGAGCCTACTTTTCTTAAAAGTTCAATCTGATAGGGGTGTCCCATTACTCCTGCTCTTTTTTTCATTGTTATTGACACTCTTCACTATGTATTAAGGATTAGGCTTGTCAATCCTCTTGTGTATGGGATCAAACTTGGTGTTTTTGGTTTGAAGGATCTATACATCCAAGGTATTGCATTGGTTGTTAAGTGGATTACTAAGACATTTGAAGGTTTAGAGACTTGGAATATTGATCAGAAATAATATTTCTTTATCCAAACCTAAGAAAGGAAAGACTTGGAAGCCTCTCCACATCTATGATTTATTGTTTAGCAACTTTCATGCCAGGGTTATTGGATCAGCCATGTTTAATGACATTTGGAAGGCACAGAGGAAAGTCAAATACTTAACTAGTAATTGTGAAGCCTTTTCTCAAGTCTCTAGATATTTTGTTGATTGTAGATTTGTTTGGTAGAATTTTGATTAGAATGGAAAAATCCTTGGCTCTTGCTCAGGGGTTCTCTACTAAAGCTTGGGTCTCCAAGGGATCTCAGTTTTTCAAGATATTTTTGAGAATGGAATTTTAAAGAATTGGGACCAAATGAACAATAAACTTGATATCCCTGCCTCCTAAAAATGAACATATTATGTTTTAAATAATGCTCTATTGAATACGGTTCTTCCTATCTATTTGATCAAAGAACCTAAATTTCTAAAGAAGGTTTCTTGGAAGTGTTGATGACAATTTTACTCACGGAAATAGGGAAAATAAATTCTTCACAAGTAAACCGCAAAGAGCCTATCCTTCTTGAAAGATATGGAATGAAGGCAACCTAAAAGGGGATTCTACTTGTTACCATATTTTCACCAATAAGTTCAATCGGGTGGAGTGTATTGATTTTAAACTCGGAAAGTTAGATATATTTTATTACCTTTCCTACATTACATTCAAATGTATAAATGAAAAATCCAAGAAAGAGTGTACAATTATAGATTAATGCATTAATACATATGTATGTAATACAAGAAAGATTCCTATCTTTCCAAAACAGAGTAATATTTATTGAATGTATAACTATACATTGTCTCATACAAGCCATGAGACTAACATTTTCTTATTCAATACAAATCATGAATAATATATGCATGAATAAGTAAAGAGGAAAAATGAATGTGCATAGAAGGAAGGTAACCAACCATTGCCTATGAATGACTGGTCTTGACTGGTGTCATTTCGCCCTGTTGTTGTCTTGAGCTTCATTTATCTATTCTAGCTCTTTTCCACTCCTAGTCTTGTATATGACAGTAACAATGGTGTTAGAGTGTACTCTAAGTAATGATTGATTACAAACATTGCATACACGTTCACCTTATCCATGTATACACTGATCATAATCTGCATTAAGTAAACTATGTATACATTTTAGGTGTCTCAAAAAACCATTGAAGTCATCAAACACACCTGAAATATACATGTTTTCTCTAACTTGTTTGTTTCATGTGCAGATACAAGAAAAGTAATTGTTGATTTGTTTCATTAAGTTATAGCACATGGGGTTAAATGCAGCTCCCATGAGGGTTGATCCCAGTGTGCTTTGTTGTGCTTTGAAGAGGCATAAAAAGTTACATGATGGTCAATATTACAGTATGCTTGCCCAAACAGTCAATGCAAACATGGGACTAAGTGCACAGTATAAGGCAATACCTATACAACAAATACAATAATAGAGGCAATATTCCCACTTAATGCTAAATAAAAGAGCAGTGAGCCACCGGTTTGTTTTTATTGGATAAAGTGTTGTAAAAATGCCTAAAGCATATCATTAAAAAAATTATACTATAATAAACATGCTTGTGCAATAGATTGGTGATCATGTAAATAAGAGTAGACTTAAAAATGAGAGTCTTTAAGGAAGAAAAATGACATAAAAGAATTAATTGATATTTTAGATCTTCAAATACAGTACTCAATAAAAAAATATATTCTGACAATGCTGCAAGCTCTAAGTGATGAAATGCAGCCATCAAGAGTATGGGAAAAATCATTTTTCAAATAATTTATGGTTGTAGGTTATCTTCATAGAATTAGTAAGCTTACTATTGTTGTTATTTTTCTTATAACAGACCATACATATTGTTTCTCATCATTCATAATAGAAAATTGAATCAAGCACCATTATAAGTGACATATAATCATTTAGAGAAATCATAAAGCATGAAGCAAATGTCAACATTCATTATTATTCACCTTTGAAGATATCAAGAATATCAAAATATAGATGGAACAATCATGTTGGCAGTCTATTAGACATCATCCAGTTATCAAATGTTAGGAGTTTTTGTTTCTATATCAAATGTGAAATTTTAGGGTCTTATATCTAATAAGACAATTTAAAACATAATTCATAGTTTGACAACAAAACAATCAACAATATTGTTTCAATAGTGATTTGATAATAGTGATAGGCCCTTAAAATCATAGATATCTACAAGGTACCACTGACAAAATACTTTAAGCCTTGTGAAGGTAGTGCACAAGTTATATAAAGGCCTATAACAAAAAGGAGAAGATACTCAGACGGAAATTCATTCACAAGTAAAATTGGCAGTCACTATGTAGATGAGAGTGCAATCTTTGCTAAAAAACTCGAGTTGCAGATCAACCCAAGAGATTCTTTCATGGATTTGAGATAGTTTCTTCTTGATGCCCAGAAGCTTGTTTTACACTTACTTTGATTTGATTATGGTTATGAAAATTGGGTCTTATCATCAGCTTGTAGATTACCTTCACATTGGTAGGCATTGCACACATCAGGTCAAGCATAAGCAATGAAGAAAGTCACAACATAAGGATGATAATCCATGGTGGAAGAGTAAAAATGATAGTTCAAGGGTAACCCCATAACGAGATAGCTTACAATGAAGATTTTATTGTTGAGAGACTATAGGTCTATTATGAAGATTAAATCCCATTCATGAATGATAAGGCATGTGAACCATTTAAAATAATTCCTAAATGAAATGTAATCTCATAGAAGGTTGTGATTGTAGACCATGGAAGTTTATCGAATAAAGGTTGCACATATTTCAAACATATAAATAACCATTATTACATTGCACCTATAGTTAATCATAATGTGTGCATGGTTGACCTTCTTTCCCTTACTGTGCAATGGAATTGAATATTTTGTAGACCATTTTTTTAGTTCATAGGGTAGCATTTTGTTCTTCAAAGGAATATTGTCAAGAATAACAATAAAAAAGAAATAGAAGAGGCCCTGAGTTTCTTGATAACCCAAAATACTTAAATGAAGCTTGAATGGAATGGATTTTCTACATAAATGCATAGCCATGACTAAAAAATGCCACAAACAGGACAAAGCAAAAAGCACAAGTGGGTATGTGCAAGATCATCATGGAAAAAATAGGCCCTTAAGTGGCAAAATTTAAGAAAAATCAGTGTTAGGAAACTTGACGTAAAAATTTGAATAAGTTACCTATATTATTTCAAAAATAAGTAAGAATACAATCTGTAGAAAATTGAATGTAGTTTCTAAACTACTAGGTTTATTTAAAAATAAATAAAATCTATTTGGTGAAAATTTGAAATTTCAATGTAGTAGTACTTAAATTTTAGGGAAAAAATAAGAAGTAGGTGTCTTTCTGACCAGCCTAACCATAATAAAATGATAATATTTTTTTATAATATTTTATATATAAGTAGAGGACTCATGTCTGGATTTGATGCATATTTTTTTGTAATTTTTTTCCAAGTAAATAATTAATTATGAATTTTTTATTACAACTTTTAAAAAATATAAAAACTAGTATGTCTAACCACCTTAACTTGGTCAAAACTTCATGAAATTTATTTTTTCTTTTTTTAATCCTATAGTATGTGAAGCATAGAATGTGACATTTTTTTCAGATTCAAAAAATGTGATATTGTTTGAAAGTTATAGATGTTTTTCAATTAGCCTATCGATGAGGACTTTAGTCATAATTCTAATAGAAAATAAATAATAATTATTTATTAAATTCAAAATAAAGCATAATTTATATTGGTGGAAAGCTGAGAATCTCCTCTAAAAACCCTTTTCATTTCATCAATTTTGGGTAAAAAAAAAAGTCTTCAGCCACATACCCTACAAATAACCATAATATTGCCACTTTTTGGCCCATCATGATCCTGCACATACCCAAGTATAGAATGTGTTCATTTTATGCAAAGAGGCTCAACTTTGAGTGAAGTTTTCTTTCAAGAAATGAAATGGGGCAAAAAAGAATGGCTTGCCCAACAGGTGTCTCCTTTATTTTTCATTATTGCTGTTAAAAAAATGCCTTCACAAGAATCGAAGTATGATCTCTGTGACACCCAAATAAACAAGAGAGGATAGAAAGATCAAATGAATGAAGGGAAATAACAGTTTTCCATGGCCTGTGAGGTATAAGCTAATGTAAAAATTCTATTCAAAAGATTGCTTCAAAACGATGGCTTACCTATATTCTTCTAGAAAAGAACTAAAATAATACAAATTAAATGCCTCTGTGGCTGCTAAAATAATCTCTTCAAAAAGATTTAGTTGAAATCCTCATGGCGGGTGGTGCTATCTCTAGAAGCTTTGATATACAAAGTGAAAAAAGCATTTGCACTTTTCCTCATCAGTTTTTTTTCTTAGGGTTTTTTAAACTAATATGGCCGATGGGAGTTTTAGGTATTATTTGTCTAAGTTTTATTTAAAACTTTAATTCAACTTTCCTACAAATTGTGGCCCCTTTATGTTGTGGCATTTTCAATGCCTTAGGAAATTTCATAGTTTTGAGGAGTTTTCGCTTATAAATGTCATAATTAAGTCTTTAAGACTTTATAATGTTTTCCTTGTTATTTTTGAATGTTTGAATTATAGCCATTTTTTTCTTCTTGTTATTAAATGTAAAGCATTTAATTAAGTGGGTGTAAATATAAACCCCTTAATTAGGTGTTTGTTTTGAATGCAAAACAAAAATACTTAAATTTTTCAATGTATGAGGGATATGGATATGTTATGGAATTGTATCTTGCAAGCATAGAGGGGAATTAAAAAGGTTTTGCAAACATAAGGATAGCATATAGGAATGTTTAATTGCTTTCGAAGAAAATTTGGAGCTTTTTGGGGGCAATTTGTGGAGTCATTATGGTGGACTTGGTCAATTTAGAATTTTTCAACATTTTGGAAGCCTTTTGAAGTAGATTTGGATGCTAGAATTTAGGGTTTATTGTTATATCTGACCCCAAATGCTTCTAGAGCCCTCTTTGGTGGGAGATGAAAAGAATGCATATATTGCTTTTTGTAACTCATTATTGAGTAGTTCTATTCATGTAGCTCTTAGAGATAGTGACTTTTGGCAGTCCTTTTGCTGGTCTTGTGCATGCTATTGTAACTCAGTTTTGGAGATGAAATTTAGTAAAGACCTTGATATTACTAATTTGAAAGCTTTTCCTACTTGTTCTTTGCATTTATGTGTTTAGTCAACTGATTGATCAATTTTTTAGTGAGGTAATGTTTATTTCCTTGAAGCTTTGTCTCAATTTTAGACCCTTTATGCAAAAGGTATGTTACATGTAGGTTACAAATTGTGTCAAAAGGTGTAAATTATTTTTTGGATGTGAACTTAATTTTCCTTCTAGGATTTTGAGCACTAAGACCTATTTGTGAAACACTTTTGCAAGAATATACAAAAATGATTTGTGAAAATTCATCTTCAATCATTATAAACAAGTGTATGAAATCTCGTTTCAAATTCAAGTAATGTTTAGGTGTATCACTATAGGATTTAGTTTTCATTTTCATGCACTTCTATTTCCCTTTTCCTTCACAATCGATAGTTTTTAGGCGATAACCCAACTAGGAAGTTGGCCTTCTTCGAATGTTTACCTCTACTTACAAGTGACCCGTGACTTTAGAGGTCTTCCCATGTTTCTTAGAAAATGCTAAGTCTTCTAGCTTAAACTTGTTAAATCATGCAACTTAGCTAGGGTGCAATTTCAGTAGTTAATAGTTTTGGCATGCTCGGTGGGACTATCGAATCAAACAGCTGAAAGAAGATATATGTTAGTGTTGGTTTTCATATGTAGCCAGTGAATTTTAGGCCTTTTAGAGGTTAACATCAGCATATCATTTTGAAGACATCATAGTATTGAGGAATTGGTGTTTTTCTCAGTATTATTAGCCTTTGGAGGTAGTTTCAACAACACAATGGTGACTCCAATCATATATTTTTGTTTCAATAGCCCAGGTATCTAAAATTAAATAAGGTTTACTATTTAGGCTTGCATATGTTTCATGTTTTACACATGCAATGTCTATTTATCAATACCATGGATTTTCACCTCCATTTCAAGAAAATCCTACAAATTTTTCCTCTTATCAACCATTTATATAGAATTGCTTGCTATTTTTATATTAAGTGACTCTGTAACAACAGATTACCAACATTTTCATCATGTCTTCCACCCTCCCACTCTTGGTCAACCTTTATGTCAGCCATTATATAATTGAAATCAACCCCAAGAGGAGGTTTTCAATGCTAACCAGCATGGCTATTTACATAATCAGCCTCCAAAGCATCTTTACCAAACTATAATGGACCTACTCCAACAATTTGACCATGTGTTGTGGGATTTGAACCAAAGGTTTGAACATATGCAGAATAATGATGTCAATAAGGTGTTCTCATACATGTATGGCATGTTGGTCGATGTTAAGAAGCAGAAAAAGCTTATTTCACAATAGCAAGAGTTGGGATGTCAGTTTGAAGAAGGTCTTAAGAGAGAGATAACAGCCAAAGAAGAACAAATGAAGTTCTTATCTGCTCAAGTGTAGGGTAGTTGGGCTTACTCAGATTATCAAACGTAAAGTATGAGACACAAGCAACCCTTTCCATTCCTAGTTTCAACTCACCTCTTCCTATAATGTTCAATCATCCAATGAAAGAGAAGGCTTCCAAATATCGATTTCCTATCTTTAAACAAGAGAAACCTTCCAAGCCCTTTAGTGAGCCTATTAATGAGCCTTCTACCCTCAATATTCCAAGTTGGAAAATATCATCTCAGCCACCTTGTGAGGTTCCTTCACCTATTATGCAAATGATTCCATGCTCTAGTATCTAGGAAGTAAAAGAAGGGCAGAGCTTTGACCAACACAACTCACTCAATTTGGAGGAGACTAAAAATATTGATTTGTTGCATTTAGCTATGGAGGAATATAGAAAGCAACAACAAAAAATGATTGAACAGTAGGAAGACATTGGGGATTTGTTGATTAATGATAACCAACAAGACAATGAGGCCTTAACTCAGGAAGGAAAGCCTAAAACTGAATTTGATATTATCCTCCAAAGTGAGATATTTAATGTTTTTGAGCATGTTGTGGATGAGAAAGCTAGTGTTGAGCTTTTTGAAGAGTTATGCATAGGTATAGTTGAACAATTTTGTTTAATGTTGGTTGACAAGGAATCGAACCTGCTAGAAGAAGTTGACAATCATGATGAACTAGAACAACAGGTTCACAAGCTTGAAGAGGTGTTGAAACAACAGGAGGAACCTCATGAACCTAATTTACAAGATCATAACTAGTTGGAAGAGCTTCCATTCTATTATATAGAGGAGCTTGAGACTACATCACCAGTTGAACTTTTTCCTTCCTTCGTTGAAGAAGAGAACAATGATTTGGAGAAGGATTCTTTGAGTGATAATGTGAATTATAAGAAATTGCCTTTATGGTGTATAAAAGAGCCATAGGATAATGTATTGATTGAAAGTGTGTTGGAGGAAGCCATCTCACTATTTTCCATTGAAGCAATGAGTGTTCATTTGGGAAAGCATGAGCATACTAAGGAGTTTACCATTTTTCCACAAAGTCAGCCATAGGGGTTATGCTTTCCCAGTCAACAAGGTATAAAATGGCAGTCCATGAGTGAGATATCAGTAAAAAAAGTTTCAACTTTTCCCTTACAGGAGGCTTCCCTATCAGATATTTGTCCAACAAGGATTTCAAACAAGCACAAACAACCAAGCATGAAAATATGACCGAAGATGATATCAAAGATGCACTAGCGGCTAAAAAAGAGTATGTTCAATTCACTTACCCTCCTTTGACTAACATTACATATGATCTATTTGGGGAGGTGAGTGAATTTTTTAATCTTTTCAAAGAGATAGTGCATCATCTTATTGAGCTTTCCTTTGTATCTCATTTCTCTTTGGCTCTCCTTGAGCATGCAATTTTTTATATTTTGAGAAGAAGGGGTAGCTATATTAGTCATCCTGTGAATGGATTTGTTTGACCAGTTTCTTACTGGTTAGTGTAGGGTAGGTTTAGCTACAATTTTCAATTCCCTAAGTGTTATTCTAGCACAGTTAGCTAGTTTCACTTCTGTAGTTTTCCCATTTTCAATAAGTTTCTGTAATGCCCCTCCGTATCAGTCCGTTTGGGCATTTAAGTAAGCGGTTATGGTGTTATATCATTGTTGATTTGGTTGTTTTATTATGGATGTATGATTGGATTTATGAAGGAAACTTAATATTTTATAGGGCCTTGATAAATCAATTAGTTAAATTAAAACTTTCTTGCGTGATAATCTTATAAATTTAGAATTTAAAATAACAATAATAATAATTAAAACAAATCAATTTCTTGAAATGGAAAGTAAATGTTTATAAGTAATGAAATTGAGTTGTTATAAATAAATAAATACCATTTAAATTTCATTTTATAATAATTGAGAATTTGGGAATTGTGAGACTTTAATTAATTAAATGGAAAGATAAGGTGATTTTAAATAGATCTTGATGAAAAGATTTCCGAACTAATGTTAAAGCATGAGAAAATAGAAAAATAAATAAATCATGCACATGCATGACTTCAATCAAATCGTAGATTGGGAATCTTGCCGTTTTTTGTTGATTTTTAAATGAATCTTGCCATTTTGGTGAGAGTTTTATTAGATATTCTTTTTAAAGTAAGAAAAAAGATGGAAAGAAAGAAATAAATAAATTAAAAAAATAAAAAGGAAAGAAAGCATGAGCATGCAGAACGGGGAAAAAATGGAATGACAAAAGGAAAATTACTATTTTGGGGGTAGGGGAATGGAATGGAATGGATTACAGAGGAGTTCTTAAAACTTGTTTTCGAGTCCAAAAAGGAACTGAACCATATCACACAGGATGGTGAAGAAGCAGAGGTTTTGAATAAGGATCTTCCTCTTGCATATACATCATTTTCTTTTTGGAGGTAAGATCTATAAATTCCAGTGATTGTTTTTGCATGTAGGTTTATCATGCCTTTTAATGGTTGTGTATGGTTTCTGCAATTATTTCTTGACATAATGTTTCTCGAGGTTTTATTTAATTGTTATTGAGCCTTAGAATCTGAGTTCTTGAAGATTTATATATAATACACTTGGGTCTTTGTAATTAAATCTTAGAAGGGTGTCATTTTTAATATTAAAGTCCAGTAAAAATTGGTTTATTTTAAGATAGGAAAGTATAGACCGTTGGGATTTTCTTTCAGGTCTTTTATGTGCCTTTGTCTCTCACTTTTGCTCCTCTTGGCACCATCATTTGATTCTTGGGGATGTGGTTAAGTTGTAAATGTTTGTGTTGTATACGTTTTTCTGCACTGGCGAAATAGGCAGTTAGGTTATTAAAGCTTCCTCTCATAGCCATGAGGTGGGTCATTCATTTGATTCTCCTTCAAATAAATCTAATCATGCACAATATTTCTTTTATTTTACAATGGTGTCATTAAAGAAGGTTTCAGCCAAGGGCGTGCCTTGCAAGTTTGAATTCTTCCATTTAATCTAATTTGTGCATATCATGCAGTCATTGTGTTCCTTGTTATGAAATCAATTTACACCCATCCAATTTCGTTTGCTTGAAAGTTTTCTGAGGCTTTTCAATAGATTCAATTTGTGCATACCCTGTTATCTTTTCCCTCCATGAGAAAATATCTCTTGAGGCTTGTTGTCAAATTGTTCAGCGCCTGGTCTGTGGTGCACAACCCAGCCAGGCAGGGCGGGCCCTGTGCCTTGGTCAAGGCTATGGGCTTGCTGCCTTGGAAGAGTACATTAGGGTTAAGCCTTTGTGTTTTAACTTTTGATAATATATTTTCTTATGATTGCATATGATTGCATTTTGTGATAGGGGAGAGGGCGGAGAGGACCCAATACCTGAGCATGTTTCAATAGTTGTGATAGTATTTGTTTATATAATGTCCAGTATTTTTATCAATATTGGACCAATAATTGTGACTTTAAAATTGTTAGTGTTGATGATGACAAAAACTAAATAATCTCACTGGTTTCATTGGTAACCTGTCCAGCTGTGATGTTTGAGCATAATGGGAAATAACTAGTTCAATTCTTTTTTCAATCCCTCGCAGTTGCAGCACTAGAAAATAAAATACTATCACAATAATTCTCCTAACCTTAAGTCACATATTTGCAGCTCACCTTTCCCTTCAGTCTTGCGGATAACATTTGAGATTTGATGATAATGCAAGTATATGGCGATATTTCCAAATTCCAATATTCACTTTCTAATACTTGGCAACCTGTCACTATTACGCCATTCAAAATTGAGGCATTGTGCAGAATTAAATAGTCTCCCTGAAACCATTGGAAACCCGTCACAGCTGCAGCGGTTAGACTTACAAAGTTGTAGTAAATTAAATAGCTTCTCTGATTTCATTGTCAACCTGTCTCAGCTGTCGCACTTGAGCATAAGAGGAAGTTTAAAGGTTTAAATAATTGCTTTGATTGCATTCTCAACCTATCCAAGCTGCGACACTTGAATATAAGTTGTAGCATGTTTAGGACCCAACAAAAAGAATGAAAGTAGCGTGGCTGGAGTACTTAGCCTATAAATATCTTGGATCCATAGGCGCTACAGGTTTAAGGTTGGGGAGTTTCCATGATAGCCAGTACGAGAATGAAGGGCAACCATGCCCACCAAATGATCAACCATAAATGTAATGCAATAAGGATTACTGATGGGTGAATTTTGCGTAGTCCTCATCTGCTACACCTGTATGTTGCGCGCACCAAGAACATAGGCAAAGCTTTCAATGATAGGATGTGTTGTAGGACATTTCATCATTTCATAGATTTTGAGAGCTAAATAAATAAGGTAAATAGGATTTCATACGATTTGGGAAGTAGTTATCAGTTATGATAGTTAAATGATTAGAATATACCCGAATTTTAATATTTGAAAAGATTTTCATGGTGGAAAATTAAACATAAGCAATTGAATGCTCAGTTATATGCAGATATAAACTTATTTATATATAACTAGGTATATGGGTATATATGAGTATGTGTCTATGTGTGTTATATATATAAGTTCTCATGTATGAGTATAGGTATTTATTTGTGTTTAGTAATTTATATATGGATAATGTTAGTAGGATGATGTTCAAGTTAATAAATTTATGAATAGTTATATAAATTTAATTAAGTATGGAATTGAATAAAGTAATAGAGGTAGAATTTTTCTCTACAAGGGTGGGTTATAATACTTACGATGGTTAAGTTTGATTGATTGGTTTTTCATTTTTTTGTTGCATAATAGGAACTTAATATCATTGAATTGATAGATTATAGGGTTTGATTTAATTTTGAAATTTCTCATAGAATCTAGATCTTGGTTTATAGAATCCTTTGATACGCTCCTCTTATATATATTCTCTTCAAAACTCACCTTAAGGTTCTTCTTTTGTTGACAAGGTTATAAGTTATTAAACTTTCAGAATAGTTTTGTACTCATGCTATTTGCTAAACTTAAGAGAATGATCTCTCATGTTAATATCTTCCTTCGTTTAAAAGACCTTCATTTTACACTCTATGATATAATTATTAGAATTGGAAATAAATACTTGAATGTGTAATTAAAAGAAGATTTATTGTGCATAAGCATACATGCGGATTGCTTTGGTGTCTTTTCATTTAAATGATTTTATTTGGGAAGATATATCCTCTTTAGATGTTCTAAATTATTTTATTTTATTCTAATAAATGGATTAATTGAATTCTAATGCTATTACTCTGAGGGTTATGTATTGAAGGTATTCATGGGTGTAAGGGTGTTTTTGAGTGGAAAGATAAACTGTGTTGATGAGATAAACCTTCTTGAATGGATCTTTTCTTTGAGTTGTGAGTTATAGTTGATTTCCTTTTATGATTTCCTTCTAATGTTGTATCCTTTGAGTTGAATTAGTTTTGGTGGATCTCTTTCTCTTGGTGCGACTTCTTTTGAGTTAGTCTTGATGTTGAAGGGAATTTTATCCTTGTGTTGGAATTATTTGGGAAAAACTCTTGTTGCTTCATTTTATCCTTCCAGAGGCTTGAGATGATTGATAGATGATGTTCTCTCTTTATGTGCCCTTGATGTGGCAAGTGTTTTGATATCATGATTTTAAAAGGGTTTTACATGAATTGTTGAGACTTTGATTATGTGTTTATATCAAGATGGTTAATGCCTCGCGTGGTTTGGTCTTGAGTTTATTTACTTTTTCAGTTACAGTACAACCCTTGCCTAGTTTGGTTTATGTTAGGGGTCTTAGGGAGAGTGGCTCTTTGTGGGCGCCAGTGCCTCGGAATGAGGAAGGGCTCAGGATAACCCACAAAAGAGTAATTAAACAAGTGATAACCTAAACAATAGAATTTAGGGGGATGGGTAGTAAAACACACAAGATAATTAAAACTGGATTCCTCATCTATGCATTAGGGCTACCATAGACTAGTGATAGACTGAGAAGGCCGTGGTCGGCAAAGTCGTAGTCTCATCTTCATGAGAGATGATCGGCTCCGCATTAGCTACCCTATGGTGCCGGCGCCTCAGTTAGGAGGAAGGGCCAGGAGATCCATAGATGGGTGCCGGTGCCTCAGTTGGAGGAAGGGCCAGGAGAATCCCATGAGAGCTATACGATGACACTCTCCACTAGACACCCTTGTTCTTGTTTCTTGTCGCCTCTAAATATTGTAATCTTTATGTTGTTTCAGATTCTTGTGAAAATGAATTATGAATGTCCTTTGGTGACTTGCTTAATTGTTATTGCTTGGGTTAAATGTGATGAGTTTCATAGCTTTATTTGATTTTTTTGACTCATGGATGTAGTTGATTATGTCATTGTAATCCTTGAGTTTTATGATACTTTTGAATGACGTTGAGTCTTGTGGTTCCCTATTTGGATGTTCTTGGTTGAGGTCTCTTTCTTGTCATCTTCTTAGCATGGGGGGTGGGTCTTCGGACCCACGTGGTTGGGTGGAACGTGCTAAGCACCCCATTGGGTCCCTAGTCGAGGATCAAGAGGTGCGGATTGGTGTTGTTGCAGCGACTCCAGAGTTGTATTTGTCTTGGAGCCAGTTATGATACTTTGTATTCATTATTTCATGTTATCTTGTTGTATAGTTTCCATTTATGTTCGGAAACACTTTTGTATCATTGTTCCTCTTGAACATCATACTGTAATGTAACGTTAAACCTTTTGTGGATATTGACCATGGCAGTTGTTATTCAATGTGTCAAGTTAATCATGTATATGTTGTATTGCGTACATAGATAATTTCTTATCAATGATATATCATGTATGTGTTACATTTGTTAATGTTTACTTGTTATGGATTATATCTTTGGCTTTTATTCTTTATTGTTGTTGTATGGAATTAAGTTCGTAATGACTCCTTGTGTACCCCAAGGGATGTATGTGTTAGTGAATCTACTTAAATGAAATTCATGTCATGACTTAATGTGTATTACATGTATGTTATGTTTACTTTAAAAAAAAAATTGTGCAGTAATTATTGTTTTATTGCCCTTTGGGGTTCGCTCGACGGGGCGTTACAATTTCGAAGTGACCTCATATATTTCAATGAGTTACAACCATGTATAAAGCTTCTCTAGGTATGTCTCTGACATTCCCAAATGACTCTGTACCTAATGGACAAGCCTAGGCAATTGGTCTTCATGTTTAGTAGGAAAACATACAACAAATGTTGCCAAAAATGTTACCATATTTTCACCCATAGCTTCAATCGGGTGGAGTGTATTGATTTTAAACTTAGAAAGTTAGGTACATTTTATTACCTTTCCTACATTACATTCAAATGTATAAATGAAAAATCCAAGAAAGATTACAATTACAGATTAATGCATTCATACATATGTATGTAATAGAAGAAAGATTTTGATCTTTCCAAAACAAAGTAATCTTTATTGAATGTATAACTATACATTGTCTCATACAAGCCATGAGACTAACCTTTGCTTATTCAATACAAATCATGAAAAATATATGCATGAATAAGTAAAGAGGAAAAATGAATGTGCATAGAAGGAAGGTAACTAGCCATTGCATGTGAATGACTAGTCTTGACTATTATCATTTCATCCTGTTGTTGTCCTGATCTTCATCTATCTATTATTTCTCCTTTCCACTCCTAGTCCTGCATATAGCAATAAAAATGGTGTTATAGTATACTCTAAGCAATGAATGATTACAAACATTGAATACATGTTCACCTTATCCATGTATACACTAATCATAACTCGCATTAAGTAAACTATGTATACAATTTAGGTGTCTCAGAAAACAATTGAAATCATCAAACACATCTGAAATATACATGTTTTCTCTAACTTGTTTTTTTTATGTGTAGATACAAAAAAAGTAATTGTTGATTTGTTTCATTAAGTTATAGCATGTGGGGTTAAATGTGGCTCCCATGAGGATTGAGCCCAGTGTGCTTTGTTGTACTTTGAAGAAGCATAGAAAGTTACATGATGATCAATATTACAGTATGCTAGCCCAAACAGTCAATGTAAATATGGGACTAAGTGCACAATATAAGGCAATACCTATACAACAAATACAATAATAGAGGCAATATTCCCGCTTAATGTTGAATAAAAGAGTAGTAAGCCACTAGTTTGTTTATATTGGATAAAGTGTTGCAAAAATGCCTGAAGCGTATCATTAAAACAATTATGCTATAATAGAAATGCTTGTGCAACAAAGTGGTGATCATGTAAATAAGAGTAGACTTAAAAGTGACAGTCTTTAAGGTAGCAAAATGACAAAAGAATTCATTGATCTTTTAGATCGTCAAATCCAATACTCAATAAGAATACTCAATATTATGACAATGTTGTAAGCACTAAGTGATGAAATGTAGCCATCAAGAGTATCTGCAAAATAGTTTTTCAAATCATATATGGTTGCAAGTTATCTTCATACAATCAATAAGCTTACTATTGTTCTTATTTTGCTTATAACAGACCATACAAATTGTTGCTCATCATAAATAATAGAAAATTGACTCAACCACCATTATAAGTGACATATAATCATTCAGAGAAATCATAAAGCATGAAGAAAATGTCATTAGTCATTATTATTCACTGTTGAAGCTATCAAGAATATCAAAAGATAGATGGAACAATCATGTTGGCAGTATACTAGACATCGTCCAGTTATCAAATGTTAGGATTTTTTGTTTTTGTATGAAATGTGGAGTTTTAGGTTCTTGTATCTAATAAGACATTTTAAAACATAATTCACAGTGTGACAAAAAAATAGTCAACAATACTATTTCAATAGTGATTTGTTAATAGTGATAGGCCCTTAAAATCATAGATATCTACAAGGTAACACTGACAAAGGAATTTGAGTCTTGTGAAGGTAGTACACAAGTTATAAAAATGCCTATAACAAAAAGGAGAAGATACTCAGATGGACATTCATTCACAAGTAAAATTGGAAATCACTATGCAGATGAGAGTGCAATCGTTGCTAAAAAACTCAAGTTGCAAATCAACCTAAGAGATTTTATCATGGATTTGAGAGAGTTTCTTCTTGATTCCCAGAAGCCTATTTTACACTTACTTTGATTTGATTATGGTTATGAAAATTGGGTCCTGTCATCAGTTTACAGATTACCTTGACATTGGTAGGCATTGCACACTTCAGGTCAAGCATAAGCAATGAAGAAAGTCACAACATAAGGATGACAATACATGGTGGAAGAGTAAAAATGACAATTCAAGGGTAATCCCATAAGGATATAGCTTACAATGAAGATTTTGTTGTTGAGAGACTATAGGTTTGTTATGAAGATTAAATCCCATTCATGAATGATAAGCATGTGAACCATTTGATAAAATGCCTAAATGGAATGTAATCTCATAGAAGGTCGTGAATGCAGACCATGGAAGTTTATTGAATAAAGGTTGCACACATTTCAAACATATAAATAACCCTTATTACATTGCACCTACAATTAATCATAAAGTGTGCATGGTTGACCTTGTTGCCCTTGCTATGCAATGACATTGAATATTTTGCAAACCATTTTTTCAATTCATAGGGCAGCATTTTCTTCTTCAAAGGAATATTATCAAGATTAATAGTAACAAATAAATAGAAGAGGCCGCAAGTTTCTTGATAACCCAGAATACTTAAATGAAGATTGAATGGAACGGATTTTCTACATAAATGTATAGCCATGACTAAAAAATGCCACAAAAAAGACAAAGTAAAAAGCACAACTATAAAATGTGTTCATTTTATGCAAAGAGGCTCAACTTTGACTGAAGCTTTCTTTCAGGAAATGAAATGGGGCAAAAAAGATTGGCTTACCCAACAGGTGTCTCCTTTATTTTTCATTATTGTTGTTAAAAAAATGCCTTTATAAGAATCGAAGTATGGTCTTTGTGGCAACCAAATAAACAAGAGAGGACAGAAAGATCAAATGAATGAAGGAAAATAATAGTTTTCCATGGCTTGTGAGGTATAAGCTAATGTAAAAATTCTATTCAAAAGATTGCTTCAAAACAATGGCTTACCTGTATTTTTCTAGAAAAGAACTGCAAATAATACAAATTAAATGCCTCTGTGGCTGCTAAAACAATTTCTTCAAAAAGCTTTAGTTGAAACCCTCATGGCTGGCGGCGCTATCTCCAGAAGCTTTGATATACAAAGTGAAAAAATCATTTGCACTTTTCCTCATCTATTTTTTTTCTTAGGGTTTTTTACCCTAATATGGCCAATGGGAGTTTTAGGTATTATTTGTCTAAGTTTTATTTAAAACTTTAATTTAGATTTGCTAGAAACCATGGCCTCTTTATGCTGTGGCATTTTCAATGCCTTAGGAAATTTCATAGTTTTGAAGAGTTTTCCCTTATATATATGTCATAATTAAGTCTTTAAGACTTTATGATGTTTGGCTTGGTATTTCCTAATGGTCGAATCATAGACATTTTTCTTTACTTGTTATTAAATGTAAATCATTTAATTAAGTGGGTGTAAATATAAACCCCTTAATTAGGTGTTTGTTTTGAATGCAAAACAAAAATACTTAAAGTTTTCAATGTATGAGGGATATGGATATGTTATGGAATTGTATCTTGCAAGCATCTAGAGGAATTAAAAAGGTTTTTCAAATATGAGGATAGCATATAGGAATGTTTAATTGCTTTTGAAGAAAATTTGGAGCTTTTGGGGGGAAATTTTGTGGAGTCATTATGGTGGACTTGGTCAATTTAGACTTTTTCAACATTTTGGAAGCCTTTTGGAGTAGATTTGGATGCTAGAATTTAGGGTTTATTATTGCATATGACCCCAACTGCTTCTAGAGCCTTCTTTGGTGGGAGATGAAAAGAATGCATATATTGATTTTTGTAACTAATTATTGAGTAATTCTATTCATGTAGCTCTTAGAGACAGTGACTTTTGGCAGTCCTTTCATAGGTCTTGTGCATGCTATTGTAACTCAGTTTTGGAGATGAAATTCAGTAAAGACCTTGATATTATTGATTTGAAAGCTTTGCCTACTTTTTCTTTGCATTTTTGTGTTCAGTTAACTAATTGATCAAGTTTTTAGTGAGGTAATGTTTATTTCCTTGAAGCTTTGTCTCATTTTTATAACCTTTATGCAAAAGGTATGTTATGTAGGTTACAAATTGTGTCAAAAGGTGTAAATGATTTTTTGGATGTGAAATTAACTTTCCTTCTAAGAGTCTGAGCACTAAGACCTATTTTTGAAACACTTTTATAAGAATATACAGAAATGGGTTGTGAAAATTCATCTTCAATCATTACAAGCATGTGTATGATATCTGGTTTCAAATTCAAGTAATGTTTAGGTGTATCACCATAGGATTTAGTTTTCATTTTCATGCACTTCTATTTCTGTTTTCCTTCACAATGAATAGTTTTTAGGTAATAACCCAAGTAGGAAGTTGGCCTTCTTGGGAGGTTGACCTCTTTTTATGAGTGACCCATGAATTTAGAGGTCTTCCCATTTTTCTTTGAAAATGCTAAGTCTTACAGAGCCTGGGTATGTGCAGGATCACATGGAAAAAATAGGCCCTTAAGTGGTAAATAATTTAGAAAAATCAAAGTTAGTCAACTCGACATAAAAAAATGAATAAGTTATCTATATTATTTCAAAAATATGTACGAATAGAATCTATAGAAAATTGAATGTAGTTTCTAAACTACTAGGTTTGTTTTTTTTTTAAATCTATTTGGTGAAAATTTGAAATTTCAATGCAATAGTACTTAAATTTAGGGAAAAATAAGTAGGTGTTTGTCTGACCACCCTAACCATAATAAAAAGATGATAATTTTTTATAAGATTTTAGATATAAGTAGAGGACTCATGTCTCAATGTGATGCATATTTTTTTGTATTTTTTTTCCAAGTAAATAATTAATTATGAATTTTTTATTACAAATTTTAAAAAATATAAAAAAGCTTGTATGTTTGACCACCTTAACTTGGTCAAAACTTCATGAAATTCATTTTTTCTTTTTTTAATCCTATAGTACGCAAAGCATAGAATGTGACATATGTTTTGGATTCAAAAAATGTGATATTGTTTGAAAGCTATAGATGTTTTTCAATCAGCCTATCAATCATGAATTTAGTCATAATTCAAATAGAAAATGAATAATAATTACTTATTAAATTTAAAATAAAGCATAATTTATATTGGTGGAAAGTTGTGAATCTTGTTTAAAAACCCTTTTTTTTTATCAATTTTGGGTAAAAAGAAAGCCATCAGCCACATACCCATCATATTGCCACTTTTTGGCCCATCATGATCTTGCACATACCTAGCTTAAACTTGTTAAATCATGCAGCTTAGCTAGGGTGCAATTTCAGTAGTTAACACTACTTTAATAGGGAAAAGATTGGATTTAGTTCAATCCCAAGTCTCTGATAATTAGGTCTTGATTGTACTAGGTTCGCTCTTAGGTATAATGTGATATTGATGTTAATCTCAAAGGGGATGTAGTCATTTAGAATCATATATACTAGATACTGAGTTTTAAATTGGAACTTAAGAAAAAATAGGATGAAATCGAAAGATTTGAAAATAATATTTGATGAACATCAACAATTTCTTTGCTATCACCTAAGTCGATTTAGCATTAAGCATTCAACAATTTTATAGGAAATGAATATTTTCAACAAATTTCTATCCATTCACTTATTTTTGGAACATTTTCAAGGAATTTAAACATATATTCTAAAATAAAGCGTAAAAATACTAAAAATTAAAAATTTCTCCTGATTATTCTCCATGCATGCCCCAAAGAATTAACTAAAATAGAGAAAACTAATTTATATTTCACTAGATTGCTTCATAGCTACATATAAAATGGTGTGAGCTTTTAAATAGAGGGGTTTTAGTTTGGACAATGAGCGGGTTTTTTATGTACCCTTAAACGGTGAAAAAAATAGTCTTGCTCAATTGAACTAACAAAACCAGCTACAAAAGATTCATGAGATAGGTAGCTATCCAGTTGGCTCTGATATTAATCAATGTCTACATGCATACAAAGTTTTATGCTAGAATGATTCAAAAAATAGGAAAAAAGAAGAAAACTCAAAGAAGTTTTGGCTCTTCTAACATCCACAAATTCTGAACTTAACTAAAAAGGAAATATCCTCCGGCCTTTTATATAACACAAGGCAAACAAAAAATAAGATAAATACATGAGAGTAAATCCAAGGGACCAATCAAATCAAGGCACATGGAATGTAGTGATCTATAGGAGAATTGCAATCAAATTCAATGAAAGTCAACTCCAATTACACATTGAAGTTCTTTAGGTTTTAATCTTTAATCATCGCCAAGATGATACTTCGAATCAGGGTAGTGTGTAGGAACGTTCCATACATTCAGAATGAAGAAGTGGAATTTTCACCCCCACACTTTATTTTGATCCAAGTCTTCTACTCTTGGGAATGGGCTTTCTTGAATATTGGCATTTTGTCTCCACTACATGTGCAATACCGAGATCTCCAACATTCTAGTGGATTCAAAGCACTCTTCCTTATAACCTCCTAGAGTATGCAACCTGACCTGGATATAACTCTATGCATTATTCAAATTTTCCTAGCCATCCATACCTAAACTTTGCATCACAATCTACATCTCTTGCAATCACAAATTTCATATATTAAATCCCTTTTAAAAATTAAAACTTTAATGAACATCTCATGTAAATAAATTCATTATTAAAATGTTAGTACACAAATCTCATAAATAATACACTTTCTAACATAACATAAATCCTTGCATAATTATTCTCTACATATACCAGATTACTGAACTATCAGAAGCATTAGATATCCTTAAGATTTCAAAAAAAATCAATTCGCATCATTTCCTGATGCCCAGTACCTAGTATTCAGCTTTATCCATGAGCTTTTCCCAGACTTCAGTTTTACTGGAACTTCCTTTTACTGGAATCCAAAACTCAGACCAAACACTCCACTTAATTTCACACCACCTTTTTCCTTTCAAACATTTTTTATTTCTAGTATCCAATAACCGAAAACACTTACATTATGAAGTACTCTTTAATAAAAAAATTTCTCTTAACTTTTTTGCTTTCGATGATCCTTTCAACTTGCTAGCTCATGCCATAAGAGTTATTTTTTTTTACTTGGGTCCCCAAGTCTTACAGTCTTGGGGTATGTTGTTAGAACACACAACTTGCGACCAATAAAACCAAATTTATACCAAACATGAAATTAAATCACCAGTCATAAATTATAATTTATACATATTTTAAAACAATAACTTTCTCTTTTACATAGATTTTGACATAAAAAAGTAAAAATCCACTGAAAACATCTGTGTGTGCTCTGATTAATTCCAATTTTTTGGAATTTAGTGAAAAGAATCAGTTCATTGACATTGAACTACATAATATGGTAATCCTCCAAAGCCAACCGGGAATAGAGCCTTGCTACCAATCAAGAGTCCATAGCCCCAACAAGGTTATCTCTGTAATTCCCCCCAAACATAGCTCTACTACCAGCCAGGTGTCTATAGCCTCGATAGAGCTATTTGGATAGCCTAATGGTTTGTTCTTTTTTATAGATACTGCAATAATAGCTCATTTTTCAACTTTTGATATTTTAATGATAACTCATTTTTCAACTTTTGATATTTTAATGATAGCTCATTTTTCAACTTGTGGGCAATGAAGCCTTCTATTAGGTTAGAAATTACAATGGCAGTGAAGGTTACCTTTTGATTTTTAACTCAATGCTAATCCCTTCATCAATTCACCATTTCCAAAAAAAATCATTTAATAATTCCCTATTGGTGTGTATTTACAGCTAATTTTTCCTATTTTATGCCAAATCCTAACTAACTACAACTTGCTATGTGTTAAAAAACATGCATAAATTAAAATTTAGCAACAAACAATTTAATAATCAAATTAAAATCTAAATTTAGAAACATTAGTTACCATCCTTCTAATTAAATTTTATGGCAACTGCTAAATACTCGGCTAGCACTCCCAATTTGATAGCACTGCACCTCATTAATGAATAAAAAATGTCATGATTACATTGAAGTGTGATCACATTATTCTACATTAAATTTGTACACCTTATTTTACACGTATTATTCCTTTCAACTTACTTGGGTGATGATTTGTATTGCCTTACTGGCTTCATTTTCATTTCTACTCCACACACAAGCACCTCCATAATTAATACGACTCAAAAAAATAATATGAAATGACCACCCTTTATTTTGAAATCTTCAACTTGCTTGATTCATAATCTTCATACTGCTCAAATTTGAAGCAATTTATTATGCAAAGAATTAATTTGACTTAACATTTTACTCTAAAGATAATTGTTTGATTGCCACATTGCTTACGATTTCCAAGAATTCACTCTCGAGGCAACTATGTACCGGAACTTCCTCACGACTTTCTATAAATTATGTCTTTCTTCTCGAATTCTCCACACTTTTCTTAGCTTTCTTCTCTTTTTCTATGTTTTTTCTTTGTTTATTCTCTTGCTTCTAGGCCATGGATACTCCAATTTTCTTAAGTTGGTCTCGCTGCCATAATGTTTTCCTAGGAAGTATCACACTGCAAAGGCTTGAAAAGGTTTTCTTCGTTCAAAATTCCAGTTTCACTATACCAAATTTGTGCTTAGTTCTTGGGGAAAAGCATGTTGAGTCCAACCAGTACTTTCTCTTTTACTTCGATGTGGCTTCTCATTTTGTCGGATCACTTTTGGATATTGGGTTACCTATTGAATATGTTCACTCGACTACCAATTTGATAGTAAACCTTGAATATTTGGAGAATCTAGATACTATTTTGTCTATTGCTCACTTGACCATTGGAATCCCTTCCATGGATGATATTCCTTGTTTCCTAGAGCATGGGGAAGTAGTTCCACTCTAGCCTTTCCTCACTGACCTCCATAGTCATGAATTTGAAGTTCACCGGGAACTTTCCTACATAGGGTATTTGGTCCTGATAGATGAGGCATCCCATATCAACTGAATGGATATTACTACCTAAAAATTTTCTCACTATTTTGGCTTTTTGATCCCTTTTGAAGCAAGAATTTTGATATCTCATGTATATACGTGATATACACACATATATATAGCTTTTAGTACATCTTAAAGAATGTTTTACTGTGTATAGTTTTATATTTTTGCATTTCATAGTTCATTTTTACAAATGTTTGAATTAACTCTCATACATAAGATAAGTTAAGCAAAATTTTCTAATGTAGAGGCCAAGAAAAAAAAGAGAAAAAAGAAAGAAGCAAATGAAACACAACAAACACTACAAAAAGAAAACTAACCCTAACTAACCAAATTTCTAATCTAACAAGCGATTAACCCTAGCAAAAAAAATTATTTTAATTTCTATGACTATTTCCATTGTTGTTTTGGTACGAATTACAACAGGGTTATCCTTGAATTCATTAAAAAAAAAAAAATCACTCTATTGTAACAATGAATTATTTTAATTTTTCTGCACTTAATAATCATAAATTAAAAGGTGTACTTACCAATGAATTGGCTCATATGTATGAAAATGACCTTATTAATGGTTGATTGCACACATTTTATCTGATGCAACCATACTCTACCTTCTTCCAACCCTGGTTCATTTCCTTGAATGGTTGTGTCCATTTCTCGACTTTCTCCTCCCAAAATTTTCATGTCTTTTGTCCTAACTTCACTTTGCACTTTGTTAGACCAAGATGTACCATAATTTATATTGTTATCATAAAGAGAAAAACTAAAATTTTGATACTCGGTATCTTGCATAAAATCAGGGAAATTTCCTTTTTTTAACTTGTGAATTTTCAACTTGGAGTTACACGCATCTCCTGCTCGATTTTCCCGCTCCTCTTCCTCATTTACGTTTTCCATGTATAAGGAGAATGATGACTCATCAATATTATCTCCTCATTTTTTATGCGATGTCTCTAAACCTCAACATTTTGACCTATTTACCTATTAAATGTTAGGATTTTCTTTATAATAATTGCATTTTTCAAACTGTCTTGATGTATTAGTTAATTTTTTAATGTTTCCAATTCCACCAGGGTTAAACATTTTTCTCACTAATAGTTCTTTTCATCTAGTAGTTAGAACTTCTTCTGTTAACGAAATTGCTTTACACATGGCCAAGCTAACCCTAGTTAAAAAAAATCACAATCGAGAGTTCACTATGATTCGTTGTATCATGAATCCTACATTCGGTGACTATACCAAAAGTGAATAAACCCGAAGGATATAATCTCTAGTTAATTTTTTTTTAAGTTACCAACTTTCATATTGAAAAACTAGCTTGCACTCAATTTCACTTTACAAGCTTCCTTCCAAACTCAGAACTAAAATAAAATTCAAATATACACCCTCTAATTCAAAGATAAGGCCCAAAATTCAAAGTTGGCCCTCCTTCTAGTGCCAGCTCCTATTCATGACAATTTTACTCACAACAATAGGGCGAATGAATTCTTCACAGGTAAACCAAAAAGAGCTTATCCTTCTTGAAAGATATGGAAGGAAGGAAACTTAAAAGGGGATCTTGCTTTAATAGTGAAAAGATTAGCTTTAGTTTAATCCCAAGTCTTTGATAATCAAGTCTTGATTGTACTAGGTTTTCTCTCGGGTATAATGTGATATTGTTGTTAATCTCAAAGGGAATGTGGTCATTTAGAATCATATATACTAGATACTAAAGTTAAATTGGAACTTAAGAACAAATATGATGAAATCAAAAGATTTGAAAATAATATTTCATGAACATCAACAATTTCTTTGATATAACTTAAGTAGATTTAGCATTAAGCATTCAACAATTTTATAGGAAATGAAATATTTTCAAAAAAATTCTATCCATTCACTTATTTTTGGAACATTTTCAAGGAATTCAAACATCTATTCTAAAATAAAGCATAAAAATATTAAAAATTAAAAATTTCTCCCAGTTATTCTCCATGCATGCCCCAAAAAATTAACTAAAATAGAGCAAACTGCTTTATACTTCACTAGATTTCTTCACAACTACATATAAAATGGTGTGAGCTTTTAAAGAGATGGTTTTAGATTGGACACTGAGTAGGTTTTTTATGCACCCTTAAATGGTGCAACATATAGTCTTGCTCGGCTGAACTAACAAAATTGGCTACAAAAGATGAATGAGATAGGTAGTTATCCAATTGGATTTGATATTAATCAATGTCTACATGCATACAATTTTTTTATGCTGGAATGATTTAGAAAATAGGAAAAAAGAGAAAAACTCAAAGAAGTTTTAAATCTCTTCCAACATCCACAAATTCTGAACTTAACTAAAAAAGAAAGATCCTCTAACCTTTTATAGAACACAAGGCACAAAAAGGATAAGATAAATACATGAGAGGAAATCCAACGGACCAATCACATCAAGGCACATGGAATGTAGTGACCTATAGGAGAATTGCAATCAAAGTCAATGAAAGTCAACTCCAATTACACATTGAAGTTCTTCAGGTTTTAATATTTAATCATTACCACGATGATACTTTGATATCCATTGTTGTAAGAAAACTCCACTAAATATAGATAATCCTCCCAACAAGACTATTGATCCATGACATACATCCTGAGCATATCCTCGAGAACTTGATTAACCCTCTAGTTCTACCCATCTATCTCCAGACAATAAGCAAAACTAAATTTCAACTAAGTCCCCAATGTATGTTGCAAGGATGTCCAAAGTGCAGAAGTGAACACTGAATCTCTATCAAAGATAATCCTATGAGGAATCCTATGCAATCTAGTAATATCCTCCATGAAAATCTTGGCCACTGAAGAAGCATTATATGAAGACTGAACAAGAGAAAAATGTGCAACCTTAGTCAACCCATCCATGGTGACCATGATAGCATCATGACAATGAGAAGAAACTGGAAAACCAACTATGAAGTCCATTGAAATGATGTCCCATTTCCATTTTGGAACAAGATGTGGCTACAAAAAGACTCGTATGGTGCTTATGTTTTTCCTTAACTTTCTAACACTCCAAACACCTCAAAAAAAAAAATTGCAATATCCCTCTTCACTCTGGCCTAAAAATACAAATGTCAAAGGTCTACATGCATCTTCTTGACACCTGGATGAACTAAGTAAGGTGCCTGATGTGCCTGTAATAATTAGGGTACGAAGACCCTCTAAAGGAGGAACATAGATGCGACCTAAATATTGGAAAATACCATCTGACTCAAGGGAATAACCTACAAATCTACCCTCCAAAGCTTGGCCTAAATCAACCTTTTTCTTCACCTCCTAATAACAAATGTTTGTAGGAAGTGATGCAAGAATCTAACTCCTCAAATCCACTCAAAGAGTCACTACTGAAAGCTCATGCCTCCATTACATAAGAATTTCTAGCACCATTCTCCTTACCCTGGATATACTTCACCTCAAAATCGTACTCACACAAGAACTCCATCCACTACCTTTTCCTAGCATTCAGGTTTGGTTGTGTGAAGATATAATATAAATTGTGATGATCGCTATGCAGCTAAAACTGACACCCTGGCAATAGAAAGTGTCTCCATCTCACTAAGGCATGAACAATGATAGCTAACTCCAAATCATGCATGGGATAGTTCAACTTGTGATCCTTGAGTTTGCAAGAATCATAGGCTAGATCACATGACCATCCTGCATCAAAACTGCTCCTAGACCCTCTAGAGATGCATTGGTACACAAAAAAGAGTCTCTAGTAGGATCAAGAATTGCCAAGATAGGTGCACTAGTCAACCTCTCCTTGAGGGTCTAAAAGGCTACCTGACACTATTCTTACCAAATGAACTTCTTCCCTCTCCTCTGAAGAGAAGTAATAGGGTGAGCTATTCTCAAAAAACCCTGTGCAAACCATTGATAATGACCTCTTAAGCCCATAAAGTTGTGAACCTTTGAAACATTAGTGGGCTTGAGCCAATCTATGATGGCTTGGATCTTCGAAGGATCCACAACAATAACCTCTCCTGAAATAACATGCCCCAAATATCTCACCTCTGTCTGAAAGAATTCACACTTAGCCAAGTTCACATATAGCTAATTCTCCCTCAGACACTACAAAACTTACCACAAATGCTCCTTGGGCTCCTCCATAAACATAGAATAGATCAAAATGTCATCCAAGAACACAAGGAAAAATATGTCAAGATAGGTGAAAAACACTCCATTCATCAAGCTCATGAACATAGATGGTGCATTTTTCAACCCAAAAGGCACAATAGTGAACTTGTAGTGCCCATAACGAGTATGAAATGTAGTCTTATGAATGTCTACCTCAAATATACACAACTGGTAAAACCTCGAATTTAGATCAATCTTCAAAAAAAACTTGGCTCCCTTTATCTGATCAAAGAGGTCATCAATCCTCGATAAGGGATATATGTTCTTCATTGTCACCTTATTCAACTGTTGATAATCAATACACAACTAAAGGGATCCATCCATTTTCTTCACAAATATGACTAGTGCTCCCCAAGGAGAGACACTAGGATGAATAAACCCCTTCGCCAACGACTCCTCTAATTGCAAGTGAAGTTCCTTAAGCTCTTGAGTAGCTATCTAATACAAAGCTTGAGAGATAGGTTCTACTCCAGGAATAAGATCTATCCTGAAATTGCTGTCATGCTTAGGTGGCATCCCCAGAATCTCACTAGGAAAAACATGTGCATACTGCCTAAGGATAGGATGATCATCGAGGGAGACCTCTCAACTCTCCCCTAACTCCAAATTATTAACATTAACAACAAAAAACTTACAACCCTAATGCATACATCTCCTCAACTACATAGTAGAAATCATAAGCAAGGAGATGGGTCTCTAAATGCCAATACCTCAACCTCCCTACCAGAATCATCCACACGCCACACTGACTTACATCAAAAATCTTTCACTTCTCAGTGAGCCTCCAACCAATCTATAACAAACACTATGTCATATGATCCTAGGGAAATGATATAGAGATCCACTGTGGTAAAAAGAGAACCAATCCTCAATCTACATCCATGCACAAGGTATTCTATTGCTACTTTTTCTCTGAAGGCCAATTCAACCTACCACCTAACATCCTACTTTGCTACCACTAGTCCACATCGCTCTACTAGAGAAGGTAAAGTAAACAAATCATAAGCACCAGAGTAAAAAAGAATAGAAATACCAATACCCTGCAACACACTTGAAGCCTCCACAACTATGCCCTAATGTTCTACCTAGTAGTTATCAACTGCTACAAACACTCTATGAGACCTGCATGCATCAAACACTATTGGCTTTGAGGTTGTTGGCCTCTAACTGAATCCTAATGTGTCCTTCTAAAGACATTGTCTAGTTGTGTGTCCCTATTGGTAGCAAGAAAAACAACCCGTACCCCTGCCACAACCTCTACCACCTGAGGGTACGCTAGACTACTAGAAGCTACCTCTACTAACTCCTGACTAAGTTCCCTCTAAGCTAGCTAATCAAAATGATCATGCTTGGCTCACTACGAACTCTAATTTTTCTTGGGGTAAAACCTACCACCTTGCTGAGATTGAGAATTCTTAGGTTTTGTTTGACAATGTTGTTGTTGCTACTATTGTCCACCCTTAGTGGGCACATGATGACTCCTAGAGCAACCCACTGCCTAATACTAACCACCTCGAGACCCAAAACTTGTTGAAGGTTCACTACCAATCTACACACCTATATGACCTCCTAGCACCATGGCCAAATTCTCCTCTACCAATTGAGCTTTCTCTACTGTCACCTCCATGGTCTTTGACTTGAAGACACAAACTCTCCCACTTATACAAGCATTCAAGCCCCTAATGAAGTGTTGCACCAACATAGCCTCATCATCTCCAATACCTGCATACTACTTAAGCTCATAGAACCTACACTCATACTGCTCTATTGACATGTCCATCTATCTCAACTCATGAAAATCATCAGCCTGACAATGTCTCCACTGGTTTGATAGGAAAGAAGCTCTGAACCTCTCCAAGAACATATACCAAGAGACTGAACCAATATCTAGATGCAATTTATGTTCCCCCAAGTTCCACCATGTGGAAGCAAAACCTCTAAGGTGCATGATGGCACATCGTGCCTTGGTGTTGCTACCATACAATTGCATGGAAAAACACCTATCCAAATCTATAAACAGAGTCTCTGCCTTCAAACCACTACCAAAACCATCAAAAGTGGGAGGATGTTCCCTCATGAGATCTCTCATATGACCTGCTAAAATAGTCTCCTACTCTGCTAAAACCTCTCTCCTCCTAGGAGACTTTTCTCTTTCCCTAACCACCTATTGATTATCCTCCTATCTAGGGCCTAGGTAGGTAAGGAAATCCTCAATAAAATGATGCAATTGAGCTCCCTCTAACCCTATTTTTCCTAGATTATGATCTCCACCTCCATGATTATTCTAAGAACCCTGATATTCCTCATGTTCACTCTTGTGGGAACCTTGACAAGAAGTGTCCTAGTGGTTAGCCCCACGACCACCATCATGACCCCTACCTCAACCTTGAACTCTAGGAATCTTCCTACACAAACACCACAAAATGAAATTCTAAAGTTTATTAGGTGAGGATGACAAAAGGGAAACATAAGCTCAAGAGTATAAACACTAGGAAAACATAATGGGCTCATATTAACTAGAGTACCCAGTGTTAGAACTTGGCTTTGATACCAAGTGTAACACCCCACTAAAGAACCATAGAGGGAAAAACTACAATGACACAATAATGGACTAATTTTTTTAAAAGGTAAATAATAGTGAACTGTAATTTATAACATAAAATTTAAAATAAACCTAGGTCCTCTAAGGTTCCATGACAACGTTACTAACACAACTCCAACATGAACTAGAACTATTTCATTATCCAATATGCTAAAATGATTATGCAAGTAAAAAAGTACATTTAATTCCACCACATTGAATGATTATACAATATGAGTCTCCATAACATATTACTAGATAGCAACATGAAAGAACGTTTACCAATATCTAACAAGTATATATACAAATTACATTTCATGAGAGTACATAATAACTATTACATCATTCCACTTATTATAATAGGGGCTTCCCGGAATACAAATGGGAAGATTACATCAATGTTATAATAAATAGTACTTTTGAACATGCAAGAGCAAGACATATACATAGAGACTATCTCTCGAACAGGTACAAGATCTGGAATCCGCTATACAATGAACAATCTCCACGCACATGAACAACTGCAAGGGAAACCCAATGGAGGAAAAAGCACCAACTTCCTGACCATGTGGAACCCTAATTTCCACTCCCCATGCTAGGAGATAACAATAAGGTCCCACTACAACAAGTAGTCAAGAAGACAGAAGGCCAACACAAAAGGACTAAACACAGCTCCAACATAACAAGTACAACATGTACATCACATAACATAATCATCACTTCCAGAGGTACATGCAAAACAGATAGGGGAAAACATGACTAGGGAATGCTAAACTGTAATTGAGGAGAGTGTGATCACATGGTCCTAGCATGGGTTAGGCATCCAATTATCTTGATTAATGTGAAATCTACCCAACCCTGTAATTCATTATTAATGTTATCACTGGATTAAAAAACTCCCAATTAGTTATCCTGGTCAACCACTTTGGGTTCCAGCCCCCATTGAAAGCCACTGCCCCTACTTGCAACTAGTAGACCCTACTCACCAAGCAAGGTAAAAACCATCACATGAATCTCACACATAAAAGAATCAAACTTTCATTCTTCATAATATAAGTTAATCAACTTTCTTCCACAATTGTTTTATATAGCTATGAATACACATACATGTATACAAATATACATTTATATATATAAGGATATATACATATACATATTTCAGTAAATGTATATATACAAATATATACATATATACAAGTGTACAAATCATATTCTTAATGTTGGTTGAAATACAATATTTCTTTTAATAAGAAAATACATTTATATTCCCACATATTTAAATATAAAACACACACAAAGATATATATATATATATATATATATATATATATATATATATATATATATATATATATATATATATATAATTTTATTTTTCACATTTTAAAATAGAAAGAACATACACATACGTACATATATATATTTTAATATAACAAAAGTCAAAAAGTTGAATTTGAAGCTTACAACATATAGACAAAGGTTTGAATCATTAAACACTATGAATACAAGGGATCAAATCATAAAACATTATGAAGACGATAATAATACGCAAGTCATACAATGATAACACCATTTTAGCATGGAATTGATTCATTAGTTTGAATGGAAACTTTCCCTTTAACCATCAATATGATAGGAAATCATTGAGGATAAAAATTTCAAACCAAATGTCAAGCATGGGAAAGTGGTTTTAACACTATGGTTCCAAAGTAGCATGCATGCCCCAGATCACATTCTTCAAACAATCAACATATTAAAATATATTAGGCCAAATAAGTCACACCAAGATATTTGAATTAAATCGTTCAAACTACATTTGGAACAATAGCAAAGGGTGGGCAAACATTTAAACCAATTTAATCGATTTCCAAGTATGGTGTATACGCAGGGAAATAAAAAAATTTAACATTTAGCTTAATATTAGAAGCCATTATAGAGATATAGTGCATCCCAAAAATAATAGAGAAAGGGATTGAAAATTGCAGAAGTGATTTGAAAAAGCATGCATTGTTGATTGGTTGCAAACAAAAAAGAATGTCGAAGGCCAGAGACAAATAACGTGGAGTGATTTAAGTGAATACCTATTGGCTGCCATATATTGAACAGAGAAGATGATTGTTCCAGAGATCTTCATTTTCTTTTTACAACTATTTAAAGTTAAATGAGTGGATCGAAATCAATCACACACAACACAATCAAATTAAATATATGATTCGGTTTCTTCTAAGCTGTAGACATTTCAAATGTAGTGTCGAAGAATAGAAATACAAAGAGGGAAACTCTAGAAGGCTAAGGAAAAAGGGAAAATCATATATCGATTTCCAAGCTTAGAAGAATACTTCGGATGCAACTTATTAGGTATTTGTGCAAACAATACATTAGTAAAAGCGGAGAATAAGGTTATAAGAAAATATCATAAGGCAACAATAAGGAAAACAAGATAGAATAAATGAATTGAGCAAAACACCCACAAAACGGTTTCGAGAGAGGGGCCTTGGTAAACTTTAGAAAATACTATTTTCTAATTTTTTTCACTTCAAATGGAGTAAACAAGGAATTTTTTTATTTCTTTCCAACATTACAATCAAACTTTTTTCTTCAAAAAAAATAGAGATAGAAATTTTAAAAGAATGGAACCTGGTTAAAGGTAATTTGCATAGTTGTAGATTTGATGCCAAATTCAGGCTTCTTAGCTTGCAACTCCAACTTCTTCAAAATCCTCCAACAATTTTCATAGCCTTTCCATTCCAAACAACCCCCCCTCCCTCCCTCCCCAAAAGAAAAAAGAAAAAAAAACCAAATAAAAGTTTCCCAAAACCAGAAGAAATTCATGGGAAAGAGAAAACAAGACTCTTTTTTTCCCAGAAAAATAAAATTAATTATAATACAAGTTTCCCCAAATTATTTTAAAAAAATGAAAAGTTGTTGAAGATTCTTAGAAGTTTATTTTTAGCAAATAATTAATTTTCTTCTGACCACTTGAACTACATGTAGCTACATGCTCAATGGGGTTGTTATCAGTAGTCTCATTTAGAAATTTCATTTATTGCTCCCAGAAAGACCAACTTTTAATATTATTTATTTATCATTTTACTATTATTATTTAGTCATTTATTTATTGCAACATCAAATAAAGTACTTTTATTTTATATTACCATATTTTATCACTTTTAATTTAATATAAGTCATCTTATTTAATAAATATATTTATGTTTAGTTATCAAAACACTTTTTAACTTGATAATTCAATTTAATAATTTAATCCACCAAGAATGACATTTATAACTATTTATTAACATGCTTTAACCAAAATAATTTATTTAATTCATTTAATAATCAAACAACATTTATCGAGAAAATATAAGTTAAACAATCACATAACAATAACAATTTAATTGAACATAAAAAAGGTAAAAAATGATACCAACTAACCGCAAACAATAGACAATGTTGATGGGGTAATCAACTAGATACTCATCCTCTTTGAGGATGATGGCTAGGGTAGGGGACCAAATGTTATATCCATTCAACAATTTCCATTGGGTTTAAGGCACACTCAGACTTGAGAATTTAGGTGGAGTCAATGCCTGGTACCTACAACCTACAACAAACAAAATAGTTGAGTATATATATAATCATACGATCAAGCACACTGTGAAAGGAAATTGCAACATAGCATGATACTTATGAATGAGTAATGTGACACTGTACCTTTCACCAAAACACATCAAATGATAACCACATCAATACATAACCATTAGTTGCTTAACAAATAAGATAGAACAATCAATTACATGGAAAACAAGATAAGAGCAATCACCAGATAATAGCATCATAACCATGATCATATAACACATAATGCTCATAATTAACTTAATCCACATAATCTAATATATCCATATAGCTGCAATAACATGTGTATAAACTCAAGTAATAGAAGTATCATCAAGTATCATCAAACTATCATCCAAAATGTTCATCGTAGTAGTAAGTCAAGCATCAAACAAAGTACCATAATGTCTGGTCCTAAGCAGAACTACTAGTCTAATACAAAAAAAAAAGGGGGCACTATAGTGCTTAGCTTGATATCATTATTTGAATAATGTGTTTCATAATGAAGAATCATATATGATATTTTATGTTGGATTACTTGATTTGTGTTGATATGTAAAATGATTTATTTTATTTTATTTACTTATATATATGCATATATTTCTATCATATTGACACATCTTGTTGAGAGTACAAGGATTTGTAATACCGATGGAATTGAAAGTATTCACTTAGCCACTTTAAGTTGTGCAAAATGGGAGCTTGGCATAGGAACCTATGGGTTATTTATGTTTATGTTGAGTTATGTGGTTTTTATGTATGGTATGCATCATGTATTATGTGATTATGTTTTATGTGAGTTCATAATTTCAAATTTTAGAAAAGTGGATTTTAAAGTGTGTTTAGAGGGGTCTAGGGTGTGTTTTGTGTGCTAAAAGTTGTCTTAGGACCTAAAGTTATAGGTGGGAAGGTTATTTTTGTTATTTGAAATCTTTTTTAAAAAAAATTACTCCTTTTTTCCTCACTCATAAAAGTGACAAAAAGGGAGGGTGGTTAAGGGGTTGAGGTGGTTATGTGAGGGAGTTATTTATCCCTTTTCTTTAAAATCTCATCCTCATGGAGAGGAGATTTTTTCCCTTGTTTATTTTGTTCTTTGCACTTTTGTGATCTTTCTTTTTGGGATATTTTGGGAGGAGGAAGAGGAGGAGTTTGTTGTAAAAAGGAGGAGACTATCCATCCAAGAAAGTCTACCATTGTTGGGATTATAGAATTTGGAGGTATTCTTGTTCTTTAATATTTTGTGGTCATATGTTGCGATTTCTTAAAGATGGTCTTAATTTGAGGGTTTTGAACTTCAGAGTTTTGATTTGAGGTTTTCTATTTAAGTATTTCTTTTGATATGGTGTATCTTGTTGTATGTGTTATATCTTTTCTATGTGTTCTTTCTTAGGGGATTTCACCCCTTATTGTATAGAGGAGCCTTTGGTCCTCCATGTGTAGGGGTTTTGAGTGGAAGTAGCTCCCTCAAATAGGGGCTTTTCATTTTGGGATAAGAGTGTATCGTTCAGGTAATGGCTATTACTAGAGGTATAAGTACCCTTGCATCTATTAGATATGAGCATCCCATTGTATTTTATAGATATATACTGTTGGGAGGAATAAGGGTGTGGATTGTGTTGTGATTTTGTGGCATTGGTGAGGTGATGTTGTGGTGTTGGTGTGGAGATCATGTGGAGTGCTATGGATAAGTCGTGATTGTGATGTTATATTTTGTTCCCGATGTTTAGTTGAGCCCATACTTCCCTTAAGTGGTTTGCATGTGGGGTAAACCAATGTGGTAGAAATATGTTGTGATTTTATGTGAATGTCTTGTTATGAGGATTATTGTATATGTGAAATAATATTGTGTACATGTGTTTTAGTCTTGAGTTAAGTGGTTTCATGTGGCTAAGTGAATACCCCATGCTCAAGAGTGGGTTGCATAGAACCTTATGATTGGCTAGAAATACCATTGATATATTCTTGTTTTTTTTTTTCATTTTGTACTTTTTAGGATTGAAGGGAGATATGGAAGTGATCCTTTGAAAATTTTCTTCTCAATACCTTGAAACATGTAATAAATGGTGTATTAGGATAAGGGGGAACTTCTTGGGTTGATAAGTGTTTCTATGCTCTAAATCCTTTGTAATTGTAACATTTTGTGCACATTTGGAATCAAGAAAAGATGTTCCTAATGATGTGTACTTACACTTCAAAGTTCTAGGCTTCCTTGATAAAAGGTTGCAACACAATTACTTGAAGGAAATGATTCCTTATTATGAACTTTATATTTTACCTTATTGTTATATATTCTATTTGAGTTTAGTTTAGAAAGGAAAGTTTCATGAAGATTGTAGAGGTTTATTGCATAAATCTCTATCTTTGGGAAATGAGATATAAATAACATATGTTTCTTGAAGTACAAATTTAATGAAGTCAAGAACTAGTTGTTATTGAATCTTGTTTGTGAATTAAAGAAAAATATTACTCTACCATAGTATTAAAAAAGAAGCTTTTGGTAAAGTTGCAAGTATATTACAGACTTGATACTGATCTAATACATTTCCATGCTTGAGTTTTCTTGATTTTCATGAAAAGAAGCTAAGGGATTGAGAATTATACAAAAAAATACTACAAATTCTTAAATACATGTTCACATAGGTTAATCATTGAAATTGCACAATAGGTAGTTATTCTGGAACTACAATGGGAGGGGGCCTATCATTTCCATAACATTAGTTTAATTTTGGTGACTTAGAAACCTTATGAAATCTGTTGGAAATTTAATTCTCCTAAGCCCGAATTCACATCAACTCGCCCAGTTGCTTCACCTACTCGTCAGGAGCCTCCAACGACATTTTTTGGGATCTTCATCCCTACAACTCCTAATAGCCCCTGAATTTAATGTGGTAGGAATTTTTTAATTCCAAACTAATGATGCTAGGTAATTTTGAATTTGAGAGGGAATGTTTGGAAGAAAAAAAGAATTGAAGGCAGATTATTCAGTCAGTTGGAAGAGTTGAAGAAGTTTTATGTGCATCTATAGTCTATAGACATAAGAGAATGTTTTTTGTTCCCTATGTGATTCAGAGAAGTCTGTGTGAGCTCCCAGAAGCTCCTGAATAGTAGCAGCTATTTGTTTTTTGGTTGAGTAGTGATTGCTCCTGAAGAGCTCTACGTAGCTCCTGCCAGTGAGCTCCTAACAACTCTTGAAGTTTGTTGTTTATCTAGTTGAGAAGCTCATGAAGCTCCCAGAAGTTAGTAGTCTATAGTTTGAGTTTAGTTTCTGAGTTTTATGTTTAATTATCCATGTATTTCTATTTCCAGTTTAAAGCATAGAAAACAAGATTGCATGTCTCCTTGTGCTTCCACATTTTGATTTGGGTATTTCTAGTTTGGCTGGAAAATAGAGCAGTAGCTCTAT
Source organism: Sequoia sempervirens (assembly GCA_007258455.2). Lineage (NCBI taxonomy): Eukaryota > Viridiplantae > Streptophyta > Pinopsida > Cupressales > Cupressaceae > Sequoia > Sequoia sempervirens. Next base: position 81,793,234 of record VDFB02179234.1, read on the forward strand.
GATTTTATTTTATTTGAAAATCTTGACATGGTATCAGAGCCATAGGCCCCATTTCCTTGTGAGTTAGGGAACTTGTTTTTTTTCTTCTTTTGGGTATTAAGTTTTTCTTGTAGGAGACATGGCTGGAGATGAAGGAAAGAGTTGGCAGTAGCCACCATCCTTTAATGGACAAAACTATGATGTTTTGGAAAAGAAGATGAAGACCATAATGGTCGCCAATGATTTGTGGGAGTTTGTGGTCAATGGGTTCAATGATGTGACTGAACCAGCAACATATGTTGTGCTCACAAATAACCAGAAGAACTAATTGAAGGAGTTGAGGAGGAAAGATGCTAAGGCATTTAGTTTGATAGAAGCAGCCTTGATAGAGGCTTCCCAGAATAGTAGTAGCTAACTATGCAAAGGAAGCTTGGGAAATCCTCTAGAAGAACTATAAAGGAACTGCCAAGGTCAGTTTGGTGAAGCTCTAGATGCTTCGAAGAGAGTTTGAGACTCTTGAAATGAAGGACGATGAGTCCATCTCAGTTTTTCACACAAGACTCTTGGGTTTAATAAACCAGTTGAGAGTGAATGTTGAGGTCATTGATGATCAGAGGATTGTGGAGAAAATCCTTAGGAGCTTACCCACGAAGTTTGATGTAGTGGTGATTTCCATTGAAGAGGAAAAAGATCTCACAACGTTGTTCATTGATGAGCTAATGGGTTCTCTGAAATAGGTCTTCTACTTCTTCCCAAGAGAAATCTTTTAAAGTTTAGTCAAATGCAAGAGGAACGAGGAGAAGAAACAATGGTGGAAGGAGCTCAAGAGGTAGAGGTCATGGCAACTCCTAACAAGGAAATACTTGAGGAGATAGCTTAGGATGAGCAAATAGCCAAGAGGGAGCGAGTAGTTCTCAGACTAGCTCCTGAAGAGGCAAGAAGAATAGCAGTTCATATCAGAAGAATGACAAGAGCAATGTTGAGTGCTACTACTGTCATAAATTTGACCATTATGTAAGTGAATGCTAGACAAAGCAATGTGATTAGTCAAAACAAAATACAAATATGGCTGATTCAAATGTGGTTGAAGGAAACTAGTCCACAACCTTCATCATGTGCAATATTGGTGAAGAAGGTAGCCCCAAAGTCTGGTATTTGGACAGTGGTTGTAACAACCACATGAGTGGTAATGAAAGTCTATTTTCTTTCATTAATAAAAATGTTAAGTCTAAAATTAGAATGGGGAACAATGGAGTAGTTCTAGTTGTGAGAAAAGGATCTATTATGATCCGTACCAAGCAAGGTGAGAAGAAGGAGATACAAAATGTATTTCTTGCTCCTGGGTTAAAGCATAACCTCATGAGTGTTGGTCAGCTGATCCAAAATGGATACAAATTGTTGACGAAGAAGGGTCAATGTGTCATTTATGACAAGAATGAGAGGACGAAGGTGTTTGCAGTAGTTAGAATGACAAAGAACTAGATATTTCCCCTAAAGATTGAGATGTGTTTCTCATCTCAGTCTGTTGCTGCACTTCTCATGAATGGAAAATGTACAATAGTACATCAAGTATCACTCAAAAGCACCATTCAAGACCCCTCCAAGCTATGGCATCTCAGTTATGGACATTTAGGCTATGTTGGTTTGACTCTTTTGTCCAAGAATAAAATGATAGATGGTTTGTCAAGAATAGTAGAGCCTAATGTTAGATGTGAGGCTTGCATTTTGGGCAAGCAACATAGGCAGCCCTTTCAATCGGGTAACTATACAAGGGAAAGAGCACCATTGGAGCTGGTGCACACAGATTTGGTAGGCCCTATGCAAATCATTTCTATTAGTAAAAGAAGATTTTTTATGACCTTCATTGGTGATTACAACCGTAAGACATGGGTCTATTTTTTGCAACATAAATCTAAAGCTTTTGATAAGTTTTTGTTGTTTAAGGCCCAGGCTAAAAGAGAGAGTGGACACATGATCAAGGTCCTAAGGTAAGATAGAGAGGGAGAGTATACCTCTAATCAGTTTGTGAATTTTTGCAAGAAAAATGGCATCAAGAAGGAGCTAATAGCCAGTTATAATCTGCAACATAATGGAGTGGCTGAGAGGAAGAATAGGACCATCATGGAGATGGAAAGGAGCATGATGAAAGTAAAGGGACTCCCAACTAAATATTAGGGAGAGACTATAGCATCAGCTACTTATTTGATAAATAGAAGTCCAACAAAGGCAGTTCGTGACAAGATCCCCCAAGAGGCATGGAAAAAATGCAAGTGGATGGTTGAGAACTTGAGAGTGTTTAGTTGTGTGGCATATGCCCACATGCCTAAGGAAAAGAGGAAAAAATTATATGACAAGGGTGAGAAGTGTATTTTCATGGGCTACAGTGAAGAGTCCAAAGCCTATAAGATGTACAACCTGGTCACCAAGAAAATATTCATCGGTAGAGATGTGGAGTTCTTAGAAGAAAATTCATGGGATGGTCTAACAACTCCTGAAAACTCTCAATCGTTCTCAACAGCTCCTAAAGAAGTAGAAACATAATAGGAAGTTTAGCAAGAAGAGTTTGTAGTTGCTCCTGAAAGCCTCAGATGAGCTCCTTAAAGCTCTGGAAGAGCTCATAAAATCTTTCAACGACTACTGAAGCCAATAGATAATTAAGAAGATAGTTATAGTTAGCTAGAAGAGTGGCTCCTAAAAGTACCGGTCGAGCTCTTGAAAGCTCGTCAAGTGAGTAGATAGAAAGGAAAGCAGCCAGAGAGAGCTAGAAGATTGGCTCTTGAAAGCTCTGAAAGAGCTCGTGAAAGCTCCAAAAGAGCTTCTGAGAGCTCCCGAGAGCTCCTAAACCTACCTATTTAGCAGAGTAGTAGAAGTAGTGAAAGTTCATGCCCCACTCTCACCTCCTTAATTCTAAAGAAGACCAAGAGTCTAAGGGAGATCTACCAAAATGAAAGGTATGATGAAGAATTTGATGAGAGTGTAAATTTTTCATTGTTTTCTCATAGTGATCTGATTTATTTTGAGGATTTTGTGAAAGAGGAAAAATGGTGTGAAGCCATGGATGAGGAGATAGATGCAATAGAGAGGGACAACGCATGGGAGTTAACTAATTTGTCTCCCAACAAGCAAGTTATTGGGGTGAAATGGGTCTACAAGACCAAATGCAATGTCGAAGGAAGGATAGAGTGGCACAAAGCAAGATTAGTTGTCAAGGGGTACAAACAACAATTTGGGAGAGATTATAATGAGACATTTTCCACTGTTGCAAGGATGGAGACCATGTGGGCAGTCATAGCAATCATAGCCCAGCACAAGTGGAAGGTGTTTCAAATGGATGAAGTCCACCTTAATGGAGTGTTGAAAGAGGAAGTTTATGTGGAGCAGTCATTTGAATATGAAGTTCTCGGTCAAGAACACAAGGTGTATAGGCTGAAGAAAGCTCTTTATGGGTTGAAGCAAGCTCCACATGCATGGTACAACAAGATTGACTCATATTTGATGAGCAATGGCTTTAGAAAAAGCGATGGTGATCCCACTTTACATCAAGGCAGCAAATGGTAAGTTTTTTATTGTTGTCTTGTATGTTGATGATCTAGTTTTTACTAGGGATAATGATTTCCTCATTGATGATTTTAAAGAGGCCATGAAAAGAGAATTTGAAATAACAGATTTAGGTCTCTTGAGATATTTTCTAGGCATAATTGTAAAACAAATGCATGATGGTATATTTATCTCTCAAGAATAATATTCAAATGAGATCTTGAAGAGATTTAGGATGCTTGAAAGAAAGCATTCCCCAACACCAATAGTCATAGGTCTAAAGTTGAGCAAGGAAGATTGTAGCAGCAATGTGGATCTGACCATGTTTAAAAGTTTGGTTGGAAGTTTGTTGTATTTAACTGCAACTAGGCTTGATATAATGCATAGTGTGAGTCTTATTTCCAGATTTATGGAGACTCCAAGGGACACCCATTGGCAAGTAGGTAAAAGAATCTTGAGGTATGTGAATTACACAAAAGGATATGATATTTTGTACATAGCAGCAAATGAGTTTGAGATGGTTGGTTACATAGACAGTGATTGGGAAGGAAGTTTGGATGATAGGAAGAGCACATCGGGCTATGTGTTTCATTTGGGTTTGAGAGTCATTTCATGGGCTTCCAAGAAACAACCCATAGTTTCCCTATCTACAATAGAGGTTGAATATATAGCAACAAATGCAGCAAGATGTCAAGCTATTTGGTTGAGAAGAATCTTGGCAGATTTGGGAGAAGAACAAGAGGATGGGACAACAATCTTTTGTGACAATGTTTCATCTATAACTTTGACGAAAAATCCTATCTTTCATGGAAGAAGCAAGCACATTGAAATTAGGTATAATTTTATCAGAGAATTGGTTGAGAATGGTGAAATTAAAATGGCATTTTGTAGGTCTGAGTAGCAGCTAGCAGACATATTCACCAAGGCTTTGAGCAAGGACAGTTTTGAGTGCCTAAGGAGTAGATTAGGCATTGTTGATTTGGATCAGGATTGATCCTATTTTTTCGGCTCAGGAAAAAGGAGTAGTGTTGGAAATTTAATTCTCCTGAGCCTAAATTCATGTCAACTCCCCCAGTTGCTTCACCTACCTGTCAGGAGGCTCCAATGCCAATTTTTGGGATCTTCATCCCTGCAACTCCTAACAACCCCTGAAGTTAATTGTGTAGGAATTTTTGAATTCCAAATTAATGCTGGTAGGTAATTTTGAATTCGAGAGGGAATGTTTGGAATAAAAAATGAATTAAAGGAAAATTATTCAATCAGTTGGAAGAGTTGAAAATTTTTTATGTGCAATAATAGTCTGTAGATAGAAGAGAGATTTTTTTTGTTCTCTGTGTGATGTAGAGAATTCTGTGTGAGCTCCTAGAAGCTCCTAAACAACATCAATTTTTTTTTTTTGTGATTGAGCAGTGATTACTCCTGAAGAGCTCTATGTAGCTCCTACCAGTGAGCTCCTAGTAGCTCCTAAAGTTTCTTGTTTGTTAGGTGGAGCAACTCATGAAGCTCCCAAAAGCTAGTAGTTTGTAGTTTGATTTTAGTTTCTAAGTGTTATGTTTAATCCTTCATGTATTTCCATTTCCATCTTAATGACTAGAAAGCAAGCTTGCATGTCTCCTTGTGCTTCCACATTTTAATTTGGGTATTTCCAATTTGGCTAGAAAATAGCGCAATAGCTCTGTGCTTTTATTTTATTTGAAAATTTTGACATGGTATTAGAGCCATAGGCCCCATTTCCTTGTGAGTTAGGGTACTTTTTTTTCTTTCTGGGTATTAATTTTTTCTTACAGGAGACATGGCTGGAGATGAAGGTAATACTATCAATACAATCATGTATGAAGTCAATACACAAGAAAGAAAATGTATCATTGTTGTGTCTAAACCAGGCGTCCTTGATCTAGTGCCCTGTGCATAGTCAAGTTGGGGAAATGGGGTAAGTGGCTGAGGGTCGCCACCCTTGCAGGTGGTGTTGACCTCTTACCCCCTATCACTTAGCAACCCAAAATTAAATGCAAGCCTTTCCAATTGCTCTGTCAATGGTCTAGTCATGCAACCCCATGTACAAGTCAAGAGGTCCTCTTACATCTTCATATCTATACACTACTTATCCATAAAACTTGGACTAGATGGTTTTAAATGCAACTTTTAAAGTTTTTCCTTGCCATTGATGTGATGAAACCTACCGACACCAAGATATCTAAATCTCTACCATTAATGAATTAATGCAAAAATGATCCCTTAAAACCTATACATTGTATTGACACTTTTTGCAAACCTCATTATGTCTGGATGTTGGTGTCTTGTTTATGAGGAAGGTCGTTGCTAAACACAGAAGAAAATTGTATTATAATTCAAGGTATGTCCAAGGTTGGGAGGTGAATCAACCTCTTCCAATGCTTCTACAATTTAATCCAACCTTCTCTATGTTAAAAGATCAATCACCTAAACCTTTCATTAGATCTATCTTCAATTAGAGTCGAATCAAATTAGTTGTGAGAAATTTTGGTTGAAGATCAAAGATTAGTTATGCGAACTAGTGGGTTTTAAATCTCCTTGTTAAGAGTTTAGGTAACATGTATTATGCAATCAATTTTGGCATTTTGAGGAGAGACTAGGAATAATATCCTAATGACTCAATTTGAAAAAAAAAAATCCTAATGACTCAAGAAAGCCTAGCACTAACCAATCAACACATGTATGCCAAATGAGTTCTTGTGCCTATGGAAGTTAGTTATCTAGGTCTATGAAGGGGTTTAAGAAACTAAGAATCTCATAAACTAAAAAAATGGATGAGTTAAAGTATCAAATATGTCGTAATAAAGTTTTAGGAGAAGGTTGAAGTAAAATGCCACTAATGGACTTTAAAATAAACTCATAAATATGCAACTTAAATTACCAGTTAAGGAGGTTAATCACCAAACTAATAACAAGTAAATTCTCGTGAAAAGGTTTATGTTTATTGACTAGATTGCCTAATCCATACCATTGAACTTGAACAATATCCTTGTCCAACTATGGAATTAGCATGTGATAGTAAATGAAGTCATTATACCAAAGAAATCTAGCGCCACTAAATTAAACTTGTAGGGATTAAAGGTGGGAGCATTTAGTTATTAAGGTGCAAAAATTTAAATAATAAGTGAAACAATAAGACATGGTGTGTATAACTAGTCATCTATGTTAAATATAAATCAATATTAATAATTGTCATAATACATAGATTATTAAGTGGTAGGAAATAAATATTACATTTGTAATAATAATTGAAGTATGAGTTTAACATTTCTTGAAATGCAAAAATGTATATTTAGTAATTTAGCATACATTAACATGTAATCAATGAAATAACGAAATCTTTCGGATCTAATATCATCTAATTCATACTCTTAGAAGGGTGGATTTTGTATTTGCAATTAATAGTTTCTTTTAGTAAGAACAACACTTAATAGGCCTTATTAAATCTATCTACTTGTTTATAAGATCGATAATTAATGAATTATAAATAATCATTCTTTTGCAAATATATATAGTGTAGCAGGATAATGTGATATAACGCCAATATGATTAAATTTAAATGGAGCCTTGTTCATAAATAACTAATGCTAATACGATTGTTTAAAATTCCATAGCTTGTTGAAGGAATAATAAATAAGTTATGCACACAAAGATGATAATAATAATTTTTGGATTTTTCAAGTTAGTAACTAGTCATTTTATACAAATTAATGAATGTGAGATCATTTTGTAGGGGTAGATAATATATTTTTATTCAACGTGTATATAAAAAAATAAACAAACCTTGCAATTTGTGTGTGGACGAGAAAAATAATTAGAGTAAATTATTAACCATTAGGTATATAAACAAGATAATGTGCTACATAAAGTTCCAAAGATTTGTTTTCAATATGTAATTCCTAATTTAGGTTCAAGTTGTAGTGTAGAAAAATGTAACCCTTTACATTTTCTAACTTGTTTGAGCCCTCATAATTTCAAATAAACTTAATAATGTCTTAATTAGTGTTGTTAAATGTACCCTTTTACATTTACTCTTATTTTATCCCTCTTAATTAAATTGAGCTTAATTATGCCTTAATTAACTCTTTAATTCATTTACAAGCCTAATTAATTACATTTTCTGAAGGGGTTCAACCCCACAATAATTAATTCCTAAACATAACACTTTACATTGAGCAATGTGTGTTCTAGGAATATGCACCTAGGACCTATTTTCCCATGGGAAAATGGGTCCTCCCTAGACCTTTGGACCTAAATTTAAATTATGCTCTTGGTGGTATTTTAAAATTTCTAAATCTATAAATCAATGTCAACTAGTGATATTTGAATTTTGGGAAATTAAGGACACATACCTATAAATACAAGGTTATTTCACTAAGTTTCACCTAGAATTTTTATGTGACTTCACAAGAGCTAAAGTTGATGATCCAAAGCATTCAAGAGTAGATATATCGGAGATTTATTGTATCATTGAATATATATTCATCATGTCAAAGTATTCTTGCATCAAGCATGGTTTGGGAGCTAACATTGTGATGTAGGTTTCAAGATCAAGTTCAAGCATTCAAAGCATTATTTCAAGTATCAAGATCCGCATCCAATTCAGCCATTTCATGAAAGTTGTAGACTTCCTAAGATCTCCATTATCAATGTGTCATTCAAGTGTTTGTTGAGTGGTAACATAGCTTTGTTCATTCTTCATTCCCTCTTTAATGTCATTATTTCATTTCAAGGTTTGATTACCAAAATGGGGTTTGACCAAGGCAAACCCCCATTCACCTAAAAAAACATTTTTCTCCCTTGTGTGTGTGATTGCAAATTTAGGTTGAAGAAGGATTGAAGAACTTTTGAAGAGAAATATTTACAAAGTTGCAAAAGTTGCAAAAGTTTTCAAAGTTGTTTTCAAATCACATAATCTAACCTACATATCTAATTTCTGACTTTCTGACACTGAAACCTAGACAAATCAGAATCTATAGATCTACACTAGAGGCTTCTGAAAGAATGTTGAAACACATGTACCTAGACCTATGGGAATCTCAGATCAGCTTCTAGAAAGTACTTTTGGTGACTGGTAACATGTTTTTTCCCTTCTCAAATATTCATTATGTTTTTTGGTTCTATAAATGTTGACTTTAATCTTGTTGTTTCAAGTGTTAGATTGCACTTTGGAGTTTATTTTCTATTTCTATTTTTTCTCCCCAAAGTGTTGTTTAACCTTGACCTCCATCCTTTAGTCATAAGTAAATTTGAAGGTTCTCATTTTGGGTTGATTCACCTAAGGGTTTTTAATCAATTCATCATGGGGTTCTCATTTCCTAATGAAATAAAGGAAAGTAGGTCTCTTATCACATCATATTTAATTCACAAACCCTCTCCAAAAAACCTATTTTTCTACGTTTCATTTTGGTCAACCTAACTTTGGAGCATCATAACTTGCTGATTTGGAGTCCATTTTTTAGCCCTAGATCTAAGTTTTGCATTCATTTGCATTGTATTACATTGGTTGGAATTTCATTTAGGGTTTTTTACTTGCATTAGTTTGTATCTCAATTAGGGTTTTAGGTTTGCATTTTTGTATTCTTTGAAATCTAAAAAAATCAAAAATCTCAGTCATTTTTCATAGTGTTTACATAGTATTGCATAATCAGTCCTTTACATCTAAAAATTGAATCAAAATTGCATCTCAAATTAGTTCATTTTTCTTGTCATTTACCACTATTTTCACTTACATTTAGGCATCATTTTCTAGAAATCTAAAACTATAACTTATTGTCTAAAACGAGAAACTCAAAACCATAGAAATCATCTAAAAAACTTGCAAATTAATTTTAAAACCCCGAAGTAGGACCCATTCATCCATGGGTGAATTCCTAATTAGAGATTTTATTGAATTTTTTAGCATTAAAATTATTGTTTCTACCTTTTGTGTTTTGTATTCAATCAATTGTTTTAGTTTCTAAAAATTTTGTTATCTGAAATTGTTCATATTAAGCTTAATTTTCCAAATTCAGTGCATTGTTTGAGTTCAAATTTGCATCTAAAAGACATCATTTTCATATTTTTGCATAGCATAATCAGAAAGTTATCTTTTTTTAAATTGGAAAATTGCTTTAACATGCTTTCATTGCACTTTACATTCTAGGTTATTTCATTGTATTTTACCTCTTATCCATTTCGGGTGCACCTTGGGTTTGTGAAACTTGTATGAGCTTCAAAACTTGGTGCCGTATTGCCAATACTATTGTGAGATATAGTTTGAGACTCATGTCATCCCACTATACATCATTCACCATGGATCTTGGGTTTTCTAATTCTTTCACTCATAGTGTTGACACTAGTCAACGCACTATGGATCATACCCTTAACACTTCATTTCCCATGGCTCCCATACACACACCTAATGTGACTAATTTGATGCAATGATTGCTAATATACCTCATGGGATCCTTAGAAGAATGGATGAAGAGTTAGAGAGGTTGTAAAAATTTGTAAGTTTTGAACCTATCTCCACTAATGTAGTTTTTATGATACAAAACATAAGAAACTTAATTAAAACTAAACAAGGAATAGAAATGTTACTTACCCTTGATCACATCATTCAACGTCACATAGGAAATAAAGAGAAACATACTAGAAACCCTTTGGTCAAATTAATTTAAGTTCAACCTCATAAGGGACTAACTAAAATGTTGCTTGACATTGCTTTCTCACAAAATGACATAATTAAACATGCACCTGATGGTCCTCTTTACATAGCTAGAAGAATCAATGACAAGCCTACTAATGGGATACTAATTGATCTCATTTGTCTAGAGAATTTGATCACTGAAGTTCATTCCTATTTTTGCATGAGCTTTATCAAGATACTTATGAAAAACTAAAAGCATGGATTGAAACACATAATGGTTTTGCTTGCCCTACGATAGGTTTGATAACTCTTTAAAAGTTAGACCGAAATAATTAAGCATCTCATTTTTTATCATCCTATTGTTAGACCAATTTCAAGTGAATTTAGGCTACCCATGGCTTCACTCCATGAATTTCATCTCGTCAATTGTGCATAAATGCTTAAGGTTTCCATTTGGCAATGGGGTCTTTATTGTGCATCATAGCGGCTTTAATCATGTATATTCCCATGAGAAATTCTTATTGGATTTCTTTTTACCTAAACCTATGGAACCTATTAGGCCTTGTGAGGACTTATTTTTCAAATCCTATCAAAATTTTAAGGCAAAGCACATAGCAGAAATATCCTTTATAAATATGCCTCAACCCACAATTGAGCCTCATATCATTGACAAAATCATGATTGAACCAAAGGCCCTTCCAAGTAACCAAGAACAAAACATAGAAAATCCTCCACTTATTTCCTACAAGAGATCACACTATAACAAAATAAGTCTCATTGTGCCTCCTAAAATCAAACAAGTTTACAAAGCTAGAGAGAAAGTGGTTGAACAACTTCCTATGGTAACTTTTGTTCCTTCCTTAAGGGAAGAAAAGAAACCTATGGTTGATAAAATCACTCCTACACAATCACAACTCAAAAATCAAATGAAAAGAAATAAAAATGCTAGGGAGCATAGGAATAGATGTCATGCTATTGCTCATTTTTTACAAGAAAAAGAAGAAAATAACAACAAAGAAAATCAAAATCCAAACTTACGTTAAGCAACGCATGATGATTCTCCTCCTTCATGGAAACAAGAAAGTCCTGAACTTTGAACACAATGAGAACAAGCATCTTCCACGGATATTATCATTAGACCTTCTATTGTGATTAACTTGGTTGATGATAATGAAATTAAAAAGATTAATCCAACATGCCTTCATAAAAAATTTAATCCCATTTTATTTACCCAAGATCTCCCATGAAATTTTCAATTCCTATTTCTAATCCCCATGTACTTCCTAATGGAATTTTTAATTCCATTTATCTACCCTAGGATTTCTCCAATTGCCCATGGATATTTTGAGAGGAAATTTAAATTTCTCTCTTGTCACATCCTCCCCACGATTTGGAGAGGATAAGACAATTCACCCTTTTTTCCTTTCCAGAGGTACTTGGAAAGTACCTCCACCTCATTACCACCTAAGATCCCTCTCATCTCTTCCCATCTCCATAAGATGACACATGTCATCCTCAAAATTCTTTAGATGCCTCAAGACATCTCATCCATTTATTCAAATCCCTAGCTTTGATCCCAACCTTCATCCTTATACACTTCTAATGACTAAAAAACACTTAGTCATTTTTTCTCACATTCATGCATTCAAGCTCTCTTACACACAACCATACTTTGAATAATTTTTACTCCCACAACATGAATCCAAAATCCATCATTACCATCACCATTTCATTCATCTTATGATTGCAATCATGTTCATATAGGTTACATATTGACAAATTAATCAAAGAACACACATTCAAGCTTATCAAGGGCCAATGAATTCATCAACTCAGGAAGGTATAAATTGGTGTTTTATTTATTGTTTTATTTCATCTTGTGCTCAATATTGAGTGTTGTTGTTGGGTTTTCCCCTTTTTCATTGATTATTTTGATTGGATTTCCAATATTTTCCATGTAGCTAAGCCCACTAGGGGAATCCACATTTATAAAGATTTCAGAGACCTTAATAAATCCTGTCCTAAAGATGACTTCTTGTTACCAAAAATTGACATGCTATGTTATCCATCATGGATAATTTTTTGGATACAATCAGATTAAATTACACCCGAGGATCAACACAAGACAAATTTCACTACTCCTTAGGGTACCTTTTGCTACAATGTCATGCCCTTTAGTTTGAAAAAATGCAGGGGAAACTTATCAATGTGCTATGACAATCATCTTCCACAATCTGATTCACATTATTATGGAATATTATGTTGTTGACTTATTAGGGAAATTCAAGACAAGATAAGAGCATCCAAAGATCCTAAAAAAATCTTTGACAGGTTAGAGCAATACAATTTGAGGCTAAATCCTAAGAAATATGTCTTTGGGGTAACTTCAAGAAAACTTTTGGGCTTCATTATATCTAGAATGGGTATAGAAGTTGATCCAACTAAGGTGAAAGCTATTATGGAAGTTCACCCACCAGGGAATTCAAAACAATTAAGGAGTATACTAGGAACATTCCAATCAATGTGGCATTTCATGGCTCAACTTGCAGACAAGTTTTAGCTCTTTAGGGTATGTGCAAGATCATGATGGGCCAAAAAGTGGTGATATGGTGGGTATGTGTAGCCTATGTGGCTAATGACTTTTTTACACCCAAAATTGATGAAATGAAAATGGTTTTTAAAGGAGATTCTCAAATTTCCACCAATATAAATTATGCTTTACTTTGAATTAAATAAATAATTATTGTTCATTTTCTATTTGAATTATGACTAAAGTCCCAATTGATAGGTTGATTAAAAACATCTATAGCTTTCAAACGGTATCACATCTTTTGAATCCGAAACATGCATCACATTCTATGCTTCACATACTATAGGATTATAAAAAATGATTTTCATGAATTTTTGACCAAGTTAAGGTGGTCAAACATACAAGTTTTTATATTTTTTTAAATTTGTAATAAAAAATTCATAAGTAATTATTTACTTCGAAATAAATTATAAAAAAAGATGCATCACATTGAGACATGAGTCCTCTACTTATATCTAGAATATTATAAAAAAAATATTATCATTTTATTGTGGTTAGGGTGGTCAGACAAACACCCACTTTTTTATTTTTTCCTTGAAATTTAAGTACTACCGCATTGAAATTTCAAATTTTCACCAAATAATTTTTTTTGTTTTTAAATAAACCTAGTAGTTTAGAAACTACATTCAATTTCATATGGATTCTATTCTTACATATTTTTGAAATAATATAGATAACCTATTCAAATTTTTATATCAATTTGCCTAACTATTATTTTTCTGAATTTTTTGCCACTTAAGGGCCTATTTTTTCCATGATGATCCTGCACATACTCTTTACTCACCTCTTGCATAAGGATATTGTCTTCAAATGGAATCCAGAATGCTAGTAGGGGTTTCATAAAATTAAGGAATATCTTTCCAATCCTCGCATTTTGATGCCTCCTATACTAGGAAATTTTTTATTGCTCTACATTTCCACTACATTAGTTGCACTGGGGGCACTTTTAGCACAACATCATGATGATGGGAGGGAAAGGGATATTTATTACATTAGCCATACATTAGTGGTGGATGAAATCAACTATACCCTGATGGAAAAATCTTGTCTTGTAGTATATTTATCTCTCAAAAGCTTCATCACTACATGCTTAGTTATTCAATCAAGTTGATATCCAAAGATATCCACTTAAGTATATGTTATCCAGAACATCATTACTAGGTCATACGGCTAAATGGGCTATGCTTACTAAGTGAGTTTGATATTGAGTATGTAGACCACAAATCAATCAAAGGATAAGTTATTGTTGATCAATTGGTTGGTGCTGCTTTAGTGGATGCATATCCTTTAGTGATTGAGTTTCTAGATCAATCATTGCTTACCATTTCAGAACAAAACACATGGAAACTTTATTTTGATGGGTCTTACACACAAAATAGAGCTAGTGTTGGCATCCTATTTGTTACCCCTCAAGGTGACTATATCCCTATTGGTTGTTTTCTAATAACCAAACTAATCTTCAAGGAAGCCTATGGACTTTTCCATTTCCAATTCTCAACAACCTGAAGGGATAGGCCAAAAAATGACTGAAAGAATCAATGCTTTCATCTTGTACTTTGGGATCTGCAAGACCTAGGAGGGTGATCCCACAATGTATTTAAAGACCTCTACACCTAATGACTGAATACATTGCAAATAATAGATTAATTCTCATATGATAGCTCAATAAATGGAATGTATCAAAGAATTTTTCTACTACTTAACAAAACTTACATTTAGAGGATGAGAATGGGATAACTTAACATAAAATAACAACAATTGTAATCCATTTAAAGGTTTTTTCACAAATTGATTTGTTCTTTGATAGGCAAGAAAAACTCAATTACATCAGAGATTTCTAGATTAATAGAACAATACTTTATCCATGGGTGATAGCTTCAAATTTGTAGTAAATTGCAATATATCAGCAATTATACCTAACATTTGTAGACTATTGTGATATTTCTTTACAATAAAACAATTCAAGATATCCCAGAACATAAACTACTTATTAATCTATGTACTTCATCACATAGACCTATGATTTCATCTAAGCATCTAATTAGTTCTTTGAACTAAAGTAGAAATAAAACCATACATTCAACCAAACTGATTGAAGACAAATGAAAGATCCTTGATCATTTTATTCATACTTTGAGTGACAAAATACAATAGGAGAGAATTCGTTGCATAATTTAAAATTCTTATCCAAATCTCATTATTGTTGTAAAACCAATATATCTTTTACAAACTAAAATTCATACCTAAGACTAAATCAACTATTATATTCCTTTGTGCTTGAAATACAAAATCTCATTACATGAGTTCAAAACTAGACCAACCAAATGAATCGTGCAATTGGTCTTGAATTCCCATTTATAGAACATGGGAGCAACAAGCTTCAGCCAAAATACACTTACAATCACATCTTACGTTTTACATTCATTTGGATTTGAATTTCAAAACATCCCCATTCAGTTATATTTTCATTTCATGGGGGGGAAACATATAAGACAAAATTTATTTCCATTCGTTGAAGACAGTTTTCCCACCTTCCAAAAGGCATCTTTTGTCATTGTAGCAAAATCAAAACATCTTCTCCATAAGACAAAATGTCCTCCACATGCATGTCCAATTAGTAGAAACATTTAAAACAAGAAGACAATAAAAGAAGAGAGGAAAAAACCCATCCACATCATCACATTTGTCATCAATTTTCACAACTGGGAGGAGATGAAATTTTGTAATACTTCATCTAAGGCTTAATCTGTAAAATTTCCAAGCCATGTGTTATACTCCTCCTCAGTTGGCCACTACATGTCTAGCAATTTCTACACCTTTGTATTATGTTGGTTGTATCGTGCATCAATTATCACCCTGGCCTCTTTAACAAATGTGTCCATTCTCATTTCAATTCATGTCATATTATCAATAGTTGGGTTCAATAGTGTGTAATCTGATAGGCTAACTAATCCCTTAAAATGTGGGAGAAGAACTCCCAACTCATCTTTCCATGCAACAAATTCTTTCAATTCACCTTTTTCATCCAATATCTTGGGCATACCATGCCCCTCCAATTCTCTAAACATCCTCAGTTTGTTCTATAATTGCATTCCAAATTTTCCATGGAAGGTTGTGATCTCACTAACCAAATCAATTTCCTTCAATAGATCAGAAATATTAGTGGGAGCCTCAAGGTCTTCTTGCATCTGAGGCATCATCTCTTTTAATGTTCCCATCCTAAAACTCCACTTATTCCATTCATTTTAGAATACCTTTTGAACTAGAAAATACTTATGATTTTCTTCATGAATACTCTTGTACACATCCCATACATTATCAACTTTATTCACCAACTTTGTCACTCTATGATTTATCACATCATCAAAAATGCCATTAGCAACTTTGGTTGTATCCTCTTTGGATTTCTTTGTTTTTTTTTTCCTGCTTGCACTTCATTCCTCAAGCTCTAAATTCTTAGTGACAGGGTTTCTCTATCTTGTGATGATAAATCTGAAGAAGTTGTTGGAGATGGAAAACCCCTTGATGTACTAGAAATAGTAAAAAGTACCTTGTTATGCTCATCCATCAATTTATTGTACTTATCCAACAACCTTTTGTATTTGTCTTGTGTGATCTAGGTTGTGTCTACACTCAACATAGTAGCATGCATAGTCAATTGTATAGCTATAGTAGTAGTCATTTCAGTAGCCCTTTTGACAAGCACAACTCCAATTTCCTCATCCATATAATTTATTACTTAAGGCTTCCCTATATTTGGTGCCATGGAGGAAATAGCAAGTGTATGTAACTTTCAACTGAAACTTGAGCCAAATACTTTGTTGTCAAAATCCTTCTTAGAAATGGAGGCATTGGGATCTTTTTTTATTGCATCTAATGTAATAGCAGATGATAGCTCCCACTCAGGAAAAAAAAGAATCCAAATTCCTTTAACTAGGGGTCTTACATCTTGTGGTGACATGGCTGCAATCTCCTACACTATCTTTCCCTCTTCCTCCTTCTCAACTTCATCTTGTAAGGAGGGGTAAACCTTCTCTTTTTCCTCTTCTATTCTTTTCTTTATATCGGATCCTCTCAAATGAATAAAAAAATCTATGAACTTCTTTGTTTGAAAAAAACATCATCACACATCAAACCATCACAAGCCTTTATTCTAACATCATCATCCCTAGCTTCATTATATTCCCATTTTATTATTCTACTAGGAGGGACAACAATTTTCAAGGCATCCTCCTTTTCAGGAGATGGGAACCTCTAATCCATGTCCTCCTTCATGGGAATATGCTTTGCAAAATCCTCAAGAACATGAGTCTTACCTCCTTGCTCACTTGCTAAATAGGTCACCAATGGGGTGACCACATGTTGCTCATTTATTTCCTTTGATTGTGCATGGATTCCTTGAGCAAAGGATTGAGTCAGTTGGCTCCTTATCTATGCATCGTGATGTTGCTTGGAAACCTTAGCCTTTATCTCAGGTTGTTTCACTTTATCAAAGAAAATTTTATCTTTAAAATCTACTAGCATCATTCTAGCTTGTACATACTTGTCTTGTACCTCAAAGTAGGGGCTAACATAGAAAGCGTTTTCTTTTAACACCTTTTCCTCAATAGCACAAATTTTCCTCCATACACTCTTCTTTTCTGCAACTTCTTCATTAGAAGATAAGTTTTTTATTACATCTTCTTGTAGAGGAACGAATGTTGTCTCCCTAACAATCCTCTTGCTCTTATTTTAGCAGTAATAACCCCCTCAGGGTCACAATATCTAATAATTTCCTACTTCATTCTATAATTGTTTAAGAGAGACCTAAATGTCTCAATGCCCTCCTTTGATGTGCAATTGAAATAAGAAAATCCACAATTGGGGTTTACTAGCAATGCCTTCCTTGATTTTTTGAAGTGTTCCTTGTTCATGGCATGAAGCTACCACATTATTTCCATGAATGCTTGTCGATCTAACATATATACTAGTAGCCTATGAGGTAGCATTGGGGACCCATATACCCTAATTGTAGCATAGATGGAATGAAGGTACCAATCCCCTAATTGAATTTTTGTGTAGAATCTTGCTCATATTGTGTGGGCCTCAAATTTCATTTTACACCCCTTGATATTTTGTAAATGGACTTTAAGCCCAACTGCTCCAGCACCAAAAAATTAAAAACATTGCAAAATGTAGTATAGTCTGATTCAAGACAGTGTACATCCCAAACATGGGTCCACATTTACACAGGAAACTCATTGTCCATATTATCCCTTTCTCTCAATTTCATGAAATTCATCATTACCTTTCTGCCTTTCCATAATAGCATGTGCATTAACAAAGAATAGTATTTGCATGACAATGGAGGGGTTACATCTTTCAACTTTATCAAGTCTTCATGCAAGTGATCAACAATATAAGAGGCATAGTCAAAAGTACTATTTTGATACTTGTTTTGAATATCAATGGCCAAAACCATCAGAGAAAAATCCATCTTAATATCAAACTTTCTATGCAAAACTTGACATAATGCATAATCTATGTTTTTGAAATAGTCTTCAAAATCATCATAGTCAAATGGCTCCAACTCCAAAGGACTAAAAGGTACACCATTCTTCTTCAGGTCATGTCTTTTGTGCCTTGGAAAAATATTTTTTTGTATGAAAATATATTTTTCTCATACAGTTTATACAATGCACGAAAGCTTAGTGACTCAGTTATAGATGGGTTCAAATTGAAAAATTCCATTATTTGGCTTCATGAAATCTCTAGCATGGGAACAAATTCTTGGAATCTCTTGATTGTTCTTTCTATAAGATCATAACACCTTTCCAATTCAAGCATCAAATCCACCTCCACAAACACATTGGGGCAAACCAATTTACCAATAACACAAGTCCATAAATGACAAGTGGGATGACTAACAAACCTCCATTTGAAAGCATATAGGAATAAATCCCCACTACTATGTGGCAACACTACATCACCAATCCCAGAGGTTGAATCCTAAAAAATAACTTGTCAAATCTCCACCAATTTTCCTCTTTCCCATGGGTTTAACTTCTATAGTCAGGTCCTTAGAGGCCTCTTCCAAGAACTGAGAGTAATCTTTCTTAACATTTTTCTTCTTTTTGATGCTTTGGGAACCTCTAGTTTAGGTGTGGGTTTATCATCTTGAGGTTTAGGCATCTTGACCCTTTTTCTGCTTAGGTTTTCTCTCTAGTTTGGCAGATGACTCACTAGGTTTACTCATTGTTACAATATAATGGAACTAGGGTTTTTAGACAATGGAAAATTATAGCCTAAATCTTTCAAAATCACACCTGGCTCAAATTAAAATTCAAAAAATTCCACTCTTCTCCCAAACCGTATGTATAACAATTGCAATTCCCTTGCTAACAGAGAGAAACAACCCTAAATTGCAAACACTAGCTATTTACTCAATTCCTAAATCATCCAGTGCTATAGAGCTACTCATAGAGGTCTAGAACTCAGCTTACCCAAGAAAACCAATAGTTTTTTCTTCAATTTGTCTTCATCTGGAGCTTTTCATTCTTCTTTTCTTCACTTGATCAGTTCTTCAACTCTCGATGATTTCAATTGTGAAAGAAAAATGATCAACAACCCTCTTTATGACTCAGAGATGGAGCATCTCCTCCATTAATTAATGATAGATATCTCACACGAATGAACTGAAAAGTATTTCTTCAAGTTTAAATTCCTGTCATTAATCCTCTTTGATTTAAAACATGATCTATGACTCATTTACCATCACTTTTTTGCTCCTACAAGTGTGCTTTATAATGGCGATGATACCCTATTGAGTTTCCATGTATCCATCCACATGTTTAATAACCCTTTTGAACCCCATCACTCATCATAGTAATATTTTAAAGTTAGGTCCATACTTCAACGATGAGCGAGAACACTTCCAATGGAAAGAATATTTGCCAAGACATTTCCCATCATGTATCATGGTAGTTGATTTGGAGATGAGAATACCTTTAGCAATGGGTAAAATGAGCAATAGCATGCCCTTGAAATTTGGTCAACTAGATGAAATTAGGAAGGATCTAGAGGCTTTTCTATCCAAAGAGCATTTTGACAATCAAGTCTTTGGTTCTGGTTATAATCCCAAATTGTATACCCTTGAAATTTGTTCAATGGCACCAAACACAGGGAATCCTAAGGTGGTGAAATCAATTGAGGTGGTTATTGGTATTGTAGTAGTGAAAAAGGCTAGAGATATTACTCCCAACCAAGATTCCAAGTTGATTGTACATGCTCCAATTTTGAGTTCAAATACTACACCAATTTTAGAGAACAAATATGAATTTTTTTTGAATAGCTACAATACTCTCATAGATGAGTATAACAAGATGAAGGCTACTACATAGGTAGGTCCATCACTAAGGGCATTTCCTTTTCCTTCTACTTCTTCCTTGGAGCTCTCATCATAGGATAAGGAGACTTTATCATTAAGGATCAATTAGTTAAAAGGAGAATTGAAACTAGAAAAGGACAATGTCAAGAAAGCTAAGGAAGAAATGAAAAAAGTTACTAATAATATTTTTGATAGTATTTTGAAGCATATGGTTTTTAAATTGGTTCACAAATCTGATACTGTTTGGGAAGCATATAAGAGCATTCGTGAAGCCCATAAGAGGTACACTCAAGTTCAAAATTCCTTTCAGAATGACTGGAGTAAATGGAGTGCAAGGGTTGGAGCTCTTAAGGAAATGATGCAAAACATGAAGGATGATCATGAAGCTCCAACTAAAATCCCAGATTTATTGAAGACAATGGACTTATTGGGTGAAATATGAGCATATCATGGCAAGATTGGTGTTCAACTCTAGAGCGAACTGAAAATGTTTAGAGATATGGAGGAATGTAGGATTCCAAAGATTCTGAATGAAGATGGGGAAAGGAAGGAATTTGTTTCTAAGGGTATTTTTTTCAGGTTCAATAATCAAATCATATCAAAGCATACACAACCCAAAGAACTACAAAGTACAAAGGAAGAAAATTAAATGAAAGGTTTATACTAAATAATTGTTGAAGCTTCCATGATTCCTCTTCATAGCACCTTCTAACTTGCTGATTGTTGCCTTCAGATTGAATGTACGAGCAATCTAAAAATAAAGCCTAAGTCCTACACAAGCTTTGAAGGACTTAAAGCAAATGTCTATGCCTATGAGAAATAACGAAATGACTATGTCAACAATGCCTAAGACTTGATGAAGTAAAATGAAATATTGCAATATCTAAGCATGAGCGTAAATCTGACTAGTCGAAAATGTGAGAAAAATTGGCATTTTATAGAAAATGCAATTTTGAATGGACGGACGAGATTGAATTTTGATAGAGTCCTAAAATCAATGGACAAGATCTAATGTGACAATCCCTAATTAGGGTTAGGGAAAAATCATTAAGTGAGCGGTCGAGATGCCATATGAGAAAATTGAATCGGCGGTGGAGAATACATGAAATAATTAATTAGAAAAATAAAGATTTTCAAAAATCAAGAAGATAAAGATTGCTTGATTTGTGAGATTAAAAAAATCAAGAAGATAAGAGTTGAACTGAAGATCAGATTTGGAAAATCAAGAATCTGCCTGATTACTTGATCTTTGGAAGATTAGTTACCATTTTGAATTAAATTAATTCAAAATATGGATTTTGTGAGATAATAAATAATCAATTTTCAAATTATTTACTACAATGAACTGTCAGTCAAGAATGTGATATCATTTTAAATAATTAATTTATTCAAAATGAGAGAAATGTTAAATTTGGCAATTAAATAATTAAAGATAATTATTTAATTTAGAAGATATGATTAATAATTAAATAAATTCATAAATTCATTTAATTATGAGGATTAGTGACATATTAAATAAATAAATGAAATTCATTTATTAAATAATCAGGAAGAATAAATGAAGAAAGGTAATTAAATAAATTAAGAAATTTATTTATTTGTAGGAGGATAATAGACCCTTAGTGATGTATTGAATAAATAAATAAAATTCATTTATTTAATAATCATGAAAAATAAATAGACATGAATTAATTAAATAATTATGAATTATTTAATTAATAGTCAAATGTGGACCAATGACATAATTAGGATGTCATAATTATGCTAGGATAGAAGTGGTAAGATAGAGCTTGTAGGCATAGGTCATTTTAATGTGTCTACATTTTGTCCCTCTTTGTCATAATGTAGCATGTCGCATTGTGTCAAAGAAAATAAGTCATAGCAATGCCCCAATGAAGGTACAGAGTATTGATGCCCCTTGGGGAAATTTTCAAATTTTGGGCCGGTGACAGAAAAATTTGGAAAGGGTCTCGATAAGTCAATTTAATGACTAGAAAAATAATGGCGTAGACGGTTTTAGATTCTGACATATTTAAAGCAGCTAATGGGGTGGTCAAAGTTGGTCAAAGGAGCCTCTAGTAATAACCTAGTTGAAAAATGGCATTTTGACTTCTATAAATAGGTTGACAAAAGGGGTAAAAGTCAATTCATTTTCACTATTCACATTTCAAATTCGAGATTCCAGAGTGAAGAGGATTGCAGTGAGGATGGTGATTCTAGTGACAGAGCATCGCAATGAGATCATGCAGACATTCAAGCAGCTAGAGGGCTCAGAGCTAGCGGTATGTACCACTAACCCCCTTTGTAATTTTCTCATTTTGCGTGTCAAAATTAGGGTTTTAGGGCGAACAACAAATGTGCTATGATGCATATGCGTGCACATAAGCCGCATTTAACTTTGCATTCGACGTAGTTGATACGTTGTGACACAAGTGCAAGAGTATTTTAGGGAAGGCTGAGGATGCATAACACATTTGACCAAAAGTGCGATGCATTCGCCATATCGAGCCACATTCAAAAGTTAGAACGCCGCATGTGTCATTTTGCGACACATTCACCTTTTTGAGCAAAGCATTTGAATGTAGTGATGCATGTGCTAGAAATCGTGACACAAGTGCCATGATGAGCCGTAATTGAGCGACATTATGATGTAATCGATATGTCACGATGCAATTGAAGCATTGAACGATGCACCCATTATTTCACGATGCAATTGTGGTCAACGTGACGTATTTGACTTTGACTTTGACCAGGGCTGATTTTAATGCTCTTTGAATTTTAAATGCTTTTTGATGATAATGACAATTGTCTAGAAGGTACTGACATGTAGTTTTGTTTTGTGCAGAGACATCTAGCACCCATATATATGTGCGAGAGCAGACCATTGACTTTCTGATTTGGTGATCAGCTGACTCCGTGGGAGCGATGGCGGTTGATGGGGCTAGGTCTATTTTATGTTGCCTATATGCCTATAATTCGGGCAAATAGGGGACTATTGACTGCCTTATGTGAGCAATGGAATTCAGAGACATGCTCCTTCCACTTTCTGATGGGAGAGGTGATAGTTACTCTAGAGGATGTCTACCGCATTCTGCGCCTACGAATTTGAGGAGAGCGGATCATTTATGACCCTCGCCATGGCCATCAGACCTTCACAACATACTATCAGGATGAGGGAGTAAGATTCAACATCCAAGGTTACGAGATTCAGTGGGAGTTTATGGCAGAGCATTGTGCTCGGTTTGATGCATTCCTAGTGACACTGATTGATAGGATATTGATTCCTGATCGATGCGGACATGGGTTCCCTATCGGTTGGGGAGACATCCTAGTGGGGATGAGATGAGATAGGAATGTGTATGCCTGGGGGCCTTGTTTGTTGGGCACACTCTACCACTAGCTTCACAAGGTTGCCTACAAGAGGGCAGAGAGTATATCATGCACCACCACATGCTGATGATTTAGGCTTGGGAGCACATAGCGATATTTTGATCACCTATTCAGAGACCAAAGCTAGCCGAGGGGATGCCCTACGCCTATTACTGTGCTATTGCTCTGCAATAGACACAGATGGGGGAGATAGGTTGGTGGCAGCATCAGATTGATACTATGGTGTCATTTATTTGGAGACCATACAGAGACTGTCGGTAGTGGGATGATGAGGTCGACCATCTTAGCCTTTGTAGGCAGTATCGCTACCTGATTGGCAGGACAGTGCAGAGCCAGTTGATCATAGAGATGTATCTCTCATAGTGTGTCCTCAGACAATTTGGAGAGTAGCAGGGTGTACTTGTAGGAACAACTGAGTATGCTCGGTCTTCTAGAGAGGCAGCTTGGGGACCAGCGATTTTAGTAGCATTTTCCGAGTAGTATATTGATGGGCTAGTAGCCCAATAGTGGGGATGGCAAGGTGGAGTTGTAGATCCTAGTACCACTGTCGACTATGAATTATGGTGGGAGGCACATAGACTAGTGCCACTAACATATCCAAATGGGCTAGCACATGCAGATAGGAGGTCAGTTATTCCTCGTGTGTCGAGAGTCAAGCGAGGAGGTAGAGATGGTGATAGAGGTAGAGGTCAGGGGAGGGATGGAGGTAGGGATGGAGGCAGGGATGGAGGCCGGGATGAAGGTTGGGGTGGGGATGATGGAGATGATGGTGGAGATGGCTGGAGATGGAGGAGAGATGGCCAGAGGTAGGGCAGGAGGGTAAGATCACGCGTGGCTAGAGTGGCACTAGATGCTATCCCAAAGGTGGTTGAGGAGGGGGAGAGAGAGGAGGAGGAGCAGCTGAGGCAGGAGGGAGAGGAGGAGAGACATGAGGAGCCTATGGCTAAGGAGAGATAGCAGGAGGAGAGACAGGAGGAGCCTATGGCTGAGGAGGAGGCCAGACAGAAGGAGGATGTGGTTGTGGATGTGGATGTGGATGAGCCTCGAATGAGAGAGTCAGTGGAGAGGATGTTGCGAAGGAGGAGGATGACAATGATGATGATATTACCATGGATAAGGCCGAGAGACTCCTAATATGGAGGATGGTGGAGGGAGAGGAGGAGATACTATCTTCCTCAACATTGCCCCAGTATACCACGACAAACTAGAGGGTAGTAAATATATAGAGGAGGCTAGATGAGAATATGGCATAGGTTAGAGCACTGTAGGCAGAGCTAGAGGTGGCTCAAGTAGAGTGGAATTAGGCTGAGATCCAGAGGCAGGAGTCAACACAGTGGTGTGTGGACTTTTTCGAACTATGTTTAGGGCCTTTAGGGGATATAGCTCAGGAGCTAGCTAGGGTGAGAACTCAGTATGGGCAGTACAAGACCCTCTACGAGTAGGCAGTTCCAGCCAAGTGACAAGATCCTACACTATCTCGCTCACAGATGAGGATAGCCAATGGTCACAGATTAGGGAGTGGGAGCGGTAGTAGGAGCCACACCAGTGCAAGAGGGTCTACCTCATCAGGGCACACATCAGGGCACAAGTCCCACCACTCACATAGGCATGCCTCGAGTCATCATTCGAGCCGCATTCATGGGTCTATTGGTTCAAAGCAAAGGCCAGTACAGAGACAGCCACCAGTGACAGATCCTTCAACGTTACAGAGTCAAGCCACCGTGTCCTCATAGGTGTCTATTACCATGGAGATGATGCCATCAGTGTCAGTTCCATTGGTTGCAAAGAAAGAGGTTGCTACAAGTCCACCCATTTCCTTAGCACTAGTTATAGGTCCTCAGCTGCCACCCACTTTGCCATGAGGGGATGATGAGAGACTTTCCTAGGGGCATGTTTGCTACATTTGGTTCCTTATTATAACACATTATGTATAGACCACTAACCCTGTGAGCTCCATTTTTGGAATATCTATTGACTCTATCCTGTGACATTGTGTATTTTTGAGATGATGCTATATGATGATGCAGTTTTGATGTGGGCTACATGTGTGTTATGCGATGCTATTTGATTTATGCATTATGAGATATGTTATGTGATGCTCTATGTATGATATGCGCTTATGATGTTGATTTATGATGGATGATGGTACTATTTATATGTCTTGTCATGTATGTGCTATGATGCTTACTTATGATATGATGCCATGATTATGTCAATTTTGTAATGATGATGTTATGCATAATGTATTTATCTGAATGGATGCCATGTTTATGATAATGTTAATGCAATATGCAATGAAATGTATATGATTTAATGTTATGGATGATGTATGTATGGACCTAATGCAATGTTTATATGATTATATATGCACTTATATTTTTGTATGTCATAGGATATCGTCGAGAGACGGACTAGAGAAGATGACCAGACCAAAGGAGATGCATGTTAGTTCCTAGACCAAATCCTTCAAAGTTTTACCATAGGAATCTAATATTTATTGCTCTTAATCATCATTGGGAATGTTGTTTGTATGGCAAACAAACACCATGATATGACATAGATCAAGGTGTGCAAGGATGTACCATCTCATAAGACAAGCAGTCATAGACAAGGATGATCATGACTCATACCAAGAGCGCAATTGCCCTAGTCTTTTTATCATAACCAACCACAAGAAGAAAAGCCAAAAGGAAAAATCATGAAACGTCATTGCTTCTCTAAATCCTATTTCAAGGACATCCTTGAGAAACTAGCAACATGATTGTCAAAATACAACAATAAAGCCATTACCATGGTACGTTGTTGTTTATCTAAATCCCGAAATCAGGATATCACTGAGAAACTAGTAACATGTGTGTCAAGAGATAAGACAAACGTCATGATATGTTGATGCTTCTCTAAATCTTGTTTTTGGGATCTCCCTGAAAAAATTAACATGATAATAAAAACCCAAAGACAAGATAAGACAACCATGATATGCCACAGTTTTTCTAAATCTTGTTGTCAAGTTCTCACTGAAAAACTAGTAACATGATGAAAGTCAAAAGACAAGTGCCAAGTGTTTGCGAAGTGTTTCTAGATGTTGACTGTCTTAATGTCAAGATGTCGGGTTTGATGATGTCGAGATGCCAAGGTGTCAAGGTTTTGGTGATGCCAAGATGATGAATGCCGAAGATTTCCAAATTTAGGAAGGACACATCCTGAATAATGTTGATGTTGAGAGGTTTGATCCCTTAAATGTCAAAAGGGATCCCTCAAAATGCCAGGTGATAGTTGGGATGACAATGCCTAGGAAGGACACATCCTAAGGCCTAAATGACAGAGTTTGTTCTTTAGAAGGACACATCTCAAGAATACTGATGCCGAGGGGAGTGATCCTTAAATGTCACGAGGATCCCTCAAAAATGCCAGATGATGATGATGATGCCTAGGAAGGATACATCCTAAGGCATAAATGACAGAGGCTATTCTTCAAAAGGACACATCTGAAAGATAACCAAAAGTTGATAGTTTGACAGGTTATAATTATTTGACTTGTTTTGACTGAGTTTTACTTGTGTTGACCAAATGTCAATTTCCTTTGACATGCTAATGTGATTGTCATATTGGAATAAATGATTACCATACTTTGTTTTAGGAGTTTTCCTATTTTTAAAATGATTTGTCTTGACTTGCAAATTTTTGACGTGTGTGCTAGTGTAATGCCATGAACCCTAATGGACTAACCTAGTGCGGCCTCAGGGGCTCATCAACAAATGGCCTTGCCTACGTCATACACTTAGAGACCTTGTAGTTTGACACGACCAATGACTTTGTCTTGATGACCAAGGATTGCATCATGATTTTATTTTGACAACCTAAAATGACTAACCTAATGTCTCGGGGACTCGAAAA